>JARQAD010000004.1:38483666-39683666 GCA_029955455.1 Quercus agrifolia | reverse complement strand
TTCAAAAAATTAAAAAAGACCATTATGCTATCATTTCAGGCCAAAATAGGTTGGAAAAGGCCGAGAAAGAGAGAAAATTAGAATTATCGTCTGGTTTCGTTTCAACACGAGACGTAATTGAAAATTCCAAAAAATAGTAAAAAAATTAAAAAATAGTATTATGGCTTCATTTCAAGCCAGAATAGGTTGGGAAAGGCCGAGAAAGAGAGAAAATAAATACTGTCGTTCCGTTCTGTTCCGTTCCAATCCGACGAGTTATAGAAAATTCTCAAAAAAGAGCAAAAAAAATTCAAAAAATAAAAAATACCGTTATGGCTTCATTTCAAGCCAAAATAGGTTAGGAAAGGCCGAGAAAGAGGGAAAATAAATATTGTCGTTCCGTTCCTATCCGACGAGTTATAGAAAATTCCAAAAAAAGAGCAAAAAAAATTCAAAAAATAAAAAATACCATTATGGCTTCATTTCAAGCCAAAATAGGTTGGAAAAGGCCAAGAAAGAGAGAAAATTAGAATTATCGTTCCGTTCCGTTCCAACCCGTCGTGTAATAGAAAATTCCACAAGAAATAGCAAAAAAATGAAAAAAATTAAAAAATACCTTTATGGCTTCATTTAAAGCCAGAATAGGTTGGAAAAGGCCGAGAAAGAAAGAACATAAATATTTTCATTCCGTTTCGTTCCTACCCAACGCGTAATAGAAAATTCCATAAAAATAGCAAAAAAATGAAAAAATACCACTATGGGTCGATTTCAAGCCACCATAGGTTGAAAGTGGATGAGAAAGGAAGAAAATAAAAATTATCGTTTAGTTCCGTTCCTACCTGACGCATTATAGAAAATTCCTAAAAAATAGCAAAAAAATTCAAAAAATTAAACATTACCATTATGGCTCCATTTCGAGCCAAAATTGGTTGAAAGAGGATGAGAAAGGGAGAAAATAAAAATTATCGATTCGTTGCATTCCTACCTGACGCATAATAGAAAATTCCAAAAAAATAGCAAAAAAATTCAAGAAATTAAAAAATACAATTATGGCTTCATTTCAAGCCAAAATAGTTTGGAAAAGGTCGAGAAAGAGAGAAAATAAAAATTATCGTTTCGTTCCGTTCCTACTTGAAGCGGATTAGAAAATTCCAAAAAAATTAAAAAATACCAATATGGCTTCATTTCATGTCAAAATAGGTTGGAAAAGGCCAAGAATGGGGGAAAATTGAAATTATCGTTCCGTTTCGTTCCTACCCGATGTCCAATATAAAATTCCAAAAAAATAGCGAAAAAATTCAAAAAATTAAAAAATACCATTATGACTTCATTTCAAGCCAAAATAGGGTGGAAAAGGCTGAGAAAGAGAGAAAATAAAAATTATCATTCCGCTCCGTTCCTACCCGACGCGTAATAGAAAATTCCAAAAAAATAGCAAAAAAATTCAAAAAATTAAAAAATCACATTTTGGCTTGATTTTAAGCAAAAATAGTACGGAAAAGGACGAGAAAGAGAGAAAATAAAAGTTATCGTTCCGTTCCTACCCGACGTGGAATAGAAAATGCAAAAAAATTAAAAAATACCATTATGACATCATTTGAAGCCAAAATTGTTTGGAAAAGGCCAAGAAAGAGAGAAAATAAAAATTATCGTTTCATTCCGTTCCTACCTGACGCATAATAGAAAATTCCAAAAAAATAGCAAAAAAATTAAAAAATACCATTATCTCTCCATTTGAAGCCACCATAGGTTGAAGAAGGATGGGAAAGGAAGAAAATAAAAATTATTGTTTCGTTCCGTTCATACCTGACGCATTATAGAAAATTCCAAAAAAATAGCAAAAAAATTCAAAAAATTGAACAATACCATTATGGCTCCATTTCGAGCCAAAATCGGTTGAAAGAGGATGAGAAAGGGAGAAAATAAAAATTATTGTTTCGTTCCATTCCTACCTGACGCATAATAGAAAATTCCAAAAAAATAGCAAAAAAATTCAAAAAATAAAACAATACCATTATGGCTCCATTTCGAGCCAAAAAATGTTGGAAAAGGCCGAGAAAGAGAGAAAATATAATTTATCGTTCCGTTCCGTTCTGTTCCTAACCGACGCATTATAGAAAATTCAAAAAAAATCGCAAAAAACATTCAAAAAATTAAAAAAGACCATTATGCTATCATTTCAGGCCAAAATAGGTTGGAAAAGGCCGAGAAAGAGAGAAAATTAGAATTATCGTCTGGTTTCGTTTCAACACGAGACGTAATTGAAAATTCCAAAAAAATAGTAAAAAAATTAAAAAATAGTATTATGGCTTCATTTCAAGCCAGAATAGGTTGGGAAAGGCCGAGAAAGAGAGAAAATAAATACTGTCGTTCCGTTCTGTTCCGTTCCAATCCGACGAGTTATAGAAAATTCCCAAAAAAGAGCAAAAAAAATTCAAAAAATAAAAAATACCGTTATGGCTTCATTTCAAGCCAAAATAGGTTAGGAAAGGCCGAGAAAGAGGGAAAATAAATATTGTCGTTCCGTTCCTATCCGACGAGTTATAGAAAATTCCAAAAAAAGAGCAAAAAAAATTCAAAAAATAAAAAATACCATTATGGCTTCATTTCAAGCCAAAATAGTTCGGAAAAGGCCAAGAAAGAGAGAAAATTAGAATTATCGTTCCGTTCCGTTCCAACCCGTCGTGTAATAGAAAATTCCACAAGAAATAGCAAAAAAATGAAAAAAATTAAAAAATACCTTTATGGCTTCATTTAAAGCCAGAATAGGTTGGAAAAGGCCGAGAAAGAAAGAACATAAATATTTTCATTCCGTTTCGTTCCTACCCAACGCGTAATAGAAAATTCCATAAAAATAGCAAAAAAATGAAAAAATACCACTATGGGTCGATTTCAAGCCACCATAGGTTGAAAGTGGATGAGAAAGGAAGAAAATAAAAATTATCGTTTAGTTCCGTTCCTACCTGACGCATTATAGAAAATTCCTAAAAAATAGCAAAAAAATTCAAAAAATTAAACATTACCATTATGGCTCCATTTCGAGCCAAAATTGGTTGAAAGAGGATGAGAAAGGGAGAAAATAAAAATTATCGTTTCGTTCCATTCCTACCTGACGCATAATAGAAAATTCCAAAAAAATAGCAAAAAAACTCAAGAAATTAAAAAATACAATTATGGCTTCATTTCAAGCCAAAATAGTTTGGAAAAGGTCGAGAAAGAGAGAAAATAAAAATTATCGTTTCGTTCCGTTCCTACTTGAAGCGGATTAGAAAATTCCAAAAAAATTAAAAAATACCAATATGGCTTCATTTCATGTCAAAATAGGTTGGAAAAGGCCAAGAATGGGGGAAAATTGAAATTATCGTTCCGTTTAGTTCCTACCCGACGTCTAATATAAAATTCCAAAAAAATAGCGAAAAAATACAAAAAATTAAAAAAATACCTTTATGACTTCATTTCAAGCCAAAATATGTTGGAAAAGGCCGAGAAAGAGAGAAAATAAAAATTATCATTCCGTTCCGTCCAACCTGACGCATAATAGAAAGTTCCAAAAAAATAGCAAAAAAAATTCAAAAAATAAAAAAAATACCATTATGGCTTCATTTCAAGCCAAAATAGGTTGGAAAAGGCCGAGAAAGAGAGAAAATAAAAATTATCATTCCGCTCCGTTCCTACCCGACGCGTAATAGAAAATTCCAAAAAAATAGCAAAAAAATTCAAAAAATTAAAAAATCCCATTCTGGCTTGATTTTAAGCAAAAATAGTACGAAAAAGGATGAGAAAGAGAGAAAATAAAAGTTATCGTTTCGTTCCTACCCGACGCGGAATAGAAAATGCAAAAAAAAAAGCAAAAAAACTAAAAAATACAATTATGGCATCATTTGAAGCCAAAATTATTTGGAAAAGGCCAAGAAAGAGAGAAAATAAAAATTATCGTTTCGTTCCGTTCCTACCTGACGCGTTATAGAAAATTTCTAAAAAATAGCAAAAAAATTCAAAAAATAAAAAAAAATACCATTATGGCTTCATTTCGAGCCAAAATAGGTTGAAAGAGGATGAGAAAGGGAGAAAATAAAAATTATCGTTTCGTTACGTTCCTACCTGACGCATAATAGAAAATTCCAAAAAAATAGCAAAAAAATTCAAGAAATTAAAAAATACCATTATGGCTTCATTTCAAGCCAAAATTGTTTGGAAAAGGCTGAGAAAAAGAGAAAATAAAAATTATCGTTTCGTTCCGTTCCTACTTGAAGTGGATTAGAAAATTCCAAACAAATTAAAAAATACCAATATGGCTTCATTTCATGTCAAAATAGGTTGGAAAAGGCCGAGAATTGGGGAAAATTGAAATTATCGTTCCATTCGTTCCTATCCGACGTCTAATATAAAATTCCAAAAAAATAGAGAAAAAATACAAAAAATTAAAAAATACCAATATGGCTTCATTTCATGTCAAAATAGGTTGGAAAAGGCCGAGAAGGAGAGAAAATAAAAATTATCATTCCGCTACGTTCCTACCCGACGCGTAATAGAAAATTCCGAAAAAATAGCAAAAAAATTAAAAAAATTAAAAAATCACATTTTGGCTTGATTTTAAGCAAAAATAGTATGGAAAAGGACGAGAAAGAGAGAAAATAAAGGTTATCGTTCCGTTCCTACCCGACGCGGAATAGAAAATGCAAAAAAAAAAAAGCAAAAAAATTTAAAAAAAATCAAAAAATACCATTATGGCATCATTTGAAGCCAAAATTGTTTGGAAAAGGCCAAGAAAGAGAGAAAATAAAAATTATCGTTTCGTTCCGTTCCTACCTGACGCGTTATAGAAAATTCCTAAAAAATAGCAAAAAAATTCAAAAAATTAAAAAATACCATGATGGCTTCACTTAAAGCCTGAATAGGTTGGAAAAGGCCGAGAAAGAAAGAAAATAAATATTGTCGTTCCGTTTCGTTCCTACCCAACACGTCGTAGAAAATTGCAAAAAAATTAAAAAATACCATTATCGCTCCATTTGAAGCCACCATAGGTTGAAGAAGGATGGGAAAGGAAGAAAATAAAAATTATCGTTTCGTTCCGTTCATACCTGACGCATATAGAAAATTTCAAAAAAATAGCAAAAAAATTCAAAAAATTAAACAATACCATTTTGGCTCCATTTTGAGCCAAAATAGGTTGAAAGAGGATGAGAAAGGGAGAAAATAAAAATTATTTTTTCGTTCCGTTCCTACCTGACGCATAATAGAAAATTCCAGAAAAATAGCAAAAAAATTCAAAAAATTAAACTATACCATTATGGCTCCATATCGAGCCAAAAAAGGTTGGAAAAGGCCGAGAAAGAGAGAAAATATAATTTATCATTCCGTTCCGTTCTGTTGCTACCCAACGCGTTATAGAAAATTGCAAAAAAATTGCAAAAAACATTCAAAAAATTAAAAAAGACCATTATGCTATCATTTAAGGCCAAAATATGTTGGAAAAGGCCGAGAAAGAGAGAAAATTAGAATTATCGTTCCGTTCCGTTCCAACCCGACGTGTAATAGAAAATTCGAAAAAAATAGCAAAAAAATTAAAAAAATTAAAAAATACCATTATGGCTTCATTTAAAGCCAGAATAGGTTGGAAAAGGCCGAGAAAGAAAGAAAATAAATATTTTCATTTCGTTTCGTTCCTACCCAACGCGTAATAGAAAATTCCATAAAAATGAAAAAAAATGAAAAAAAATGAAAAAATACCAGTATGGCTCGATTTCAAGCCACCATAGGTTGAAAGAGGATGAGAAAGGAAGAAAATAAAAATTATCGTTTAGTTCCGTTCCTACCTGACGCATAATAGAAAATTCCAAAAAAATAGCAAAAAAATTCAAAAAATTAAACCATACCATTATGGCTCCATTACGAGCCAAAATAGGTTGAAAGAGGATGATAAAGGGATAAAACGAAAATTATTGTTTCGTTCCGTTCCTACCTGACGCATAATAGAAAATTCCAAAAAAATAGCAAAAAAATTCAAGAAATTAAAAAATACCATTATGGCTTCATTTCAAGCCAAAATAGTTTGGAAAAGGCCGAGAAAGAGAGAAAATAAAAATTATAGTTTCCTTTCGTTTCTACTTGAAGCGGATTAGAAAATTCGAAAAAAATTAAAAAATACCAATATGGCTTCATTTCATGTCAAAATAGGTTGGAAAAGGCCGAGAATTGGGGAAAATTGAAATTATCGTTCCGTTTCGTTCCTATCCGACGTCTAATATAAAATTCCAAAAAAATAGCGAAAAAATACAAAAAATTAAAAAATACGAATATGGCTTCATTTCCTGTCAAAATAGGTTGGAAAAGGCCGAGAAGGAGAGAAAATAAAAATTATCATTCCGCTACGTTCCTACCCGACGCGTAATAGAAAATTCCGAAAAAATAGCAAAAAAATTCAAAAAATTAAAAAATCACATTTTGGCTTGATTTTAAGCAAAAATAGTACGGAAAAGGACGAGAAAGAGAGAAAATAAAGGTTATCGTTCCGTTCCTACCCGACGCGGAATAGAAAATGCAAAAAAAAAAAAAGCAAAAAAATTTAAAAAAAATTAAAAAATGCCATTATGGCATCATTTGAAGCCAAAATTGTTTGGAAAAGGCCAAGAAAGAGAGAAAATAAAAATTATCGTTTCGTTCCGTTCCTACCTGACGCGTTATAGAAAATTCCTAAAAAATAGCAAAAAAATTCAAAAAATTAAAAAATACCATGATGGCTTCACTTAAAGCCTGAATAGGTTGGAAAAGGCCGAGAAAGAAAGAAAATAAATATTGTCGTTCCGTTTCGTTCCAACCCAACACGTCGTAGAAAATTCCAAAAAAATTGCAAAAAAATTAAAAAATACCATTATCGCTCCATTTGAAGCCACCATAGGTTGAAGAAGGATGGGAAAGAAAGAAAATAAAAATTATTGTTTCGTTCCGTTCCTACCTGACGCGTTATAGAAAATTTCTAAAAAATAGCAAAAAAATTCAAAAAATAAAAAAAAATACCATTATGGCTTCATTTCGAGCCAAAATAGGTTGAAAGAGGATGAGAAAGGGAGAAAATAAAAATTATCGTTTCGTTACGTTCCTACCTGACGCATAATAGAAAATTCCAAAAAAATAGCAAAAAAATTCAAGAAATTAAAAAATACCATTATGGCTTCATTTCAAGCCAAAATTGTTTGGAAAAGGCTGAGAAAAAGAGAAAATAAAAATTATCGTTTCGTTCCGTTCCTACTTGAAGTGGATTAGAAAATTCCAAACAAATTAAAAAATACCAATATGGCTTCATTTCATGTCAAAATAGGTTGGAAAAGGCCGAGAATTGGGGAAAATTGAAATTATCGTTCCATTCGTTCCTATCCGACGTCTAATATAAAATTCCAAAAAAATAGAGAAAAAATACAAAAAATTAAAAAATACCAATATGGCTTCATTTCATGTCAAAATAGGTTGGAAAAGGCCGAGAAGGAGAGAAAATAAAAATTATCATTCCGCTACGTTCCTACCCGACGCGTAATAGAAAATTCCGAAAAAATAGCAAAAAAATTAAAAAAATTAAAAAATCACATTTTGGCTTGATTTTAAGCAAAAATAGTATGGAAAAGGACGAGAAAGAGAGAAAATAAAGGTTATCGTTCCGTTCCTACCCGACGCGGAATAGAAAATGCAAAAAAAAAAAAGCAAAAAAATTTAAAAAAAATCAAAAAATACCATTATGGCATCATTTGAAGCCAAAATTGTTTGGAAAAGGCCAAGAAAGAGAGAAAATAAAAATTATCGTTTCGTTCCGTTCCTACCTGACGCGTTATAGAAAATTCCTAAAAAATAGCAAAAAAATTCAAAAAATTAAAAAATACCATGATGGCTTCACTTAAAGCCTGAATAGGTTGGAAAAGGCCGAGAAAGAAAGAAAATAAATATTGTCGTTCCGTTTCGTTCCTACCCAACACGTCGTAGAAAATTGCAAAAAAATTAAAAAATACCATTATCGCTCCATTTGAAGCCACCATAGGTTGAAGAAGGATGGGAAAGGAAGAAAATAAAAATTATCGTTTCGTTCCGTTCATACCTGACGCATATAGAAAATTTCAAAAAAATAGCAAAAAAATTCAAAAAATTAAACAATACCATTTTGGCTCCATTTTGAGCCAAAATAGGTTGAAAGAGGATGAGAAAGGGAGAAAATAAAAATTATTTTTTCGTTCCGTTCCTACCTGACGCATAATAGAAAATTCCAGAAAAATAGCAAAAAAATTCAAAAAATTAAACTATACCATTATGGCTCCATATCGAGCCAAAAAAGGTTGGAAAAGGCCGAGAAAGAGAGAAAATATAATTTATCATTCCGTTCCGTTCTGTTGCTACCCAACGCGTTATAGAAAATTGCAAAAAAATTGCAAAAAACATTCAAAAAATTAAAAAAGACCATTATGCTATCATTTAAGGCCAAAATATGTTGGAAAAGGCCGAGAAAGAGAGAAAATTAGAATTATCGTTCCGTTCCGTTCCAACCCGACGTGTAATAGAAAATTCGAAAAAAATAGCAAAAAAATTAAAAAAATTAAAAAATACCATTATGGCTTCATTTAAAGCCAGAATAGGTTGGAAAAGGCCGAGAAAGAAAGAAAATAAATATTTTCATTTCGTTTCGTTCCTACCCAACGCGTAATAGAAAATTCCATAAAAATGAAAAAAAATGAAAAAAAATGAAAAAATACCAGTATGGCTCGATTTCAAGCCACCATAGGTTGAAAGAGGATGAGAAAGGAAGAAAATAAAAATTATCGTTTAGTTCCGTTCCTACCTGACGCATAATAGAAAATTCCAAAAAAATAGCAAAAAAATTCAAAAAATTAAACCATACCATTATGGCTCCATTACGAGCCAAAATAGGTTGAAAGAGGATGATAAAGGGATAAAACGAAAATTATTGTTTCGTTCCGTTCCTACCTGACGCATAATAGAAAATTCCAAAAAAATAGCAAAAAAATTCAAGAAATTAAAAAATACCATTATGGCTTCATTTCAAGCCAAAATAGTTTGGAAAAGGCCGAGAAAGAGAGAAAATAAAAATTATAGTTTCCTTTCGTTTCTACTTGAAGCGGATTAGAAAATTCGAAAAAAATTAAAAAATACCAATATGGCTTCATTTCATGTCAAAATAGGTTGGAAAAGGCCGAGAATTGGGGAAAATTGAAATTATCGTTCCGTTTCGTTCCTATCCGACGTCTAATATAAAATTCCAAAAAAATAGCGAAAAAATACAAAAAATTAAAAAATACGAATATGGCTTCATTTCCTGTCAAAATAGGTTGGAAAAGGCCGAGAAGGAGAGAAAATAAAAATTATCATTCCGCTACGTTCCTACCCGACGCGTAATAGAAAATTCCGAAAAAATAGCAAAAAAATTCAAAAAATTAAAAAATCACATTTTGGCTTGATTTTAAGCAAAAATAGTACGGAAAAGGACGAGAAAGAGAGAAAATAAAGGTTATCGTTCCGTTCCTACCCGACGCGGAATAGAAAATGCAAAAAAAAAAAAAGCAAAAAAATTTAAAAAAAATTAAAAAATGCCATTATGGCATCATTTGAAGCCAAAATTGTTTGGAAAAGGCCAAGAAAGAGAGAAAATAAAAATTATCGTTTCGTTCCGTTCCTACCTGACGCGTTATAGAAAATTCCTAAAAAATAGCAAAAAAATTCAAAAAATTAAAAAATACCATGATGGCTTCACTTAAAGCCTGAATAGGTTGGAAAAGGCCGAGAAAGAAAGAAAATAAATATTGTCGTTCCGTTTCGTTCCAACCCAACACGTCGTAGAAAATTCCAAAAAAATTGCAAAAAAATTAAAAAATACCATTATCGCTCCATTTGAAGCCACCATAGGTTGAAGAAGGATGGGAAAGAAAGAAAATAAAAATTATTGTTTCGTTCCGTTCCTACCTGACGCGTTATAGAAAATTTCTAAAAAATAGCAAAAAAATTCAAAAAATAAAAAAAAATACCATTATGGCTTCATTTCGAGCCAAAATAGGTTGAAAGAGGATGAGAAAGGGAGAAAATAAAAATTATCGTTTCGTTACGTTCCTACCTGACGCATAATAGAAAATTCCAAAAAAATAGCAAAAAAATTCAAGAAATTAAAAAATACCATTATGGCTTCATTTCAAGCCAAAATTGTTTGGAAAAGGCTGAGAAAAAGAGAAAATAAAAATTATCGTTTCGTTCCGTTCCTACTTGAAGTGGATTAGAAAATTCCAAACAAATTAAAAAATACCAATATGGCTTCATTTCATGTCAAAATAGGTTGGAAAAGGCCGAGAATTGGGGAAAATTGAAATTATCGTTCCATTCGTTCCTATCCGACGTCTAATATAAAATTCCAAAAAAATAGAGAAAAAATACAAAAAATTAAAAAATACCAATATGGCTTCATTTCATGTCAAAATAGGTTGGAAAAGGCCGAGAAGGAGAGAAAATAAAAATTATCATTCCGCTACGTTCCTACCCGACGCGTAATAGAAAATTCCGAAAAAATAGCAAAAAAATTAAAAAAATTAAAAAATCACATTTTGGCTTGATTTTAAGCAAAAATAGTAAGGAAAAGGACGAGAAAGAGAGAAAATAAAGGTTATCGTTCCGTTCCTACCCGACGCGGAATAGAAAATGCAAAAAAAAAAAAGCAAAAAAATTTAAAAAAAATCAAAAAATACCATTATGGCATCATTTGAAGCCAAAATTGTTTGGAAAAGGCCAAGAAAGAGAGAAAATAAAAATTATCGTTTCGTTCCGTTCCTACCTGACGCGTTATAGAAAATTCCTAAAAAATAGCAAAAAAATTCAAAAAATTAAAAAATACCATGATGGCTTCACTTAAAGCCTGAATAGGTTGGAAAAGGCCGAGAAAGAAAGAAAATAAATATTGTCGTTCCGTTTCGTTCCTACCCAACACGTCGTAGAAAATTGCAAAAAAATTAAAAAATACCATTATCGCTCCATTTGAAGCCACCATAGGTTGAAGAAGGATGGGAAAGGAAGAAAATAAAAATTATCGTTTCGTTCCGTTCATACCTGACGCATATAGAAAATTTCAAAAAAATAGCAAAAAAATTCAAAAAATTAAACAATACCATTTTGGCTCCATTTTGAAGCAAAATAGGTTGAAAGAGGATGAGAAAGGGAGAAAATAAAAATTATTTTTTCGTTCCGTTCCTACCTGACGCATAATAGAAAATTCCAGAAAAATAGCAAAAAAATTCAAAAAATTAAACTATACCATTATGGCTCCATATCGAGCCAAAAAAGGTTGGAAAAGGCCGAGAAAGAGAGAAAATATAATTTATCATTCCGTTCCGTTCTGTTGCTACCCAACGCGTTATAGAAAATTGCAAAAAAATTGCAAAAAACATTCAAAAAATTAAAAAAGACCATTATGCTATCATTTAAGGCCAAAATATGTTGGAAAAGGCCGAGAAAGAGAGAAAATTAGAATTATCGTTCCGTTCCGTTCCAACCCGACGTGTAATAGAAAATTCGAAAAAAATAGCAAAAAAATTAAAAAAATTAAAAAATACCATTATGGCTTCATTTAAAGCCAGAATAGGTTGGAAAAGGCCGAGAAAGAAAGAAAATAAATATTTTCATTTCGTTTCGTTCCTACCCAACGCGTAATAGAAAATTCCATAAAAATGAAAAA
Source organism: Quercus agrifolia (assembly GCA_029955455.1). Classification (NCBI taxonomy): domain Eukaryota; kingdom Viridiplantae; phylum Streptophyta; class Magnoliopsida; order Fagales; family Fagaceae; genus Quercus; species Quercus agrifolia. Next base: position 39,671,977 of record JARQAD010000004.1, on the reverse strand, counting down.
AAATGAAAAAAAATGAAAAAATACCAGTATGGCTCGATTTCAAGCCACCATAGGTTGAAAGAGGATGAGAAAGGAAGAAAATAAAAATTATCGTTTAGTTCCGTTCCTACCTGACGCATAATAGAAAATTCCAAAAAAATAGCAAAAAAATTCAAAAAATTAAACCATACCATTATGGCTCCATTACGAGCCAAAATAGGTTGAAAGAGGATGATAAAGGGATAAAACGAAAATTATTGTTTCGTTCCGTTCCTACCTGACGCATAATAGAAAATTCCAAAAAAATAGCAAAAAAATTCAAGAAATTAAAAAATACCATTATGGCTTCATTTCAAGCCAAAATAGTTTGGAAAAGGCCGAGAAAGAGAGAAAATAAAAATTATAGTTTCCTTTCGTTTCTACTTGAAGCGGATTAGAAAATTCGAAAAAAATTAAAAAATACCAATATGGCTTCATTTCATGTCAAAATAGGTTGGAAAAGGCCGAGAATTGGGGAAAATTGAAATTATCGTTCCGTTTCGTTCCTATCCGACGTCTAATATAAAATTCCAAAAAAATAGCGAAAAAATACAAAAAATTAAAAAATACGAATATGGCTTCATTTCCTGTCAAAATAGGTTGGAAAAGGCCGAGAAGGAGAGAAAATAAAAATTATCATTCCGCTACGTTCCTACCCGACGCGTAATAGAAAATTCCGAAAAAATAGCAAAAAAATTCAAAAAATTAAAAAATCACATTTTGGCTTGATTTTAAGCAAAAATAGTACGGAAAAGGACGAGAAAGAGAGAAAATAAAGGTTATCGTTCCGTTCCTACCCGACGCGGAATAGAAAATGCAAAAAAAAAAAAAGCAAAAAAATTTAAAAAAAATTAAAAAATGCCATTATGGCATCATTTGAAGCCAAAATTGTTTGGAAAAGGCCAAGAAAGAGAGAAAATAAAAATTATCGTTTCGTTCCGTTCCTACCTGACGCGTTATAGAAAATTCCTAAAAAATAGCAAAAAAATTCAAAAAATTAAAAAATACCATGATGGCTTCACTTAAAGCCTGAATAGGTTGGAAAAGGCCGAGAAAGAAAGAAAATAAATATTGTCGTTCCGTTTCGTTCCAACCCAACACGTCGTAGAAAATTCCAAAAAAATTGCAAAAAAATTAAAAAATACCATTATCGCTCCATTTGAAGCCACCATAGGTTGAAGAAGGATGGGAAAGAAAGAAAATAAAAATTATTGTTTCGTTTCGTTCATACCTGACGCATATAGAAAATTTCAAAAAAATAGCAAAAAAATTCAAAAAATTAAACAATACCATTTTGGCTCCATTTTGAGCCAAAATAGGTTGAAAGAGGATGAGAAAGGGAGAAAATAAAAATTATTGTTTCGTTCCGTTCCTACCTGACGCATAATAGAAAATTCCAGAAAAATAGCAAAAAAATTCAAAAAATTAAACTATACCATTATGGCTCCATATCGAGCCAAAAAAGGTTGGAAAAGGCCGAGAAAGAGAGAAAATATAATTTATCATTCCGTTCCGTTCTGTTGCTACCCAACGCGTTATAGAAAATTGCAAAAAAATTGCAAAAAACATTCAAAAAATTAAAAAAGACCATTATGCTATCATTTAAGGCCAAAATAGGTTGGAAAAGGCCGAGAAAGAGAGAAAATTAGAATTATCGTCCCGTTTCGTTTCTACACGAGACGTAATTGAAAATTCCAAAAAAATAGTAAAAAAATTAAAAAAATTAAAAAATAGTATTATGGCTTCATTTCAAGCCAGAATAGGTTGGGAAAGGCCGAGAAAGAGAGAAAATAAATATTGTCGTTCCGTTCCGTTCCTATCCGACGAGTTATATAGAAAATTCCCAAAAAAGAGCGAAAAAAATTCAAAAAATAAAAAATACCATTATGGCTTCATTTCAACCCAAAATAGGTTGGGAAAGGCCGAGAAAGTGAGAAAATAAATATTGTCGCTCCGTTCCATTCCGTTCCTATCCGACGAGTTATAGAAAATTCCAAAAAAAGAGCAAAAAAAATTCAAAAAATAAAAAATACCATTATGGCTTCATTTCAAGCCAAAATAGGTTGGAAAAGGCCGAGAAAGAAAGAAAATTAGAATTATCGTTCCGTTCCGTTCCAACCCGACGTGTAATAGAAAATTCGAAAAAAATAGCAAAAAAATTAAAAAAATTAAAAAATACCATTATGGCTTCATTTAAAGCCAGAATAGGTTGGAAAAGGCCGAGAAAGAAAGAAAATAAAAATTTTCATTTCGTTTCGTTCCTACCCAACGCGTAATAGAAAATTCCATAAAAATGAAAAAAAATGAAAAAAAATGAAAAAATACCAGTATGGCTCGATTTCAAGCCACCATAGGTTGAAAGAGGATGAGAAAGGAAGAAAATAAAAATTATCGTTTAGTTCCGTTCCTACCTGACGCATAATAGAAAATTCCAAAAAAATAGCAAAAAAATTCAAAAAATTAAACCATACCATTATGGCTCCATTACGAGCCAAAATAGGTTGAAAGAGGATGATAAAGGGAGAAAACGAAAATTATTGTTTCGTTCCGTTCCTACCTGACGCATAATAGAAAATTCCAAAAAAATAGCAAAAAAATTCAAGAAATTAAAAAATACCATTATGGCTTCATTTCAAGCCAAAATAGTTTGGAAAAGGCCGAGAAAGAGAGAAAATAAAAATTATAGTTTCCTTTCGTTTCTACTTGAAGCGGATTAGAAAATTCGAAAAAAATTAAAAAATACCAATATGGCTTCATTTCATGTCAAAATAGGTTGGAAAAGGCCGAGAATGGGGGAAAATTGAAATTATCGTTCCGTTTCGTTCCTACCCGACGTCTAATATAAAATTCCAAAAAACTAGCAAAAAAATACAAAAAATTAAAAAATACCTTTATGACTTCATTTCAAGCAAAAATATGTTGGAAAAGGCCGAGAAAGACAGAAAATAAAAATTATCATTCCGTTCCGTCCAACCCGACGCATAATAGAAAGTTCCAAAAAAATAGAAAAAAATTAAAAAAATTAAAAAATACCATTATGGCTTCATTTAAAGCCAGAATAGGTTGGAAAAGGTTGAGAAAGAAAGAAAATAAATATTGTCGTTCCGTTCCTTTCCCATCCGACGAGTTAAAGAAAATTCCAAAAAAATAGCAAAAAAAATTCAAAAAATAAAAAAATACCATTATGGCTTCATTTCAAGCCAAAATCGGTTGGAAAAGGCTGTGAAAGAGAGAAAATTAGAATCATCGTCCCGTTCCATTTCTACCTGAGAAGTAATTGAAAATTCCAAAAAAATTGTAAAAAAATTAAAAAAATTAAAAAATAGTATTATGGCTTCATTTCAAGCCAGAATAGGTTGGAAAAGGCCGAGGAAGTGAGAATAAATATTGTCGTTCCATTCCGTTCCTATCCGACGAGTTATAGAAAATTCCAAAAAAAGAGGAAAAAAAATTCAAAAAATAAAAAATACCATTATGGCTTCATTTCAAACCAAAATAGGTTGGAAAAGGCCGAGAAAGAGAGAAAATAAAAATTATCGATCCGTTCCATTCCAACCCGACGTGTAATAGAAAATTCAAAAAAAATAGCAAAAAATATAAAAAAATTAAAAAATACCATTATGGCTTCATTTAAAGCCAGAATAGGTTGGAAAGGGCCGAGCAAGAAAGAAAATAAATATTTTCGTTCCGTTTCGTTCCTACCCAACGCGTAATAGAAAATAACAAAAAAATAGCAAAAAAATGAAAAAAAATGAAAAAATACCATTATGCCTCGATTTCAAGCCACCATAGGTTGAAGGAGGATGAGAAAGGAAGAAAATAAAAATTATCGTTTCGTTCCGTTCCTACCAGACGCATAATAGAAAATTCCAAAAAAATAGCAAATAAATTCAAAAAATTAAAAAATCACATTTTGGCTTGATTTTCAGCCAAAATAGTACGGAATAGGACGAGAATAGAGAAAATAAAAGTTATCGTTCTGTTCCTGCATGACACGGAATAGAAAATGCAAAAAAAAAAGCAAAAAAAGTAAAAAAAATTAAAAAAATACCATTATGGCATCATTTGATGCCAAAATAATTTGGAAAAGGCCAAGAAAGAAAGAAAATAAAAATTATCGTTTCGTTCCGTTCCTACCTTATGCATTATAGAAAATTTCAAAAAAATATTTAAAAACATTCCAAAAATTAAAAAAGACTATTATGCTATCATTTCAGGCAAAAATAGGTTGGAAAAGGCCGAGAAAGAGAGAAAATTAGAATCATCGTCCCGTTCCGTTTCAACCTGAGACGTAGTTGAAAATTCCAAAAAAATAGTAAAAAAATTCAAAAAATTAAAAAATAGTATTATGGCTTCATTTCAAGCCAGAATAGGTTGGAAAAGGCTGAGAAAGAGAGAAAATAAATATTGTCGTTCCGTTCCGTTCCGACGAATTATAGAAAATTCCAATAAAAGAGCAAAAAAAATTCAAAAATAAAAAATACCATTATGGCTTCATTTCAAGCCAAAATAGGTTGGGAAAGGCCGAGAAAGAGAAAAAATAAATATTGTCGTTCCGTTACGTTCCTATCCGACGAGTTAAAGAAAATTCCAAAAAAAGAGCAAAAAAAATTCAAAAAATAAAAAATACCATTATGGCTTCATTTCAACCCAAACTAGTTTGGAAAAGGCCGAGAAAGAGAGAAAATTAGAATTATCGTTCCGTTCCGTTCCAACCCGACGTGTAATAGAAAATTCCAAAAAAATAGCGAAAAAATTAAAAAAATTAAAAAATTCCATTATGGCTTCATTTAAAACCAGAATAGGTTGGAAAAGGCCGAGAAAGAAAGAAAATAAATATTTTCATTCCGTTTCGTTCCTACCCAACGCGAAATAGAAAATTCCATAAAAATAGAAAAAAAATGAAAAAACAATGAAACAATGCCATTATGGCTCGATTTCAAGCCACCATAGGTTGAAGGAGGATGAGAAAGGAAGAAAATAAAAATTATCGTTTAGTTCCGTTCTTACCTAACGCATAATAGAAAATTCCAAAAAAATAGCAAAAAAAATTCAAAAAATAAAAAATACCATTATGGCTTCATTTCAAGCCAAAATAGGTTGGAAAAGGCCGAGAAAGAGAGAAAATTAGAATTATCGTTCAATTCCGTTCCAACCCGACGTGTAATAGAAAATTCAAAAAAAATAGCAAAAAAACTAAAAAAATTAAAAAATACCATTATGACTTCATTTAAAACCAGAATATGTTGGAAAAGGCCGAGAAAGAAAGAAAATAAATATTGTCGTTCCGTTTCGTTCCTACCCAACGCGTAATAGAAAATTCCATAAAAATAGAAAGGAAATTCAAAAAAAAATGAAAAAATGTCATTATGGCTCGATTTCAAGCCACCATAGGTTGAAGGAGGATGAGAAAGGAAGAAAATAAAAATTATCGTTTAGTTCCGTTCCTACTTGACGCATAATAGAAAATTCCAAAAAAATAGCAAAAAAATTCAAAAAATTAAACAATACCATTGTGGCTCCATTTCGAGCCAAAATAGGTTGAAAGAGGATGAGAAAGGGAGAAAATAAAAATTATCGTTTCGTTCCGTTCCTACCCGACGTGTAATAGAAAATTCCAAAAAAATAGCCAAAAACATTCAAAAAATGAAAAAAGACCATTATGCTATCATTTCAGGCAAAATAGGTTGGAAAAGGCCGAGAAAGAGAGAAAATAAATATTGTCGTTACGTTCCGTTCCTATCCGACGAGTTATAGAAAATTCCAAAAAAAGAGCAAAAAAAATTCAAAAAAAAAAAAAAATCATTATGGCTTCATTTCAAGCCAAAATAGGTTGGAAAACGCCGAGAAAGAGAGAAAATAAAAATTATCGTTCCGTTCCGTTCCAACCCGACGTGTAATAGAAAATTCCAAAAAAATAGCAAAAAAATTAAAAACATTAAAAAATACCATTATGGCTTCATTTAAAACCAGAATAGGTTGGAAAAGGCCGAGAAAGAAAGAAAATAAATAATGTCGTTCCGTTTCGTTCCTACCCAACGCGTAATAGAAAATTCCATAAAAATAGAAAAGAAATTCAAAAAAAATGAAAAAATGCCATTATGGCTCGATTTCAAGCCACCATAGGTTGAAGGAGGATGAGAAAGGAAGAAAATAGAAATTATCGTTTAATTCCGTTCCTACTTGACGCATAATAGAAAATTCCAAAAAAATAGCAAAAAAATTCAAGAAATTAAAAAATACCATTATGGCTTCATTTCAAGCCAAAATAGGTTGGAAAAGGCAGAGAAAGAGAGAAAATAAAAATTATCGTTTCGTTCCGTTCCTACCCGACGTGTAATAGAAAATTCCAAAAAAATAGCAAAAAAACTATAAAATTAAAAAATACCACGATGGCTTCACTTAAAGCCAGAATAGGTTGGAAAAGGCCGAGAAGGAAAGAAAATAAATATTGTCGTTCCGTTTCGTTCCTACCCAACACGTAATAGAAAATTCCAAAAAAATAGCCAAAAACATTCAAAAAATGAAAAAAGACCATTATGCTATCACTTCAGGCAAAATAGGTTAGACAAGGCCGAGAAAGAGAGAAAATTAAAATTATCGTCTCGTTCCGTTTCGACCCGAGACGTAATTGAAAATTCCAAAAAAATAGTAAAAAAATTAAAAAAATTAAAAAATAGTATTATGGCTTCATTTTAAGCCAGAATAGGTTGGAAAAGGCCGACAAAGAAAGAAAATAAATATTGTCGTTCCGTTCCGTTTCTATCTGACGAGATATAGAAAATTTCAAAAAAAGAGAAAAAAAAATTCAAAAAACAAAAATACCATTATGGCTTCATTTCAAGCCAAAATAGGTTGGAAAAGGCCGAGAAAGAGAGAAAATAAAAATTATCGTTCCGTTCCGTTCCAATCCGACGTGTAATAGAAAATTCAAAAAAAAAAGCAAAAAATTCAAAAAATTCAAAAATACCATTATGGCTTATTTTAAAGCTAGAATAGGTTGGAAAAGGCCGAGCAAGAAAGAAAATAAATATTTTCGTTCCGTTTCGTTCCGACCCAACGCGTAATAGAAAATTCCAAAAAAAATAGCAAAAAAATGAAAAAATTCCATTATGGCTCGATTTCAAGCCAACATAGGTTGAAGGAGGATGAGAAAGGAAGAAAATAAAAATTATCGTTTGGTTTCGTTCCTACCTGACGCATAATAGAAAATTCCAAAAAAATAGCAAAAAAATTCAAAAAATTAAACAATACCATTATGGCTCTACTTCGAGCCAAAATAGGTTGAAAGAGGATGAGAAATGGAGAAAATAAAAATTATTGTTTCGTTCCGTTCCTACCTGACACGTAATAGAAAATTCCAAAAAAATAGAAAAAAATTAAAAAAATTAAAAAATAGCGTTATGGTTTCATTTCGAGCTAAAACAGGTTGGAAAAGGCCGAGAAAGAGAGAAAATTAGAATTATCGTCCCGTTCCGTTTCTACCCGAGATGTAATTGAAAATTCCAAAAAAATAGTAAAAAAACTCAAAAAATTAAAAAATAATATTATGGCTTCATTTCAAGCCAGAATAGGTTGGAAAAGGCCGAGAAAGAGAGAAAATAAATATTGTCGTTACGTTCCGTTCCTATCCGACGAGTTATAGAAAATTTCAAAAAAAGAGCAAAAAAAATTCAAAAAACAAAAAATGCCATTCTGGCTTCATTTCAAGCCAAAATAGGTTGGAAAAGGCCGAGCAAGAGAGAAAATAAAAATTATCGTTCCGTTCCGTTCCAACCAGACGTGTAATAGAAAATTTCAAAAAAATAGCAAAAAAATTCAAAAAATTAAAAAATACCATTATGGCTTCTTTTTAAAGCCAGAATAGGTTGGAAAAGGCCGAGAAAGAAAGAAAATAAATATTTTCGTTCCGTTTCGTTCCTACCCAACGCGTAATAGGAAATTCCATAAAAACAGAAAAAAAATTCAGAAAAAATGAAAAAATGCCATTATGGCTCGATTTCAAGCCACCATAGGTTGAAGGAGGATGAGAAAGGAAGAAAATAAAAATTATCGTTTAGTTCCGTTCCTACCTGACGCATAATAGAAAATTCCAAAAAAATAGCAAAAATATTCAAAAAAAAATGAAAAAATTCCATTATGGCTCGATTTCAAGCCACCATAGGTTGAAGGAGGATGAGAAATGAAGAAAATAAAAATTATCGTTTTGTTTCGTTCCTACCTGACGCATAATAGAAAATTCCAAAAAAATAGCAAAAAAATTCAAAAAATTAAACAATACCATTATGGCTCCATTTCGAGCCAAAATAGGTTGAAAGAGGATGAGATAGGGAGAAAATAAAAATTATTGTTTCGTTCCGTTTCTACCTGACGCGTAATAGAAAATTCCAAAAAAATATAAAAAAATTAAAAAATAGCGTTATGGCTTCATTTCGAGATAAACAGGTTGGAAAAGGCTGAGAAAGAGAGAAAATTAGAATTATCGTCCCATTCCGTTTCTACCCGAGATGTAATTGAAAATTCCAAAAAAATAGTAAAAAAACTCAAAAATTTAAAAAAATAGTATTATGGCTTCATTTCAAGCCAGAATAGGTTGGAAAAGGCCGAGAAAGAAAGAAAATAAAAATTTTCATTTCGTTTCGTTCCTACCCAACACGTAATAGAAAATTCCATAAAAATGAAAAAAAATGAAAAAAAATGAAAAAATACCAGTATGGCTCGATTTCAAGCCACCATAGGTTGAAAGAGGATGAGAAAGGAAGAAAATAAAAATTATCGTTTAGTTCCGTTCCTACCTGACGCATAATAGAAAATTCCAAAAAAATAGCAAAAAAATTCAGGAAATTAAACAATACCATTGTGGCTCCATTTCAAGCCAAAATAGGTTGAAAGAGGATGAGAAAGGGAGAAAATAAATATTGTCGTTCCGTTCCGTTTCTATCCGACGAATTATAGAAAATTCCAAAAAAATAGCAAAAAAATTATAAAAAATAAAAAATACCATGATGGCTTCATTTCAAGCCAAAATTGGTTCGAAAAGGCCGAGAAAGAGAGAAAGTAAAAATTATCGTTCCGTTCCGCTCCAACCTGACGTGTAATAGAAAATTCTAAAAAAATAGAAAAAATTAAAAAAATTAAAAAATACCATTATGGCTTCATTTAAAACCAGAATAGGATGGAAAAGGCCGAGAAAGAAAGAAAATAAATATTTTCATTCCGTTTCGTTCCTATCCAACGCGTAATAGAAAATTCCATAAAAATAGAAAAAAAATGAAAAAAAAAATGAAAAAATGCCATTTTGGCTTCACTTAAAGCCAGAATAGGTTGGAAAAGGCCGAGAAAGAGAGAAAATTAGAATTATCGTTCAATTCCGTTCCAACCCGACGTGTAATAGAAAATTCAAAAAAAATAGCAAAAAAACTAAAAAAATTAAAAAATACCATTATGACTTCATTTAAAACCAGAATATGTTGGAAAAGGCCGAGAAAGAAAGAAAATAAATATTGTCGTTCCGTTTCGTTCCTACCCAACGCGTAATAGAAAATTCCATAAAAATAGAAAGGAAATTCAAAAAAAAATGAAAAAATGTCATTATGGCTCGATTTCAAGCCAACATAGGTTGAAGGAGGATGAGAAAGGAAGAAAATAAAAATTATCGTTTAGTTCCGTTCCTACTTGACGCATAATAGAAAATTCCAAAAAAATAGCAAAAAAATTCAAAAAATTAAACAATACCATTGTGGCTCCATTTCGAGCCAAAATAGGTTGAAAGAGGATGAGAAAGGGGGAAAATAAAAATTATCGTTTCGTTCCGTTCCTACCCGACGTGTAATAGAAAATTCCAAAAAAATAGCCAAAAACATTCAAAAAATGAAAAAAGACCATTATGCTATCATTTCAGGCAAAATAGGTTGCAAAAGGCCGAGAAAGAGAGAAAATAAATATTGTCGTTACGTTCCGTTCCTATCCGACGAGTTATAGAAAATTCCAAAAAAAGAGCAAAAAAAATTCAAAAAAAAAAAAAAATCATTATGGCTTCATTTCAAGCCAAAATAGGTTGGAAAACGCCGAGAAAGAGAGAAAATAAAAATTATCGTTCCGTTCCGTTCCAACCCGACGTGTAATAGAAAATTCCAAAAAAATAGCAAAAAAATTAAAAACATTAAAAAATACCATTATGGCTTCATTTAAAACCAGAATAGGTTGGAAAAGGCCGAGAAAGAAAGAAAATAAATAATGTCGTTCCGTTTCGTTCCTACCCAACGCGTAATAGAAAATTCCATAAAAATAGAAAAGAAATTCAAAAAAAATGAAAAAATGCCATTATGGCTCGATTTCAAGCCACCATAGGTTGAAGGAGGATGAGAAAGGAAGAAAATAGAAATTATCGTTTAATTCCGTTCCTACTTGACGCATAATAGAAAATTCCAAAAAAATAGCAAAAAAATTCAAGAAATTAAAAAATACCATTATGGCTTCATTTCAAGCCAAAATAGGTTGGAAAAGGCAGAGAAAGAGAGAAAATAAAAATTATCGTTTCGTTCCGTTCCTACCCGACGTGTAATAGAAAATTCCAAAAAAATAGCAAAAAAACTATAAAAATTAAAAAATACCACGATGGCTTCACTTAAAGCCAGAATAGGTTGGAAAAGGCCGAGAAGGAAAGAAAATAAATATTGTCGTTCCGTTTCGTTCCTACCCAACACGTAATAGAAAATTCCAAAAAAATAGCCAAAAACATTCAAAAAATGAAAAAAGACCATTATGCTATCACTTCAGGCAAAATAGGTTAGACAAGGCCGAGAAAGAGAGAAAATTAAAATTATCGTCCCGTTCCGTTTCGACCCGAGACGTAATTGAAAATTCCAAAAAAATAGTAAAAAAATTAAAAAAATTAAAAAATAGTATTATGGCTTCATTTTAAGCCAGAATAGGTTGGAAAAGGCCGACAAAGAAAGAAAATAAATATTGTCGTTCCGTTCCGTTTCTATCTGACGAGATATAGAAAATTTCAAAAAAAGAGAAAAAAAAATTCAAAAAACAAAAATACCATTATGGCTTCATTTCAAGCCAAAATAGGTTGGAAAAGGCCGAGAAAGAGAGAAAATAAAAATTATCGTTCCGTTCCGTTCCAACCCAACGTGTAATAGAAAATTCCAAAAAAAAAGCAAAAAATTCAAAAATACCATTATGGCTTATTTTAAAGCCAGAATAGGTTGGAAAAGGCCGAGCAAGAAAGAAAATAAATATTTTCGTTCCGTTTCGTTCCGACCCAACGCGTAATAGAAAATTCCAAAAAAAATAGCAAAAAAATGAAAAAAAAATGAAAAAATTCCATTATGGCTCGATTTCAAGCCAACATAGGTTGAAGGAGGATGAGAAAGGAAGAAAATAAAAATTATCGTTTGGTTTCGTTCCTACCTGACGCATAATAGAAAATTCCAAAAAAATAGCAAAAAAATTCAAAAAATTAAACAATACCATTATGGCTCTACTTCGAGCCAAAATAGGTTGAAAGAGGATGAGAAATGGAGAAAATAAAAATTATTGTTTCGTTCCGTTCCTACCTGACACGTAATAGAAAATTCCAAAAAAATAGAAAAAAATTAAAAAAATTAAAAAATAGCGTTATGACTTCATTTCGAGCTAAAACAGGTTGGAAAAGGCCGAGAAAGAGAGAAAATTAGAATTATCGTCCCGTTCCGTTTCTACCCGAGATGTAATTGAAAATTCCAAAAAAATAGTAAAAAAACTCAAAAAATTAAAAAATAATATTATGGCTTCATTTCAAGCCAGAATAGGTTGGAAAAGGCCGAGAAAGAGAGAAAATAAATATTGTCGTTACGTTCCGTTCCTATCCGACGAGCTATAGAAAATTTCAAAAAAAGAGCAAAAAAAATTCAAAAAACAAAAAATGCCATTCTGGCTTCATTTCAAGCCAAAATAGGTTGGAAAAGGCCGAGCAAGAGAGAAAATAAAAATTATCGTTCCGTTCCGTTCCGTTCCAACCAGACGTGTAATAGAAAATTTCAAAAAAATAGCAAAAAAATTCAAAAAATTAAAAAATACCATTATGGCTTCTTTTTAAAGCCAGAATAGGTTGGAAAAGGCCGAGAAAGAAAGAAAATAAATATTTTCGTTCCGTTTCGTTCCTACCCAACGCGTAATAGGAAATTCCATAAAAACAGAAAAAAAATTCAGAAAAAATGAAAAAATGCCATTATGGCTCGATTTCAAGCCACCATAGGTTGAAGGAGGATGAGAAAGGAAGAAAATAAAAATTATCGTTTAGTTCCGTTCCTACCTGACGCATAATAGAAAATTCCAAAAAAATAGCAAAAATATTCAAAAAAAAATGAAAAAATTCCATTATGGCTCGATTTCAAGCCACCATAGGTTGAAGGAGGATGAGAAAGGAAGAAAATAAAAATTATCGTTTTGTTTCGTTCCTACCTGACGCATAATAGAAAATTCCAAAAAAATAGCAAAAAAATTCAAAAAATTAAACAATACCATTATGGCTCCATTTCGAGCCAAAATAGGTTGAAAGAGGATGAGATAGGGAGAAAATAAAAATTATTGTTTCGTTCCGTTTCTACCTGACGCGTAATAGAAAATTCCAAAAAAATATAAAAAAATTAAAAAATAGCGTTATGGCTTCATTTCGAGCCAAAACAGGTTGGAAAAGGCTGAGAAAGAGAGAAAATTAGAATTATCGTCCCGTTCCGTTTCTACCCGAGATGTAATTGAAAATTCCAAAAAAATAGTAAAAAAACTCAAAAATTTAAAAAAATAGTATTATGGCTTCATTTCAAGCCAGAATAGGTTGGAAAAGGCCGAGAAAGAAAGAAAATAAAAATTTTCATTTCGTTTCGTTCCTACCCAACGCGTAATAGAAAATTCCATAAAAATGAAAAAAAATGAAAAAAAATGAAAAAATACCAGTATGGCTCGATTTCAAGCCACCATAGGTTGAAAGAGGATGAGAAAGGAAGAAAATAAAAATTATCGTTTAGTTCCGTTCCTACCTGACGCATAATAGAAAATTCCAAAAAAATAGCAAAAAAATTCAGGAAATTAAACAATACCATTGTGGCTCCATTTCAAGCCAAAATAGGTTGAAAGAGGATGAGAAAGGGAGAAAATAAATATTGTCGTTCCGTTCCGTTTCTATCCGACGAATTATAGAAAATTCCAAAAAAATAGCAAAAAAATTATAAAAAATAAAAAATACCATGATGGCTTCATTTCAAGCGAAAATTGGTTCGAAAAGGCCGAGAAAGAGAGAAAGTAAAAATTATCGTTCCGTTCCGCTCCAACCCGACGTGTAATAGAAAATTCTAAAAAAATAGAAAAAATTAAAAAAATTAAAAAATACCATTATGGCTTCATTTAAAACCAGAATAGGATGGAAAAGGCCGAGAAAGAAAGAAAATAAATATTTTCATTCCGTTTCGTTCCTATCCAACGCGTAATAGAAAATTCCATAAAAATAGAAAAAAAATGAAAAAAAAAAATGAAAAAATGCCATTTTGGCTTCACTTAAAGCCAGAATAGGTTGGAAAAGGCCGAGAAAGAAAGAAAATAAATATTGTCGTTCCGTTTCGTTCCTACCCAACACGTAATAGAAAATTCCAAAAAAATAGAAAAAAATTAAAAAAATTAAAAAATAGCGTTATGGCTTCATTTCGAGCCAAAACAGTTTGGAAAAGGCAGAGAGAGAGAGAAAATTAGAATTATTGTCCCGTTCCGTTTCTACCCGAGATGTAATTGAAAATTCCAAAAAAATAGTAAAAAAATTCAGAAAATTAAAAAATAGTATTTTGGCTTCATTTCAAGCCAGAATAGGTTTGAAAATGCCGAGAAAGAGGGAAAATAAATATTGTCGTTACGTTCCGTTCATATCGGACGAGTTATAGAAAATTCCAAAAAAAGAGCAAAAAAAATTCAAAAAATAAAAAATATCATTATGGCTTCATTTGAAGCCAAAATAGGTTGGAAAAGGCCGAGAAAGAGAGAAAATTAGAATTATCGTTCCGTTCCGTTCCAACCAGACGTATAATAGAAAATTCCAAAAAAATAGCAAAAAAATTAAAAAAATAAAAAAATACCATTATGGCATCATTTAAAACCAGAATAGGTTGGAAAAGGCCGAGAAAGAAAGAAAATAAATATTTTCATTCCGTTTCGTTCCTACCCAACGCGTAATAGAAAATTCCATAAAAATAGAAAAAAAATTCAAAAAAAATGAAAAAATGCCATTATGGCTCGATTTCAAACCACCATAGGTTGAAGGAGGATGAGAAAGGAAAAAAATAAAAATTATCGTTTAGTTCCGTTCCTACCTGACGCATAATAGAAAATTCCAAAAAAATAGCAAAAAAATTCATAAAAATTAAACAATACCATTGTGGCTCCATTTCGAACCAAAATAGGTTGAAAGAGGATGAGAAAGGGAGAAAATAAAAATTATCGTTTCGTTCCGTTCCTACCTGACGCATAATAGAAAATTCCAAAAAAATAGCAAAAAAATTCAAGAAATTAAAAAATACCATTATGACTTCATTTCAAGCCAAAATAGTTTGGAAAAGGCCGAGAAAGAGAGAAAATTAGAATTATCGACCCGTTCCGTTTCTACCCGAGATGAAATTGAAAATTCCAAAACAATAGTAAAAAAATTAAAAAAATTAAAAAATAGTATTATGGCTTCATTTCAAGCCAGAATAGGTTGGAAAAGGCTAAGAAAGAGAGAAAATAAATATTGTCGTTACGTTCCGTTCCTATCCGACGAGTTATAGAAAATTCAAAAAAAAGAGCAAAAAAAATTCAAAAAATAAAAATATCATAATGGCTTCATTTCAAGCCAAAATAGTTTGGAAAAGGCCGAGAAAGGGAGGAAATAAAAATTATCGTTTCGTTCCGTTCCTACTTGAAGTGGAATAGAAAATTTTTAAAAAATAGCAAAAAAATTAAAAAATGCGAATATGGCTTCATTTCATGTCAAAATAGGTTGGAAAAGGACGAGAATGGGGGAAAATTGAAATTATCGTTCCGTTTCGATCTTACCCGACGTCTAATATAAAATTCCAAAAAAATGGCGAAAAAATACAAAAAATTAAAAAATACCATTATGACTTCATTTCAAGCAAAAATATGTTGGAAAAGGCCGAGAAAGAGATAAAATAAAAATTATCATTCCGTTCCGTTCCAACCCGACGCATAATAGAAAATTCCAAAAAAATAGCAAAAAAATTAAAAAATACAATTATGGCTTCATTTAAAGCCAGAATAGGTTGGAAAAGGCCGAGAAAGAAAGAAAATAAATATTGTCGTTCCGTTTCGTTCCTACCCAACGCGTAATAGAAAATTCCAAAAAAATAGCAAAAAAATTCAAAAAAAATGAAAAATACCATTATGGCTCGATTTCAAGCCACCATAGGTTGAAGGAGGATGACAAAGGAAGAAAATAAAAATTATCGTTTTGTTTCGTTCCTACCTAACGCATAATAGAAAATTCCAAAAAAATAGCAAAAAAATTCAAAAAATTAAACAATACCATTATGGCTCCATTTCGAGCCAAAATAGGTTGAAAAAGGATGAGAAAGGGAAAAAATAAAAATTATTGTTTCGTTCCGTTCTTACCTGACGCGTAATAGAAAATTCCAAAAATATAGAAAAAAATTAAAAAAATTAAAAAAATTAAAAAATAGCGTTGTGGCTTCATTTAGAGCTAAAACAGGTTGGAAAATGCCGAGAAAGAGAGAAAATTAGAATTATCGTCCCTTTCCGTTTCTACCCGAGATGTAATTGAAAATTCCAAAAAAATAGTAAAAAAATTAAAAAATAGTATTATGGCTTCATTTCAAGCCAGAATAGGTTGAAAAATGCTAAGAAAGAGAGAAAATAAATATTGTCGTTACGTTCCGTTCCTATCCGACGAGTTATAGAAAATTCCAAAAAAAATAGCAAAAAAAATTCAAAAAATAAAAAAAATACCATTATGGCTTCATTTCAAGGCAAAATAGGTTGGAAAAGGCCGTGAAAGAGAGAAAATTAGAATCATCGACCCATTCCATTTCTACCCGAGATGTAGTTGAAAATTCCAAAAAAATAGTAAAAAAATTCAAAAAATTAAAAAATAGTATTATGGCTTCATTTCAAGCCAGAATAGGTTGGAAAAGGCCGAGAAAGAGAGAATAAATATTGTCGTTCCGTTCCGTTCCTATCCGACGAGTTATAGAAAATTCCAAAAAAAAGAGCAAAAAAAATTCAAAAAATAAAAAAATACCATTATGGCCCATTTCAAGCCAAAATAGGTTGGAAAAGGCCGAGACAGAGAGAAAATAAAAATTATCGTTTCGTTCCGTTCCTTTCCGACGTGTAATAGAAAATTCCAAAAAAATAGCAAAAAAATTATAGAAATTAAAAAATACCATGATGGCTTCACTTAAAGCCAGAATAGGTTGGAAAAGGCCGAGAAAGAAAGAAAATAAATATTGTCGTTCCGTTTCGTTCCTACCCAACACGTAATAGAAAATTCCAAAAAAATAGCCAAAAACATTCAAAAAATGAAAAAAGACCATTATGCTATCATTTCAGGCAAAATCGGTTGGAAAAGGCCGAGAAAGGGAGAAAATAAAAATTATCGTTCCGTTCCGTTCCAACCCGACGTGTAATAGAAAATTCCAAAAAAATAGCAAAAAAATTCAAAAAATTAAAAAATACCATTATGGCTTCTTTTAAATCCAGAATAGGTTGGAAAAGGCCGAGCAAGAAAGAAAATAAATATTTTCGTTCCGTTTCGTTCCTACCCAACGCTTAATAGAAAATTCCAAAAAAATAGCAAAAAAATTCAAAAAAAATGAAAAATACCATTATGGCTCGATTTCAAGCCACCATAGGTTGAAGGAGGATGACAAAGGAAGAAAATAAAAATTATCATTTTGTTTCGTTCCTACCTGACGCATAATAGAAAATTCCAAAAAAATAGCAAAAAAATTCAAAAAATTAAAAAATACCATGATGGCTTCACTTAAAGCCTGAATAGGTTGGAAAAGGCCGAGAAAGAGAGAAAATAAAAATTATCGTTTCGTTCCGTTCCTTTCCGACGTGTAATAGAAAATTCCAAAAAAATAGCAAAAAAATTATAGAAATTAAAAAATACCATGATGGCTTCACTTAAAGCCAGAATAGGTTGGAAAAGGCCGAGAAAGAAAGAAAATAAATATTGTCGTTCCGTTTCGTTCCTACCCAACACGTAATAGAAAATTCCAAAAAAATAGCCAAAAACATTCAAAAAATGAAAAAAGACCATTATGCTATCATTTCAGGCAAAATCGGTTGGAAAAGGCCGAGAAAGAGAGAAAATTAAAATTATCGTCCCGTTCCGTTTCTACCCGAGACGTAATTGAAAATTCCAAAAAAAAGTAAAAAAATTCAAAAAATTAAAAAATAGTATTATGGCTTCATTTTAAGCCAGAATAGGTTGGAAAAGGCCGACAAAGAAAGAAAATAAATATTGTCGTTCCGTTCCGTTTCTATCCGACGAGTTATAGAAAATTTCAAAAAAAGAGCAAAAAAAATTAAAAAAACAAAAAATACCATTATGGCTTCATTTCAAGCCAAAATAGGTTGGAAAAGGCCGAGAAAGGGAGAAAATAAAAATTATCGTTCCGTTCCGTTCCAACCCGACGTGTAATAGAAAATTCCAAAAAAATAGCAAAAAAATTCAAAAAATTAAAAAATACCATTATGGCTTCTTTTAAATCCAGAATAGGTTGGAAAAGGCCGAGCAAGAAAGAAAATAAATATTTTCGTTCCGTTTCGTTCCTACCCAACGCTTAATAGAAAATTCCAAAAAAATAGCAAAAAAATTCAAAAAAAATGAAAAATAATGGCTCGATTTCAAGCCACCATAGGTTGAAGGAGGATGACAAAGGAAGAAAATAAAAATTATCGTTTTGTTTCGTTCCTACCTGACGCATAATAGAAAATTCCAAAAAAATAGCAAAAAAATTCAAAAAATTAAACAATACCATTATGGCTCCATTTCGAGCCAAAATAGGTTGAAAGAGGATGAGAAAGGGAAAAAATAAAAATTATTGTTTCGTTCCGTTCTTACCTGACGCGTAATAGAAAATTCCAAAAATATAGAAAAAAATTAAAAAAATTAAAAAATAGCGTTGTGGCTTCATTTAGAGCTAAAACAGGTTGGAAAATGCCGAGAAAGAGAGAAAATTAGAATTATCGTCCCGTTCCGTTTCTACCCGAGATGTAATTGAAAATTCAAAAAAAATAGTAAAAAAATTAAAAAATAGTATTATGGCTTCATTTCAAGCCAGAATAGGTTGGAAAAGGCTAAGAAAGAGAGAAAATAAATATTGTCGTTACGTTCCGTTCCTATCCGACGAGTTATAGAAAATTCCAAAAAAAGAGCAAAAAAAATTCAAAAAACAAAAAATACCATTATGACTTCATTTCAAGCCAAAATAGGTTGGAAAAGGCCGAGAAAGAGAGAAAATAAAAATTATCGTTCTGTTCCGTTTCTATCCGACGAGTTATAGAAAATTTCAAAAAAAGAGCAAAAAAAATTCAAAAACCAAAAAATACCATTATGGCCTCATTTCAAGCCAAAATAGGTTGGAAAAGGCCGAGAAAGAGAGAAAATAAATATTGTCGTTACGTTCCGTTTCTATCCGACGAGTTATAGAAAATTTCAAAAAAAGAGCTAAAAAAATTCAAAAAACAAAAAATACCATTATGACTTCATTTCAAGCCAAAATAGGTTGGAAAAGGCCGAGAAAGAGAGAAAATAAAAATTATCGTTCTGTTCCGTTTCTATCCGACGAGTTATAGAAAATTTCAAAAAAAGAGCAAAAAAAATTCAAAAAACAAAAAATACCATTATGGCCTCATTTCAAGCCAAAATAAGTTGGAAAAGGCCGAGAAAGAGAGAAAATAAATATTGTCGTTACGTTCCGTTTCTATCCGACGAGTTATAGAAAATTTCAAAAAAAGAGCAAAAAAAATTCAAAAAACAAAAAATACCATTATGGCTTCATTTCAAGCCAAAATAGGTTGGAAAAGGCCAAGAAAGGGAGAAAATAAAAATTATCGTTCCGTTCCGTTCCAACCCGACGTGTAATAGAAAATTCCAAAAAAATAGCAAAAAAATTCAAAAAATTAAAAAATACCATTATGGCTTCTTTTAAATCCAGAATAGGTTGGAAAAGGCCGAGCGAGAAAGAAAATAAATATTTTCGTTCCGTTTCGTTCCTACCCAACGCTTAATAGAAAATTCCAAAAAAATAGCAAAAAAATTCAAAAAAAATGAAAAATACCATTATGGCTCGATTTCAAGCCACCATAGGTTGAAGGAGGATGACAAAGGAAGAAAATAAAAATTATCGTTTTGTTTCGTTCCTACCTGACGCATAATAGAAAATTCCAAAAAAATAGCAAAAAAATTCAAAAAATTAAACAATACCATTATGGCTCCATTTCGAGCCAAAATAGGTTGAAGGAGGATGAGAAAGGGAAAAAATAAAAATTATTGTTTCGTTCCGTTCTTACCTGACGCGTAATAGAAAATTCCAAAAATATAGAAAAAAATTAAAAAAATTAAAAAAATTAAAAAATAGCGTTGTGGCTTCATTTAGAGCTAAAACAGGTTGGAAAATGCCGAGAAAGAGAGAAAATTAGAATTATCGTCCCTTTCCGTTTCTACCCGAGATGTAATTGAAAATTCCAAAAAAATAGCAAAAAAATTAAAAAATAGTATTATGGCTTCATTTCAAGCCAGAATAGGTTGGAAAAGGCTAAGAAAGAGAGAAAATAAATATTGTCGTTACGTTCCGTTCCTATCCGACGAGTTATAGAAAATTCCAAAAAAAGAACAAAAAAAATTCAAAAAATAAAAATATCATTATGGCTTCATTTCAAGCCAAAATAGGTTGGAAAAGGCCGAGAAAGAGAGAAAATAAAAATTATCGTTCTGTTCCGTTTCTATCCGACGAGTTATAGAAAATTTCAAAAAAAGAGCAAAAAAAATTCAAAAACCAAAAAATACCATTATGACTTCATTTCAAGCCAAAATAGGTTGGAAAAGGCCGAGAAAGAGAGAAAATAAAAATTATCGTTCTGTTCCGTTTCTATCCGACGAGTTATAGAAAATTTCAAAAAAAGAGCAAAAAAAATTCAAAAAACAAAAAATACCATTATGGCCTCATTTCAAGCCAAAATAAGTTGGAAAAGGCCGAGAAAGAGAGAAAATAAATATTGTCGTTACGTTCCGTTTCTATCCGACGAGTTATAGAAAATTTCAAAAAAAGAGCTAAAAAAATTCAAAAAACAAAAAATACCATTATGACTTCATTTCAAGCCAAAATAGGTTGGAAAAGGCCGAGAAAGAGAGAAAATAAAAATTATCGTTCTGTTCCGTTTCTATCCGACGAGTTATAGAAAATTTCAAAAAAAGAGCAAAAAAAATTCAAAAACCAAAAAATACCATTATGGCCTCATTTCAAGCCAAAATAGGTTGGAAAAGGCCGAGAAAGAGAGAAAATAAATATTGTCGTTACGTTCCGTTTCTATCCGACGAGTTATAGAAAATTTCAAAAAAAGAGCAAAAAAAATTCAAAAACCAAAAAATACCATTATGACTTCATTTCAAGCCAAAATAGGTTGGAAAAGGCCGAGAAAGAGAGAAAATAAAAATTATCGTTCTGTTCCGTTTCTATCCGACGAGTTATAGAAAATTTCAAAAAAAGAGCAAAAAAAATTCAAAAAACAAAAAATACCATTATGGCCTCATTTCAAGCCAAAATAAGTTGGAAAAGGCCGAGAAAGAGAGAAAATAAATATTGTCGTTACGTTCCGTTTCTATCCGACGAGTTATAGAAAATTTCAAAAAAAGAGCTAAAAAAATTCAAAAAACAAAAAATACCATTATGACTTCATTTCAAGCCAAAATAGGTTGGAAAAGGCCGAGAAAGAGAGAAAATAAAAATTATCGTTCTGTTCCGTTTCTATCCGACGAGTTATAGAAAATTTCAAAAAAAGAGCAAAAAAAATTCAAAAAACAAAAAATACCATTATGGCTTCATTTCAAGCCAAAATAGGTTGGAAAAGGCCAAGAAAGGGAGAAAATAAAAATTATCGTTCCGTTCCGTTCCAACCCGACGTGTAATAGAAAATTCCAAAAAAATAGCAAAAAAATTCAAAAAATTAAAAAATACCATTATGGCTTCTTTTAAATCCAGAATAGGTTGGAAAAGGCCGAGCAAGAAAGAAAATAAATATTTTCGTTCCGTTTCGTTCCTACCCAACGCTTAATAGAAAATTCCAAAAAAATAGCAAAAAAATTCAAAAAAAATGAAAAATACCATTATGGCTCGATTTCAAGCCACCATAGGTTGAAGGAGGATGACAAAGGAAGAAAATAAAAATTATCGTTTTGTTTCGTTCCTACCTGACGCATAATAGAAAATTCCAAAAAAATAGCAAAAAAATTCAAAAAATTAAACAATACCATTATGGCTCCATTTCGAGCCAAAATAGGTTGAAAGAGGATGAGAAAGGGAAAAAATAAAAATTATTGTTTCGTTCCGTTCTTACCTGACGCGTAATAGAAAATTCCAAAAATATAGAAAAAAATTAAAAAAATTAAAAAATAGCGTTGTGGCTTCATTTAGAGCTAAAACAGGTTGGAAAATGCCGAGAAAGAGAGAAAATTAGAATTATCGTCCCTTTCCGTTTCTACCCGAGATGTAATTGAAAATTCCAAAAAAATAGCAAAAAAATTAAAAAATAGTATTATGGCTTCATTTCAAGCCAGAATAGGTTGGAAAAGGCTAAGAAAGAGAGAAAATAAATATTGTCGTTACGTTCCGTTCCTATCCGACGAGTTATAGAAAATTCCAAAAAAAGAACAAAAAAAATTCAAAAAATAAAAATATCATTATGGCTTCATTTAAAGCCAAAATAGTTTGGAAAAGGCCGAGAAAAGGAGGAAATAAAAATTATCGTTTCGTTCCGTTCCTACTTGAAGTGGAATAGAAAATTCCAAAAAAATAGCAAAAAAATTAAAAAATGCGAATATGGCTTCATTTCATGTCAAAATAGGTTGGAAAAGGCCGAGAATGGGGGAAAATTGAAATTATCGTTCCGTTTCGATCTTACCCGACGTCTAATATAAAATTCCAAAAAAATGTCGAAAAAATACAAAAAATTAAAAAATACCATTATGACTTCATTTCAAGCCAAAATATGTTGGAAAAGGCCGAGAAAGAGAGAAAATAAAAATTATCATTCTGTTCCGTTCCAACCCGACGCAAAATAGAAAATTCCAAAAAAATAGCAAAAAAATTAAAAAATACCATTATGGCTTCATTTAAAGCCAGAATAGGTTGGAAATGGCCGAGAAAGAAAGAAAATAAATATTGTCGTTCCGTTCCTTTCCTATCCGACGAGTTATAGAAAATTCCAAAAAAAATAGCAAAAAAAATTCAAAAAATAAAAAAAATACCATTGTGGCTTCATTTCAAGGCAAAATAGGTTGGAAAAGGCCGTGAAAGAGAGAAAATTAGAATCATCGACCCATTCCATTTCTACCCGAGATGTAGTTGAAAATTCCAAAAAAATAGTAAAAAAATTAAAAAATAGTATTATGGCTTCATTTCAAGCCAGAATAGGTTGAAAAATGCTAAGAAAGAGAGAAAATAAATATTGTCGTTACGTTCCGTTCCTATCCGACGAGTTATAGAAAATTCCAAAAAAAATAGCAAAAAAAATTCAAAAAATAAAAAAAATACCATTATGGCTTCATTTCAAGGCAAAATAGGTTGGAAAAGGCCGTGAAAGAGAGAAAATTAGAATCATCGACCCATTCCATTTCTACCCGAGATGTAGTTGAAAATTCCAAAAAAATAGTAAAAAAATTCAAAAAATTAAAAAATAGTATTATGGCTTCATTTCAAGCCAGAATAGGTTGGAAAAGGCCGAGAAAGAGAGAATAAATATTGTCGTTCCGTTCCGTTCCTATCCGACGAGTTATAGAAAATTCCAAAAAAAAGAGCAAAAAAAATTCAAAAAATAAAAAAATACCATTATGGCCCATTTCAAGCCAAAATAGGTTGGAAAAGGCCGAGACAGAGAGAAAATAAAAATTATCGTTTCGTTCCGTTCCTTTCCGACGTGTAATAGAAAATTCCAAAAAAATAGCAAAAAAATTATAGAAATTAAAAAATACCATGATGGCTTCACTTAAAGCCAGAATAGGTTGGAAAAGGCCGAGAAAGAAAGAAAATAAATATTGTCGTTCCGTTTCGTTCCTACCCAACACGTAATAGAAAATTCCAAAAAAATAGCCAAAAACATTCAAAAAATGAAAAAAGACCATTATGCTATCATTTCAGGCAAAATCGGTTGGAAAAGGCCGAGAAAGGGAGAAAATAAAAATTATCGTTCCGTTCCGTTCCAACCCGACGTGTAATAGAAAATTCCAAAAAAATAGCAAAAAAATTCAAAAAATTAAAAAATACCATTATGGCTTCTTTTAAATCCAGAATAGGTTGGAAAAGGCCGAGCAAGAAAGAAAATAAATATTTTCGTTCCGTTTCGTTCCTACCCAACGCTTAATAGAAAATTCCAAAAAAATAGCAAAAAAATTCAAAAAAAATGAAAAATACCATTATGGCTCGATTTCAAGCCACCATAGGTTGAAGGAGGATGACAAAGGAAGAAAATAAAAATTATCATTTTGTTTCGTTCCTACCTGACGCATAATAGAAAATTCCAAAAAAATAGCAAAAAAATTCAAAAAATTAAAAAATACCATGATGGCTTCACTTAAAGCCTGAATAGGTTGGAAAAGGCCGAGAAAGAGAGAAAATAAAAATTATCGTTTCGTTCCGTTCCTTTCCGACGTGTAATAGAAAATTCCAAAAAAATAGCAAAAAAATTATAGAAATTAAAAAATACCATGATGGCTTCACTTAAAGCCAGAATAGGTTGGAAAAGGCCGAGAAAGAAAGAAAATAAATATTGTCGTTCCGTTTCGTTCCTACCCAACACGTAATAGAAAATTCCAAAAAAATAGCCAAAAACATTCAAAAAATGAAAAAAGACCATTATGCTATCATTTCAGGCAAAATCGGTTGGAAAAGGCCGAGAAAGAGAGAAAATTAAAATTATCGTCCCGTTCCGTTTCTACCCGAGACGTAATTGAAAATTCCAAAAAAAAGTAAAAAAATTCAAAAAATTAAAAAATAGTATTATGGCTTCATTTTAAGCCAGAATAGGTTGGAAAAGGCCGACAAAGAAAGAAAATAAATATTGTCGTTCCGTTCCGTTTCTATCCGACGAGTTATAGAAAATTTCAAAAAAAGAGCAAAAAAAATTAAAAAAACAAAAAATACCATTATGGCTTCATTTCAAGCCAAAATAGGTTGGAAAAGGCCGAGAAAGGGAGAAAATAAAAATTATCGTTCCGTTCCGTTCCAACCCGACGTGTAATAGAAAATTCCAAAAAAATAGCAAAAAAATTCAAAAAATTAAAAAATACCATTATGGCTTCTTTTAAATCCAGAATAGGTTGGAAAAGGCCGAGCAAGAAAGAAAATAAATATTTTCGTTCCGTTTCGTTCCTACCCAACGCTTAATAGAAAATTCCAAAAAAATAGCAAAAAAATTCAAAAAAAATGAAAAATACCATTATGGCTCGATTTCAAGCCACCATAGGTTGAAGGAGGATGACAAAGGAAGAAAATAAAAATTATCGTTTTGTTTCGTTCCTACCTGACGCATAATAGAAAATTCCAAAAAAATAGCAAAAAAATTCAAAAAATTAAACAATACCATTATGGCTCCATTTCGAGCCAAAATAGGTTGAAAGAGGATGAGAAAGGGAAAAAATAAAAATTATTGTTTCGTTCCGTTCTTACCTGACGCGTAATAGAAAATTCCAAAAATATAGAAAAAAATTAAAAAAATTAAAAAAATTAAAAAATAGCGTTGTGGCTTCATTTAGAGCTAAAACAGGTTGGAAAATGCCGAGAAAGAGAGAAAATTAGAATTATCGTCCCGTTCCGTTTCTACCCGAGATGTAATTGAAAATTCAAAAAAAATAGTAAAAAAATTAAAAAATAGTATTATGGCTTCATTTCAAGCCAGAATAGGTTGGAAAAGGCTAAGAAAGAGAGAAAATAAATATTGTCGTTACGTTCCGTTCCTATCCGACGAGTTATAGAAAATTCCAAAAAAAGAGCAAAAAAAATTCAAAAAACAAAAAATACCATTATGACTTCATTTCAAGCCAAAATAGGTTGGAAAAGGCCGAGAAAGAGAGAAAATAAAAATTATCGTTCTGTTCCGTTTCTATCCGACGAGTTATAGAAAATTTCAAAAAAAGAGCAAAAAAAATTCAAAAACCAAAAAATACCATTATGGCCTCATTTCAAGCCAAAATAGGTTGGAAAAGGCCGAGAAAGAGAGAAAATAAATATTGTCGTTACGTTCCGTTTCTATCCGACGAGTTATAGAAAATTTCAAAAAAAGAGCTAAAAAAATTCAAAAAACAAAAAATACCATTATGACTTCATTTCAAGCCAAAATAGGTTGGAAAAGGCCGAGAAAGAGAGAAAATAAAAATTATCGTTCTGTTCCGTTTCTATCCGACGAGTTATAGAAAATTTCAAAAAAAGAGCAAAAAAAATTCAAAAAACAAAAAATACCATTATGGCCTCATTTCAAGCCAAAATAAGTTGGAAAAGGCCGAGAAAGAGAGAAAATAAATATTGTCGTTACGTTCCGTTTCTATCCGACGAGTTATAGAAAATTTCAAAAAAAGAGCAAAAAAAATTCAAAAAACAAAAAATACCATTATGGCTTCATTTCAAGCCAAAATAGGTTGGAAAAGGCCAAGAAAGGGAGAAAATAAAAATTATCGTTCCGTTCCGTTCCAACCCGACGTGTAATAGAAAATTCCAAAAAAATAGCAAAAAAATTCAAAAAATTAAAAAATACCATTATGGCTTCTTTTAAATCCAGAATAGGTTGGAAAAGGCCGAGCAAGAAAGAAAATAAATATTTTCGTTCCGTTTCGTTCCTACCCAACGCTTAATAGAAAATTCCAAAAAAATAGCAAAAAAATTCAAAAAAAATGAAAAATACCATTATGGCTCGATTTCAAGCCACCATAGGTTGAAGGAGGATGACAAAGGAAGAAAATAAAAATTATCGTTTTGTTTCGTTCCTACCTGACGCATAATAGAAAATTCCAAAAAAATAGCAAAAAAATTCAAAAAATTAAACAATACCATTATGGCTCCATTTCGAGCCAAAATAGGTTGAAAGAGGATGAGAAAGGGAAAAAATAAAAATTATTGTTTCGTTCCGTTCTTACCTGACGCGTAATAGAAAATTCCAAAAATATAGAAAAAAATTAAAAAAATTAAAAAAATTAAAAAATAGCGTTGTGGCTTCATTTAGAGCTAAAACAGGTTGGAAAATGCCGAGAAAGAGAGAAAATTAGAATTATCGTCCCTTTCCGTTTCTACCCGAGATGTAATTGAAAATTCCAAAAAAATAGCAAAAAAATTAAAAAATAGTATTATGGCTTCATTTCAAGCCAGAATAGGTTGGAAAAGGCTAAGAAAGAGAGAAAATAAATATTGTCGTTACGTTCCGTTCCTATCCGACGAGTTATAGAAAATTCCAAAAAAAGAACAAAAAAAATTCAAAAAATAAAAATATCATTATGGCTTCATTTCAAGCCAAAATAGGTTGGAAAAGGCCGAGAAAGAGAGAAAATAAAAATTATCGTTCTGTTCCGTTTCTATCCGACGAGTTATAGAAAATTTCAAAAAAAGAGCAAAAAAAATTCAAAAACCAAAAAATACCATTATGACTTCATTTCAAGCCAAAATAGGTTGGAAAAGGCCGAGAAAGAGAGAAAATAAAAATTATCGTTCTGTTCCGTTTCTATCCGACGAGTTATAGAAAATTTCAAAAAAAGAGCAAAAAAAATTCAAAAAACAAAAAATACCATTATGGCCTCATTTCAAGCCAAAATAAGTTGGAAAAGGCCGAGAAAGAGAGAAAATAAATATTGTCGTTACGTTCCGTTTCTATCCGACGAGTTATAGAAAATTTCAAAAAAAGAGCTAAAAAAATTCAAAAAACAAAAAATACCATTATGACTTCATTTCAAGCCAAAATAGGTTGGAAAAGGCCGAGAAAGAGAGAAAATAAAAATTATCGTTCTGTTCCGTTTCTATCCGACGAGTTATAGAAAATTTCAAAAAAAGAGCAAAAAAAATTCAAAAACCAAAAAATACCATTATGGCCTCATTTCAAGCCAAAATAGGTTGGAAAAGGCCGAGAAAGAGAGAAAATAAATATTGTCGTTACGTTCCGTTTCTATCCGACGAGTTATAGAAAATTTCAAAAAAAGAGCAAAAAAAATTCAAAAACCAAAAAATACCATTATGACTTCATTTCAAGCCAAAATAGGTTGGAAAAGGCCGAGAAAGAGAGAAAATAAAAATTATCGTTCTGTTCCGTTTCTATCCGACGAGTTATAGAAAATTTCAAAAAAAGAGCAAAAAAAATTCAAAAAACAAAAAATACCATTATGGCCTCATTTCAAGCCAAAATAAGTTGGAAAAGGCCGAGAAAGAGAGAAAATAAATATTGTCGTTACGTTCCGTTTCTATCCGACGAGTTATAGAAAATTTCAAAAAAAGAGCTAAAAAAATTCAAAAAACAAAAAATACCATTATGACTTCATTTCAAGCCAAAATAGGTTGGAAAAGGCCGAGAAAGAGAGAAAATAAAAATTATCGTTCTGTTCCGTTTCTATCCGACGAGTTATAGAAAATTTCAAAAAAAGAGCAAAAAAAATTCAAAAAACAAAAAATACCATTATGGCTTCATTTCAAGCCAAAATAGGTTGGAAAAGGCCAAGAAAGGGAGAAAATAAAAATTATCGTTCCGTTCCGTTCCAACCCGACGTGTAATAGAAAATTCCAAAAAAATAGCAAAAAAATTCAAAAAATTAAAAAATACCATTATGGCTTCTTTTAAATCCAGAATAGGTTGGAAAAGGCCGAGCAAGAAAGAAAATAAATATTTTCGTTCCGTTTCGTTCCTACCCAACGCTTAATAGAAAATTCCAAAAAAATAGCAAAAAAATTCAAAAAAAATGAAAAATACCATTATGGCTCGATTTCAAGCCACCATAGGTTGAAGGAGGATGACAAAGGAAGAAAATAAAAATTATCGTTTTGTTTCGTTCCTACCTGACGCATAATAGAAAATTCCAAAAAAATAGCAAAAAAATTCAAAAAATTAAACAATACCATTATGGCTCCATTTCGAGCCAAAATAGGTTGAAAGAGGATGAGAAAGGGAAAAAATAAAAATTATTGTTTCGTTCCGTTCTTACCTGACGCGTAATAGAAAATTCCAAAAATATAGAAAAAAATTAAAAAAATTAAAAAAATTAAAAAATAGCGTTGTGGCTTCATTTAGAGCTAAAACAGGTTGGAAAATGCCGAGAAAGAGAGAAAATTAGAATTATCGTCCCTTTCCGTTTCTACCCGAGATGTAATTGAAAATTCCAAAAAAATAGCAAAAAAATTAAAAATTAGTATTATGGCTTCATTTCAAGCCAGAATAGGTTGAAAAAGGCTAAGAAAGAGAGAAAATAAATATTGTCGTTACGTTCCGTTCCTATCCGACGAGTTATAGAAAATTCCAAAAAAAGAACAAAAAAAATTCAAAAAATAAAAATATCATTATGGCTTCATTTAAAGCCAAAATAGTTTGGAAAAGGCCGAGAAAAGGAGGAAATAAAAATTATCGTTTCGTTCCGTTCCTACTTGAAGTGGAATAGAAAATTCCAAAAAAATAGCAAAAAAATTAAAAAATGCGAATATGGCTTCATTTCATGTCAAAATAGGTTGGAAAAGGCCGAGAATGGGGGAAAATTGAAATTATCGTTCCGTTTCGATCTTACCCGACGTCTAATATAAAATTCCAAAAAAATGTCGAAAAAATACAAAAAATTAAAAAATACCATTATGACTTCATTTCAAGCCAAAATATGTTGGAAAAGGCCGAGAAAGAGAGAAAATAAAAATTATCATTCTGTTCCGTTCCAACCCGACGCAAAATAGAAAATTCCAAAAAAATAGCAAAAAAATTAAAAAATACCATTATGGCTTCATTTAAAGCCAGAATAGGTTGGAAATGGCCGAGAAAGAAAGAAAATAAATATTGTCGTTCCGTTCCTTTCCTATCCGACGAGTTATAGAAAATTCCAAAAAAAATAGCAAAAAAAATTCAAAAAATAAAAAAAATACCATTGTGGCTTCATTTCAAGGCAAAATAGGTTGGAAAAGGCCGTGAAAGAGAGAAAATTAGAATCATCGACCCATTCCATTTCTACCCGAGATGTAGTTGAAAATTCCAAAAAAATAGTAAAAATTTTCAAAAAATTAAAAAATAGTATTATGGCTTCATTTCAAGCCAGAATAGGTTGGAAAAGGCCGAGAAAGAGAGAATAAATATTGTCGTTCCGTTCCGTTCCTATCCGACGAGTTATAGAAAATTCCAAAAAAAAGAGCAAAAAAAATTCAAAAAATAAAAAAATACCATTATGGCTCATTTCAAGCCAAAATAGTTTGGAAAAGGCCGAGAAAGAGAGAAAATAAAAATTATCGTTTCGTTCCGTTCCTTTCCGACGTGTAATAGAAAATTCCAAAAAAATAGCAAAAAAATTATAGAAATTAAAAAATACCATGATGGCTTCACTTAAAGCCAGAATAGGTTGGAAAAGGCCGAGAAAGAAAGAAAATAAATATTGTCGTTCCGTTTCGTTCCTACCCAACACGTAATAGAAAATTCCAAAAAAATAGCCAAAAACATTCAAAAAATGAAAAAAGACCATTATGCTATCATTTCAGGCAAAATCGGTTGGAAAAGGCCGAGAAAGAGAGAAAATTAAAATTATCGTCCCGTTCCGTTTCTACCCGAGACGTAATTGAAAATTCCAAAAAAAAGTAAAAAAATTCAAAAAATTAAAAAATAGTATTATGGCTTCATTTTAAGCCAGAATAGGTTGGAAAAGGCCGACAAAGAAAGAAAATAAATATTGTCGTTCCGTTCCGTTTCTATCCGACGAGTTATAGAAAATTTCAAAAAAAGAGCAAAAAAAATTAAAAAAACAAAAAATACCATTATGGCTTCATTTCAAGCCAAAATAGGTTGGAAAAGGCCGAGAAAGGGAGAAAATAAAAATTATCGTTCCGTTCCGTTCCAACCCGACGTGTAATAGAAAATTCCAAAAAAATAGCAAAAAAATTCAAAAAATTAAAAAATACCATTATGGCTTCTTTTAAATCCAGAATAGGTTGGAAAAGGCCGAGCAAGAAAGAAAATAAATATTTTCGTTCCGTTTCGTTCCTACCCAACGCTTAATAGAAAATTCCAAAAAAATAGCAAAAAAATTCAAAAAAAATGAAAAATACCATTATGGCTCGATTTCAAGCCACCATAGGTTGAAGGAGGATGACAAAGGAAGAAAATAAAAATTATCGTTTTGTTTCGTTCCTACCTGACGCATAATAGAAAATTCCAAAAAAATAGCAAAAAAATTCAAAAAATTAAACAATACCATTATGGCTCCATTTCGAGCCAAAATAGGTTGAAAGAGGATGAGAAAGGGAAAAAATAAAAATTATTGTTTCGTTCCGTTCTTACCTGACGCGTAATAGAAAATTCCAAAAATATAGAAAAAAATTAAAAAAATTAAAAAAATTAAAAAATAGCGTTGTGGCTTCATTTAGAGCTAAAACAGGTTGGAAAATGCCGAGAAAGAGAGAAAATTAGAATTATCGTCCCTTTCCGTTTCTACCCGAGATGTAATTGAAAATTCCAAAAAAATAGCAAAAAAATTAAAAAATAGTATTATGGCTTCATTTCAAGCCAGAATAGGTTGGAAAAGGCTAAGAAAGAGAGAAAATAAATATTGTCGTTACGTTCCGTTCCTATCCGACGAGTTATAGAAAATTCCAAAAAAAGAACAAAAAAAATTCAAAAAATAAAAATATCATTATGGCTTCATTTAAAGCCAAAATAGTTTGGAAAAGGCCGAGAAAAGGAGGAAATAAAAATTATCGTTTCGTTCCGTTCCTACTTGAAGTGGAATAGAAAATTCCAAAAAAATAGCAAAAAAATTAAAAAATGCGAATATGGCTTCATTTCATGTCAAAATAGGTTGGAAAAGGCCGAGAATGGGGGAAAATTGAAATTATCGTTCCGTTTCGATCTTACCCGACGTCTAATATAAAATTCCAAAAAAATGTCGAAAAAATACAAAAAATTAAAAAATACCATTATGACTTCATTTCAAGCCAAAATATGTTGGAAAAGGCCGAGAAAGAGAGAAAATAAAAATTATCATTCTGTTCCGTTCCAACCCGACGCAAAATAGAAAATTCCAAAAAAATAGCAAAAAAATTAAAAAATACCATTATGGCTTCATTTAAAGCCAGAATAGGTTGGAAATGGCCGAGAAAGAAAGAAAATAAATATTGTCGTTCCGTTCCTTTCCTATCCGACGAGTTATAGAAAATTCCAAAAAAAATAGCAAAAAAAATTCAAAAAATAAA
Source organism: Quercus agrifolia (assembly GCA_029955455.1). Lineage (NCBI taxonomy): Eukaryota > Viridiplantae > Streptophyta > Magnoliopsida > Fagales > Fagaceae > Quercus > Quercus agrifolia. Next base: position 39,640,286 of record JARQAD010000004.1, on the reverse strand, counting down.
AAAAATACCATTGTGGCTTCATTTCAAGGCAAAATAGGTTGGAAAAGGCCGTGAAAGAGAGAAAATTAGAATCATCGACCCATTCCATTTCTACCCGAGATGTAGTTGAAAATTCCAAAAAAATAGTAAAAATTTTCAAAAAATTAAAAAATAGTATTATGGCTTCATTTCAAGCCAGAATAGGTTGGAAAAGGCCGAGAAAGAGAGAATAAATATTGTCGTTCCGTTCCGTTCCTATCCGACGAGTTATAGAAAATTCCAAAAAAAAGAGCAAAAAAAATTCAAAAAATAAAAAAATACCATTATGGCTCATTTCAAGCCAAAAATAGTTTGGAAAAGGCCGAGAAAGAGAGAAAATAAAAATTATCGTTTCGTTCCGTTCCTTTCCGACGTGTAATAGAAAATTCCAAAAAAATAGCAAAAAAATTATAGAAATTAAAAAATACCATGATGGCTTCACTTAAAGCCAGAATAGGTTGGAAAAGGCCGAGAAAGAAAGAAAATAAATATTGTCGTTCCGTTTCGTTCCTACCCAACACGTAATAGAAAATTCCAAAAAAATAGCCAAAAACATTCAAAAAATGAAAAAAGACCATTATGCTATCATTTCAGGCAAAATCGGTTGGAAAAGGCCGAGAAAGAGAGAAAATTAAAATTATCGTCCCGTTCCGTTTCTACCCGAGACGTAATTGAAAATTCCAAAAAAAAGTAAAAAAATTCAAAAAATTAAAAAATAGTATTATGGCTTCATTTTAAGCCAGAATAGGTTGGAAAAGGCCGACAAAGAAAGAAAATAAATATTGTCGTTCCGTTCCGTTTCTATCCGACGAGTTATAGAAAATTTCAAAAAAAGAGCAAAAAAAATTAAAAAAACAAAAAATACCATTATGGCTTCATTTCAAGCAAAAATAGGTTGGAAAAGGCCGAGAAAGGGAGAAAATAAAAATTATCGTTCCGTTCCGTTCCAACCCGACGTGTAATAGAAAATTCCAAAAAAATAGCAAAAAAATTCAAAAAATTAAAAAATACCATTATGGCTTCTTTTAAATCCAGAATAGGTTGGAAAAGGCCGAGCAAGAAAGAAAATAAATATTTTCGTTCCGTTTCGTTCCTACCCAACGCTTAATAGAAAATTCCAAAAAAATAGCAAAAAAATTCAAAAAAAATGAAAAATACCATTATGGCTCGATTTCAAGCCACCATAGGTTGAAGGAGGATGACAAAGGAAGAAAATAAAAATTATCGTTTTGTTTCGTTCCTACCTGACGCATAATAGAAAATTCCAAAAAAATAGCAAAAAAATTCAAAAAATTAAACAATACCATTATGGCTCCATTTCGAGCCAAAATAGGTTGAAAGAGGATGAGAAAGGGAAAAAATAAAAATTATTGTTTCGTTCCGTTCTTACCTGACGCGTAATAGAAAATTCCAAAAATATAGAAAAAAATTAAAAAAATTAAAAAAATTAAAAAATAGCGTTGTGGCTTCATTTAGAGCTAAAACAGGTTGGAAAATGCCGAGAAAGAGAGAAAATTAGAATTATCGTCCCGTTCCGTTTCTACCCGAGATGTAATTGAAAATTCAAAAAAAATAGTAAAAAAATTAAAAAATAGTATTATGGCTTCATTTCAAGCCAGAATAGGTTGGAAAAGGCTAAGAAAGAGAGAAAATAAATATTGTCGTTACGTTCCGTTCCTATCCGACGAGTTATAGAAAATTCCAAAAAAAGAGCAAAAAAAATTCAAAAAACAAAAAATACCATTATGACTTCATTTCAAGCCAAAATAGGTTGGAAAAGGCCGAGAAAGAGAGAAAATAAAAATTATCGTTCTGTTCCGTTTCTATCCGACGAGTTATAGAAAATTTCAAAAAAAGAGCAAAAAAAATTCAAAAACCAAAAAATACCATTATGGCCTCATTTCAAGCCAAAATAGGTTGGAAAAGGCCGAGAAAGAGAGAAAATAAATATTGTCGTTACGTTCCGTTTCTATCCGACGAGTTATAGAAAATTTCAAAAAAAGAGCTAAAAAAATTCAAAAAACAAAAAATACCATTATGACTTCATTTCAAGCCAAAATAGGTTGGAAAAGGCCGAGAAAGAGAGAAAATAAAAATTATCGTTCTGTTCCGTTTCTATCCGACGAGTTATAGAAAATTTCAAAAAAAGAGCAAAAAAAATTCAAAAAACAAAAAATACCATTATGGCCTCATTTCAAGCCAAAATAAGTTGGAAAAGGCCGAGAAAGAGAGAAAATAAATATTGTCGTTACGTTCCGTTTCTATCCGACGAGTTATAGAAAATTTCAAAAAAGGAGCAAAAAAAATTCAAAAAACAAAAAATACCATTATGGCTTCATTTCAAGCCAAAATATGTTGGAAAAGGCCAAGAAAGGGAGAAAATAAAAATTATCGTTCCGTTCCGTTCCAACCCGACGTGTAATAGAAAATTCCAAAAAAATAGCAAAAAAATTCAAAAAATTAAAAAATACCATTATGGCTTCTTTTAAATCCAGAATAGGTTGGAAAAGGCCGAGCAAGAAAGAAAATAAATATTTTCGTTCCGTTTCGTTCCTACCCAACGCTTAATAGAAAATTCCAAAAAAATAGCAAAAAAATTCAAAAAAAATGAAAAATACCATTATGGCTCGATTTCAAGCCACCATAGGTTGAAGGAGGATGACAAAGGAAGAAAATAAAAATTATCGTTTTGTTTCGTTCCTACCTGACGCATAATAGAAAATTCCAAAAAAATAGCAAAAAAATTCAAAAAATTAAACAATACCATTATGGCTCCATTTCGAGCCAAAATAGGTTGAAAGAGGATGAGAAAGGGAAAAAATAAAAATTATTGTTTCGTTCCGTTCTTACCTGACGCGTAATAGAAAATTCCAAAAATATAGAAAAAAATTAAAAAAATTAAAAAATAGCGTTGTGGCTTCATTTAGAGCTAAAACAGGTTGGAAAATGCCGAGAAAGAGAGAAAATTAGAATTATCGTCCCTTTCCGTTTCTACCCGAGATGTAATTGAAAATTCCAAAAAAATAGCAAAAAAATTAAAAAATAGTATTATGGCTTCATTTCAAGCCAGAATAGGTTGGAAAAGGCTAAGAAAGAGAGAAAATAAATATTGTCGTTACGTTCCGTTCCTATCCGACGAGTTATAGAAAATTCCAAAAAAAGAACAAAAAAAATTCAAAAAATAAAAATATCATTATGGCTTCATTTAAAGCCAAAATAGTTTGGAAAAGGCCGAGAAAAGGAGGAAATAAAAATTATCGTTTCGTTCCGTTCCTACTTGAAGTGGAATAGAAAATTCCAAAAAAATAGCAAAAAAATTAAAAAATGCGAATATGGCTTCATTTCATGTCAAAATAGGTTGGAAAAGGCCGAGAATGGGGGAAAATTGAAATTATCGTTCCGTTTCGATCTTACCCGACGTCTAATATAAAATTCCAAAAAAATGTCGAAAAAATACAAAAAATTAAAAAATACCATTATGACTTCATTTCAAGCCAAAATATGTTGGAAAAGGCCGAGAAAGAGAGAAAATAAAAATTATCATTCTGTTCCGTTCCAACCCGACGCAAAATAGAAAATTCCAAAAAAATAGCAAAAAAATTAAAAAATACCATTATGGCTTCATTTAAAGCCAGAATAGGTTGGAAATGGCCGAGAAAGAAAGAAAATAAATATTGTCGTTCCGTTCCTTTCCTATCCGACGAGTTATAGAAAATTCCAAAAAAAATAGCAAAAAAAATTCAAAAAATAAAAAAAATACCATTGTGGCTTCATTTCAAGGCAAAATAGGTTGGAAAAGGCCGTGAAAGAGAGAAAATTAGAATCATCGACCCATTCCATTTCTACCCGAGATGTAGTTGAAAATTCCAAAAAAATAGTAAAAATTTTCAAAAAATTAAAAAATAGTATTATGGCTTCATTTCAAGCCAGAATAGGTTGGAAAAGGCCGAGAAAGAGAGAATAAATATTGTCGTTCCGTTCCGTTCCTATCCGACGAGTTATAGAAAATTCCAAAAAAAAGAGCAAAAAAAATTCAAAAAATAAAAAAATACCATTATGGCTCATTTCAAGCCAAAATAGTTTGGAAAAGGCCGAGAAAGAGAGAAAATAAAAATTATCGTTTCGTTCCGTTCCTTTCCGACGTGTAATAGAAAATTCCAAAAAAATAGCAAAAAAATTATAGAAATTAAAAAATACCATGATGGCTTCACTTAAAGCCAGAATAGGTTGGAAAAGGCCGAGAAAGAAAGAAAATAAATATTGTCGTTCCGTTTCGTTCCTACCCAACACGTAATAGAAAATTCCAAAAAAATAGCCAAAAACATTCAAAAAATGAAAAAAGACCATTATGCTATCATTTCAGGCAAAATCGGTTGGAAAAGGCCGAGAAAGAGAGAAAATTAAAATTATCGTCCCGTTCCGTTTCTACCCGAGACGTAATTGAAAATTCCAAAAAAAAGTAAAAAAATTCAAAAAATTAAAAAATAGTATTATGGCTTCATTTTAAGCCAGAATAGGTTGGAAAAGGCCGACAAAGAAAGAAAATAAATATTGTCGTTCCGTTCCGTTTCTATCCGACGAGTTATAGAAAATTTCAAAAAAAGAGCAAAAAAAATTAAAAAAACAAAAAATACCATTATGGCTTCATTTCAAGCCAAAATAGGTTGGAAAAGGCCGAGAAAGGGAGAAAATAAAAATTATCGTTCCGTTCCGTTCCAACCCGACGTGTAATAGAAAATTCCAAAAAAATAGCAAAAAAATTCAAAAAATTAAAAAATACCATTATGGCTTCTTTTAAATCCAGAATAGGTTGGAAAAGGCCGAGCAAGAAAGAAAATAAATATTTTCGTTCCGTTTCGTTCCTACCCAACGCTTAATAGAAAATTCCAAAAAAATAGCAAAAAAATTCAAAAAAAATGAAAAATACCATTATGGCTCGATTTCAAGCCACCATAGGTTGAAGGAGGATGACAAAGGAAGAAAATAAAAATTATCGTTTTGTTTCGTTCCTACCTGACGCATAATAGAAAATTCCAAAAAAATAGCAAAAAAATTCAAAAAATTAAACAATACCATTATGGCTCCATTTCGAGCCAAAATAGGTTGAAAGAGGATGAGAAAGGGAAAAAATAAAAATTATTGTTTCGTTCCGTTCTTACCTGACGCGTAATAGAAAATTCCAAAAATATAGAAAAAAATTAAAAAAATTAAAAAAATTAAAAAATAGCGTTGTGGCTTCATTTAGAGCTAAAACAGGTTGGAAAATGCCGAGAAAGAGAGAAAATTAGAATTATCGTCCCGTTCCGTTTCTACCCGAGATGTAATTGAAAATTCAAAAAAAATAGTAAAAAAATTAAAAAATAGTATTATGGCTTCATTTCAAGCCAGAATAGGTTGGAAAAGGCTAAGAAAGAGAGAAAATAAATATTGTCGTTACGTTCCGTTCCTATCCGACGAGTTATAGAAAATTCCAAAAAAAGAGCAAAAAAAATTCAAAAAACAAAAAATACCATTATGACTTCATTTCAAGCCAAAATAGGTTGGAAAAGGCCGAGAAAGAGAGAAAATAAAAATTATCGTTCTGTTCCGTTTCTATCCGACGAGTTATAGAAAATTTCAAAAAAAGAGCAAAAAAAATTCAAAAACCAAAAAATACCATTATGGCCTCATTTCAAGCCAAAATAGGTTGGAAAAGGCCGAGAAAGAGAGAAAATAAATATTGTCGTTACGTTCCGTTTCTATCCGACGAGTTATAGAAAATTTCAAAAAAAGAGCTAAAAAAATTCAAAAAACAAAAAATACCATTATGACTTCATTTCAAGCCAAAATAGGTTGGAAAAGGCCGAGAAAGAGAGAAAATAAAAATTATCGTTCTGTTCCGTTTCTATCCGACGAGTTATAGAAAATTTCAAAAAAAGAGCAAAAAAAATTCAAAAAACAAAAAATACCATTATGGCCTCATTTCAAGCCAAAATAAGTTGGAAAAGGCCGAGAAAGAGAGAAAATAAATATTGTCGTTACGTTCCGTTTCTATCCGACGAGTTATAGAAAATTTCAAAAAAAGAGCAAAAAAAATTCAAAAAACAAAAAATACCATTATGGCTTCATTTCAAGCCAAAATAGGTTGGAAAAGGCCAAGAAAGGGAGAAAATAAAAATTATCGTTCCGTTCCGTTCCAACCCGACGTGTAATAGAAAATTCCAAAAAAATAGCAAAAAAATTCAAAAAATTAAAAAATACCATTATGGCTTCTTTTAAATCCAGAATAGGTTGGAAAAGGCCGAGCAAGAAAGAAAATAAATATTTTCGTTCCGTTTCGTTCCTACCCAACGCTTAATAGAAAATTCCAAAAAAATAGCAAAAAAATTCAAAAAAAATGAAAAATACCATTATGGCTCGATTTCAAGCCACCATAGGTTGAAGGAGGATGACAAAGGAAGAAAATAAAAATTATCGTTTTGTTTCGTTCCTACCTGACGCATAATAGAAAATTCCAAAAAAATAGCAAAAAAATTCAAAAAATTAAACAATACCATTATGGCTCCATTTCGAGCCAAAATAGGTTGAAAGAGGATGAGAAAGGGAAAAAATAAAAATTATTGTTTCGTTCCGTTCTTACCTGACGCGTAATAGAAAATTCCAAAAATATAGAAAAAAATTAAAAAAATTAAAAAAATTAAAAAATAGCGTTGTGGCTTCATTTAGAGCTAAAACAGGTTGGAAAATGCCGAGAAAGAGAGAAAATTAGAATTATCGTCCCTTTCCGTTTCTACCCGAGATGTAATTGAAAATTCCAAAAAAATAGCAAAAAAATTAAAAAATAGTATTATGGCTTCATTTCAAGCCAGAATAGGTTGGAAAAGGCTAAGAAAGAGAGAAAATAAATATTGTCGTTACGTTCCGTTCCTATCCGACGAGTTATAGAAAATTCCAAAAAAAGAACAAAAAAAATTCAAAAAATAAAAATATCATTATGGCTTCATTTCAAGCCAAAATAGTTTGGAAAAGGCCGAGAAAAGGAGGAAATAAAAATTATCGTTTCGTTCCGTTCCTACTTGAAGTGGAATAGAAAATTCCAAAAAAATAGCAAAAAAATTAAAAAATGCGAATATGGCTTCATTTCATGTCAAAATAGGTTGGAAAAGGCCGAGAATGGGGGAAAATTGAAATTATCGTTCCGTTTCGATCTTACCCGACGTCTAATATAAAATTCCAAAAAAATGTCGAAAAAATACAAAAAATTAAAAAATACCATTATGACTTCATTTCAAGCCAAAATATGTTGGAAAAGGCCGAGAAAGAGAGAAAATAAAAATTATCATTCTGTTCCGTTCCAACCCGACGCAAAATAGAAAATTCCAAAAAAATAGCAAAAAAATTAAAAAATACCATTATGGCTTCATTTAAAGCCAGAATAGGTTGGAAATGGCCGAGAAAGAAAGAAAATAAATATTGTCGTTCCGTTCCTTTCCTATCCGACGAGTTATAGAAAATTCCAAAAAAATAGCAAAAAAAATTCAAAAAATAAAAAAAATACCATTGTGGCTTCATTTCAAGGCAAAATAGGTTGGAAAAGGCCGTGAAAGAGAGAAAATTAGAATCATCGACCCATTCCATTTCTACCCGAGATGTAGTTGAAAATTCCAAAAAAATAGTAAAAATTTTCAAAAAATTAAAAAATAGTATTATGGCTTCATTTCAAGCCAGAATAGGTTGGAAAAGGCCGAGAAAGAGAGAATAAATATTGTCGTTCCGTTCCGTTCCTATCCGACGAGTTATAGAAAATTCCAAAAAAAAGAGCAAAAAAAATTCAAAAAATAAAAAAATACCATTATGGCTCATTTCAAGCCAAAATAGTTTGGAAAAGGCCGAGAAAGAGAGAAAATAAAAATTATCGTTTCGTTCCGTTCCTTTCCGACGTGTAATAGAAAATTCCAAAAAAATAGCAAAAAAATTATAGAAATTAAAAAATACCATGATGGCTTCACTTAAAGCCAGAATAGGTTGGAAAAGGCCGAGAAAGAAAGAAAATAAATATTGTCGTTCCGTTTCGTTCCTACCCAACACGTAATAGAAAATTCCAAAAAAATAGCCAAAAACATTCAAAAAATGAAAAAAGACCATTATGCTATCATTTCAGGCAAAATCGGTTGGAAAAGGCCGAGAAAGAGAGAAAATTAAAATTATCGTCCCGTTCCGTTTCTACCCGAGACGTAATTGAAAATTCCAAAAAAAAGTAAAAAAATTCAAAAAATTAAAAAATAGTATTATGGCTTCATTTTAAGCCAGAATAGGTTGGAAAAGGCCGACAAAGAAAGAAAATAAATATTGTCGTTCCGTTCCGTTTCTATCCGACGAGTTATAGAAAATTTCAAAAAAAGAGCAAAAAAAATTAAAAAAACAAAAAATACCATTATGGCTTCATTTCAAGCCAAAATAGGTTGGAAAAGGCCGAGAAAGGGAGAAAATAAAAATTATCGTTCCGTTCCGTTTCTATCCGACGAGTTATAGAAAATTTCAAAAAAAGAGCAAAAAAAATTCAAAAACCAAAAAATACCATTATGACTTCATTTCAAGCCAAAATAGGTTGGAAAAGGCCGAGAAAGAGAGAAAATAAAAATTATCGTTCTGTTCCGTTTCTATCCGACGAGTTATAGAAAATTTCAAAAAAAGAGCAAAAAAAATTCAAAAAACAAAAAATACCATTATGGCCTCATTTCAAGCCAAAATAAGTTGGAAAAGGCCGAGAAAGAGAGAAAATAAATATTGTCGTTACGTTCCGTTTCTATCCGACGAGTTATAGAAAATTTCAAAAAAAGAGCTAAAAAAATTCAAAAAACAAAAAATACCATTATGACTTCATTTCAAGCCAAAATAGGTTGGAAAAGGCCGAGAAAGAGAGAAAATAAAAATTATCGTTCTGTTCCGTTTCTATCCGACGAGTTATAGAAAATTTCAAAAAAAGAGCAAAAAAAATTCAAAAAACAAAAAATACCATTATGGCCTCATTTCAAGCCAAAATAAGTTGGAAAAGGCCGAGAAAGAGAGAAAATAAATATTGTCGTTACGTTCCGTTTCTATCCGACGAGTTATAGAAAATTTCAAAAAAAGAGCTAAAAAAATTCAAAAAACAAAAAATACCATTATGACTTCATTTCAAGCCAAAATAGGTTGGAAAAGGCCGAGAAAGAGAGAAAATAAAAATTATCGTTCTGTTCCGTTTCTATCCGACGAGTTATAGAAAATTTCAAAAAAAGAGCAAAAAAAATTCAAAAAACAAAAAATACCATTATGGCTTCATTTCAAGCCAAAATAGGTTGGAAAAGGCCAAGAAAGGGAGAAAATAAAAATTATCGTTCCGTTCCGTTCCAACCCGACGTGTAATAGAAAATTCCAAAAAAATAGCAAAAAAATTCAAAAAATTAAAAAATACCATTATGGCTTCTTTTAAATCCAGAATAGGTTGGAAAAGGCCGAGCAAGAAAGAAAATAAATATTTTCGTTCCGTTTCGTTCCTACCCAACGCTTAATAGAAAATTCCAAAAAAATAGCAAAAAAATTCAAAAAAAATGAAAAATACCATTATGGCTCGATTTCAAGCCACCATAGGTTGAAGGAGGATGACAAAGGAAGAAAATAAAAATTATCGTTTTGTTTCGTTCCTACCTGACGCATAATAGAAAATTCCAAAAAAATAGCAAAAAAATTCAAAAAATTAAACAATACCATTATGGCTCCATTTCGAGCCAAAATAGGTTGAAAGAGGATGAGAAAGGGAAAAAATAAAAATTATTGTTTCGTTCCGTTCTTACCTGACGCGTAATAGAAAATTCCAAAAATATAGAAAAAAATTAAAAAAATTAAAAAAATTAAAAAATAGCGTTGTGGCTTCATTTAGAGCTAAAACAGGTTGGAAAATGCCGAGAAAGAGAGAAAATTAGAATTATCGTCCCTTTCCGTTTCTACCCGAGATGTAATTGAAAATTCCAAAAAAATAGCAAAAAAATTAAAAAATAGTATTATGGCTTCATTTCAAGCCAGAATAGGTTGGAAAAGGCTAAGAAAGAGAGAAAATAAATATTGTCGTTACGTTCCGTTCCTATCCGACGAGTTATAGAAAATTCCAAAAAAAGAACAAAAAAAATTCAAAAAATAAAAATATCATTATGGCTTCATTTAAAGCCAAAATAGTTTGGAAAAGGCCGAGAAAAGGAGGAAATAAAAATTATCGTTTCGTTCCGTTCCTACTTGAAGTGGAATAGAAAATTCCAAAAAAATAGCAAAAAAATTAAAAAATGCGAATATGGCTTCATTTCATGTCAAAATAGGTTGGAAAAGGCCGAGAATGGGGGAAAATTGAAATTATCGTTCCGTTTCGATCTTACCCGACGTCTAATATAAAATTCCAAAAAAATGTCGAAAAAATACAAAAAATTAAAAAATACCATTATGACTTCATTTCAAGCCAAAATATGTTGGAAAAGGCCGAGAAAGAGAGAAAATAAAAATTATCATTCTGTTCCGTTCCAACCCGACGCAAAATAGAAAATTCCAAAAAAATAGCAAAAAAATTAAAAAATACCATTATGGCTTCATTTAAAGCCAGAATAGGTTGGAAATGGCCGAGAAAGAAAGAAAATAAATATTGTCGTTCCGTTCCTTTCCTATCCGACGAGTTATAGAAAATTCCAAAAAAAATAGCAAAAAAAATTCAAAAAATAAAAAAAATACCATTGTGGCTTCATTTCAAGGCAAAATAGGTTGGAAAAGGCCGTGAAAGAGAGAAAATTAGAATCATCGACCCATTCCATTTCTACCCGAGATGTAGTTGAAAATTCCAAAAAAATAGTAAAAATTTTCAAAAAATTAAAAAATAGTATTATGGCTTCATTTCAAGCCAGAATAGGTTGGAAAAGGCCGAGAAAGAGAGAATAAATATTGTCGTTCCGTTCCGTTCCTATCCGACGAGTTATAGAAAATTCCAAAAAAAAGAGCAAAAAAAATTCAAAAAATAAAAAAATACCATTATGGCTCATTTCAAGCCAAAATAGTTTGGAAAAGGCCGAGAAAGAGAGAAAATAAAAATTATCGTTTCGTTCCGTTCCTTTCCGACGTGTAATAGAAAATTCCAAAAAAATAGCAAAAAAATTATAGAAATTAAAAAATACCATGATGGCTTCACTTAAAGCCAGAATAGGTTGGAAAAGGCCGAGAAAGAAAGAAAATAAATATTGTCGTTCCGTTTCGTTCCTACCCAACACGTAATAGAAAATTCCAAAAAAATAGCCAAAAACATTCAAAAAATGAAAAAAGACCATTATGCTATCATTTCAGGCAAAATCGGTTGGAAAAGGCCGGGAAAGAGAGAAAATTAAAATTATCGTCCCGTTCCGTTTCTACCCGAGACGTAATTGAAAATTCCAAAAAAAAGTAAAAAAATTCAAAAAATTAAAAAATAGTATTATGGCTTCATTTTAAGCCAGAATAGGTTGGAAAAGGCCGACAAAGAAAGAAAATAAATATTGTCGTTCCGTTCCGTTTCTATCCGACGAGTTATAGAAAATTTCAAAAAAAGAGCAAAAAAAATTAAAAAAACAAAAAATACCATTATGGCTTCATTTCAAGCCAAAATAGGTTGGAAAAGCCCGAGAAAGGGAGAAAATAAAAATTATCGTTCCGTTCCGTTCCAACCCGACGTGTAATAGAAAATTCCAAAAAAATAGCAAAAAAATTCAAAAAATTAAAAAATACCATTATGGCTTCTTTTAAATCCAGAATAGGTTGGAAAAGGCCGAGCAAGAAAGAAAATAAATATTTTCGTTCCGTTTCGTTCCTACCCAACGCTTAATAGAAAATTCCAAAAAAATAGCAAAAAAATTCAAAAAAAATGAAAAATACCATTATGGCTCGATTTCAAGCCACCATAGGTTGAAGGAGGATGACAAAGGAAGAAAATAAAAATTATCGTTTTGTTTCGTTCCTACCTGACGCATAATAGAAAATTCCAAAAAAATAGCAAAAAAATTCAAAAAATTAAACAATACCATTATGGCTCCATTTCGAGCCAAAATAGGTTGAAAGAGGATGAGAAAGGGAAAAAATAAAAATTATTGTTTCGTTCCGTTCTTACCTGACGCGTAATAGAAAATTCCAAAAATATAGAAAAAAATTAAAAAAATTAAAAAATAGCGTTGTGGCTTCATTTAGAGCTAAAACAGGTTGGAAAATGCCGAGAAAGAGAGAAAATTAGAATTATCGTCCCGTTCCGTTTCTACCCGAGATGTAATTGAAAATTCAAAAAAAATAGTAAAAAAATTAAAAAATAGTATTATGGCTTCATTTCAAGCCAGAATAGGTTGGAAAAGGCTAAGAAAGAGAGAAAATAAATATTGTCGTTACGTTCCGTTCCTATCCGACGAGTTATAGAAAATTCCAAAAAAAGAGCAAAAAAAATTCAAAAAACAAAAAATACCATTATGACTTCATTTCAAGCCAAAATAGGTTGGAAAAGGCCGAGAAAGAGAGAAAATAAAAATTATCGTTCTGTTCCGTTTCTATCCGACGAGTTATAGAAAATTTCAAAAAAAGAGCAAAAAAAATTCAAAAACCAAAAAATACCATTATGGCCTCATTTCAAGCCAAAATAGGTTGGAAAAGGCCGAGAAAGAGAGAAAATAAATATTGTCGTTACGTTCCGTTTCTATCCGACGAGTTATAGAAAATTTCAAAAAAAGAGCTAAAAAAATTCAAAAAACAAAAAATACCATTATGACTTCATTTCAAGCCAAAATAGGTTGGAAAAGGCCGAGAAAGAGAGAAAATAAAAATTATCGTTCTGTTCCGTTTCTATCCGACGAGTTATAGAAAATTTCAAAAAAAGAGCAAAAAAAATTCAAAAAACAAAAAATACCATTATGGCCTCATTTCAAGCCAAAATAAGTTGGAAAAGGCCGAGAAAGAGAGAAAATAAATATTGTCGTTACGTTCCGTTTCTATCCGACGAGTTATAGAAAATTTCAAAAAAAGAGCAAAAAAAATTCAAAAAACAAAAAATACCATTATGGCTTCATTTCAAGCCAAAATAGGTTGGAAAAGGCCAAGAAAGGGAGAAAATAAAAATTATCGTTCCGTTCCGTTCCAACCCGACGTGTAATAGAAAATTCCAAAAAAATAGCAAAAAAATTCAAAAAATTAAAAAATACCATTATGGCTTCTTTTAAATCCAGAATAGGTTGGAAAAGGCCGAGCAAGAAAGAAAATAAATATTTTCGTTCCGTTTCGTTCCTACCCAACGCTTAATAGAAAATTCCAAAAAAATAGCAAAAAAATTCAAAAAAAATGAAAAATACCATTATGGCTCGATTTCAAGCCACCATAGGTTGAAGGAGGATGACAAAGGAAGAAAATAAAAATTATCGTTTTGTTTCGTTCCTACCTGACGCATAATAGAAAATTCCAAAAAAATAGCAAAAAAATTCAAAAAATTAAACAATACCATTATGGCTCCATTTCGAGCCAAAATAGGTTGAAAGAGGATGAGAAAGGGAAAAAATAAAAATTATTGTTTCGTTCCGTTCTTACCTGACGCGTAATAGAAAATTCCAAAAATATAGAAAAAAATTAAAAAAATTAAAAAAATTAAAAAATAGCGTTGTGGCTTCATTTAGAGCTAAAACAGGTTGGAAAATGCCGAGAAAGAGAGAAAATTAGAATTATCGTCCCTTTCCGTTTCTACCCGAGATGTAATTGAAAATTCCAAAAAAATAGCAAAAAAATTAAAAAATAGTATTATGGCTTCATTTCAAGCCAGAATAGGTTGGAAAAGGCTAAGAAAGAGAGAAAATAAATATTGTCGTTACGTTCCGTTCCTATCCGACGAGTTATAGAAAATTCCAAAAAAAGAACAAAAAAAATTCAAAAAATAAAAATATCATTATGGCTTCATTTCAAGCCAAAATAGTTTGGAAAAGGCCGAGAAAAGGAGGAAATAAAAATTATCGTTTCGTTCCGTTCCTACTTGAAGTGGAATAGAAAATTCCAAAAAAATAGCAAAAAAATTAAAAAATGCGAATATGGCTTCATTTCATGTCAAAATAGGTTGGAAAAGGCCGAGAATGGGGGAAAATTGAAATTATCGTTCCGTTTCGATCTTACCCGACGTCTAATATAAAATTCCAAAAAAATGTCGAAAAAATACAAAAAATTAAAAAATACCATTATGACTTCATTTCAAGCCAAAATATGTTGGAAAAGGCCGAGAAAGAGAGAAAATAAAAATTATCATTCTGTTCCGTTCCAACCCGACGCAAAATAGAAAATTCCAAAAAAATAGCAAAAAAATTAAAAAATACCATTATGGCTTCATTTAAAGCCAGAATAGGTTGGAAATGGCCGAGAAAGAAAGAAAATAAATATTGTCGTTCCGTTCCTTTCCTATCCGACGAGTTATAGAAAATTCCAAAAAAATAGCAAAAAAAATTCAAAAAATAAAAAAAATACCATTGTGGCTTCATTTCAAGGCAAAATAGGTTGGAAAAGGCCGTGAAAGAGAGAAAATTAGAATCATCGACCCATTCCATTTCTACCCGAGATGTAGTTGAAAATTCCAAAAAAATAGTAAAAATTTTCAAAAAATTAAAAAATAGTATTATGGCTTCATTTCAAGCCAGAATAGGTTGGAAAAGGCCGAGAAAGAGAGAATAAATATTGTCGTTCCGTTCCGTTCCTATCCGACGAGTTATAGAAAATTCCAAAAAAAAGAGCAAAAAAAATTCAAAAAATAAAAAAATACCATTATGGCTCATTTCAAGCCAAAATAGTTTGGAAAAGGCCGAGAAAGAGAGAAAATAAAAATTATCGTTTCGTTCCGTTCCTTTCCGACGTGTAATAGAAAATTCCAAAAAAATAGCAAAAAAATTATAGAAATTAAAAAATACCATGATGGCTTCACTTAAAGCCAGAATAGGTTGGAAAAGGCCGAGAAAGAAAGAAAATAAATATTGTCGTTCCGTTTCGTTCCTACCCAACACGTAATAGAAAATTCCAAAAAAATAGCCAAAAACATTCAAAAAATGAAAAAAGACCATTATGCTATCATTTCAGGCAAAATCGGTTGGAAAAGGCCGAGAAAGAGAGAAAATTAAAATTATCGTCCCGTTCCGTTTCTACCCGAGACGTAATTGAAAATTCCAAAAAAAAGTAAAAAAATTCAAAAAATTAAAAAATAGTATTATGGCTTCATTTTAAGCCAGAATAGGTTGGAAAAGGCCGACAAAGAAAGAAAATAAATATTGTCGTTCCGTTCCGTTTCTATCCGACGAGTTATAGAAAATTTCAAAAAAAGAGCAAAAAAAATTAAAAAAACAAAAAATACCATTATGGCTTCATTTCAAGCCAAAATAGGTTGGAAAAGGCCGAGAAAGGGAGAAAATAAAAATTATCGTTCCGTTCCGTTTCTATCCGACGAGTTATAGAAAATTTCAAAAAAAGAGCAAAAAAAATTCAAAAACCAAAAAATACCATTATGACTTCATTTCAAGCCAAAATAGGTTGGAAAAGGCCGAGAAAGAGAGAAAATAAAAATTATCGTTCTGTTCCGTTTCTATCCGACGAGTTATAGAAAATTTCAAAAAAAGAGCAAAAAAAATTCAAAAAACAAAAAATACCATTATGGCCTCATTTCAAGCCAAAATAAGTTGGAAAAGGCCGAGAAAGAGAGAAAATAAATATTGTCGTTACGTTCCGTTTCTATCCGACGAGTTATAGAAAATTTCAAAAAAAGAGCTAAAAAAATTCAAAAAACAAAAAATACCATTATGACTTCATTTCAAGCCAAAATAGGTTGGAAAAGGCCGAGAAAGAGAGAAAATAAAAATTATCGTTCTGTTCCGTTTCTATCCGACGAGTTATAGAAAATTTCAAAAAAAGAGCAAAAAAAATTCAAAAAACAAAAAATACCATTATGGCCTCATTTCAAGCCAAAATAAGTTGGAAAAGGCCGAGAAAGAGAGAAAATAAATATTGTCGTTACGTTCCGTTTCTATCCGACGAGTTATAGAAAATTTCAAAAAAAGAGCTAAAAAAATTCAAAAAACAAAAAATACCATTATGACTTCATTTCAAGCCAAAATAGGTTGGAAAAGGCCGAGAAAGAGAGAAAATAAAAATTATCGTTCTGTTCCGTTTCTATCCGACGAGTTATAGAAAATTTCAAAAAAAGAGCAAAAAAAATTCAAAAAACAAAAAATACCATTATGGCTTCATTTCAAGCCAAAATAGGTTGGAAAAGGCCAAGAAAGGGAGAAAATAAAAATTATCGTTCCGTTCCGTTCCAACCCGACGTGTAATAGAAAATTCCAAAAAAATAGCAAAAAAATTCAAAAAATTAAAAAATACCATTATGGCTTCTTTTAAATCCAGAATAGGTTGGAAAAGGCCGAGCAAGAAAGAAAATAAATATTTTCGTTCCGTTTCGTTCCTACCCAACGCTTAATAGAAAATTCCAAAAAAATAGCAAAAAAATTCAAAAAAAATGAAAAATACCATTATGGCTCGATTTCAAGCCACCATAGGTTGAAGGAGGATGACAAAGGAAGAAAATAAAAATTATCGTTTTGTTTCGTTCCTACCTGACGCATAATAGAAAATTCCAAAAAAATAGCAAAAAAATTCAAAAAATTAAACAATACCATTATGGCTCCATTTCGAGCCAAAATAGGTTGAAAGAGGATGAGAAAGGGAAAAAATAAAAATTATTGTTTCGTTCCGTTCTTACCTGACGCGTAATAGAAAATTCCAAAAATATAGAAAAAAATTAAAAAAATTAAAAAAATTAAAAAATAGCGTTGTGGCTTCATTTAGAGCTAAAACAGGTTGGAAAATGCCGAGAAAGAGAGAAAATTAGAATTATCGTCCCTTTCCGTTTCTACCCGAGATGTAATTGAAAATTCCAAAAAAATAGCAAAAAAATTAAAAAATAGTATTATGGCTTCATTTCAAGCCAGAATAGGTTGGAAAAGGCTAAGAAAGAGAGAAAATAAATATTGTCGTTACGTTCCGTTCCTATCCGACGAGTTATAGAAAATTCCAAAAAAAGAACAAAAAAAATTCAAAAAATAAAAATATCATTATGGCTTCATTTAAAGCCAAAATAGTTTGGAAAAGGCCGAGAAAAGGAGGAAATAAAAATTATCGTTTCGTTCCGTTCCTACTTGAAGTGGAATAGAAAATTCCAAAAAAATAGCAAAAAAATTAAAAAATGCGAATATGGCTTCATTTCATGTCAAAATAGGTTGGAAAAGGCCGAGAATGGGGGAAAATTGAAATTATCGTTCCGTTTCGATCTTACCCGACGTCTAATATAAAATTCCAAAAAAATGTCGAAAAAATACAAAAAATTAAAAAATACCATTATGACTTCATTTCAAGCCAAAATATGTTGGAAAAGGCCGAGAAAGAGAGAAAATAAAAATTATCATTCTGTTCCGTTCCAACCCGACGCAAAATAGAAAATTCCAAAAAAATAGCAAAAAAATTAAAAAATACCATTATGGCTTCATTTAAAGCCAGAATAGGTTGGAAATGGCCGAGAAAGAAAGAAAATAAATATTGTCGTTCCGTTCCTTTCCTATCCGACGAGTTATAGAAAATTCCAAAAAAAATAGCAAAAAAAATTCAAAAAATAAAAAAAATACCATTGTGGCTTCATTTCAAGGCAAAATAGGTTGGAAAAGGCCGTGAAAGAGAGAAAATTAGAATCATCGACCCATTCCATTTCTACCCGAGATGTAGTTGAAAATTCCAAAAAAATAGTAAAAATTTTCAAAAAATTAAAAAATAGTATTATGGCTTCATTTCAAGCCAGAATAGGTTGGAAAAGGCCGAGAAAGAGAGAATAAATATTGTCGTTCCGTTCCGTTCCTATCCGACGAGTTATAGAAAATTCCAAAAAAAAGAGCAAAAAAAATTCAAAAAATAAAAAAATACCATTATGGCTCATTTCAAGCCAAAATAGTTTGGAAAAGGCCGAGAAAGAGAGAAAATAAAAATTATCGTTTCGTTCCGTTCCTTTCCGACGTGTAATAGAAAATTCCAAAAAAATAGCAAAAAAATTATAGAAATTAAAAAATACCATGATGGCTTCACTTAAAGCCAGAATAGGTTGGAAAAGGCCGAGAAAGAAAGAAAATAAATATTGTCGTTCCGTTTCGTTCCTACCCAACACGTAATAGAAAATTCCAAAAAAATAGCCAAAAACATTCAAAAAATGAAAAAAGACCATTATGCTATCATTTCAGGCAAAATCGGTTGGAAAAGGCCGGGAAAGAGAGAAAATTAAAATTATCGTCCCGTTCCGTTTCTACCCGAGACGTAATTGAAAATTCCAAAAAAAAGTAAAAAAATTCAAAAAATTAAAAAATAGTATTATGGCTTCATTTTAAGCCAGAATAGGTTGGAAAAGGCCGACAAAGAAAGAAAATAAATATTGTCGTTCCGTTCCGTTTCTATCCGACGAGTTATAGAAAATTTCAAAAAAAGAGCAAAAAAAATTAAAAAAACAAAAAATACCATTATGGCTTCATTTCAAGCCAAAATAGGTTGGAAAAGCCCGAGAAAGGGAGAAAATAAAAATTATCGTTCCGTTCCGTTCCAACCCGACGTGTAATAGAAAATTCCAAAAAAATAGCAAAAAAATTCAAAAAATTAAAAAATACCATTATGGCTTCTTTTAAATCCAGAATAGGTTGGAAAAGGCCGAGCAAGAAAGAAAATAAATATTTTCGTTCCGTTTCGTTCCTACCCAACGCTTAATAGAAAATTCCAAAAAAATAGCAAAAAAATTCAAAAAAAATGAAAAATACCATTATGGCTCGATTTCAAGCCACCATAGGTTGAAGGAGGATGACAAAGGAAGAAAATAAAAATTATCGTTTTGTTTCGTTCCTACCTGACGCATAATAGAAAATTCCAAAAAAATAGCAAAAAAATTCAAAAAATTAAACAATACCATTATGGCTCCATTTCGAGCCAAAATAGGTTGAAAGAGGATGAGAAAGGGAAAAAATAAAAATTATTGTTTCGTTCCGTTCTTACCTGACGCGTAATAGAAAATTCCAAAAATATAGAAAAAAATTAAAAAAATTAAAAAATAGCGTTGTGGCTTCATTTAGAGCTAAAACAGGTTGGAAAATGCCGAGAAAGAGAGAAAATTAGAATTATCGTCCCGTTCCGTTTCTACCCGAGATGTAATTGAAAATTCAAAAAAAATAGTAAAAAAATTAAAAAATAGTATTATGGCTTCATTTCAAGCCAGAATAGGTTGGAAAAGGCTAAGAAAGAGAGAAAATAAATATTGTCGTTACGTTCCGTTCCTATCCGACGAGTTATAGAAAATTCCAAAAAAAGAGCAAAAAAAATTCAAAAAACAAAAAATACCATTATGACTTCATTTCAAGCCAAAATAGGTTGGAAAAGGCCGAGAAAGAGAGAAAATAAAAATTATCGTTCTGTTCCGTTTCTATCCGACGAGTTATAGAAAATTTCAAAAAAAGAGCAAAAAAAATTCAAAAACCAAAAAATACCATTATGGCCTCATTTCAAGCCAAAATAGGTTGGAAAAGGCCGAGAAAGAGAGAAAATAAATAATGTCGTTACGTTCCGTTTCTATCCGACGAGTTATAGAAAATTTCAAAAAAAGAGCTAAAAAAATTCAAAAAACAAAAAATACCATTATGACTTCATTTCAAGCCAAAATAGGTTGGAAAAGGCCGAGAAAGAGAGAAAATAAAAATTATCGTTCTGTTCCGTTTCTATCCGACGAGTTATAGAAAATTTCAAAAAAAGAGCAAAAAAAATTCAAAAAACAAAAAATACCATTATGGCCTCATTTCAAGCCAAAATAAGTTGGAAAAGGCCGAGAAAGAGAGAAAATAAATATTGTCGTTACGTTCCGTTTCTATCCGACGAGTTATAGAAAATTTCAAAAAAAGAGCAAAAAAAATTCAAAAAACAAAAAATACCATTATGGCTTCATTTCAAGCCAAAATAGGTTGGAAAAGGCCAAGAAAGGGAGAAAATAAAAATTATCGTTCCGTTCCGTTCCAACCCGACGTGTAATAGAAAATTCCAAAAAAATAGCAAAAAAATTCAAAAAATTAAAAAATACCATTATGGCTTCTTTTAAATCCAGAATAGGTTGGAAAAGGCCGAGCAAGAAAGAAAATAAATATTTTCGTTCCGTTTCGTTCCTACCCAACGCTTAATAGAAAATTCCAAAAAAATAGCAAAAAAATTCAAAAAAAATGAAAAATACCATTATGGCTCGATTTCAAGCCACCATAGGTTGAAGGAGGATGACAAAGGAAGAAAATAAAAATTATCGTTTTGTTTCGTTCCTACCTGACGCATAATAGAAAATTCCAAAAAAATAGCAAAAAAATTCAAAAAATTAAACAATACCATTATGGCTCCATTTCGAGCCAAAATAGGTTGAAAGAGGATGAGAAAGGGAAAAAATAAAAATTATTGTTTCGTTCCGTTCTTACCTGACGCGTAATAGAAAATTCCAAAAATATAGAAAAAAATTAAAAAAATTAAAAAAATTAAAAAATAGCGTTGTGGCTTCATTTAGAGCTAAAACAGGTTGGAAAATGCCGAGAAAGAGAGAAAATTAGAATTATCGTCCCTTTCCGTTTCTACCCGAGATGTAATTGAAAATTCCAAAAAAATAGCAAAAAAATTAAAAAATAGTATTATGGCTTCATTTCAAGCCAGAATAGGTTGGAAAAGGCTAAGAAAGAGAGAAAATAAATATTGTCGTTACGTTCCGTTCCTATCCGACGAGTTATAGAAAATTCCAAAAAAAGAACAAAAAAAATTCAAAAAATAAAAATATCATTATGGCTTCATTTCAAGCCAAAATAGTTTGGAAAAGGCCGAGAAAAGGAGGAAATAAAAATTATCGTTTCGTTCCGTTCCTACTTGAAGTGGAATAGAAAATTCCAAAAAAATAGCAAAAAAATTAAAAAATGCGAATATGGCTTCATTTCATGTCAAAATAGGTTGGAAAAGGCCGAGAATGGGGGAAAATTGAAATTATCGTTCCGTTTCGATCTTACCCGACGTCTAATATAAAATTCCAAAAAAATGTCGAAAAAATACAAAAAATTAAAAAATACCATTATGACTTCATTTCAAGCCAAAATATGTTGGAAAAGGCCGAGAAAGAGAGAAAATAAAAATTATCATTCTGTTCCGTTCCAACCCGACGCAAAATAGAAAATTCCAAAAAAATAGCAAAAAAATTAAAAAATACCATTATGGCTTCATTTAAAGCCAGAATAGGTTGGAAATGGCCGAGAAAGAAAGAAAATAAATATTGTCGTTCCGTTCCTTTCCTATCCGACGAGTTATAGAAAATTCCAAAAAAAATAGCAAAAAAAATTCAAAAAATAAAAAAAATACCATTGTGGCTTCATTTCAAGGCAAAATAGGTTGGAAAAGGCCGTGAAAGAGAGAAAATTAGAATCATCGACCCATTCCATTTCTACCCGAGATGTAGTTGAAAATTCCAAAAAAATAGTAAAAATTTTCAAAAAATTAAAAAATAGTATTATGGCTTCATTTCAAGCCAGAATAGGTTGGAAAAGGCCGAGAAAGAGAGAATAAATATTGTCGTTCCGTTCCGTTCCTATCCGACGAGTTATAGAAAATTCCAAAAAAAAGAGCAAAAAAAATTCAAAAAATAAAAAAATACCATTATGGCTCATTTCAAGCCAAAATAGTTTGGAAAAGGCCGAGAAAGAGAGAAAATAAAAATTATCGTTTCGTTCCGTTCCTTTCCGACGTGTAATAGAAAATTCCAAAAAAATAGCAAAAAAATTATAGAAATTAAAAAATACCATGATGGCTTCACTTAAAGCCAGAATAGGTTGGAAAAGGCCGAGAAAGAAAGAAAATAAATATTGTCGTTCCGTTTCGTTCCTACCCAACACGTAATAGAAAATTCCAAAAAAATAGCCAAAAACATTCAAAAAATGAAAAAAGACCATTATGCTATCATTTCAGGCAAAATCGGTTGGAAAAGGCCGAGAAAGAGAGAAAATTAAAATTATCGTCCCGTTCCGTTTCTACCCGAGACGTAATTGAAAATTCCAAAAAAAAGTAAAAAAATTCAAAAAATTAAAAAATAGTATTATGGCTTCATTTTAAGCCAGAATAGGTTGGAAAAGGCCGACAAAGAAAGAAAATAAATATTGTCGTTCCGTTCCGTTTCTATCCGACGAGTTATAGAAAATTTCAAAAAAAGAGCAAAAAAAATTAAAAAAACAAAAAATACCATTATGGCTTCATTTCAAGCCAAAATAGGTTGGAAAAGGCCGAGAAAGGGAGAAAATAAAAATTATCGTTCCGTTCCGTTCCAACCCGACGTGTAATAGAAAATTCCAAAAAAATAGCAAAAAAATTCAAAAAATTAAAAAATACCATTATGGCTTCTTTTAAATCCAGAATAGGTTGGAAAAGGCCGAGCAAGAAAGAAAATAAATATTTTCGTTCCGTTTCGTTCCTACCCAACGCTTAATAGAAAATTCCAAAAAAATAGCAAAAAAATTCAAAAAAAATGAAAAATACCATTATGGCTCGATTTCAAGCCACCATAGGTTGAAGGAGGATGACAAAGGAAGAAAATAAAAATTATCGTTTTGTTTCGTTCCTACCTGACGCATAATAGAAAATTCCAAAAAAATAGCAAAAAAATTCAAAAAATTAAACAATACCATTATGGCTCCATTTCGAGCCAAAATAGGTTGAAAGAGGATGAGAAAGGGAAAAAATAAAAATTATTGTTTCGTTCCGTTCTTACCTGACGCGTAATAGAAAATTCCAAAAATATAGAAAAAAATTAAAAAAATTAAAAAAATTAAAAAATAGCGTTGTGGCTTCATTTAGAGCTAAAACAGGTTGGAAAATGGGAGAAAGAGAGAAAATTAGAATTATCGTCCCGTTCCGTTTCTACCCGAGATGTAATTGAAAATTCAAAAAAAATAGTAAAAAAATTAAAAAATAGTATTATGGCTTCATTTCAAGCCAGAATAGGTTGGAAAAGGCTAAGAAAGAGAGAAAATAAATATTGTCGTTACGTTCCGTTCCTATCCGACGAGTTATAGAAAATTCCAAAAAAAGAGCAAAAAAAATTCAAAAAACAAAAAATACCATTATGACTTCATTTCAAGCAAAAATAGGTTGGAAAAGGCCGAGAAAGAGAGAAAATAAAAATTATCGTTCTGTTCCGTTTCTATCCGACGAGTTATAGAAAATTTCAAAAAAAGAGCAAAAAAAATTCAAAAACCAAAAAATACCATTATGGCCTCATTTCAAGCCAAAATAGGTTGGAAAAGGCCGAGAAAGAGAGAAAATAAATATTGTCGTTACGTTCCGTTTCTATCCGACGAGTTATAGAAAATTTCAAAAAAAGAGCTAAAAAAATTCAAAAAACAAAAAATACCATTATGACTTCATTTCAAGCCAAAATAGGTTGGAAAAGGCCGAGAAAGAGAGAAAATAAAAATTATCGTTCTGTTCCGTTTCTATCCGACGAGTTATAGAAAATTTCAAAAAAAGAGCAAAAAAAATTCAAAAAACAAAAAATACCATTATGGCCTCATTTCAAGCCAAAATAAGTTGGAAAAGGCCGAGAAAGAGAGAAAATAAATATTGTCGTTACGTTCCGTTTCTATCCGACGAGTTATAGAAAATTTCAAAAAAGGAGCAAAAAAAATTCAAAAAACAAAAAATACCATTATGGCTTCATTTCAAGCCAAAATAGGTTGGAAAAGGCCAAGAAAGGGAGAAAATAAAAATTATCGTTCCGTTCCGTTCCAACCCGACGTGTAATAGAAAATTCCAAAAAAATAGCAAAAAAATTCAAAAAATTAAAAAATACCATTATGGCTTCTTTTAAATCCAGAATAGGTTGGAAAAGGCCGAGCAAGAAAGAAAATAAATATTTTCGTTCCGTTTCGTTCCTACCCAACGCTTAATAGAAAATTCCAAAAAAATAGCAAAAAAATTCAAAAAAAATGAAAAATACCATTATGGCTCGATTTCAAGCCACCATAGGTTGAAGGAGGATGACAAAGGAAGAAAATAAAAATTATCGTTTTGTTTCGTTCCTACCTGACGCATAATAGAAAATTCCAAAAAAATAGCAAAAAAATTCAAAAAATTAAACAATACCATTATGGCTCCATTTCGAGCCAAAATAGGTTGAAAGAGGATGAGAAAGGGAAAAAATAAAAATTATTGTTTCGTTCCGTTCTTACCTGACGCGTAATAGAAAATTCCAAAAATATAGAAAAAAATTAAAAAAATTAAAAAATAGCGTTGTGGCTTCATTTAGAGCTAAAACAGGTTGGAAAATGCCGAGAAAGAGAGAAAATTAGAATTATCGTCCCTTTCCGTTTCTACCCGAGATGTAATTGAAAATTCCAAAAAAATAGCAAAAAAATTAAAAAATAGTATTATGGCTTCATTTCAAGCCAGAATAGGTTGGAAAAGGCTAAGAAAGAGAGAAAATAAATATTGTCGTTACGTTCCGTTCCTATCCGACGAGTTATAGAAAATTCCAAAAAAAGAACAAAAAAAATTCAAAAAATAAAAATATCATTATGGCTTCATTTCAAGCCAAAATAGTTTGGAAAAGGCCGAGAAAAGGAGGAAATAAAAATTATCGTTTCGTTCCGTTCCTACTTGAAGTGGAATAGAAAATTCCAAAAAAATAGCAAAAAAATTAAAAAATGCGAATATGGCTTCATTTCATGTCAAAATAGGTTGGAAAAGGCCGAGAATGGGGGAAAATTGAAATTATCGTTCCGTTTCGATCTTACCCGACGTCTAATATAAAATTCCAAAAAAATGTCGAAAAAATACAAAAAATTAAAAAATACCATTATGACTTCATTTCAAGCCAAAATATGTTGGAAAAGGCCGAGAAAGAGAGAAAATAAAAATTATCATTCTGTTCCGTTCCAACCCGACGCAAAATAGAAAATTCCAAAAAAATAGCAAAAAAATTAAAAAATACCATTATGGCTTCATTTAAAGCCAGAATAGGTTGGAAATGGCCGAGAAAGAAAGAAAATAAATATTGTCGTTCCGTTCCTTTCCTATCCGACGAGTTATAGAAAATTCCAAAAAAAATAGCAAAAAAAATTCAAAAAATAAAGAAAATACCATTGTGGCTTCATTTCAAGGCAAAATAGGTTGGAAAAGGCCGTGAAAGAGAGAAAATTAGAATCATCGACCCATTCCATTTCTACCCGAGATGTAGTTGAAAATTCCAAAAAAATAGTAAAAATTTTCAAAAAATTAAAAAATAGTATTATGGCTTCATTTCAAGCCAGAATAGGTTGGAAAAGGCCGAGAAAGAGAGAATAAATATTGTCGTTCCGTTCCGTTCCTATCCGACGAGTTATAGAAAATTCCAAAAAAAAGAGCAAAAAAAATTCAAAAAATAAAAAAATACCATTATGGCTCATTTCAAGCCAAAATAGTTTGGAAAAGGCCGAGAAAGAGAGAAAATAAAAATTATCGTTTCGTTCCGTTCCTTTCCGACGTGTAATAGAAAATTCCAAAAAAATAGCAAAAAAATTATAGAAATTAAAAAATACCATGATGGCTTCACTTAAAGCCAGAATAGGTTGGAAAAGGCCGAGAAAGAAAGAAAATAAATATTGTCGTTCCGTTTCGTTCCTACCCAACACGTAATAGAAAATTCCAAAAAAATAGCCAAAAACATTCAAAAAATGAAAAAAGACCATTATGCTATCATTTCAGGCAAAATCGGTTGGAAAAGGCCGAGAAAGAGAGAAAATTAAAATTATCGTCCCGTTCCGTTTCTACCCGAGACGTAATTGAAAATTCCAAAAAAAAGTAAAAAAATTCAAAAAATTAAAAAATAGTATTATGGCTTCATTTTAAGCCAGAATAGGTTGGAAAAGGCCGACAAAGAAAGAAAATAAATATTGTCGTTCCGTTCCGTTTCTATCCGACGAGTTATAGAAAATTTCAAAAAAAGAGCAAAAAAAATTAAAAAAACAAAAAATACCATTATGGCTTCATTTCAAGCCAAAATAGGTTGGAAAAGGCCGAGAAAGGGAGAAAATAAAAATTATCGTTCCGTTCCGTTCCAACCCGACGTGTAATAGAAAATTCCAAAAAAATAGCAAAAAAATTCAAAAAATTAAAAAATACCATTATGGCTTCTTTTAAATCCAGAATAGGTTGGAAAAGGCCGAGCAAGAAAGAAAATAAATATTTTCGTTCCGTTTCGTTCCTACCCAACGCTTAATAGAAAATTCCAAAAAAATAGCAAAAAAATGAAAAAAAAATGAAAAATACCATTATGGCTCGATTTCAAGCCACCATAGGTTGAAGGAGGATGACAAAGGAAGAAAATAAAAATTATCGTTTTGTTTCGTTCCTACCTGACGCATAATAGAAAATTCCAAAAAAATAGCAAAAAAATTCAAAAAATTAAACAATACCATTATGGCTCCATTTCGAGCCAAAATAGGTTGAAAGAGGATGAGAAAGGGAAAAAATAAAAATTATTGTTTCGTTCCGTTCTTACCTGACGCGTAATAGAAAATTCCAAAAATATAGAAAAAAATTAAAAAAATTAAAAAAATTAAAAAATAGCGTTGTGGCTTCATTTAGAGCTAAAACAGGTTGGAAAATGCCGAGAAAGAGAGAAAATTAGAATTATCGTCCCGTTCCGTTTCTACCCGAGATGTAATTGAAAATTCAAAAAAAATAGTAAAAAAATTAAAAAATAGTATTATGGCTTCATTTCAAGCCAGAATAGGTTGGAAAAGGCTAAGAAAGAGAGAAAATAAATATTGTCGTTACGTTCCGTTCCTATCCGACGAGTTATAGAAAATTCCAAAAAAAGAGCAAAAAAAATTCAAAAAACAAAAAATACCATTATGACTTCATTTCAAGCCAAAATAGGTTGGAAAAGGCCGAGAAAGAGAGAAAATAAAAATTATCGTTCTGTTCCGTTTCTATCCGACGAGTTATAGAAAATTTCAAAAAAAGAGCAAAAAAAATTCAAAAACCAAAAAATACCATTATGGCCTCATTTCAAGCCAAAATAGGTTGGAAAAGGCCGAGAAAGAGAGAAAATAAATATTGTCGTTACGTTCCGTTTCTATCCGACGAGTTATAGAAAATTTCAAAAAAAGAGCTAAAAAAATTCAAAAAACAAAAAATACCATTATGACTTCATTTCAAGCCAAAATAGGTTGGAAAAGGCCGAGAAAGAGAGAAAATAAAAATTATCGTTCTGTTCCGTTTCTATCCGACGAGTTATAGAAAATTTCAAAAAAAGAGCAAAAAAAATTCAAAAAACAAAAAATACCATTATGGCCTCATTTCAAGCCAAAATAAGTTGGAAAAGGCCGAGAAAGAGAGAAAATAAATATTGTCGTTACGTTCCGTTTCTATCCGACGAGTTATAGAAAATTTCAAAAAAGGAGCAAAAAAAATTCAAAAAACAAAAAATACCATTATGGCTTCATTTCAAGCCAAAATATGTTGGAAAAGGCCAAGAAAGGGAGAAAATAAAAATTATCGTTCCGTTCCGTTCCAACCCGACGTGTAATAGAAAATTCCAAAAAAATAGCAAAAAAATTCAAAAAATTAAAAAATACCATTATGGCTTCTTTTAAATCCAGAATAGGTTGGAAAAGGCCGAGCAAGAAAGAAAATAAATATTTTCGTTCCGTTTCGTTCCTACCCAACGCTTAATAGAAAATTCCAAAAAAATAGCAAAAAAATTCAAAAAAAATGAAAAATACCATTATGGCTCGATTTCAAGCCACCATAGGTTGAAGGAGGATGACAAAGGAAGAAAATAAAAATTATCGTTTTGTTTCGTTCCTACCTGACGCATAATAGAAAATTCCAAAAAAATAGCAAAAAAATTCAAAAAATTAAACAATACCATTATGGCTCCATTTCGAGCCAAAATAGGTTGAAAGAGGATGAGAAAGGGAAAAAATAAAAATTATTGTTTCGTTCCGTTCTTACCTGACGCGTAATAGAAAATTCCAAAAATATAGAAAAAAATTAAAAAAATTAAAAAATAGCGTTGTGGCTTCATTTAGAGCTAAAACAGGTTGGAAAATGCCGAGAAAGAGAGAAAATTAGAATTATCGTCCCTTTCCGTTTCTACCCGAGATGTAATTGAAAATTCCAAAAAAATAGCAAAAAAATTAAAAAATAGTATTATGGCTTCATTTCAAGCCAGAATAGGTTGGAAAAGGCTAAGAAAGAGAGAAAATAAATATTGTCGTTACGTTCCGTTCCTATCCGACGAGTTATAGAAAATTCCAAAAAAAGAACAAAAAAAATTCAAAAAATAAAAATATCATTATGGCTTCATTTCAAGCCAAAATAGTTTGGAAAAGGCCGAGAAAAGGAGGAAATAAAAATTATCGTTTCGTTCCGTTCCTACTTGAAGTGGAATAGAAAATTCCAAAAAAATAGCAAAAAAATTAAAAAATGCGAATATGGCTTCATTTCATGTCAAAATAGGTTGGAAAAGGCCGAGAATGGGGGAAAATTGAAATTATCGTTCCGTTTCGATCTTACCCGACGTCTAATATAAAATTCCAAAAAAATGTCGAAAAAATACAAAAAATTAAAAAATACCATTATGACTTCATTTCAAGCCAAAATATGTTGGAAAAGGCCGAGAAAGAGAGAAAATAAAAATTATCATTCTGTTCCGTTCCAACCCGACGCAAAATAGAAAATTCCAAAAAAATAGCAAAAAAATTAAAAAATACCATTATGGCTTCATTTAAAGCCAGAATAGGTTGGAAATGGCCGAGAAAGAAAGAAAATAAATATTGTCGTTCCGTTCCTTTCCTATCCGACGAGTTATAGAAAATTCCAAAAAAAATAGCAAAAAAAATTCAAAAAATAAAGAAAATACCATTGTGGCTTCATTTCAAGGCAAAATAGGTTGGAAAAGGCCGTGAAAGAGAGAAAATTAGAATCATCGACCCATTCCATTTCTACCCGAGATGTAGTTGAAAATTCCAAAAAAATAGTAAAAATTTTCAAAAAATTAAAAAATAGTATTATGGCTTCATTTCAAGCCAGAATAGGTTGGAAAAGGCCGAGAAAGAGAGAATAAATATTGTCGTTCCGTTCCGTTCCTATCCGACGAGTTATAGAAAATTCCAAAAAAAAGAGCAAAAAAAATTCAAAAAATAAAAAAATACCATTATGGCTCATTTCAAGCCAAAATAGTTTGGAAAAGGCCGAGAAAGAGAGAAAATAAAAATTATCGTTTCGTTCCGTTCCTTTCCGACGTGTAATAGAAAATTCCAAAAAAATAGCAAAAAAATTATAGAAATTAAAAAATACCATGATGGCTTCACTTAAAGCCAGAATAGGTTGGAAAAGGCCGAGAAAGAAAGAAAATAAATATTGTCGTTCCGTTTCGTTCCTACCCAACACGTAATAGAAAATTCCAAAAAAATAGCCAAAAACATTCAAAAAATGAAAAAAGACCATTATGCTATCATTTCAGGCAAAATCGGTTGGAAAAGGCCGAGAAAGAGAGAAAATTAAAATTATCGTCCCGTTCCGTTTCTACCCGAGACGTAATTGAAAATTCCAAAAAAAAGTAAAAAAATTCAAAAAATTAAAAAATAGTATTATGGCTTCATTTTAAGCCAGAATAGGTTGGAAAAGGCCGACAAAGAAAGAAAATAAATATTGTCGTTCCGTTCCGTTTCTATCCGACGAGTTATAGAAAATTTCAAAAAAAGAGCAAAAAAAATTAAAAAAACAAAAAATACCATTATGGCTTCATTTCAAGCCAAAATAGGTTGGAAAAGGCCGAGAAAGGGAGAAAATAAAAATTATCGTTCCGTTCCGTTCCAACCCGACGTGTAATAGAAAATTCCAAAAAAATAGCAAAAAAATTCAAAAAATTAAAAAATACCATTATGGCTTCTTTTAAATCCAGAATAGGTTGGAAAAGGCCGAGCAAGAAAGAAAATAAATATTTTCGTTCCGTTTCGTTCCTACCCAACGCTTAATAGAAAATTCCAAAAAAATAGCAAAAAAATGAAAAAAAAATGAAAAATACCATTATGGCTCGATTTCAAGCCACCATAGGTTGAAGGAGGATGACAAAGGAAGAAAATAAAAATTATCGTTTTGTTTCGTTCCTACCTGACGCATAATAGAAAATTCCAAAAAAATAGCAAAAAAATTCAAAAAATTAAACAATACCATTATGGCTCCATTTCGAGCCAAAATAGGTTGAAAGAGGATGAGAAAGGGAAAAAATAAAAATTATTGTTTCGTTCCGTTCTTACCTGACGCGTAATAGAAAATTCCAAAAATATAGAAAAAAATTAAAAAAATTAAAAAAATTAAAAAATAGCGTTGTGGCTTCATTTAGAGCTAAAACAGGTTGGAAAATGCCGAGAAAGAGAGAAAATTAGAATTATCGTCCCGTTCCGTTTCTACCCGAGATGTAATTGAAAATTCAAAAAAAATAGTAAAAAAATTAAAAAATAGTATTATGGCTTCATTTCAAGCCAGAATAGGTTGGAAAAGGCTAAGAAAGAGAGAAAATAAATATTGTCGTTACGTTCCGTTCCTATCCGACGAGTTATAGAAAATTCCAAAAAAAGAGCAAAAAAAATTCAAAAAACAAAAAATACCATTATGACTTCATTTCAAGCCAAAATAGGTTGGAAAAGGCCGAGAAAGAGAGAAAATAAAAATTATCGTTCTGTTCCGTTTCTATCCGACGAGTTATAGAAAATTTCAAAAAAAGAGCAAAAAAAATTCAAAAACCAAAAAATACCATTATGGCCTCATTTCAAGCCAAAATAGGTTGGAAAAGGCCGAGAAAGAGAGAAAATAAATATTGTCGTTACGTTCCGTTTCTATCCGACGAGTTATAGAAAATTTCAAAAAAAGAGCTAAAAAAATTCAAAAAACAAAAAATACCATTATGACTTCATTTCAAGCCAAAATAGGTTGGAAAAGGCCGAGAAAGAGAGAAAATAAAAATTATCGTTCTGTTCCGTTTCTATCCGACGAGTTATAGAAAATTTCAAAAAAAGAGCAAAAAAAATTCAAAAAACAAAAAATACCATTATGGCCTCATTTCAAGCCAAAATAAGTTGGAAAAGGCCGAGAAAGAGAGAAAATAAATATTGTCGTTACGTTCCGTTTCTATCCGACGAGTTATAGAAAATTTCAAAAAAGGAGCAAAAAAAATTCAAAAAACAAAAAATACCATTATGGCTTCATTTCAAGCCAAAATATGTTGGAAAAGGCCAAGAAAGGGAGAAAATAAAAATTATCGTTCCGTTCCGTTCCAACCCGACGTGTAATAGAAAATTCCAAAAAAATAGCAAAAAAATTCAAAAAATTAAAAAATACCATTATGGCTTCTTTTAAATCCAGAATAGGTTGGAAAAGGCCGAGCAAGAAAGAAAATAAATATTTTCGTTCCGTTTCGTTCCTACCCAACGCTTAATAGAAAATTCCAAAAAAATAGCAAAAAAATTCAAAAAAAATGAAAAATACCATTATGGCTCGATTTCAAGCCACCATAGGTTGAAGGAGGATGACAAAGGAAGAAAATAAAAATTATCGTTTTGTTTCGTTCCTACCTGACGCATAATAGAAAATTCCAAAAAAATAGCAAAAAAATTCAAAAAATTAAACAATACCATTATGGCTCCATTTCGAGCCAAAATAGGTTGAAAGAGGATGAGAAAGGGAAAAAATAAAAATTATTGTTTCGTTCCGTTCTTACCTGACGCGTAATAGAAAATTCCAAAAATATAGAAAAAAATTAAAAAAATTAAAAAATAGCGTTGTGGCTTCATTTAGAGCTAAAACAGGTTGGAAAATGCCGAGAAAGAGAGAAAATTAGAATTATCGTCCCTTTCCGTTTCTACCCGAGATGTAATTGAAAATTCCAAAAAAATAGCAAAAAAATTAAAAAATAGTATTATGGCTTCATTTCAAGCCAGAATAGGTTGGAAAAGGCTAAGAAAGAGAGAAAATAAATATTGTCGTTACGTTCCGTTCCTATCCGACGAGTTATAGAAAATTCCAAAAAAAGAACAAAAAAAATTCAAAAAATAAAAATATCATTATGGCTTCATTTCAAGCCAAAATAGTTTGGAAAAGGCCGAGAAAAGGAGGAAATAAAAATTATCGTTTCGTTCCGTTCCTACTTGAAGTGGAATAGAAAATTCCAAAAAAATAGCAAAAAAATTAAAAAATGCGAATATGGCTTCATTTCATGTCAAAATAGGTTGGAAAAGGCCGAGAATGGGGGAAAATTGAAATTATCGTTCCGTTTCGATCTTACCCGACGTCTAATATAAAATTCCAAAAAAATGTCGAAAAAATACAAAAAATTAAAAAATACCATTATGACTTCATTTCAAGCCAAAATATGTTGGAAAAGGCCGAGAAAGAGAGAAAATAAAAATTATCATTCTGTTCCGTTCCAACCCGACGCAAAATAGAAAATTCCAAAAAAATAGCAAAAAAATTAAAAAATACCATTATGGCTTCATTTAAAGCCAGAATAGGTTGGAAATGGCCGAGAAAGAAAGAAAATAAATATTGTCGTTCCGTTCCTTTCCTATCCGACGAGTTATAGAAAATTCCAAAAAAAATAGCAAAAAAAATTCAAAAAATAAAGAAAATACCATTGTGGCTTCATTTCAAGGCAAAATAGGTTGGAAAAGGCCGTGAAAGAGAGAAAATTAGAATCATCGACCCATTCCATTTCTACCCGAGATGTAGTTGAAAATTCCAAAAAAATAGTAAAAATTTTCAAAAAATTAAAAAATAGTATTATGGCTTCATTTCAAGCCAGAATAGGTTGGAAAAGGCCGAGAAAGAGAGAATAAATATTGTCGTTCCGTTCCGTTCCTATCCGACGAGTTATAGAAAATTCCAAAAAAAAGAGCAAAAAAAATTCAAAAAATAAAAAAATACCATTATGGCTCATTTCAAGCCAAAATAGTTTGGAAAAGGCCGAGAAAGAGAGAAAATAAAAATTATCGTTTCGTTCCGTTCCTTTCCGACGTGTAATAGAAAATTCCAAAAAAATAGCAAAAAAATTATAGAAATTAAAAAATACCATGATGGCTTCACTTAAAGCCAGAATAGGTTGGAAAAGGCCGAGAAAGAAAGAAAATAAATATTGTCGTTCCGTTTCGTTCCTACCCAACACGTAATAGAAAATTCCAAAAAAATAGCCAAAAACATTCAAAAAATGAAAAAAGACCATTATGCTATCATTTCAGGCAAAATCGGTTGGAAAAGGCCGAGAAAGAGAGAAAATTAAAATTATCGTCCCGTTCCGTTTCTACCCGAGACGTAATTGAAAATTCCAAAAAAAAGTAAAAAAATTCAAAAAATTAAAAAATAGTATTATGGCTTCATTTTAAGCCAGAATAGGTTGGAAAAGGCCGACAAAGAAAGAAAATAAATATTGTCGTTCCGTTCCGTTTCTATCCGACGAGTTATAGAAAATTTCAAAAAAAGAGCAAAAAAAATTAAAAAAACAAAAAATACCATTATGGCTTCATTTCAAGCCAAAATAGGTTGGAAAAGGCCGAGAAAGGGAGAAAATAAAAATTATCGTTCCGTTCCGTTCCAACCCGACGTGTAATAGAAAATTCCAAAAAAATAGCAAAAAAATTCAAAAAATTAAAAAATACCATTATGGCTTCTTTTAAATCCAGAATAGGTTGGAAAAGGCCGAGCAAGAAAGAAAATAAATATTTTCGTTCCGTTTCGTTCCTACCCAACGCTTAATAGAAAATTCCAAAAAAATAGCAAAAAAATTCAAAAAAAATGAAAAATACCATTATGGCTCGATTTCAAGCCACCATAGGTTGAAGGAGGATGACAAAGGAAGAAAATAAAAATTATCGTTTTGTTTCGTTCCTACCTGACGCATAATAGAAAATTCCAAAAAAATAGCAAAAAAATTCAAAAAATTAAACAATACCATTATGGCTCCATTTCGAGCCAAAATAGGTTGAAAGAGGATGAGAAAGGGAAAAAATAAAAATTATTGTTTCGTTCCGTTCTTACCTGACGCGTAATAGAAAATTCCAAAAATATAGAAAAAAATTAAAAAAATTAAAAAAATTAAAAAATAGCGTTGTGGCTTCATTTAGAGCTAAAACAGGTTGGAAAATGCCGAGAAAGAGAGAAAATTAGAATTATCGTCCCGTTCCGTTTCTACCCGAGATGTAATTGAAAATTCAAAAAAAATAGTAAAAAAATTAAAAAATAGTATTATGGCTTCATTTCAAGCCAGAATAGGTTGGAAAAGGCTAAGAAAGAGAGAAAATAAATATTGTCGTTACGTTCCGTTCCTATCCGACGAGTTATAGAAAATTCCAAAAAAAGAGCAAAAAAAATTCAAAAAACAAAAAATACCATTATGACTTCATTTCAAGCCAAAATAGGTTGGAAAAGGCCGAGAAAGAGAGAAAATAAAAATTATCGTTCTGTTCCGTTTCTATCCGACGAGTTATAGAAAATTTCAAAAAAAGAGCAAAAAAAATTCAAAAACCAAAAAATACCATTATGGCCTCATTTCAAGCCAAAATAGGTTGGAAAAGGCCGAGAAAGAGAGAAAATAAATATTGTCGTTACGTTCCGTTTCTATCCGACGAGTTATAGAAAATTTCAAAAAAAGAGCTAAAAAAATTCAAAAAACAAAAAATACCATTATGACTTCATTTCAAGCCAAAATAGGTTGGAAAAGGCCGAGAAAGAGAGAAAATAAAAATTATCGTTCTGTTCCGTTTCTATCCGACGAGTTATAGAAAATTTCAAAAAAAGAGCAAAAAAAATTCAAAAAACAAAAAATACCATTATGGCCTCATTTCAAGCCAAAATAAGTTGGAAAAGGCCGAGAAAGAGAGAAAATAAATATTGTCGTTACGTTCCGTTTCTATCCGACGAGTTATAGAAAATTTCAAAAAAAGAGCAAAAAAAATTCAAAAAACAAAAAATACCATTATGGCTTCATTTCAAGCCAAAATAGGTTGGAAAAGGCCAAGAAAGGGAGAAAATAAAAATTATCGTTCCGTTCCGTTCCAACCCGACGTGTAATAGAAAATTCCAAAAAAATAGCAAAAAAATTCAAAAAATTAAAAAATACCATTATGGCTTCTTTTAAATCCAGAATAGGTTGGAAAAGGCCGAGCAAGAAAGAAAATAAATATTTTCGTTCCGTTTCGTTCCTACCCAACGCTTAATAGAAAATTCCAAAAAAATAGCAAAAAAATTCAAAAAAAATGAAAAATACCATTATGGCTCGATTTCAAGCCACCATAGGTTGAAGGAGGATGACAAAGGAAGAAAATAAAAATTATCGTTTTGTTTCGTTCCTACCTGACGCATAATAGAAAATTCCAAAAAAATAGCAAAAAAATTCAAAAAATTAAACAATACCATTATGGCTCCATTTCGAGCCAAAATAGGTTGAAAGAGGATGAGAAAGGGAAAAAATAAAAATTATTGTTTCGTTCCGTTCTTACCTGACGCGTAATAGAAAATTCCAAAAATATAGAAAAAAATTAAAAAAATTAAAAAAATTAAAAAATAGCGTTGTGGCTTCATTTAGAGCTAAAACAGGTTGGAAAATGCCGAGAAAGAGAGAAAATTAGAATTATCGTCCCTTTCCGTTTCTACCCGAGATGTAATTGAAAATTCCAAAAAAATAGCAAAAAAATTAAAAAATAGTATTATGGCTTCATTTCAAGCCAGAATAGGTTGGAAAAGGCTAAGAAAGAGAGAAAATAAATATTGTCGTTACGTTCCGTTCCTATCCGACGAGTTATAGAAAATTCCAAAAAAAGAACAAAAAAAATTCAAAAAATAAAAATATCATTATGGCTTCATTTCAAGCCAAAATAGTTTGGAAAAGGCCGAGAAAAGGAGGAAATAAAAATTATCGTTTCGTTCCGTTCCTACTTGAAGTGGAATAGAAAATTCCAAAAAAATAGCAAAAAAATTAAAAAATGCGAATATGGCTTCATTTCATGTCAAAATAGGTTGGAAAAGGCCGAGAATGGGGGAAAATTGAAATTATCGTTCCGTTTCGATCTTACCCGACGTCTAATATAAAATTCCAAAAAAATGTCGAAAAAATACAAAAAATTAAAAAATACCATTATGACTTCATTTCAAGCCAAAATATGTTGGAAAAGGCCGAGAAAGAGAG
The DNA here is from genome assembly GCA_029955455.1 of Quercus agrifolia. NCBI lineage: Eukaryota > Viridiplantae > Streptophyta > Magnoliopsida > Fagales > Fagaceae > Quercus > Quercus agrifolia. The sequence goes on along the minus strand of JARQAD010000004.1, from coordinate 39,603,955 downwards.
AAAATAAAAATTATCATTCTGTTCCGTTCCAACCCGACGCAAAATAGAAAATTCCAAAAAAATAGCAAAAAAATTAAAAAATACCATTATGGCTTCATTTAAAGCCAGAATAGGTTGGAAATGGCCGAGAAAGAAAGAAAATAAATATTGTCGTTCCGTTCCTTTCCTATCCGACGAGTTATAGAAAATTCCAAAAAAAATAGCAAAAAAAATTCAAAAAATAAAGAAAATACCATTGTGGCTTCATTTCAAGGCAAAATAGGTTGGAAAAGGCCGTGAAAGAGAGAAAATTAGAATCATCGACCCATTCCATTTCTACCCGAGATGTAGTTGAAAATTCCAAAAAAATAGTAAAAATTTTCAAAAAATTAAAAAATAGTATTATGGCTTCATTTCAAGCCAGAATAGGTTGGAAAAGGCCGAGAAAGAGAGAATAAATATTGTCGTTCCGTTCCGTTCCTATCCGACGAGTTATAGAAAATTCCAAAAAAAAGAGCAAAAAAAATTCAAAAAATAAAAAAATACCATTATGGCTCATTTCAAGCCAAAATAGTTTGGAAAAGGCCGAGAAAGAGAGAAAATAAAAATTATCGTTTCGTTCCGTTCCTTTCCGACGTGTAATAGAAAATTCCAAAAAAATAGCAAAAAAATTATAGAAATTAAAAAATACCATGATGGCTTCACTTAAAGCCAGAATAGGTTGGAAAAGGCCGAGAAAGAAAGAAAATAAATATTGTCGTTCCGTTTCGTTCCTACCCAACACGTAATAGAAAATTCCAAAAAAATAGCCAAAAACATTCAAAAAATGAAAAAAGACCATTATGCTATCATTTCAGGCAAAATCGGTTGGAAAAGGCCGAGAAAGAGAGAAAATTAAAATTATCGTCCCGTTCCGTTTCTACCCGAGACGTAATTGAAAATTCCAAAAAAAAGTAAAAAAATTCAAAAAATTAAAAAATAGTATTATGGCTTCATTTTAAGCCAGAATAGGTTGGAAAAGGCCGACAAAGAAAGAAAATAAATATTGTCGTTCCGTTCCGTTTCTATCCGACGAGTTATAGAAAATTTCAAAAAAAGAGCAAAAAAAATTAAAAAAACAAAAAATACCATTATGGCTTCATTTCAAGCCAAAATAGGTTGGAAAAGGCCGAGAAAGGGAGAAAATAAAAATTATCGTTCCGTTCCGTTCCAACCCGACGTGTAATAGAAAATTCCAAAAAAATAGCAAAAAAATTCAAAAAATTAAAAAATACCATTATGGCTTCTTTTAAATCCAGAATAGGTTGGAAAAGGCCGAGCAAGAAAGAAAATAAATATTTTCGTTCCGTTTCGTTCCTACCCAACGCTTAATAGAAAATTCCAAAAAAATAGCAAAAAAATGAAAAAAAAATGAAAAATACCATTATGGCTCGATTTCAAGCCACCATAGGTTGAAGGAGGATGACAAAGGAAGAAAATAAAAATTATCGTTTTGTTTCGTTCCTACCTGACGCATAATAGAAAATTCCAAAAAAATAGCAAAAAAATTCAAAAAATTAAACAATACCATTATGGCTCCATTTCGAGCCAAAATAGGTTGAAAGAGGATGAGAAAGGGAAAAAATAAAAATTATTGTTTCGTTCCGTTCTTACCTGACGCGTAATAGAAAATTCCAAAAATATAGAAAAAAATTAAAAAAATTAAAAAAATTAAAAAATAGCGTTGTGGCTTCATTTAGAGCTAAAACAGGTTGGAAAATGCCGAGAAAGAGAGAAAATTAGAATTATCGTCCCGTTCCGTTTCTACCCGAGATGTAATTGAAAATTCAAAAAAAATAGTAAAAAAATTAAAAAATAGTATTATGGCTTCATTTCAAGCCAGAATAGGTTGGAAAAGGCTAAGAAAGAGAGAAAATAAATATTGTCGTTACGTTCCGTTCCTATCCGACGAGTTATAGAAAATTCCAAAAAAAGAGCAAAAAAAATTCAAAAAACAAAAAATACCATTATGACTTCATTTCAAGCCAAAATAGGTTGGAAAAGGCCGAGAAAGAGAGAAAATAAAAATTATCGTTCTGTTCCGTTTCTATCCGACGAGTTATAGAAAATTTCAAAAAAAGAGCAAAAAAAATTCAAAAACCAAAAAATACCATTATGGCCTCATTTCAAGCCAAAATAGGTTGGAAAAGGCCGAGAAAGAGAGAAAATAAATATTGTCGTTACGTTCCGTTTCTATCCGACGAGTTATAGAAAATTTCAAAAAAAGAGCTAAAAAAATTCAAAAAACAAAAAATACCATTATGACTTCATTTCAAGCCAAAATAGGTTGGAAAAGGCCGAGAAAGAGAGAAAATAAAAATTATCGTTCTGTTCCGTTTCTATCCGACGAGTTATAGAAAATTTCAAAAAAAGAGCAAAAAAAATTCAAAAAACAAAAAATACCATTATGGCCTCATTTCAAGCCAAAATAAGTTGGAAAAGGCCGAGAAAGAGAGAAAATAAATATTGTCGTTACGTTCCGTTTCTATCCGACGAGTTATAGAAAATTTCAAAAAAGGAGCAAAAAAAATTCAAAAAACAAAAAATACCATTATGGCTTCATTTCAAGCCAAAATATGTTGGAAAAGGCCAAGAAAGGGAGAAAATAAAAATTATCGTTCCGTTCCGTTCCAACCCGACGTGTAATAGAAAATTCCAAAAAAATAGCAAAAAAATTCAAAAAATTAAAAAATACCATTATGGCTTCTTTTAAATCCAGAATAGGTTGGAAAAGGCCGAGCAAGAAAGAAAATAAATATTTTCGTTCCGTTTCGTTCCTACCCAACGCTTAATAGAAAATTCCAAAAAAATAGCAAAAAAATTCAAAAAAAATGAAAAATACCATTATGGCTCGATTTCAAGCCACCATAGGTTGAAGGAGGATGACAAAGGAAGAAAATAAAAATTATCGTTTTGTTTCGTTCCTACCTGACGCATAATAGAAAATTCCAAAAAAATAGCAAAAAAATTCAAAAAATTAAACAATACCATTATGGCTCCATTTCGAGCCAAAATAGGTTGAAAGAGGATGAGAAAGGGAAAAAATAAAAATTATTGTTTCGTTCCGTTCTTACCTGACGCGTAATAGAAAATTCCAAAAATATAGAAAAAAATTAAAAAAATTAAAAAATAGCGTTGTGGCTTCATTTAGAGCTAAAACAGGTTGGAAAATGCCGAGAAAGAGAGAAAATTAGAATTATCGTCCCTTTCCGTTTCTACCCGAGATGTAATTGAAAATTCCAAAAAAATAGCAAAAAAATTAAAAAATAGTATTATGGCTTCATTTCAAGCCAGAATAGGTTGGAAAAGGCTAAGAAAGAGAGAAAATAAATATTGTCGTTACGTTCCGTTCCTATCCGACGAGTTATAGAAAATTCCAAAAAAAGAACAAAAAAAATTCAAAAAATAAAAATATCATTATGGCTTCATTTCAAGCCAAAATAGTTTGGAAAAGGCCGAGAAAAGGAGGAAATAAAAATTATCGTTTCGTTCCGTTCCTACTTGAAGTGGAATAGAAAATTCCAAAAAAATAGCAAAAAAATTAAAAAATGCGAATATGGCTTCATTTCATGTCAAAATAGGTTGGAAAAGGCCGAGAATGGGGGAAAATTGAAATTATCGTTCCGTTTCGATCTTACCCGACGTCTAATATAAAATTCCAAAAAAATGTCGAAAAAATACAAAAAATTAAAAAATACCATTATGACTTCATTTCAAGCCAAAATATGTTGGAAAAGGCCGAGAAAGAGAGAAAATAAAAATTATCATTCTGTTCCGTTCCAACCCGACGCAAAATAGAAAATTCCAAAAAAATAGCAAAAAAATTAAAAAATACCATTATGGCTTCATTTAAAGCCAGAATAGGTTGGAAATGGCCGAGAAAGAAAGAAAATAAATATTGTCGTTCCGTTCCTTTCCTATCCGACGAGTTATAGAAAATTCCAAAAAAAATAGCAAAAAAAATTCAAAAAATAAAGAAAATACCATTGTGGCTTCATTTCAAGGCAAAATAGGTTGGAAAAGGCCGTGAAAGAGAGAAAATTAGAATCATCGACCCATTCCATTTCTACCCGAGATGTAGTTGAAAATTCCAAAAAAATAGTAAAAATTTTCAAAAAATTAAAAAATAGTATTATGGCTTCATTTCAAGCCAGAATAGGTTGGAAAAGGCCGAGAAAGAGAGAATAAATATTGTCGTTCCGTTCCGTTCCTATCCGACGAGTTATAGAAAATTCCAAAAAAAAGAGCAAAAAAAATTCAAAAAATAAAAAAATACCATTATGGCTCATTTCAAGCCAAAATAGTTTGGAAAAGGCCGAGAAAGAGAGAAAATAAAAATTATCGTTTCGTTCCGTTCCTTTCCGACGTGTAATAGAAAATTCCAAAAAAATAGCAAAAAAATTATAGAAATTAAAAAATACCATGATGGCTTCACTTAAAGCCAGAATAGGTTGGAAAAGGCCGAGAAAGAAAGAAAATAAATATTGTCGTTCCGTTTCGTTCCTACCCAACACGTAATAGAAAATTCCAAAAAAATAGCCAAAAACATTCAAAAAATGAAAAAAGACCATTATGCTATCATTTCAGGCAAAATCGGTTGGAAAAGGCCGAGAAAGAGAGAAAATTAAAATTATCGTCCCGTTCCGTTTCTACCCGAGACGTAATTGAAAATTCCAAAAAAAAGTAAAAAAATTCAAAAAATTAAAAAATAGTATTATGGCTTCATTTTAAGCCAGAATAGGTTGGAAAAGGCCGACAAAGAAAGAAAATAAATATTGTCGTTCCGTTCCGTTTCTATCCGACGAGTTATAGAAAATTTCAAAAAAAGAGCAAAAAAAATTAAAAAAACAAAAAATACCATTATGGCTTCATTTCAAGCCAAAATAGGTTGGAAAAGGCCGAGAAAGGGAGAAAATAAAAATTATCGTTCCGTTCCGTTCCAACCCGACGTGTAATAGAAAATTCCAAAAAAATAGCAAAAAAATTCAAAAAATTAAAAAATACCATTATGGCTTCTTTTAAATCCAGAATAGGTTGGAAAAGGCCGAGCAAGAAAGAAAATAAATATTTTCGTTCCGTTTCGTTCCTACCCAACGCTTAATAGAAAATTCCAAAAAAATAGCAAAAAAATTCAAAAAAAATGAAAAATACCATTATGGCTCGATTTCAAGCCACCATAGGTTGAAGGAGGATGACAAAGGAAGAAAATAAAAATTATCGTTTTGTTTCGTTCCTACCTGACGCATAATAGAAAATTCCAAAAAAATAGCAAAAAAATTCAAAAAATTAAACAATACCATTATGGCTCCATTTCGAGCCAAAATAGGTTGAAAGAGGATGAGAAAGGGAAAAAATAAAAATTATTGTTTCGTTCCGTTCTTACCTGACGCGTAATAGAAAATTCCAAAAATATAGAAAAAAATTAAAAAAATTAAAAAAATTAAAAAATAGCGTTGTGGCTTCATTTAGAGCTAAAACAGGTTGGAAAATGCCGAGAAAGAGAGAAAATTAGAATTATCGTCCCGTTCCGTTTCTACCCGAGATGTAATTGAAAATTCAAAAAAAATAGTAAAAAAATTAAAAAATAGTATTATGGCTTCATTTCAAGCCAGAATAGGTTGGAAAAGGCTAAGAAAGAGAGAAAATAAATATTGTCGTTACGTTCCGTTCCTATCCGACGAGTTATAGAAAATTCCAAAAAAAGAGCAAAAAAAATTCAAAAAACAAAAAATACCATTATGACTTCATTTCAAGCCAAAATAGGTTGGAAAAGGCCGAGAAAGAGAGAAAATAAAAATTATCGTTCTGTTCCGTTTCTATCCGACGAGTTATAGAAAATTTCAAAAAAAGAGCAAAAAAAATTCAAAAACCAAAAAATACCATTATGGCCTCATTTCAAGCCAAAATAGGTTGGAAAAGGCCGAGAAAGAGAGAAAATAAATATTGTCGTTACGTTCCGTTTCTATCCGACGAGTTATAGAAAATTTCAAAAAAAGAGCTAAAAAAATTCAAAAAACAAAAAATACCATTATGACTTCATTTCAAGCCAAAATAGGTTGGAAAAGGCCGAGAAAGAGAGAAAATAAAAATTATCGTTCTGTTCCGTTTCTATCCGACGAGTTATAGAAAATTTCAAAAAAAGAGCAAAAAAAATTCAAAAAACAAAAAATACCATTATGGCCTCATTTCAAGCCAAAATAAGTTGGAAAAGGCCGAGAAAGAGAGAAAATAAATATTGTCGTTACGTTCCGTTTCTATCCGACGAGTTATAGAAAATTTCAAAAAAAGAGCAAAAAAAATTCAAAAAACAAAAAATACCATTATGGCTTCATTTCAAGCCAAAATAGGTTGGAAAAGGCCAAGAAAGGGAGAAAATAAAAATTATCGTTCCGTTCCGTTCCAACCCGACGTGTAATAGAAAATTCCAAAAAAATAGCAAAAAAATTCAAAAAATTAAAAAATACCATTATGGCTTCTTTTAAATCCAGAATAGGTTGGAAAAGGCCGAGCAAGAAAGAAAATAAATATTTTCGTTCCGTTTCGTTCCTACCCAACGCTTAATAGAAAATTCCAAAAAAATAGCAAAAAAATTCAAAAAAAATGAAAAATACCATTATGGCTCGATTTCAAGCCACCATAGGTTGAAGGAGGATGACAAAGGAAGAAAATAAAAATTATCGTTTTGTTTCGTTCCTACCTGACGCATAATAGAAAATTCCAAAAAAATAGCAAAAAAATTCAAAAAATTAAACAATACCATTATGGCTCCATTTCGAGCCAAAATAGGTTGAAAGAGGATGAGAAAGGGAAAAAATAAAAATTATTGTTTCGTTCCGTTCTTACCTGACGCGTAATAGAAAATTCCAAAAATATAGAAAAAAATTAAAAAAATTAAAAAAATTAAAAAATAGCGTTGTGGCTTCATTTAGAGCTAAAACAGGTTGGAAAATGCCGAGAAAGAGAGAAAATTAGAATTATCGTCCCTTTCCGTTTCTACCCGAGATGTAATTGAAAATTCCAAAAAAATAGCAAAAAAATTAAAAAATAGTATTATGGCTTCATTTCAAGCCAGAATAGGTTGGAAAAGGCTAAGAAAGAGAGAAAATAAATATTGTCGTTACGTTCCGTTCCTATCCGACGAGTTATAGAAAATTCCAAAAAAAGAACAAAAAAAATTCAAAAAATAAAAATATCATTATGGCTTCATTTCAAGCCAAAATAGTTTGGAAAAGGCCGAGAAAAGGAGGAAATAAAAATTATCGTTTCGTTCCGTTCCTACTTGAAGTGGAATAGAAAATTCCAAAAAAATAGCAAAAAAATTAAAAAATGCGAATATGGCTTCATTTCATGTCAAAATAGGTTGGAAAAGGCCGAGAATGGGGGAAAATTGAAATTATCGTTCCGTTTCGATCTTACCCGACGTCTAATATAAAATTCCAAAAAAATGTCGAAAAAATACAAAAAATTAAAAAATACCATTATGGCTTCATTTAAAGCCAGAATAGGTTGGAAATGGCCGAGAAAGAAAGAAAATAAATATTGTCGTTCCGTTCCTTTCCTATACGATGAGTTATAGAAAATTCCAAAAAAAATAGCAAAAAAAATTCAAAAAATAAAAAAAAATACCATTATGGCTTCATTTCAAGGCAAAATAGGTTGGAAAAGGCCGTGAAAGAGAGAAAATTAGAATCATCGACCCATTCCATTTCTACCCGAGATGTAATTGAAAATTCCAAAAAAATAGTAAAAAAATTGAAAAAATTAAAAAATAGTATTATGGCTTCATTTCAAGCCAGAATAGGTTGGAAAAGGCCGAGAAAGAGAGAATAAATATTGTCGTTCCGTTCCGTTCCTATCCGACGAGTTATAGAAAATTCCAAAAAAAAGAGCAAAAAAAATTCAAAAAATAAAAAAATACCATTATGGCTTCATTTCAAGCCAAAATAGGTTGGAAAAGGCCGAGAAAGAGAGAAAATAAAAATTATCGTTTCGTTCCGTTCCTTTCCGACGTGTAATAGAAAATTCCAAAAAAATAGCAAAAAAATTAAAAAATACCATGATGGCTTCACTTAAAGCCAGAATAGGTTGGAAAAGGCCGAGAAAGAAAGAAAATAAATATTGTCGTTCCGTTTCGTTCCTACCCAACACGTAATAGAAAATTCCAAAAAAATAGCCAAAAACATTCAAAAAATGAAAAAAAGACCATTATGCTATCATTTCAGGTAAAATAGGTTGGAAAAGGCCGAGAAAGAGAGAAAATTAAAATTATCGTCCCGTTCCGTTTCTACCCGAGACGTAATTGAAAATTCCAAAAAAATAGTAAAAAAATTAAAAAAATTAAAAAATAGTATTATGGCTTCATTTCAAGCCAGAATAGGTTGGAAAAGGCTAAGAATGAGAGAAAATAAATATTGTCGTTACGTTCCGTTCCTATCCGACGAGTTATAGAAAATTTCAAAAAAAGAGCAAAAAAAATTCAAAAAACAAAAAATACCATTATGGCTTCATTTCAAGCCAAAATAGGTTGGAAAAGGCCAAGAAAGGGAGAAAATAAAAATTATCGTTCCGTTCCGTTCCAACCCGACGTGTAATAGAAAATTCCAAAAAAATAGCAAAAAAATTCAAAAAATTAAAAAATACCATTATGGCTTCTTTTAAATCCAGAATAGGTTGGAAAAGGCCGAGCAAGAAAGAAAATAAATATTTTCGTTCCGTTTCGTTCCTACCCAACGCGTAATAGAAAATTCAAAAAAAATAGCAAAAAAATTCAAAAAAAATGAAAAATACCATTATCGCTCGATTTCAAGCCACCATAGGTTGAAGGAGGATGACAAAGGAAGAAAATAAAAATTATCGTTTTGTTTCGTTCCTACCTGACGCATAATAGAAAATTCCAAAAAAATAGCAAAAAAATTCAAAAAATTAAACAATACCATTATGGCTCCATTTCGAGCCAAAATAGGTTGAAAAAGGATGAGAAAGGGAAAAAATAAAAATTATTGTTTCGTTCCGTTCTTACCTGACGCGTAATAGAAAATTCCAAAAATATAGAAAAAAATTAAAAAAATTAAAAAATAGCGTTGTGGCTTCATTTAGAGCTAAAACAGGTTGGAAAATGCCGAGAAAGAGAGAAAATTAGAATTATCGTCCCTTTCCGTTTCTACCCGAGATATAATTGAAAATTCCAAAAAAATAGTAAAAAAATTAAAAAATAGTATTATGGCTTCATTTCAAGCCAGAATAGGTTGAAAAATGCTAAGAAAGAGAGAAAATAAATATTGTCGTTACGTTCCGTTCCTATCCGACGAGTTATAGAAAATTCCAAAAAAATAGAAAAAAATTAAAAAAATTAAAAAATAGCGTTATGGCTTCATTTCGAGCCAAAACAGTTTGGAAAAGGCAGAGAGAGAGAGAAAATTAGAATTATTGTCCCGTTCCGTTTCTACCCGAGATGTAATTGAAAATTCCAAAAAAATAGTAAAAAAATTCAGAAAATTAAAAAATACCATTATGGCTTCATTTCAAGCCAAAATAGTTTGGAAAAGGCCGAGAAAGAGAGAAAATTAGAATTATCGACCCGTTCCGTTTCTACCCGAGATGAAATTGAAAATTCCAAAAAAATAGTAAAAAAATTAAAAAAATTAAAAAATAGTATTATGGCTTCATTTCAAGCCAGAATAGGTTGGAAAAGGCTAAGAAAGAGAGAAAATAAATATTGTCGTTACGTTCCGTTCCTATCCGACGAGTTATAGAAAATTCAAAAAAAAGAGCAAAAAAAATTCAAAAAATAAAAATATCATAATGGCTTCATTTCAAGCCAAAATAGTTTGGAAAAGGCCGAGAAAGGGAGGAAATAAAAATTATCGTTTCGTTCCGTTCCTACTTGAAGTGGAATAGAAAATTTTTAAAAAATAGCAAAAAAATTAAAAAATGCGAATATGGCTTCATTTCATGTCAAAATAGGTTGGAAAAGGACGAGAATGGGGGAAAATTGAAATTATCGTTCCGTTTCAATCTTACCCGACGTCTAATATAAAATTCCAAAAAAATGGCGAAAAAATACAAAAAATTAAAAAATACCATTATGACTTCATTTCAAGCCAAAATAGGTTGGAAAAGGCCGAGAAAGAGAGAAAATAAAAATTATCGTTCTGTTCCGTTTCTATCCGACGAGTTATAGAAAATTTCAAAAAAAGAGCAAAAAAAATTCAAAAACCAAAAAATACCATTATGGCCTCATTTCAAGCCAAAATAGGTTGGAAAAGGTCGAGAAAGAGAGAAAATAAATACTGTCGTTACGTTCCGTTTCTATCCGACGAGTTATAGAAAATTTCAAAAAAAGAGCTAAAAAAATTCAAAAAACAAAAAATACCATTATGACTTCATTTCAAGCCAAAATAGGTTGGAAAAGGCCGAGAAAGAGAGAAAATAAAAAGTATCGTTCTGTTCCGTTTCTATCCGACGAGTTATAGAAAATTTCAAAAAAAATTCAAAAAACAAAAAATACCATTATGGCCTCATTTCAAGCCAAAATAAGTTGGAAAAGGCCGAGAAAGAGAGAAAATAAATATTGTCGTTACGTTCCGTTTCTATCCGACGAGTTATAGAAAATTTCAAAAAAAGAGCAAAAAAAATTCAAAAAATAAAAAATACCATTATGGCTTCATTTCAAGCCAAAATGGGTTGGAAAAGGCCGAGAAGGGGAGAAAATAAAAATTATCGTTCCGTTCCGTTCCAACCCGACGTGTAATAGAAAATTCCAAAAAAATAGCAAAAAAATTCAAAAAATTAAAAAATACCATTATGGCTTCTTTTAAATCCAGAATAGGTTGGAAAAGGCCGAGCAAGAAAGAAAATAAATATTTTCGTTCCGTTTCGTTCCTACCCAACGCTTAATAGAAAATTCCAAAAAAATAGCAAAAAAATTCAAAAAAAATGAAAAATACCATTATGGCTCGATTTCAAGCCACCATAGGTTGAAGGAGGATGACAAAGGAAGAAAATAAAAATTATCGTTTTGTTTCGTTCCTACCTGACGCATAATAGAAAATTCCAAAAAAATAGCAAAAAAATTCAAAAAATTAAACAATACCATTATGGCTCCATTTCGAGCCAAAATAGGTTGAAAGAGGATGAGAAAGGTAAAAAATAAAAATTATTGTTTCGTTCCGTTCTTACCTGACGCGTAATAGAAAATTCCAAAAATATAGAAAAAAATTAAAAAAATTAAAAAAATTAAAAAATAGCGTTGTGGCTTCATTTAGAGCTAAAACAGGTTGGAAAATGCCGAGAAAGAGAGAAAATTAGAATTATCGTCCCGTTCCGTTTCTACCCGAGATGTAATTGAAAATTCAAAAAAAATAGTAAAAAAATTAAAAAATAGTATTATGGCTTCATTTCAAGCCAGAATAGGTTGGAAAAGGCTAAGAAAGAGAGAAAATAAATATTGTCGTTACGTTCCGTTCCTATCCGACGAGTTATAGAAAATTCCAAAAAAAGAGCAAAAAAAATTCAAAAAACAAAAAATACCATTATGACTTCATTTCAAGCCAAAATAGGTTGGAAAAGGCCGAGAAAGAGAGAAAATAAAAATTATCGTTCTGTTCCGTTTCTATCCGACGAGTTATAGAAAATTTCAAAAAAAGAGCAAAAAAAATTCAAAAACCAAAAAATACCATTATGGCCTCATTTCAAGCCAAAATAGGTTGGAAAAGGTCGAGAAAGAGAGAAAATAAATACTGTCGTTACGTTCCGTTTCTATCCGACGAGTTATAGAAAATTTCAAAAAAAGAGCTAAAAAAATTCAAAAAACAAAAAATACCATTATGACTTCATTTCAAGCCAAAATAGGTTGGAAAAGGCCGAGAAAGAGAGAAAATAAAAAGTATCGTTCTGTTCCGTTTCTATCCGACGAGTTATAGAAAATTTCAAAAAAAATTCAAAAAACAAAAAATACCATTATGGCCTCATTTCAAGCCAAAATAAGTTGGAAAAGGCCGAGAAAGAGAGAAAATAAATATTGTCGTTACGTTCCGTTTCTATCCGACGAGTTATAGAAAATTTCAAAAAAAGAGCAAAAAAAATTCAAAAAATAAAAAATACCATTATGGCTTCATTTCAAGCCAAAATGGGTTGGAAAAGGCCGAGAAGGGGAGAAAATAAAAATTATCGTTCCGTTCCGTTCCAACCCGACGTGTAATAGAAAATTCCAAAAAAATAGCAAAAAAATTCAAAAAATTAAAAAATACCATTATGGCTTCTTTTAAATCCAGAATAGGTTGGAAAAGGCCGAGCAAGAAAGAAAATAAATATTTTCGTTCCGTTTCGTTCCTACCCAACGCTTAATAGAAAATTCCAAAAAAATAGCAAAAAAATTCAAAAAAAATGAAAAATACCATTATGGCTCGATTTCAAGCCACCATAGGTTGAAGGAGGATGACAAAGGAAGAAAATAAAAATTATCGTTTTGTTTCGTTCCTACCTGACGCATAATAGAAAATTCCAAAAAAATAGCAAAAAAATTCAAAAAATTAAACAATACCATTATGGCTCCATTTCGAGCCAAAATAGGTTGAAAGAGGATGAGAAAGGTAAAAAATAAAAATTATTGTTTCGTTCCGTTCTTACCTGACGCGTAATAGAAAATTCCAAAAATATAGAAAAAAATTAAAAAAATTAAAAAAATTAAAAAATAGCGTTGTGGCTTCATTTAGAGCTAAAACAGGTTGGAAAATGCCGAGAAAGAGAGAAAATTAGAATTATCGTCCCGTTCCGTTTCTACCCGAGATGTAATTGAAAATTCAAAAAAAATAGTAAAAAAATTAAAAAATAGTATTATGGCTTCATTTCAAGCCAGAATAGGTTGGAAAAGGCTAAGAAAGAGAGAAAATAAATATTGTCGTTACGTTCCGTTCCTATCCGACGAGTTATAGAAAATTCCAAAAAAAGAGCAAAAAAAATTCAAAAAACAAAAAATACCATTATGACTTCATTTCAAGCCAAAATAGGTTGGAAAAGGCCGAGAAAGAGAGAAAATAAAAATTATCGTTCTGTTCCGTTTCTATCCGACGAGTTATAGAAAATTTCAAAAAAAGAGCAAAAAAAATTCAAAAACCAAAAAATACCATTATGGCCTCATTTCAAGCCAAAATAGGTTGGAAAAGGTCGAGAAAGAGAGAAAATAAATACTGTCGTTACGTTCCGTTTCTATCCGACGAGTTATAGAAAATTTCAAAAAAAGAGCTAAAAAAATTCAAAAAACAAAAAATACCATTATGACTTCATTTCAAGCCAAAATAGGTTGGAAAAGGCCGAGAAAGAGAGAAAATAAAAAGTATCGTTCTGTTCCGTTTCTATCCGACGAGTTATAGAAAATTTCAAAAAAAATTCAAAAAACAAAAAATACCATTATGGCCTCATTTCAAGCCAAAATAAGTTGGAAAAGGCCGAGAAAGAGAGAAAATAAATATTGTCGTTACGTTCCGTTTCTATCCGACGAGTTATAGAAAATTTCAAAAAAAGAGCAAAAAAAATTCAAAAAATAAAAAATACCATTATGGATTCATTTCAAGCCAAAATGGGTTGGAAAAGGCCGAGAAGGGGAGAAAATAAAAATTATCGTTCCGTTCCGTTCCAACCCGACGTGTAATAGAAAATTCCAAAAAAATAGCAAAAAAATTCAAAAAATTAAAAAATACCATTATGGCTTCTTTTAAATCCAGAATAGGTTGGAAAAGGCCGAGCAAGAAAGAAAATAAATATTTTCGTTCCGTTTCGTTCCTAACCAACGCTTAATAGAAAATTCCAAAAAAATAGCAAAAAAATTCAAAAAAAATGAAAAATACCATTATGGCTCGATTTCAAGCCACCATAGGTTGAAGGAGGATGACAAAGGAAGAAAATAAAAATTATCATTTTGTTTCGTTCCTACCTGACGCATAATAGAAAATTCCAAAAAAATAGCAAAAAAATTCAAAAAATTAAACAATACCATTATGGCTCCATTTCGAGCCAAAATAGGTTGAAAGAGGATGAGAAAGGGAAAAAATAAAAATTATTGTTTCGTTCCGTTCTTACCTGACGCGTAATAGAAAATTCCAAAAATATAGAAAAAAATTAAAAAAATTAAAAAATAGCGTTGTGGCTTCATTTAGAGCTAAAACAGGTTGGAAAATGCCGAGAAAGAGAGAAAATTAGAATTATCGTCCCGTTCCGTTTCTACCGGAGATGTAATTGAAAATTCAAAAAAAATAGTAAAAAAATTAAAAAATAGTATTATGGCTTCATTTCAAGCCAGAATAGGTTGGAAAAGGCTAAGAAAGAGAGAAAATAAATATTGTCGTTACGTTCCGTTCCTATCCGACGAGTTATAGAAAATTCCAAAAAAAGAGCAAAAAAAATTCAAAAAACAAAAAATACCATTATGACTTCATTTCAAGCCAAAATAGGTTGGAAAAGGCCGAGAAAGAGAGAAAATAAAAATTATCGTTCTGTTCCGTTTCTATCCGACGAGTTATAGAAAATTTCAAAAAAAGAGCAAAAAAAATTCAAAAAACAAAAAATACCATTATGGCCTCATTTCAAGCCAAAATAAGTTGGAAAAGGCCGAGAAAGAGAGAAAATAAATATTGTCGTTACGTTCCGTTTCTATCCGACGAGTTATAGAAAATTTCAAAAAAAGAGCAAAAAAAATTCAAAAAATAAAAAATACCATTATGGCTTCATTTCAAGCCAAAATAGGTTGGAAAAGGCCGAGAAAGGGAGAAAATAAAAATTATCGTTCCGTTCCGTTCCAACCCGACGTGTAATAGAAAATTCCAAAAAAATAGCAAAAAAATTCAGAAAATTAAAAAATACCATTATGGCTTCTTTTAAATCCAGAATAGGTTGGAAAAGGCCGAGCAAGAAAGAAAATAAATATTTTCGTTCCGTTTCGTTCCTACCCAACGCTTAATAGAAAATTCCAAAAAAATAGCAAAAAAATTCAAAAAAAATGAAAAATACCATTAGGGCTCGATTTCAAGCCACCATAGGTTGAAGGAGGATGACAAAGGAAGAAAATAAAAATTATCATTTTGTTTCGTTCCTACCTGACGCATAATAGAAAATTCCAAAAAAATAGCAAAAAAATTCAAAAAATTAAACAATACCATTATGGCTCCATTTCGAGCCAAAATAGGTTGAAAGAGGATGAGAAAGGGAAAAAATAAAAATTATTGTTTCGTTCCGTTCTTACCTGACGCGTAATAGAAAATTCCAAAAATATAGAAAAAAATTAAAAAAATTAAAAAAATTAAAAAATAGCGTTGTGGCTTCATTTAGAGCTAAAACAGGTTGGAAAATGCCGAGAAAGAGAGAAAATTAGAATTATCGTCCCGTTCCGTTTCTACCCGAGATGTAATTGAAAATTCAAAAAAAATAGTAAAAAAATTAAAAAATAGTATTATGGCTTCATTTCAAGCCAGAATAGGTTGGAAAAGGCTAAGAAAGAGAGAAAATAAATATTGTCGTTACGTTCCGTTCCTATCCGACGAGTTATAGAAAATTCCAAAAAAAGAGAAAAAAAAATTCAAAAAACAAAAAATACCATTATGACTTCATTTCAAGCCAAAATAGGTTGGAAAAGGCCGAGAAAGAGAGAAAATAAAAATTATCGTTCTGTTCCGTTTCTATCCGACGAGTTATAGAAAATTTCAAAAAAAGAGCAAAAAAAATTCAAAAACCAAAAAATACCATTATGGCCTCATTTCAAGCCAAAATAGGTTGGAAAAGGCCGAGAAAGAGAGAAAATAAATATTGTCGTTACGTTCCGTTTCTATCCGACGAGTTATAGAAAATTTCAAAAAAAGAGCTAAAAAAATTCAAAAAACAAAAAATACCATTATGACTTCATTTCAAGCCAAAATAGGTTGGAAAAGGCCGAGAAAGAGAGAAAATAAAAATTATCGTTCTGTTCCGTTTCTATCCGACGAGTTATAGAAAATTTCAAAAAAAGAGCAAAAAAAATTCAAAAAACAAAAAATACCATTATGGCCTCATTTCAAGCCAAAATAGGTTGGAAAAGGCCGAGAAGGGGAGAAAATAAAAATTACCGTTCCGTTCCGTTCCAACCCGACGTGTAATAGAAAATTCCAAAAAAATAGCAAAAAAATTCAAAAAATTAAAAAATACCATTATGGCTTCTTTTAAATCCAGAATAGGTTGGAAAAGGCCGAGCAAGAAAGAAAATAAATATTTTCGTTCCGTTTCGTTCCTACCCAACGCGTAATAGAAAATTCAAAAAAAATTGCAAAAAAATTCAAAAAAAATGAAAAATACCATTATGGCTCGATTTCAAGCCACCATAGGTTGAAGGAGGATGACAAAGGAAGAAAATAAAAATTATCGTTTTGTTTCGTTCCTACCTGACGCATAATAGAAAATTCCAAAAAAATAGCAAAAAAATTCAAAAAATTAAACAATACCATTATGGCTCCACTTCGAGCCAAAATAGGTTGAAAAAGGATGAGAAAGGGAAAAAATAAAAATTATTGTTTCGTTCCGTTCTTACCTGACGCGTAATAGAAAATTCCAAAAATATAGAAAAAAATTAAAAAAATTAAAAAATAGCGTTGTGGCTTCATTTAGAGCTAAAACAGGTTGGAAAATGCCGAGAAAGAGAGAAAATTAGAATTATCGTCCCTTTCCGTTTCTACACGAGATGTAATTGAAAATTCCAAAAAAATAGCAAAAAAATTAAAAAATAGTATTATGGCTTCATTTCAAGCCAGAATAGGTTGGAAAAGGCTAAGAAAGAGAGAAAATAAATATTGTCGTTACGTTCCGTTCTTATCTGACGAGTTATAGAAAATTCCAAAAAAAGAGCAAAAAAAATTCAAAAAACAAAAATATCATTATGGCTTAATTTCAAGCCAAAATAGTTTGGAAAAGGCCGAGAAAAGGAGGAAATAAAAATTATCGTTTCGTTCCGTTCCTACTTGAAGTGGAATAGAAAATTCCAAAAAAATAGCAAAAAAATTAAAAAATGCGAATATGGCTTCATTTCATGTCAAAATAGGTTGGAAAAGGCCGAGAATGGGGGAAAATTGAAATTATCGTTCCGTTTCGATCTTACCCGACGTCTAATATAAAATTCCAAAAAAATGTCGAAAAAATACAACAAATTAAAAAATACCATTATGACTTCATTTCAAGCCAAAATATGTTGGAAAAGGCCGAGAAAGAGAGAAAATAAAAATTATCATTCTGTTCCGTTCCAACCCGACGCAAAATAGAAAATTCCAAAAAAATAGCAAAAAAATTAAAAAATACCATTATGGCTTCATTTAAAGCCAGAATAGGTTGGAAATGGCCGAGAAAGAAAGAAAATAAATATTGTCGTTCCGTTCCTTTCCTATCCGACGAGTTATAGAAAATTCCAAAAAAAATAGCAAAAAAAATTCAAAAAATAAAAAAAATACCATTATGGCTTCATTTCAAGGCAAAATAGGTTGGAAAAGGCCGTGAAAGAGAGAAAATTAGAATCATCGACCCATTCCATTTCTACCCGAGATGTAGTTGAAAATTCCAAAAAAATAGTAAAAAAATTCAAAAAATTAAAAAATAGTATTATGGCTTCATTTCAAGCCAGAATAGGTTGGAAAAGGCCGAGAAAGAGAGAATAAATATTGTCGTTCCGTTCCGTTCCTATCCGACGAGTTATAGAAAATTCCAAAAAAAAGAGCAAAAAAAATTCAAAAAATAAAAAAATACCATTTTGGCTCATTTCAAGCCAAAATAGTTTGGAAAAGGCCGAGAAAGAGAGAAAATAAAAATTATCGTTTCGTTCCGTTCCTTTCCGACGTGTAATAGAAAATTCCAAAAAAATAGCAAAAAAATTATAGAAATTAAAAAATACCATGATGGCTTCACTTAAAGCCAGAATAGGTTGGAAAAGGCCGGGAAAGAAAGAAAATAAATATTGTCGTTCCGTTTCGTTCCTACCCAACACGTAATAGAAAATTCCAAAAAAATAGCCAAAAACATTCAAAAAATGAAAAATGACCATTATGCTATCATTTCAGGCAAAATCGGTTGGAAAAGGCCGAGAAAGAGAGAAAATTAAAATTATCGTCCCGTTCCGTTTCTACCCGAGACGTAATTGAAAATTCCAAAAAAAAGTAAAAAAATTCAAAAAATTAAAAAATAGTATTATGGCTTCATTTTAAGCCAGAATAGGTTGGAAAATGCCGACAAAGAAAGAAAATAAATATTGTCGTTCCGTTCCGTTTCTATCCGACGAGTTATAGAAAATTTCAAAAAAAGAGCAAAAAAAATTAAAAAAACAAAAAATACCATTATGGCTTCATTTCAAGCCAAAATAGGTTGGAAAAGGCCGAGAAAGGGAGAAAATAAAAATTATCGTTCCGTTCCGTTCCAACCCGACGTGTAATAGAAAATTCCAAAAAAATAGCAAAAAAATTCAAAAAATTAAAAAATACCATTATGGCTTCTTTTAAATCCAGAATAGGTTGGAAAAGGCCGAGCAAGAAAGAAAATAAATATTTTCGTTCCGTTTCGTTCCTACCCAACGCTTAATAGAAAATTCCAAAAAAATAGCAAAAAAATTCAAAAAAAATGAAAAATACCATTATGGCTCGATTTCAAGCCACCATAGGTTGAAGGAGGATGACAAAGGAAGAAAATAAAAATTATCATTTTGTTTCGTTCCTACCTGACGCATAATAGAAAATTCCAAAAAAATAGCAAAAAAATTCAAAAAATTAAACAATACCATTATGGCTCCATTTCGAGCCAAAATAGGTTGAAAGAGGATGAGAAAGGGAAAAAATAAAAATTATTGTTTCGTTCCGTTCTTACCTGACGCGTAATAGAAAATTCCAAAAATATAGAAAAAAATTAAAAAAATTAAAAAAATTAAAAAATAGCGTTGTGGCTTCATTTAGAGCTAAAACAGGTTGGAAAATGCCGAGAAAGAGAGAAAATTAGAATTATCGTCCCGTTCCGTTTCTACCCGAGATGTAATTGAAAATTCAAAAAAAATAGTAAAAAAATTAAAAAATAGTATTATGGCTTCATTTCAAGCCAGAATAGGTTGGAAAAGGCTACGAAAGAGAGAAAATAAATATTGTCGTTACGTTCCGTTCCTATCCGACGAGTTATAGAAAATTCCAAAAAAAGAGCAAAAAAAATTCAAAAAACAAAAAATACCATTATGACTTCATTTCAAGCCAAAATAGGTTGGAAAAGGCCGAGAAAGAGAGAAAATAAAAATTATCGTTCTGTTCCGTTTCTATCCGACGAGTTATAGAAAATTTCAAAAAAAGAGCAAAAAAAATTCAAAAACCAAAAAATACCATTATGGCCTCATTTCAAGCCAAAATAGGTTGGAAAAGGCCGAGAAAGAGAGAAAATAAATATTGTCGTTACGTTCCGTTTCTATCCGACGAGTTATAGAAAATTTCAAAAAAAGAGCTAAAAGAATTCAAAAAACAAAAAATACCATTATGACTTCATTTCAACCCAAAATAGGTTGGAAAAGGCCGAGAAAGAGAGAAAATAAAAATTATCTTTCTGTTCCGTTTCTATCCGACGAGTTATAGAAAATTTCAAAAAAAGAGCAAAAAAAATTCAAAAAACAAAAAATACCATTATGGCCTCATTTCAAGCCAAAATAAGTTAGAAAGGCCGAGAAAGAGAGAAAATAAATATTGTCGTTACGTTCCGTTTCTATCCGACGAGTTATAGAAAATTTCAAAAAAAGAGCAAAAAAAATTCAAAAAACAAAAAATACCATTATGGCTTCATTTCAAGCCAAAATAGGTTGGAAAAGGCCGAGAAGGGGAGAAAATAAAAATTATCGTTCCGTTCCGTTCCAACCCGACGTGTAATAGAAAATTCCAAAAAAATAGCAAAAAAATTCAAAAAATTAAAAAATACCATTATGGCTTCTTTTAAATCCAGAATAGGTTGGAAATGGCCGAGCAAGAAAGAAAATAAATATTTTCGTTCCGTTTCGTTCCTACCCAACGCGTAATAGAAAATTCCAAAAAAATAGCAAAAAAATTCAAAAAAAATGAAAAATACCATTATGGCTCGATTTCAAGCCACCATAGGTTGAAGGAGGATGACAAAGGAAGAAAATAAAGATTATCGTTTTGTTTCGTTCCTACCTGACGCATAATAGAAAATTCCAAAAAAATAGCAAAAAAATTCAAAAAATTAAACAATACCATTATGGCTCCATTTCGAGCCAAAATAGGTTGAAAAAGGATGAGAAAGGGAAAAAATAAAAATTATTGTTTCGTTCCGTTCTTACCTGACGCGTAATAGAAAATTCCAAAAATATAGAAAAAAATTAAAAAAATTAAAAAAATTAAAAAATAGCGTTGTGGCTTCATTTAGAGCTAAAACAGGTTGGAAAATGCCGAGAAAGAGAGAAAATTAGAATTATCGTCCCTTTCCGTTTCTACCCGAGATGTAATTGAAAATTCCAAAAAAATAGCAAAAAAATTAAAAAATAGTATTATGGCTTCATTTCAAGCCAGAATAGGTTGGAAAAGGCTAAGAAAGAGAGAAAATAAATATTGTCGTTACGTTCCGTTCTTATCCGACGAGTTATAGAAAATTCCAAAAAAAGAGCAAAAAAAATTCAAAAAATAAAAATATCATTATGGCTTCATTTCAAGCCAAAATAGTTTGGAAAAGGCCGAGAAAAGGAGGAAATAAAAATTATCGTTTCGTTCCGTTCCTACTTGAAGTGGAATAGAAAATTCCAAAAAAATAGCAAAAAAATTAAAAAATGCGAATATGGCTTCATTTCATGTCAAAATAGGTTGGAAAAGGCCGAGAATGGGGGAAAATTGAAATTATCGTTCCGTTTCGATCTTACCCGACGTCTAATATAAAATTCCAAAAAAATGTCGAAAAAATACAAAAAATTAAAAAATACCATTATGACTTCATTTCAAGCCAAAATATGTTGGAAAAGGCCGAGAAAGAGAGAAAATAAAAATTATCATTCTGTTCCGTTCCAACCCGACGCAAAATAGAAAATTCCAAAAAAATAGCAAAAAAATTAAAAAATACCATTATGGCTTCATTTAAAGCCAGAATAGGTTGGAAATGGCCGAGAAAGAAAGAAAATAAATATTGTCGTTCCGTTCCTTTCCTATCCGACGAGTTATAGAAAATTCCAAAAAAAATAGCAAAAAAAATTCAAAAAATAAAAAAAATACCATTATGGCTTCATTTCAAGGCAAAATAGGTTGGAAAAGGCCGTGAAAGAGAGAAAATTAGAATCATCGACCCATTCCATTTCTACCCGAGATGTAGTTGAAAATTCCAAAAAAATAGTAAAAAAATTCAAAAAATTAAAAAATAGTATTATGGCTTCATTTCAAGCCAGAATAGGTTGGAAAAGGCCGAGAAAGAGAGAATAAATATTGTCGTTCCGTTCCGTTCCTATCCGACGAGTTATAGAAAATTCCAAAAAAAAGAGCAAAAAAAATTCAAAAAATAAAAAAATACCATTATGGCTCATTTCAAGCCAAAATAGTTTGGAAAAAGCCGAGAAAGAGAGAAAATAAAAATTATCGTTTCGTTCCGTTCCTTTCCGACGTGTAATAGAAAATTCCAAAAAAATAGCAAAAAAATTATAGAAATTAAAAAATACCATGATGGCTACACTTAAAGCCAGAATAGGTTGGAAAAGGCCGAGAAAGAAAGAAAATAAATATTGTCGTTCCGTTTCGTTCCTACCCAACACGTAATAGAAAATTCCAAAAAAATAGCCAAAAACATTCAAAAAATGAAAAAAGACCATTATGCTATCATTTCAGGCAAAATCGGTTGGAAAAGGCCGAGAAAGAGAGAAAATTAAAATTATCGTCCCGTTCCGTTTCTACCCGAGACGTAATTGAAAATTCCAAAAAAAAGTAAAAAAATTCAAAAAATTAAAAAATAGTATTATGGCTTCATTTTAAGCCAGAATAGGTTGGAAAATGCCGACAAAGAAAGAAAATAAATATTGTCGTTCCGTTCCGTTTCTATCCGACGAGTTATAGAAAATTTCAAAAAAAGAGCAAAAAAAATTAAAAAAACAAAAAATACCATTATGGCTTCATTTCAAGCCAAAATAGGTTGGAAAAGGCCGAGAAAGGGAGAAAATAAAAATTATCGTTCCGTTCCGTTCCAACCCGACGTGTAATAGAAAATTCCAAAAAAATAGCAAAAAAATTCAAAAAATTAAAAAATACCATTATGGCTTCTTTTAAATCCAGAATAGGTTGGAAAAGGCCGAGCAAGAAAGAAAATAAATATTTTCGTTCCGTTTCGTTCCTACCCAACGCTTAATAGAAAATTCCAAAAAAATAGCAAAAAAATTCAAAAAAAATGAAAAATACCATTATGGCTCGATTTCAAGCCACCATAGGTTGAAGGAGGATGACAAAGGAAGAAAATAAAAATTATCATTTTGTTTCGTTCCTACCTGAAGCATAATAGAAAATTCCAAAAAAATAGCAAAAAAATTCAAAAAATTAAACAATACCATTATGGCTCCATTTCGAGCCAAAATAGGTTGAAAGAGGATGAGAAAGGGAAAAAATAAAAATTATTGTTTCGTTCCGTTCTTACCTGACGCGTAATAGAAAATTCCAAAAATATAGAAAAAAATTAAAAAAATTAAAAAAATTAAAAAATAGCGTTGTGGCTTCATTTAGAGCTAAAACAGGTTGGAAAATGCCGAGAAAGAGAGAAAATTAGAATTATCGTCCCTTTCCGCTTCTACCCGAGATGTAATTGAAAATTCCAAAAAAATAGCAAAAAAATTAAAAAATAGTATTATGGCTTCATTTCAAGCCAGAATAGGTTGGAAAAGGCTAAGAAAGAGAGAAAATAAATATTGTCGTTACGTTCCGTTCTTACCCGACGAGTTATAGAAAATTCCAAAAAAAGAGCAAAAAAAATTCAAAAAACAAAAAATACCATTATGACTTCATTTCAAGCCAAAATAGATTGGAAAAGGCCGAGAAAGAGAGAAAATAAAAATTATCGTTCTGTTCCGTTTCTATCCGACGAGTTATAGAAAATTTCAAAAAAAGAGCAAAAAAAATTCAAAAACCAAAAAATACCATTATGGCCTCATTTCAAGCCAAAATAGGTTGGAAAAGGCCGAGAAAGAGAGAAAATAAATATTGTCGTTACGTTCCGTTTCTATCCGACGAGTTATAGAAAATTTCAAAAAAAGAGCTAAAAAAATTCAAAAAACAAAAAATACCATTATGACTTCATTTCAAGCCAAAATAGGTTGGAAAAGGCCGAGAAAGAGAGAAAATAAAAATTCTCGTTCTGTTCCGTTTCTATCCGACGAGTTATAGAAAATTTCAAAAAAAGAGCAAAAAAAATTCAAAAAACAAAAAATACCATTATGGCCTCATTTCAAGCCAAAATAGGTTGGAAAAGGCCGAGAAGGGGAGAAAATAAAAATTATCGTTCCGTTCCGTTCCAACCCGACGTGTAATAGAAAATTCCAAAAAAATAGCAAAAAAATTCAAAAAATTAAAAAATACCATTATGGCTTCTTTTAAATCCAGAATAGGTTGGAAAAGGCCGAGCAAGAAAGAAAATAAATATTTTCGTTCCGTTTCGTTCCTACCCAACGCGTAATAGAAAATTCAAAAAAAATAGCAAAAAAATTCAAAAAAAATGAAAAATACCATTATGGCTCGATTTCAAGCCACCATAGGTTGAAGGAGGATGACAAAGGAAGAAAATAAAAATTATCGTTTTGTTTCGTTCCTACCTGACGCATAATAGAAAATTCCAAAAAAATAGCAAAAAAATTCAAAAAATTAAACAATACCATTATGGCTCCATTTCGAGCCAAAATAGGTTGAAAGAGGATGAGAAAGGGAAAAAATAAAAATTATTGTTTCGTTCCGTTCTTACCTGACGCGTAATAGAAAATTCCAAAAATATAGAAAAAAATTAAAAAAATTAAAAAAATTAAAAAATAGCGTTGTGGCTTCATTTAGAGCTAAAACAGGTTGGAAAATGCCGAGAAAGAGAGAAAATTAGAATTATCGTCCCTTTCCGTTTCTACCCGAGATGTAATTGAAAATTCCAAAAAAATAGCAAAAAAATTAAAAAATAGTATTATGGCTTCATTTCAAGCCAGAATAGGTTGGAAAAGGCTAAGAAAGAGAGAAAATAAATATTGTCGTTACGTTCCGTTCTTACCCGACGAGTTATAGAAAATTCCAAAAAAAGAGCAAAAAAAATTCAAAAAACAAAAAATACCATTATGACTTCATTTCAAGCCAAAATAGGTTGGAAAAGGCCGAGAAAGAGAGAAAATAAAAATTATCGTTCTGTTCCGTTTCTATCCGACGAGTTATAGAAAATTTCAAAAAAAGAGCAAAAAAAATTCAAAAACCAAAAAATACCATTATGGCCTCATTTCAAGCCAAAATAGGTTGGAAAAGGCCGAGAAAGAGAGAAAATAAATATTGTCGTTACGTTCCGTTTCTATCCGACGAGTTATAGAAAATTTCAAAAAAAGAGCTAAAAAAATTCAAAAAACAAAAAATACCATTATGACTTCATTTCAAGCCAAAATAGGTTGGAAAAGGCCGAGAAAGAGAGAAAATAAAAATTATCGTTCTGTTCCGTTTCTATCCGACGAGTTATAGAAAATTTCAAAAAAAGAGCAAAAAAAATTCAAAAAACAAAAAATACCATTATGGCCTCATTTCAAGCCAAAATAGGTTGGAAAAGGCCGAGAAGGGGAGAAAATAAAAATTATCGTTCCGTTCCGTTCCAACCCGACGTGTAATAGAAAATTCCAAAAAAATAGCAAAAAAATTCAAAAAATTAAAAAATACCATTATGGCTTCTTTTAAATCCAGAATAGGTTGGAAAAGGCCGAGCAAGAAAGAAAATAAATATTTTCGTTCCGTTTCGTTCCTACCCAACGCGTAATAGAAAATTCAAAAAAAATAGCAAAAAAATTCAAAAAAAATGAAAAATACCATTATGGCTCGATTTCAAGCCACCATAGGTTGAAGGAGGATGACAAAGGAAGAAAATAAAAATTATCGTTTTGTTTCGTTCCTACCTGACGCATAATAGAAAATTCCAAAAAAATAGCAAAAAAATTCAAAAAATTAAACAATACCATTATAGCTCCATTTCGAGCCAAAATAGGTTGAAAGAGGATGAGAAAGGGAAAAAATAAAAATTATTGTTTCGTTCCGTTCTTACCTGACGCGTAATAGAAAATTCCAAAAATATAGAAAAAAATTAAAAAAATTAAAAAAATTAAAAAATAGCGTTGTGGCTTCATTTAGAGCTAAAACAGGTTGGAAAATGCCGAGAAAGAGAGAAAATTAGAATTATCGTCCCTTTCCGTTTCTACCCGAGATGTAATTGAAAATTCCAAAAAAATAGCAAAAAAATTAAAAAATAGTATTATGGCTTCATTTCAAGCCAGAATAGGTTGGAAAAGGCTAAGAAAGAGAGAAAATAAATATTGTCGTTACGTTCCGTTCTTATCCGACGAGTTATAGAAAATTCCAAAAAAAGAGCAAAAAAAATTCAAAAAACAAAAATATCATTATGGCTTCATTTCAAGCCAAAATAGTTTGGAAAAGGCCGAGAAAAGGAGGAAATAAAAATTATCGTTTCGTTCCGTTCCTACTTGAAGTGGAATAGAAAATTCCAAAAAAATAGCAAAAAAATTAAAAAATGCGAATATGGCTTCATTTCATGTCAAAATAGGTTGGAAAAGGCCGAGAATGGGGGAAAATTGAAATTATCGTTCCGTTTCGATCTTACCCGACGTCTAATATAAAATTCCAAAAAAATGTCGAAAAAATACAAAAAATTAAAAAATACCATTATGACTTCATTTCAAGCCAAAATATGTTGGAAAAGGCCGAGAAAGAGAGAAAATAAAAATTATCATTCTGTTCCGTTCCAACCCGACGCAAAATAGAAAATTCCAAAAAAATAGCAAAAAAATTAAAAAATACCATTATGGCTTCATTTAAAGCCAGAATAGGTTGGAAATGGCCGAGAAAGAAAGAAAATAAATATTGTCGTTCCGTTCCTTTCCTATCCGACGAGTTATAGAAAATTCCAAAAAAAATAGCAAAAAAAATTCAAAAAATAAAAAAAATACCATTATGGCTTCATTTCAAGGCAAAATAGGTTGGAAAAGGCCGTGAAAGAGAGAAAATTAGAATCATCGACCCATTCCATTTCTACCCGAGATGTAGTTGAAAATTCCAAAAAAATAGTAAAAAAATTCAAAAAATTAAAAAATAGTATTACGGCTTCATTTCAAGCCAGAATAGGTTGGAAAAGGCCGAGAAAGAGAGAATAAATATTGTCGTTCCGTTCCGTTCCTATCCGACGAGTTATAGAAAATTCCAAAAAAAAGAGCAAAAAAAATAAAAAAAATAAAAAAAATACCATTATGGCTCATTTCAAGCCAAAATAGTTTGGAAAAGGCCGAGAAAGAGAGAAAATAAAAATTATCGTTTCGTTCCGTTCCTTTCCGACGTGTAATAGAAAATTCCAAAAAAATAGCAAAAAAATTATAGAAATTAAAAAATACCATGATGGCTTCACTTAAAGCCAGAATAGGTTGGAAAAGGCCGAGAAAGAAAGAAAATAAATATTGTCGTTCCGTTTCGTTCCTACCCAACACGTAATAGAAAATTCCAAAAAAATAGCCAAAAACATTCAAAAAATGAAAAAAGACCATTATGCTATCATTTCAGGCAAAATCGGTTGGAAAAGGCCGAGAAAGAGAGAAAATTAAAATTATCGTCCCGTTCCGTTTCTACCCGAGACGTAATTGAAAATTCCAAAAAAAAGTAAAAAAATTCAAAAAATTAAAAAATAGTATTATGGCTTCATTTTAAGCCAGAATAGGTTGGAAAATGCCGACAAAGAAAGAAAATAAATATTGTCGTTCCGTTCCGTTTCTATCCGACGAGTTATAGAAAATTTCAAAAAAAGAGCAAAAAAAATTAAAAAAACAAAAAATACCATTATGGCTTCATTTCAAGCCAAAATAGGTTGGAAAAGGCCGAGAAGGGGAGAAAATAAAAATTATCGTTCCGTTCCGTTCCAACCCGACGTGTAATAGAAAATTCCAAAAAAATAGCAAAAAAATTCAAAAAATTAAAAAATACCATTATGGCTTCTTTTAAATCCAGAATAGGTTGGAAAAGGCCGAGAATGGGGGAAAATTGAAATTATCGTTCCGTTTCGATCTTACCCGACGTCTAATATAAAATTCCAAAAAAATGTCGAAAAAATACAAAAAATTAAAAAATACCATTATGACTTCATTTCAAGCCAAAATATGTTGGAAAAGGCCGAGAAAGAGAGAAAATAAAAATTATCATTCTGTTCCGTTTCTATCCGACGAGTTATAGAAAATTTCAAAAAAAGAGCAAAAAAAATTCAAAAAATAAAAAATACCATTATGGCTTCATTTCAAGCCAAAATAGGTTGGAAAAGGCCGAGAAGGGGAGAAAATAAAAATTATCGTTCCGTTCCGTTCCAACCCGACGTGTAATAGAAAATTCCAAAAAAATAGCAAAAAAATTCAAAAAATTAAAAAATACCATTATGGCTTCTTTTAAATCCAGAATAGGTTGGAAAAGGCCGAGAATGGGGGAAAATTGAAATTATCGTTCCGTTTCGATCTTACCCGACGTCTAATATAAAATTCCAAAAAAATGTCGAAAAAATACAAAAAATTAAAAAATACCATTATGACTTCATTTCAAGCCAAAATATGTTGGAAAAGGCCGAGAAAGAGAGAAAATAAAAATTATCATTCTGTTCCGTTCCAACCCGACGCAAAATAGAAAATTCCAAAAAAATAGCAAAAAAATTAAAAAATACCATTATGGCTTCATTTAAAGCCAGAATAGGTTGGAAATGGCCGAGAAAGAAAGAAAATAAATATTGTCGTTCCGTTCCTTTCCTATCCGACGAGTTATAGAAAATTCCAAAAAAAATAGCAAAAAAAATTCAAAAAATAAAAAAAATACCATTATGGCTTCATTTCAAGGCAAAATAGGTTGGAAAAGGCCGTGAAAGAGAGAAAATAAGAATCATCGACCCATTCCATTTCTACCCGAGATGTAGTTGAAAATTCCAAAAAAATAGTAAAAAAATTCAAAAAATTAAAAAATAGTATTACGGCTTCATTTCAAGCCAGAATAGGTTGGAAAAGGCCGAGAAAGAGAGAATAAATATTGTCGTTCCGTTCCGTTCCTATCCGACGAGTTATAGAAAATTCCAAAAAAAAGAGCAAAAAAAATAAAAAAAATAAAAAAAATACCATTATGGCTCATTTCAAGCCAAAATAGTTTGGAAAAGGCCGAGAAAGAGAGAAAATAAAAATTATCGTTTCGTTCCGTTCCTTTCCGACGTGTAATAGAAAATTCCAAAAAAATAGCAAAAAAATTATAGAAATTAAAAAATACCATGATGGCTTCACTTAAAGCCAGAATAGGTTGGAAAAGGCCGAGAAAGAAAGAAAATAAATATTGTCGTTCCGTTTCGTTCCTACCCAACACGTAATAGAAAATTCCAAAAAAATAGCCAAAAACATTCAAAAAATGAAAAAAGACCATTATGCTATCATTTCAGGCAAAATCGGTTGGAAAAGGCCGAGAAAGAGAGAAAATTAAAATTATCGTCCCGTTCCGTTTCTACCCGAGACGTAATTGAAAATTCCAAAAAAAAGTAAAAAAATTCAAAAAATTAAAAAATAGTATTATGGCTTCATTTTAAGCCAGAATAGGTTGGAAAATGCCGACAAAGAAAGAAAATAAATATTGTCGTTCCGTTCCGTTTCTATCCGACGAGTTATAGAAAATTTCAAAAAAAGAGCAAAAAAAATTAAAAAAACAAAAAATACCATTATGGCTTCATTTCAAGCCAAAATAGGTTGGAAAAGGCCGAGAAAGGGAGAAAATAAAAATTATCGTTCCGTTCCGTTCCAACCCGACGTGTAATAGAAAATTCCAAAAAAATAGCAAAAAAATTCAAAAAATTAAAAAATACCATTATGGCTTCTTTTAAATCCAGAATAGGTTGGAAAAGGCCGAGCAAGAAAGAAAATAAATATTTTCGTTCCGTTTCGTTCCTACCCAACGCTTAATAGAAAATTCCAAAAAAATAGCAAAAAATTCAAAAAAAATGAAAAATACCATTATGGCTCGATTTCAAGCCACCATAGGTTGAAGGAGGATGACAAAGGAAGAAAATAAAAATTATCCTTTTGTTTCGTTCCTACCTGACGCATAATAGAAAATTCCAAAAAAAATAGCAAAAAAATTCAAAAAATTAAACAATACCATTATGGCTCCATTTCGAGCCAAAATAGGTTGAAAGAGGATGAGAAAGGGAAAAAATAAAAATTATTGTTTCGTTCCGTTCTTACCTGACGCGTAATAGAAAATTCCAAAAATATAGAAAAAAATTAAAAAAATTAAAAAAATTAAAAAATAGCGTTGTGGCTTCATATAGAGCTAAAACAGGTTGGAAAATGCCGAGAAAGAGAGAAAATTAGAATTATCGTCCCTTTCCGTTTCTACCCGAGATGTAATTGAAAATTCCAAAAAAATAGCAAAAAAATTAAAAAATAGTATTATGGCTTCATTTCAAGCCAGAATAGGTTTGAAAAGGCTAAGAAAGAGAGAAAATAAATATTGTCGTTACGTTCCGTTCTTATCCGACGAGTTATAGAAAATTCCAAAAAAAGAGCAAAAAAAATTCAAAAAATAAAAATATCATTATGGCTTCATTTCAAGCCAAAATAGTTTGGAAAAGGCCGAGAAAAGGAGGAAATAAAAATTATCGTTTCGTTCCGTTCCTACTTGAAGTGGAATAGAAAATTCCAAAAAAATAGCAAAAAAATTAAAAAATGCGAATATGGCTTCATTTCATGTCAAAATAGGTTGGAAAAGGCCGAGAATGGGGGAAAATTGAAATTATCGTTCCGTTTCGATCTTACCCGACGTCTAATATAAAATTCCAAAAAAATGTCGAAAAAATACAAAAAATTAAAAAATACCATTATGACTTCATTTCAAGCCAAAATATGTTGGAAAAGGCCGAGAAAGAGGGAAAATAAAAATTATCATTCTGTTCCGTTCCAACCCGACGCAAAATAGAAAATTCCAAAAAAATAGCAAAAAAATTAAAAAATACCATTATGGCTTCATTTAAAGCCAGAATATGTTGGAAATGGCCGAGAAAGAAAGAAAATAAATATTGTCGTTCCGTTCCTTTCCTATCCGACGAGTTATAGAAAATTCCAAAAAAAATAGCAAAAAAAATTCAAAAAATAAAAAAAATACCATTATGGCTTCATTTCAAGGCAAAATAGGTTGGAAAAGGCCGTGAAAGAGAGAAAATTAGAATCATCGACCCATTCCATTTCTACCCGAGATGTAGTTGAAAATTCCAAAAAAAAAGTAAAAAAATTCAAAAAATTAAAAAATAGTATTATGGCTTCATTTCAAGCCAGAATAGGTTGGAAAAGGCCGAGAAAGAGAGAATAAATATTGTCGTTCCGTTCCGTTCCTATCCGACGAGTTATAGAAAATTCCAAAAAAAAGAGCAAAAAAAATTAAAAAAATAAAAAAATACCATTATGGCTCATTTCAAGCCAAAATAGTTTGGAAAAGGCCGAGAAAGAGAGAAAATAAAAATTGTCGTTTCGTTCCGTTCCTTTCCGACGTGTAATAGAAAATTCCAAAAAAATAGCAAAAAAATTATAGAAATTAAAAAATACCATGATGGCTTCACTTAAAGCCAGAATAGGTTGGAAAAGGCCGAGAAAGAAAGAAAATAAATATTGTCGTTCCGTTTCGTTCCTACCCAACACGTAATA
Organism: Quercus agrifolia; assembly: GCA_029955455.1. Lineage (NCBI taxonomy): Eukaryota > Viridiplantae > Streptophyta > Magnoliopsida > Fagales > Fagaceae > Quercus > Quercus agrifolia. The sequence continues at coordinate 39,573,009 of JARQAD010000004.1, read as the reverse complement.
GAAAATTCCAAAAAAATAGCCAAAAACATTCAAAAAATGAAAAAAGACCATTATGCTATCATTTCAGGCAAAATCGGTTGGAAAAGGCCGAGAAAGAGAGAAAATTAAAATTATCGTCCCGTTCCGTTTCTACCCGAGACGTAATTGAAAATTCCAAAAAAAAGTAAAAAAATTCAAAAAATTAAAAAATAGTATTATGGCTTCATTTTAAGCCAGAATAGGTTGGAAAATGCCGACAAAGAAAGAAAATAAATATTGTCGTTCCGTTCCGTTTCTATCCGACGAGTTATAGAAAATTTCAAAAAAAGAGCAAAAAAAATTAAAAAAACAAAAAATACCATTATGGCTTCATTTCAAGCCAAAATAGGTTGGAAAAGGCCGAGAAAGGGAGAAAATAAAAATTATCGTTCCGTTCCGTTCCAACCCGACGTGTAATAGAAAATTCCAAAAAAATAGCAAAAAAATTCAAAAAATTAAAAAATACCATTATGGCTTCTTTTAAATCCAGAATAGGTTGGAAATGGCCGAGCAAGAAAGAAAATAAATATTTTCGTTCCGTTTCGTTCCTACCCAACGCTTAATAGAAAATTCCAAAAAAATAGCAAAAAAATTCAAAAAAAATGAAAAATACCATTATGGCTCGATTTCAAGCCACCATAGGTTGAAGGAGGATGACAAAGGAAGAAAATAAAAATTATCATTTTGTTTCGTTCCTACCTGACGCATAATAAAAAATTCCAAAAAAATAGCAAAAAAATTCAAAAAATTAAACAATACCATTATGGCTCCATTTCGAGCCAAAATAGGTTGAAAGAGGATGAGAAAGGGAAAAAATAAAAATTATTGTTTCGTTCCGTTCTTACCTGACGCGTAATAGAAAATTCCAAAAATATAGAAAAAAATTAAAAAAATTAAAAAAATTAAAAAATAGCGTTGTGGCTTCATTTAGAGCTAAAACAGGTTGGAAAATGCCGAGAAAGAGAGAAAATTAGAATTATCGTCCCTTTCCGTTTCTACCCGAGATGTAATTGAAAATTCCAAAAAAATAGCAAAAAAATTAAAAAATAGTATTATGGCTTCATTTCAAGCCAGAATAGGTTGGAAAAGGCTAAGAAAGAGAGAAAATAAATATTGTCGTTACGTTCCGTTCTTATCCGACGAGTTATAGAAAATTCCAAAAAAAGAGCAAAAAAAATTCAAAAAATAAAAATATCATTATGGCTTCATTTCAAGCCAAAATAGTTTGGAAAAGGCCGAGAAAAGGAGGAAATAAAAATTATCGTTTCGTTCCGTTCCTACTTGAAGTGGAATAGAAAATTCCAAAAAAATAGCAAAAAAATTAAAAAATGCGAATATGGCTTCATTTCATGTCAAAATAGGTTGGAAAAGGCCGAGAATGGGGGAAAATTGAAATTATCGTTCCGTTTCGATCTTACCCGACGTCTAATATAAAATTCCAAAAAAATGTCGAAAAAATACAAAAAATTAAAAAATACCATTATGACTTCATTTCAAGCCAAAATATGTTGGAAAAGGCCGAGAAAGAGAGAAAATAAAAATTATCATTCTGTTCCGTTCCAACCCGACGCAAAATAGAAAATTCCAAAAAAATAGCAAAAAAATTAAAAAATACCATTATGGCTTCATTTAAAGCCAGAATAGGTTTGAAATGGCCGAGAAAGAAAGAAAATAAATATTGTCGTTCCGTTCCTTTCCTATCCGACGAGTTATAGAAAATTCCAAAAAAAATAGCAAAAAAAATTCAAAAAATAAAAAAAATACCATTATGGCTTCATTTCAAGGCAAAATAGGTTGGAAAAGGCCGTGAAAGAGAGAAAATTAGAATCATCGACCCATTCCATTTCTACCCGAGATGTAGTTGAAAATTCCAAAAAAATAGTAAAAAAATTCAAAAAATTAAAAAATAGTATTATGGCTTCATTTCAAGCCAGAATAGGTTGGAAAAGGCCGAGAAAGAGAGAATAAATATTGTCGTTCCGTTCCGTTCCTATCCGACGAGTTATAGAAAATTCCAAAAAAAAGAGCAAAAAAAATTCAAAAAATAAAAAAATACCATTATGGCTCATTTCAAGCCAAAATAGTTTGGAAAAGGCCGAGAAAGAGAGAAAATAAAAATTATCGTTTCGTTCCGTTCCTTTCCGACGTGTAATAGAAAATTCCAAAAAAATAGCAAAAAAATTATAGAAATTAAAAAATACCATGATGGCTTCACTTAAAGCCAGAATAGGTTGGAAAAGGCCGAGAAAGAAAGAAAATAAATATTGTCGTTCCGTTTCGTTCCTACCCAACACGTAATAGAAAATTCCAAAAAAATAGCCAAAAACATTCAAAAAATGAAAAAAGACCATTATGCTATCATTTCAGGCAAAATCGGTTGGAAAAGGCCGAGAAAGAGAGAAAATTAAAATTATCGTCCCGTTCCGTTTCTACCCGAGACGTAATTGAAAATTCCAAAAAAAAGTAAAAAAATTCAAAAAATTAAAAAATAGTATTATGGCTTCATTTTAAGCCAGAATAGGTTGGAAAATTCCGACAAAGAAAGAAAATAAATATTGTCGTTCCGTTCCGTTTCTATCCGACGAGTTATAGAAAATTTCAAAAAAAGAGCAAAAAAAATTAAAAAAACAAAAAATACCATTATGGCTTCATTTCAAGCCAAAATAGGTTGGAAAAGGCCGAGAAAGGGAGAAAATAAAAATTATCGTTCCGTTCCGTTCCAACCCGACGTGTAATAGAAAATTCCAAAAAAATAGCAAAAAAATTCAAAAAATTAAAAAAATACCATTATGGCTTCTTTTAAATCCAGAATAGGTTGGAAAAGGCCGAGCAAGAAAGAAAATAAATATTTTCGTTCCGTTTCGTTCCTACCCAACGCTTAATAGAAAATTCCAAAAAAATAGCAAAAAAATTCAAAAAAAATGAAAAATACCATTATGGCTCGATTTCAAGCCACCATAGGTTGAAGGAGGATGACAAAGGAAGAAAATAAAAATTATCATTTTGTTTCGTTCCTACCTGACGCATAATAGAAAATTCCAAAAAAATAGCAAAAAAATTCAAAAAATTAAACAATACCATTATGGCTCCATTTCGAGCCAAAATAGGTTGAAAGAGGATGAGAAAGGGAAAAAATAAAAATTATTGTTTCGTTCCGTTCTTACCTGACGCGTAATAGAAAATTCCAAAAATATAGAAAAAAATTAAAAAAATTAAAAAAATTAAAAAATAGCGTTGTGGCTTCATTTAGAGCTAAAACAGGTTGGAAAATGCCGAGAAAGAGAGAAAATTAGAATTATCGTCCCTTTCCGTTTCTACCCGAGATGTAATTGAAAATTCCAAAAAAATAGCAAAAAAATTAAAAAATAGTATTATGGCTTCATTTCAAGCCAGAATAGGTTGGAAAAGGCTAAGAAAGAGAGAAAATAAATATTGTCGTTACGTTCCGTTCTTATCCGACGAGTTATAGAAAATTCCAAAAAAAGAGCAAAAAAAATTCAAAAAATAAAAATATCATTATGGCTTCATTTCAAGCCAAAATAGTTTGGAAAAGGCCGAGAAAAGGAGGAAATAAAAATTATCGTTTCGTTCCATTCCTACTTGAAGTGGAATAGAAAATTCCAAAAAAATAGCAAAAAAATTAAAAAATGCGAATATGGCTTCATTTCATGTCAAAATAGGTTGGAAAAGGCCGAGAATGGGGGAAAATTGAAATTATCGTTCCGTTTCGATCTTACCCGACGTCTAATATAAAATTCCAAAAAAATGTCGAAAAAATACAAAAAATTAAAAAATACCATTATGACTTCATTTCAAGCCAAAATATGTTGGAAAAGGCCGAGAAAGAGAGAAAATAAAAATTATCATTCTGTTCCGTTCCAACCCGACGCAAAATAGAAAATTCCAAAAAAATAGCAAAAAAATTAAAAAATACCATTATGGCTTCATTTAAAGCCAGAATAGGTTGGAAATGGCCGAGAAAGAAAGAAAATAAATATTGTCGTTCCGTTCCTTTCCTATCCGACGAGTTATAGAAAATTCCAAAAAAAATAGCAAAAAAAATTCAAAAAATAAAAAAAATACCATTATGGCTTCATTTCAAGGCAAAATAGGTTGGAAAAGGCCGTGAAAGAGAGAAAATTAGAATCATCGACCCATTCCATTTCTACCCGAGATGTAGTTGAAAATTCCAAAAAAATAGTAAAAAAATTCAAAAAATTAAAAAATAGTATTATGGCTTCATTTCAAGCCAGAATAGGTTGGAAAAGGCCGAGAAAGAGAGAATAAATATTGTCGTTCCGTTCCGTTCCTATCCGACGAGTTATAGAAAATCCAAAAAAAAGAGCAAAAAAAATACAAAAAATAAAAAAATACCATTATGGCTCATTTCAAGCCAAAATAGTTTGGAAAAGGCCGAGAAAGAGAGAAAATAAAAATTATCGTTTCGTTCCGTTCCTTTCCGACGTGTAATAGAAAATTCCAAAAAAATAGCAAAAAAATTATAGAAATTAAAAAATACCATGATGGCTTCACTTAAAGCCAGAATAGGTTGGAAAAGGCCGAGAAAGAAAGAAAATAAATATTGTCGTTCCGTTTCGTTCCTACCCAACACGTAATAGAAAATTCCAAAAAAATAGCCAAAAACATTCAAAAAATGAAAAAAGACCATTATGCTATCATTTCAGGCAAAATCGGTTGGAAAAGGCCGAGAAAGAGAGAAAATTAAAATTATCGTCCCGTTCCGTTTCTACCCGAGACGTAATTGAAAATTCCAAAAAAAAGTAAAAAAATTCAAAAAATTAAAAAATAGTATTATGGCTTCATTTTAAGCGAGAATAGGTTGGAAAATGCCAACAAAGAAAGAAAATAAATATTGTCGTTCCGTTCCGTTTCTATCCGACGAGTTATAGAAAATTTCAAAAAAAGAGCAAAAAAAATTAAAAAAACAAAAAATACCATTATGGCTTCATTTCAAGCCAAAATAGGTTGGAAAAGGCCGAGAAAGGGAGAAAATAAAAATTATCGTTCCGTTCCGTTCCAACCCGACGTGTAATAGAAAATTCCAAAAAAATAGCAAAAAAATTCAAAAAATTAAAAAATACCATTATGGCTTCTTTTAAATCCAGAATAGGTTGGAAAAGGCCGAGCAAGAAAGAAAATAAATATTTTCGTTCTGTTTCGTTCCTACCCAACGCTTAATAGAAAATTCCAAAAAAATAGCAAAAAAATTCAAAAAAAATGAAAAATACCATTATGGCTCGATTTCAAGCCACCATAGGTTGAAGGAGGATGACAAAGGAAGAAAATAAAAATTATCATTTTGTTTCGTTCCTACCTGACGCATAATAGAAAATTCAAAAAAATAGCAAAAAAATTCAAAAAATTAAACAATACCATTATGGCTCCATTTCGAGCCAAAATAGGTTGAAAGAGGATGAGAAAGGGAAAAAATAAAAATTATTGTTTCGTTCCGTTCTTACCTGACGCGTAATAGAAAATTCCAAAAATATAGAAAAAAATTAAAAAAATTAAAAAAATTAAAAAATAGCGTTGTGGCTTCATTTAGAGCTAAAACAGGTTGGAAAATGCCGAGAAAGAGAGAAAATTAGAATTATCGTCCCGTTCCGTTTCTACCCGAGATGTAATTGAAAATTCAAAAAAAATAGTAAAAAAATTAAAAAATAGTATTATGGCTTCATTTCAAGCCAGAATAGGTTGGAAAAGGCTAAGAAAGAGAGAAAATAAATATTGTCGTTACGTTCCGTTCCTATCCGACGAGTTATAGAAAATTCCAAAAAAAGAGCAAAAAAATTTCAAAAAACAAAAAATACCATTATGACTTCATTTCAAGCCAAAATAGGTTGGAAAAGGCCGAGAAAGAGAGAAAATAAAAATTATCGTTCTGTTCCGTTTCTATCCGACGAGTTATAGAAAATTTCAAAAAAAGAGCAAAAAAAATTCAAAAACCAAAAAATACCATTATGGCCTCATTTCAAGCCAAAATAGGTTGGAAAAGGCCGAGAAAGAGAGAAAATAAATATTGTCGTTACGTTCCGTTTCTATCCGACGAGTTATAGAAAATTTCAAAAAAAGAGCTAAAAAAATTCAAAAAACAAAAAATACCATTATGACTTCATTTCAACCCAAAATAGGTTGGAAAAGGCCGAGAAAGAGAGAAAATAAAAATTATCGTTCTGTTCCGTTTCTATCCGACGAGTTATAGAAAATTTCAAAAAAAGAGCAAAAAAAATTCAAAAAACAAAAAATACCATTATGGCCTCATTTCAAGCCAAAATAAGTTGGAAAAGGCCGAGAAAGAGAGAAAATAAATATTGTCGTTACGTTCCGTTTCTATCCGACGAGTTATAGAAAATTTCAAAAAAAGAGCAAAAAAAATTCAAAAAATAAAAAATACCATTATGGCTTCATTTCAAGCCAAAATAGGTTGGAAAAGGCCGAGAAGGGGAGAAAATAAAAATTATCGTTCCGTTCCGTTCCAACCCGACGTGTAATAGAAAATTCCAAAAAAATAGCAAAAAAATTCAAAAAATTAAAAAATACCATTATGGCTTCTTTTAAATCCAGAATAGGTTGGAAAAGGCCGAGCAAGAAAGAAAATAAATATTTTCGTTCCGTTTCGTTCCTACCCAACGCTTAATAGAAAATTCCAAAAAAATAGCAAAAAAATTCAAAAAAAATGAAAAATACCATTATGGCTCGATTTCAAGCCACCATAGGTTGAAGGAGGATGACAAAGGAAGAAAATAAAAATTATCATTTTGTTTCGTTCCTACCTGACGCATAATAGAAAATTCCAAAAAAATAGCAAAAAAATTCAAAAAATTAAACAATACCATTATGGCACCATTTCGAGCCAAAATAGGTTGAAAGAGGATGAGAAAGGGAAAAAATAAAAATTATTGTTTCGTTCCGTTCTTACCTGACGCGTAATAGAAAATTCCAAAAATATAGAAAAAAATTAAAAAAATTAAAAAATAGCGTTGTGGCTTCATTTAGAGCTAAAACAGGTTGGAAAATGCCGAGAAAGAGAGAAAATTAGAATTATCGTCCCGTTCCGTTTCTACCCGAGATGTAATTGAAAATTCAAAAAAAATAGTAAAAAAATTAAAAAATAGTATTATGGCTTCATTTCAAGCCAGAATAGGTTGGAAAAGGCTAAGAAAGAGAGAAAATAAATATTGTCGTTACGTTCCGTTCCTATCCGACGAGTTATAGAAAATTCCAAAAAAAGAGCAAAAAAAATTCAAAAAACAAAAAATACCATTATGACTTCATTTCAAGCCAAAATAGGTTGGAAAAGGCCGAGAAAGAGAGAAAATAAAAATTATCGTTCTGTTCCGTTTCTATCCGACGAGTTATAGAAAATTTCAAAAAAAGAGCAAAAAAAATTCAAAAACCAAAAATTACCATTATGGCCTCATTTCAAGCCAAAATAGGTTGGAAAATGCCGAGAAAGAGAGAAAATAAATATTGTCGTTACGTTCCGTTTCTATCCGACGAGTTATAGAAAATTTCAAAAAAAGAGCTAAAAAAATTCAAAAAACAAAAAATACCATTATGACTTCATTTCAACCCAAAATAGGTTGGAAAAGGCCGAGAAAGAGAGAAAATAAAAATTATCGTTCTGTTCCGTTTCTATCCGACGAGTTATAGAAAATTTCAAAAAAAGAGCAAAAAAAATTCAAAAAACAAAAAATACCATTATGGCCTCATTTCAAGCCAAAATAAGTTGGAAAAGGCCGAGAAAGAGAGAAAATAAATATTGTCGTTACGTTCCGTTTCTATCCGACGAGTTATAGAAAATTTCAAAAAAAGAGCAAAAAAAATTCAAAAAATAAAAAATACCATTATGGCTTCATTTCAAGCGAAAATAGGTTGGAAAAGGCCGAGAAGGGGAGAAAATAAAAATTATCGTTCCGTTCCGTTCCAACCCGACGTGTAATAGAAAATTCCAAAAAAATAGCAAAAAAATTCAAAAAATTAAAAAATACCATTATGGCTTCTTTTAAATCCAGAATAGGTTGGAAAAGGCCGAGCAAGAAAGAAAATAAATATTTTCGTTCCGTTTCGTTCCTACCCAACGCTTAATAGAAAATTCCAAAAAAATAGCAAAAAAATTCAAAAAAAATGAAAAATACCATTAGGGCTCGATTTCAAGCCACCATAGGTTGAAGGAGGATGACAAAGGAAGAAAATAAAAATTATCATTTTGTTTCGTTCCTACCTGACGCATAATAGAAAATTCCAAAAAAATAGCAAAAAAATTCAAAAAATTAAACAATACCATTATGGCTCCATTTCGAGCCAAAATAGGTTGAAAGAGGATGAGAAAGGGAAAAAATAAAAATTATTGTTTCGTTCCGTTCTTACCTGACGCGTAATAGAAAATTCCAAAAATATAGAAAAAAATTAAAAAAATTAAAAAAATTAAAAAATAGCGTTGTGGCTTCATTTAGAGCTAAAACAGGTTGGAAAATGCCGAGAAAGAGAGAAAATTAGAATTATCGTCCCGTTCCGTTTCTACCCGAGATGTAATTGAAAATTCAAAAAAAATAGTAAAAAAATTAAAAAATAGTATTATGGCTTCATTTCAAGCCAGAATAGGTTGGAAAAGGCTAAGAAAGAGAGAAAATAAATATTGTCGTTACGTTCCGTTCCTATCCGACGAGTTATAGAAAATTCCAAAAAAAGAGCAAAAAAAATTCAAAAAACAAAAAATACCATTATGACTTCATTTCAAGCCAAAATAGGTTGGAAAAGGCCGAGAAAGAGAGAAAATAAAAATTATCGTTCTGTTCCGTTTCTATCCGACGAGTTATAGAAAATTTCAAAAAAAGAGCAAAAAAAATTCAAAAACCAAAAAATACCATTATGGCCTCATTTCAAGCCAAAATAGGTTGGAAAAGGCCGAGAAAGAGAGAAAATAAATATTGTCGTTACGTTCCGTTTCTATCCGACGAGTTATAGAAAATTTCAAAAAAAGAGCTAAAAAAATTCAAAAAACAAAAAATACCATTATGACTTCATTTCAACCCAAAATAGGTTGGAAAAGGCCGAGAAAGAGAGAAAATAAAAATTATCGTTCTGTTCCGTTTCTATCCGACGAGTTATAGAAAATTTCAAAAAAAGAGCAAAAAAAATTCAAAAAACAAAAAATACCATTATGGCCTCATTTCAAGCCAAAATAAGTTGGAAAAGGCCGAGAAAGAGAGAAAATAAATATTGTCGTTACGTTCCGTTTCTATCCGACGAGTTATAGAAAATTTCAAAAAAAGAGCAAAAAAAATTCAAAAAATAAAAAATACCATTATGGCTTCATTTCAAGCCAAAATAGGTTGGAAAAGGCCGAGAAGGGGAGAAAATAAAAATTATCGTTCCGTTCCGTTCCAACCCGACGTGTAATAGAAAATTCCAAAAAAATAGCAAAAAAATTCAAAAAATTAAAAAATACCATTATGGCTTCTTTTAAATCCAGAATAGGTTGGAAAAGGCCGAGCAAGAAAGAAAATAAATATTTTCGTTCCGTTTCGTTCCTACCCAACGCTTAATAGAAAATTCCAAAAAAATAGCAAAAAAATTCAAAAAAAATGAAAAATACCATTAGGGCTCGATTTCAAGCCACCATAGGTTGAAGGAGGATGACAAAGGAAGAAAATAAAAATTATCATTTTGTTTCGTTCCTACCTGACGCATAATAGAAAATTCCAAAAAAATAGCAAAAAAATTCAAAAAATTAAACAATACCATTATGGCTCCATTTCGAGCCAAAATAGGTTGAAAGAGGATGAGAAAGGGAAAAAATAAAAATTATTGTTTCGTTCCGTTCTTACCTGACGCGTAATAGAAAATTCCAAAAATATAGAAAAAAATTAAAAAAATTAAAAAAATTAAAAAATAGCGTTGTGGCTTCATTTAGAGCTAAAACAGGTTGGAAAATGCCGAGAAAGAGAGAAAATTAGAATTATCGTCCCGTTCCGTTTCTACCCGAGATGTAATTGAAAATTCAAAAAAAATAGTAAAAAAATTAAAAAATAGTATTATGGCTTCATTTCAAGCCAGAATAGGTTGGAAAAGGCTAAGAAAGAGAGAAAATAAATATTGTCGTTACGTTCCGTTCCTATCCGACGAGTTATAGAAAATTCCAAAAAAAGAGCAAAAAAAATTCAAAAAACAAAAAATACCATTATGACTTCATTTCAAGCCAAAATAGGTTGGAAAAGGCCGAGAAAGAGAGAAAATAAAAATTATCGTTCTGTTCCGTTTCTATCCGACGTGTTATAGAAAATTTCAAAAAAAGAGCAAAAAAAATTCAAAAAATAAAAAATACCATTATGGCTTCATTTCATGCCAAAATAGGTTGGAAAAGGCCGAGAAGGGGAGAAAATAAAAATTATCGTTCCGTTCCGTTCCAACCCGACGTGTAATAGAAAATTCCAAAAAAATAGCAAAAAAATTCAAAAAATTAAAAAATACCATTATGGCATCTTTTAAATCCAGAATAGGTTGGAAAAGGCCGAGCAGGAAAGAAAATAAATATTTTCGTTCCGTTTCGTTCCTACCCAACGCTTAATAGAAAATTCCAAAAAAATAGCAAAAAAATTCAAAAAAAATGAAAAATACCATTAGGGCTCGATTTCAAGCCACCATAGGTTGAAGGAGGATGACAAAGGAAGAAAATAAAAATTATCATTTTGTTTCGTTCCTACCTGACGCATAATAGAAAATTCCAAAAAAATAGCAAAAAAATTCAAAAAATTAAACAATACCATTATGGCTCCATTTCGAGCCAAAATAGGTTGAAAGAGGATGAGAAAGGGAAAAAATAAAAATTATTGTTTCGTTCCGTTCTTACCTGACGCGTAATAGAAAATTCCAAAAATATAGAAAAAAATTAAAAAAATTAAAAAATAGCGTTGTGGCTTCATTTAGAGCTAAAACAGGTTGGAAAATGCCGAGAAAGAGAGAAAATTAGAATTATCGTCCCGTTCCGTTTCTACCCGAGATGTAATTGAAAATTCAAAAAAAATAGTAAAAAAATTAAAAAATAGTATTATGGCTTCATTTCAAGCCAGAATAGGTTGGAAAAGGCTAAGAAAGAGAGAAAATAAATATTGTCGTTACGTTCCGTTCCTATCCGACGAGTTATAGAAAATTCCAAAAAAAGAGCAAAAAAAATTCAAAAAACAAAAAATACCATTATGACTTCATTTCAAGCCAAAATAGGTTGGAAAAGGCCGAGAAAGAGAGAAAATAAAAATTATCGTTCTGTTCCGTTTCTATCCGACGAGTTATAGAAAATTTCAAAAAAAGAGCAAAAAAAATTCAAAAACCAAAAAATACCATTATGGCCTCATTTCAAGCCAAAATAGGTTGGAAAAGGCCGAGAAAGAGAGAAAATAAATATTGTCGTTACGTTCCGTTTCTATCCGACGAGTTATAGAAAATTTCAAAAAAAGAGCTAAAAAAATTCAAAAAACAAAAAATACCATTATGACTTCATTTCAACCCAAAATAGGTTGGAAAAGGCCGAGAAAGAGAGAAAATAAAAATTATCGTTCTGTTCCGTTTCTATCCGACGAGTTATAGAAAATTTCAAAAAAAGAGCAAAAAAAATTCAAAAAACAAAAAATACCATTATGGCCTCATTTCAAGCCAAAATAAGTTGGAAAAGGCCGAGAAAGAGAGAAAATAAATATTGTCGTTACGTTCCGTTTCTATCCGACGAGTTATAGAAAATTTCAAAAAAAGAGCAAAAAAAATTCAAAAAATAAAAAATACCATTATGGCTTCATTTCAAGCCAAAATAGGTTGGAAAAGGCCGAGAAAGAGAGAAAATAAATATTGTCGTTACGTTCCGTTTCTATCCGACGAGTTATAGAAAATTTCAAAAAAAGAGCTAAAAAAATTCAAAAAACAAAAAATACCATTATGACTTCATTTCAAGCCAAAATAGGTTGGAAAAGGCCGAGAAAGAGAGAAAATAAATATTGTCGTTACGTTCCGTTTCTATCCGACGAGTTATAGAAAATTTCAAAAAAAGAGCTAAAAAAATTCAAAAAACAAAAAATACCATTATGACTTCATTTCAACCCAAAATAGGTTGGAAAAGGCCGAGAAAGAGAGAAAATAAAAATTATCGTTCTGTTCCGTTTCTATCCGACGAGTTATAGAAAATTTCAAAAAAAGAGCAAAAAAAATTCAAAAAACAAAAAATACCATTATGGCCTCATTTCAAGCCAAAATAAGTTGGAAAAGGCCGAGAAAGAGAGAAAATAAATATTGTCGTTACGTTCCGTTTCTATCCGACGAGTTATAGAAAATTTCAAAAAAAGAGCAAAAAAAATTCAAAAAATAAAAAATACCATTATGGCTTCATTTCAAGCCAAAATAGGTTGGAAAAGGCCGAGAAGGGGAGAAAATAAAAATTATCGTTCCGTTCCGTTCCAACCCGACGTGTAATAGAAAATTCCAAAAAAATAGCAAAAAAATTCAAAAAATTAAAAAATACCATTATGGCTTCTTTTAAATCCAGAATAGGTTGGAAAAGGCCGAGCAAGAAAGAAAATAAATATTTTCGTTCCGTTTCGTTCCTACCCAACGCTTAATAGAAAATTCCAAAAAAATAGCAAAAAAATTCAAAAAAAATGAAAAATACCATTATGGCTCGATTTCAAGCCACCATAGGTTGAAGGAGGATGACAAAGGAAGAAAATAAAAATTATCATTTTGTTTCGTTCCTACCTGACGCATAATAGAAAATTCCAAAAAAATAGCAAAAAAATTCAAAAAATTAAACAATACCATTATGGCTCCATTTCGAGCCAAAATAGGTTGAAAGAGGATGAGAAAGGGAAAAAATAAAAATTATTGTTTCGTTCCGTTCTTACCTGACGCGTAATAGAAAATTCCAAAAATATAGAAAAAAATTAAAAAAATTAAAAAATAGCGTTGTGGCTTCATTTAGAGCTAAAACAGGTTGGAAAATGCCGAGAAAGAGAGAAAATTAGAATTATCGTCCCGTTCCGTTTCTACCCGAGATGTAATTGAAAATTCAAAAAAAATAGTAAAAAAATTAAAAAATAGTATTATGGCTTCATTTCAAGCCAGAATAGGTTGGAAAAGGCTAAGAAAGAGAGGAAATAAATATTGTCGTTACGTTCCGTTCCTATCCGACGAGTTATAGAAAATTCCAAAAAAAGAGCAAAAAAAATTCAAAAAACAAAAAATACCATTATGACTTCATTTCAAGCCAAAATAGGTTGGAAAAGGCCGAGAAAGAGAGAAAATAAAAATTATCGTTCTGTTCCGTTTCTATCCGACGAGTTATAGAAAATTTCAAAAAAAGAGCAAAAAAAATTCAAAAACCAAAAAATACCATTATGGCCTCATTTCAAGCCAAAATAGGTTGGAAAAGGCCGAGAAAGAGAGAAAATAAATATTGTCGTTACGTTCCGTTTCTATCCGACGAGTTATAGAAAATTTCAAAAAAAGAGCTAAAAAAATTCAAAAAACAAAAAATACCATTATGACTTCATTTCAACCCAAAATAGGTTGGAAAAGGCCGAGAAAGAGAGAAAATAAAAATTATCGTTCTGTTCCGTTTCTATCCGACGAGTTATAGAAAATTTCAAAAAAAGAGCAAAAAAAATTCAAAAAACAAAAAATACCATTATGGCCTCATTTCAAGCCAAAATAAGTTGGAAAAGGCCGAGAAAGAGAGAAAATAAATATTGTCGTTACGTTCCGTTTCTATCCGACGAGTTATAGAAAATTTCAAAAAAAGAGCAAAAAAAATTCAAAAAATAAAAAATACCATTATGGCTTCATTTCAAGCCAAAATAGGTTGGAAAAGGCCGAGAAGGGGAGAAAATAAAAATTATCGTTCCGTTCCGTTCCAACCCGACGTGTAATAGAAAATTCCAAAAAAATAGCAAAAAAATTCAAAAAATTAAAAAATACCATTATGGCTTCTTTTAAATCCAGAATAGGTTGGAAAAGGCCGAGAATGGGGGAAAATTGAAATTATCGTTCCGTTTCGATCTTACCCGACGTCTAATATAAAATTCCAAAAAAATGTCGAAAAAATACAAAAAATTAAAAAATACCATTATGACTTCATTTCAAGCCAAAATATGTTGGAAAAGGCCGAGAAAGAGAGAAAATAAAAATTATCATTCTGTTCCGTTCCAACCCGACGCAAAATAGAAAATTCCAAAAAAATAGCAAAAAAATTAAAAAATACCATTATGGCTTCATTTAAAGCCAGAATAGGTTGGAAATGGCCGAGAAAGAAAGAAAATAAATATTGTCGTTCCGTTCCTTTCCTATCCGACGAGTTATAGAAAATTCCAAAAAAAATAGCAAAAAAAATTCAAAAAATAAAAAAAATACCATTATGGCTTCATTTCAAGGCAAAATAGGTTGGAAAAGGCCGTGAAAGAGAGAAAATTAGAATCATCGACCCATTCCATTTCTACCCGAGATGTAGTTGAAAATTCCAAAAAAATAGTAAAAAAATTCAAAAAATTAAAAAATAGTATTATGGCTTCATTTCAAGCCAGAATAGGTTGGAAAAGGCCGAGAAAGAGAGAATAAATATTGTCGTTCCGTTCCGTTCCTATCCGACGAGTTATAGAAAATTCCAAAAAAAAGAGCAAAAAAAATAAAAAAAAATAAAAAAAATACCATTATGGCTCATTTCAAGCCAAAATAGTTTGGAAAAGGCCGAGAAAGAGAGAAAATAAAAATTATCGTTTCGTTCCGTTCCTTTCCGACGTGTAATAGAAAATTCCAAAAAAATAGCAAAAAAATTATAGAAATTAAAAAATACCATGATGGCTTCACTTAAAGCCAGAATAGGTTGGAAAAGGCCGAGAAAGAAAGAAAATAAATATTGTCGTTCCGTTTCGTTCCTACCCAACACGTAATAGAAAATTCCAAAAAAATAGCCAAAAACATTCAAAAAATGAAAAATGACCATTATGCTATCATTTCAGGCAAAATCGGTTGGAAAAAGGCCGAGAAAGAGAGAAAATTAAAATTATCGTCCCGTTCCGTTTCTACCCGAGACGTAATTGAAAATTCCAAAAAAAAGTAAAAAAATTCAAAAAATTAAAAAATAGTATTATGGCTTCATTTTAAGCCAGAATAGGTTGGAAAATGCCGACAAAGAAAGAAAATAAATATTGTCGTTCCGTTCCGTTTCTATCCGACGAGTTATAGAAAATTTCAAAAAAAGAGCAAAAAAAATTAAAAAAACAAAAAATACCATTATGGCTTCATTTCAAGCCAAAATAGGTTGGAAAAGGCCGAGAAAGGGAGAAAATAAAAATTATCGTTCCGTTCCGTTCCAACCCGACGTGTAATAGAAAATTCCAAAAAAATAGCAAAAAAATTCAAAAAATTAAAAAATACCATTATGGCTTCTTTTAAATCCAGAATAGGTTGGAAAAGGCCGAGCAAGAAAGAAAATAAATATTTTCGTTCCGTTTCGTTCCTACCCAACGCTTAATAGAAAATTCCAAAAAAATAGCAAAAAAATTCAAAAAAAATGAAAAATACCATTATGGCTCGATTTCAAGCCACCATAGGTTGAAGGAGGATGACAAAGGAAGAAAATAAAAATTATCATTTTGTTTCGTTCCTACCTGACGCATAATAGAAAATTCCAAAAAAATAGCAAAAAAATTCAAAAAATTAAACAATACCATTATGGCTCCATTTCGAGCCAAAATAGGTTGAAAGAGGATGAGAAAGGGAAAAAATAAAAATTATTGTTTCGTTCCGTTCTTACCTGACGCGTAATAGAAAATTCCAAAAATATAGAAAAAAATTAAAAAAATTAAAAAAATTAAAAAATAGCGTTGTGGCTTCATTTAGAGCTAAAACAGGTTGGAAAATGCCGAGAAAGAGAGAAAATTAGAATTATCGTCCCGTTCCGTTTCTACCTGAGATGTAATTGAAAATTCAAAAAAAATAGTAAAAAAATTAAAAAATAGTATTATGGCTTCATTTCAAGCCAGAATAGGTTGGAAAAGGCTAAGAAAGAGAGAAAATAAATATTGTCGTTACGTTCCGTTCCTATCCGACGAGTTATAGAAAATTCCAAAAACAAAAAATACCATTATGACTTCATTTCAAGCCAAAATAGGTTGGAAAAGGCCGAGAAAGAGAGAAAATAAAAATTATCGTTCTGTTCCGTTTCTATCCGACGAGTTATAGAAAATTTCAAAAAAAGAGCAAAAAAAATTCAAAAACCAAAAAATACCATTATGGCCTCATTTCAAGCCAAAATAGGTTGGAAAAGGCCGAGAAAGAGAGAAAATAAATATTGTCGTTACGTTCCGTTTCTATCCGACGAGTTATAGAAAATTTCAAAAAAAGAGCTAAAAAAATTCAAAAAACAAAAAATACCATTATGACTTCATTTCAACCCAAAATAGGTTGGAAAAGGCCGAGAAAGAGAGAAAATAAAAATTATCTTTCTGTTCCGTTTCTATCCGACGAGTTATAGAAAATTTCAAAAAAAGAGCAAAAAAAATTCAAAAAACAAAAAATACCATTATGGCCTCATTTCAAGCCAAAATAAGTTGGAAAAGGCCGAGAAAGAGAGAAAATAAATATTGTCGTTACGTTCCGTTTCTATCCGACGAGTTATAGAAAATTTCAAAAAAAGAGCAAAAAAAATTCAAAAAACAAAAAATACCATTATGGCTTCATTTCAAGCCAAAATAGGTTGGAAAAGGCCGAGAAGGGGAGAAAATAAAAATTATCGTTCCGTTCCGTTCCAACCCGACGTGTAATAGAAAATTCCAAAAAAATAGCAAAAAAATTCAAAAAATTAAAAAATACCATTATGGCTTCTTTTAAATCCAGAATAGGTTGGAAAAGGCCGAGCAAGAAAGAAAATAAATATTTTCGTTCCGTTTCGTTCCTACCCAACGCGTAATAGAAAATTCCAAAAAAATAGCAAAAAAATTCAAAAAAAATGAAAAATACCATTATGGCTCGATTTCAAGCCACCATAGGTTGAAGGAGGATGACAAAGGAAGAAAATAAAAATTATCGTTTTGTTTCGTTCCTACCTGACGCATAATAGAAAATTCCAAAAAAATAGCAAAAAAATTCAAAAAATTAAACAATACCATTATGGCTCCATTTCGAGCCAAAATAGGTTGAAAGAGGATGAGAAAGGGAAAAAATAAAAATTATTGTTTCGTTCCGTTCTTACCTGACGCGTAATAGAAAATTCCAAAAATATAGAAAAAAATTAAAAAAATTAAAAAAATTAAAAAATAGCGTTGTCGCTTCATTTAGAGCTAAAACAGGTTGGAAAATGCCGAGAAAGAGAGAAAATTAGAATTATCGTCCCTTTCCGTTTCTACCCGAGATGTAATTGAAAATTCCAAAAAAATAGCAAAAAAATTAAAAAATAGTATTATGGCTTCATTTCAAGCCAGAATAGGTTGGAAAAGGCTAAGAAAGAGAGAAAATAAATATTGTCGTTACGTTCCGTTCTTATCCGACGAGTTATAGAAAATTCCAAAAAAAGAGCAAAAAAAATTCAAAAAACAAAAATATCATTATGGCTTCATTTCAAGCCAAAATAGTTTGGAAAAGGCCGAGAAAAGGAGGAAATAAAAATTATCGTTTCGTTCCGTTCCTACTTGAAGTGGAATAGAAAATTCCAAAAAAATAGCAAAAAAATTAAAAAATGCGAATATGGCTTCATTTCATGTCAAAATAGGTTGGAAAAGGCCGAGAATGGGGGAAAATTGAAATTATCGTTCCGTTTCGATCTTACCCGACGTCTAATATAAAATTCCAAAAAAATGTCGAAAAAATACAAAAAATTAAAAAATACCATTATGACTTCATTTCAAGCCAAAATATGTTGGAAAAGGCCGAGAAAGAGAGAAAATAAAAATTATCATTCTGTTCCGTTCCAACCCGACGCAAAATAGAAAATTCCAAAAAAATAGCAAAAAAATTAAAAAATACCATTATGGCTTCATTTAAAGCCAGAATAGGTTGGAAATGGCCGAGAAAGAAAGAAAATAAATATTTTCGTTCCGTTCCTTTCCTATCCGACGAGTTATAGAAAATTCCAAAAAAAATAGCAAAAAAAATTCAAAAAATAAAAAAAATACCATTATGGCTTCATTTCAAGGCAAAATAGGTTGGAAAAGGCCGTGAAAGAGAGAAAATTAGAATCATCGACCCATTCCATTTCTACCCGAGATGTAGTTGAAAATTCCAAAAAAATAGTAAAAAAATTCAAAAAATTAAAAAATAGTATTATGGCTTCATTTCAAGCCAGAATAGGTTGGAAAAGGCCGAGAAAGAGAGAATAAATATTGTCGTTCCGTTCCGTTCCTATCCGACGAGTTATAGAAAATTCCAAAAAAAAGAGCAAAAAAAATTCAAAAAATAAAAAAATACCATTATGGCTCATTTCAAGCCAAAATAGTTTGGAAAAGGCCGAGAAAGAGAGAAAATAAAAATTATCGTTTCGTTCCGTTCCTTTCCGACGTGTAATAGAAAATTCCAAAAAAATAGCAAAAAAATTATAGAAATTAAAAAATACCATGAGGGCTTCACTTAAAGCCAGAATAGGTTGGAAAAGGCCGAGAAAGAAAGAAAATAAATATTGTCGTTCCGTTTCGTTCCTACCCAACACGTAATAGAAAATTCCAAAAAAATAGCCAAAAACATTCAAAAAATGAAAAAAGACCATTATGCTATCATTTCAGGCAAAATCGGTTGGAAAAGGCCGAGAAAGAGAGAAAATTAAAATTATCGTCCCGTTCCGTTTCTACCCGAGACGTAATTGAAAATTCCAAAAAAATGTAAAAAAATTCAAAAAATTAAAAAATAGTATTATGGCTTCATTTTAAGCCAGAATAGGTTGGAAAATGCCGACAAAGAAAGAAAATAAATATTGTCGTTCCGTTCCGTTTCTATCTGACGAGTTATAGAAAATTTCAAAAAAAGAGCAAAAAAAATTAAAAAAACAAAAAATACCATTATGGCTTCATTTCAAGCCAAAATAGGTTGGAAAAGGCCGAGAAAGGGAGAAAATAAAAATTATCGTTCCGTTCCGTTCCAACCCGACGTGTAATAGAAAATTCCAAAAAAATAGCAAAAAAATTCAAAAAATTAAAAAATACCATTATGGCTTCTTTTAAATCCAGAATAGGTTGGAAAAGGCCGAGCAAGAAAGAAAATAAATATTTTCGTTCTGTTTTGTTCCTACCCAACGCTTAATAGAAAATTCCAAAAAAATAGCAAAAAAATTCAAAAAAAATGAAAAATACCATTATGGCTCGATTTCAAGCCACCATAGGTTGAAGGAGGATGACAAAGGAAGAAAATAAAAATTATCATTTTGTTTCGTTCCTACCTGACGCATAATAGAAAATTCCAAAAAAATAGCAAAAAAATTCAAAAAATTAAACAATACCATTATGGCTCCATTTCGAGCCAAAATAGGTTGAAAGAGGATGAGAAAGGGAAAAAATAAAAATTATTGTTTCGTTCCGTTCTTACCTGACGCGTAATAGAAAATTCCAAAAATATAGAAAAAAATTAAAAAAATTAAAAAAATTAAAAAATAGCGTTGTGGCTTCATTTAGAGCTAAAACAGGTTGGAAAATGCCGAGAAAGAGAGAAAATTAGAATTATCGTCCCGTTCCGTTTCTACCCGAGATGTAATTGAAAATTCAAAAAAAATAGTAAAAAAATTAAAAAATAGTATTATGGCTTCATTTCAAGCCAGAATAGGTTGGAAAAGGCTAAGAAAGAGAGAAAATAAATATTGTCGTTACGTTCCGTTCCTA
The DNA here is from genome assembly GCA_029955455.1 of Quercus agrifolia. Lineage (NCBI taxonomy): Eukaryota > Viridiplantae > Streptophyta > Magnoliopsida > Fagales > Fagaceae > Quercus > Quercus agrifolia. The sequence goes on along the minus strand of JARQAD010000004.1, from coordinate 39,553,132 downwards.
TCCGACGAGTTATAGAAAATTCCAAAAAAAGAGCAAAAAAAATTCAAAAAACAAAAAATACCATTATGGCTTCATTTCAAGCCAAAATAGGTTGGAAAAGGCCGAGAAGGGGAGAAAATAAAAATTATCGTTCCGTTCCGTTCCAACCCGACGTGTAATAGAAAATTCCAAAAAAATAGCAAAAAAATTCAAAAAATTAAAAAATACCATTATGGCTTCTTTTAAATCCAGAATAGGTTGGAAAAGGCCGAGCAAGAAAGAAAATAAATATTTTCGTTCCGTTTCGTTCCTACCCAACGCGTAATAGAAAATTCCAAAAAAATAGCAAAAAAATTCAAAAAAAATGAAAAATACCATTATGGCTCGATTTCAAGCCACCATAGGTTGAAGGAGGATGACAAAGGAAGAAAATAAAAATTATCGTTTTGTTTCGTTCCTACCTGACGCATAATAGAAAATTCCAAAAAAATAGCAAAAAAATTAAAAAATTAAACAATACCATTATGGCTCCATTTCGAGCCAGAATAGGTTGAAAGAGGATGAGAAAGGGAAAAAATAAAAATTATTGTTTCGTTCCGTTCTTACCTGACGCGTAATAGAAAATTCCAAAAATATAGAAAAAAATTAAAAAAATTAAAAAATAGCGTTGTGGCTTCATTTAGAGCTAAAACAGGTTGGAAAATGCCGAGAAAGAGAGAAAATTAGAATTATCGTCCCTTTCCGTTTCTACCCGAGATATAATTGAAAATTCCAAAAAAATAGTAAAAAAATTAAAAAATAGTATTATGGCTTCATTTCAAGCCAGAATAGGTTGAAAAATGCTAAGAAAGAGAGAAAATAAATATTGTCGTTACGTTCCGTTCCTATCCGACGAGTTATAGAAAATTCCAAAAAAAAGAGCAAAAAAAATTCAAAAAATAAAAATATCATTATGGCTTCATTTCAAGCCAAAATAGTTTGGAAAAGGCCGAGAAAAGGAGGAAATAAAAATTATCGTTTCGTTCCGTTCCTACTTGAAGTGGAATAGAAAATTTTTAAAAAATAGAAAAAAAAATAAAAAATGCGAATATGGCTTCATTTCATGTCAAAATAGGTTGGAAAAGGCCGAGAATGGGGGAAAATTGAAATTATCGTTCCATTTCGATCTTACCCGACGTCTAATATAAAATTCCAAAAAAATGGCGAAAAAATACAAAAAATTAAAAAATACCATTATGGCTTCATTTCAAGCCAAAATAGGTTGGAAAAGGCCGAGAAAGAGAGAAAATAAAAATTATCGTCCCGTTCCATTTCTACCCGAGACGTAATTGAAAATTCCAAAAAAATAGTAAAAAAATTCAAAAAATTAAAAAATAGTATTATGGCTTCATTTTAAGCCAGAATAGGTTGGAAAAGGCCGACAAAGAAAGAAAATAAATATTGTCGTTCCGTTCCGTTTCTATCCGACGAGTTATAGAAAATTTCAAAAAAAGAGCAAAAAAAATTCAAAAAACAAAAAATACCATTATGGCTTCATTTCAAGCCAAAATAGGTTGGAAAAGGCCGAGAAAGGGAGAAAATAAAAATTATCGTTCCGTTCCGTTCCAACCCGACGTGTAATAGAAAATTCCAAAAAAATAGCAAAAAAATTCAAAAAATTAAAAAATACCATTATGGCTTCTTTTAAATCCAGAATAGGTTGGAAAAGGCCGAGCAAGAAAGAAAATAAATATTTTCGTTCCGTTTCGTTCCTACCCAACGCGTAATAGAAAATTCCAAAAAAATAGCAAAAAAATTCAAAAAAAATGAAAAAATACCATTATGGCTCGATTTCAAGCCACCATAGGTTGAAGGAGGATGAGAAAGGAATAAAATAAAAATTATCGTTTTGTTTCGTTCCTACCTGACGCATAATAGAAAATTCCAAAAAAATAGCAAAAAAATTCAAAAAATTAAACAATACCATTATGGCTCCATTTCGAGCCAAAATAGGTTGAAAGAGGATGAGAAAGGGAGAAAATAAAAATTATTGTTTCGTTCCGTTCCTACCTGACGCGTAATAGAAAATTCAAAAAAAATAGAAAAAAATTAAAAAATTTAAAAAATAGCGTTATGGCTTCATTTCGAGCCAAAACAGGTTGGAAAAGGCCGAGAAAGAGAGAAAATTAGAATTATCGACTCGTTCCGTTTCTACCTGAGATGAAATTGAAAATTCCAAAAAAATCGTAAAAAAATTAAAAAATAGTATTATGGCTTCATTTCAAGCCAGAATAGGTTGGAAAAGGCTAAGAAAGAGAGAAAATAAATATTGTCGTTACGTTCCGTTCCTATCCGACGAGTTATAGAAAATTCAAAAAAAAGAGCAAAAAAAATTCAAAAAATAAAAATATCATTATGGCTTCATTTCAAGCCAAAATAGTTTGGAAAAGGCCGAGAAAAGGAGGAAATAAAAATTATCGTTTCGTTCCGTTCCTACTTGAAGTGGAATAGAAAATTTTTAAAAAATAGAAAAAAAAATAAAAAATGCGAATATGGCTTCATTTCATGTCAAAATAGGTTGGAAAAGGCCGAGAATGGGGGAAAATTGAAATTATCGTTCCATTTCGATCTTACCCGACGTCTAATATAAAATTCCAAAAAAATGGCGAAAAAATACAAAAAATTAAAAAATACCATTATGGCTTCATTTCAAGCCAAAATAGGTTGGAAAAGGCCGAGAAAGAGAGAAAATAAAAATTATCGTCCCGTTCCGTTTCTACCCGAGACGTAATTGAAAATTCCAAAAAAATAGTAAAAAAATTCAAAAAATTAAAAAATAGTATTATGGCTTCATTTTAAGCCAGAATAGGTTGGAAAAGGCCGACAAAGAAAGAAAATAAATATTGTCGTTCCGTTCCGTTTCTATCCGACGAGTTATAGAAAATTTCAAAAAAAGAGCAAAAAAATTTCAAAAAACAAAAAATACCATTATGGCTTCATTTCAAGCCAAAATAGGTTGGAAAAGGCCGAGAAAGGGAGAAAATAAAAATTATCGTTCCGTTCCGTTCCAACCCGACGTGTAATAGAAAATTCCAAAAAAATAGCAAAAAAATTCAAAAAATTAAAAAATACCATTATGGCTTCTTTTAAATCCAGAATAGGTTGGAAAAGGCTGAGCAAGAAAGAAAATAAATATTTTCGTTCCGTTTCGTTCCTACCCAACGCGTAATAGAAAATTCCAAAAAAGTAGCAAAAAAATTCAAAAATACCATTATGGCTCGATTTCAAGCCACCATAGGTTGAAGGAGGATGAGAAAGGAATAAAATAAAAATTATCGTTTTGTTTCGTTCCTACCTGACGCATAATAGAAAATTCCAAAAAAATAGCAAAAAAATTCAAAAAATTAAACAATACCATTATGGCTCCATTTCGAGCCAAAATAGGTTGAAAGAGGATGAGAAAGGGAGAAAATAAAAATTATTGTTTCGTTCCGTTCCTACCTGACGCGTAATAGAAAATTCAAAAAAAATAGAAAAAAATTAAAAAATTTAAAAAATAGCGTTATGGCTTCATTTCGAGCCAAAACAGGTTGGAAAAGGCCGAGAAAGAGAGAAAATTAGAATTATCGACCCGTTCCGTTTCTACCTGAGATGAAATTGAAAATTCCAAAAAAATAGTAAAAAAATTAAAAAATAGTATTATGGCTTCATTTCAAGCCAGAATAGGTTGGAAAAGGCTAAGAAAGAGAGAAAATAAATATTGTCGTTACGTTCCGTTCCTATCCGACGAGTTATAGAAAATTCAAAAAAAAGAGCAAAAAAAATTCAAAAAATAAAAATATCATTATGGCTTCATTTCAAGCCAAAATAGTTTGGAAAAGGCCGAGAAAAGGAGGAAATAAAAATTATCGTTTCGTTCCGTTCCTACTTGAAGTGGAATAGAAAATTTTAAAAAAATAGAAAAAAAAATAAAAAATGCGAATATGGCTTCATTTCATGTCAAAATAGGTTGGAAATGGCCGAGAATGGGGGAAAATTGAAATTATCGTTCCATTTCGATCTTACCCGACGTCTAATATAAAATTCCAAAAAAATGGCGAAAAAATACAAAAAATTAAAAAATACCATTATGGCTTCATTTCAAGCCAAAATAGGTTGGAAAAGGCCGAGAAAGAGAGAAAATAAAAATTATCGTCCCGTTCCGTTTCTACCCGAGACGTAATTGAAAATTCCAAAAAAATAGTAAAAAAATTCAAAAAATTAAAAAATAGTATTATGGCTTCATTTTAAGCCAGAATAGGTTGGAAAAGACCGACAAAGAAAGAAAATAAATATTGTCGTTCCGTTCCGTTTCTATCCGACGAGTTATAGAAAATTTCAAAAAAAGAGCAAAAAAAATTCAAAAAACAAAAAATACCATTATGGCTTCATTTCAAGCCAAAATAGGTTGGAAAAGGCCGAGAAAGGGAGAAAATAAAAATTATCGTTCCGTTCCGTTCCAACCCGACGTGTAATAGAAAATTCCAAAAAAATAGCAAAAAAATTCAAAAAATTAAAAAATACCATTATGGCTTCTTTTAAATCCAGAATAGGTTGGAAAAGGCCGAGCAAGAAAGAAAATAAATATTTTCGTTCCGTTTCGTTCCTACCCAACGCGTAATAGAAAATTCCCAAAAAATAGCAAAAAAATTCAAAAAAAATGAAAAATACCATTATGGCTCGATTTCAAGCCACCATAGGTTGAAGGAGGATGACAAAGGAAGAAAATAAAAATTATCGTTTTGTTTCGTTCCTACCTGACGCATAATAGAAAATTCCAAAAAAATAGCAAAAAAATTCAAAAAATTAAACAATACCATTATGGCTCCATTTCGAGCCAGAATAGGTTGAAAGAGGATGAGAAAGGGAAAAAATAAAAATTATTGTTTCGTTCCGTTCTTACCTGACGCGTAATAGAAAATTCCAAAAATATAGAAAAAAATTAAAAAAATTAAAAAAATTAAAAAATAGCGTTGTGGCTTCATTTAGAGCTAAAAATGGTTGGAAAATGCCGAGAAAGAGAGAAAATTAGAATTATCGTCCCTTTCCGTTTCTACCCGAGATGTAATTGAAAATTCAAAAAAAATAGTAAAAAAATTAAAAAATAGTATTATGGCTTCATTTCAAGCCAGAATAGGTTGGAAAAGGCTAAGAAAGAGAGAAAATAAATATTGTCGTTACGTTCCGTTCCTATCCGACGAGTTATAGAAAATTCAAAAAAAGAGCAAAAAAAATTCAAAAAACAAAAAATACCATTATGACTTCATTTCAAGCCAAAATAGGTTTTTAAAAGGCCGAGAAAGAGAGAAAATAAAAATTATCGTTCTGTTCCGTTTCTATCCGACGAGTTATAGAAAATTTCAAAAAAAGAGCAAAAAAAATTCAAAAAACAAAAAATACCATTATGGCTTCATTTCAAGCCAAAATAGGTTGGAAAAGGCCGAGAAAGGGAGAAAATAAAAATTATCATTCCGTTCCGTTCCAACCCGACGTGCAATAGAAAATTCCAAAAAAATAGCAAAAAAATTCAAAAAATTAAAAAATACCATTATTTCTTCTTTTAAATCCAGAATAGGTTGGAAAAGGCTAAGAAAGAGAGAAAATAAATATTGTCGTTACGTTCCGTTCCTATCCGACGAGTTATAGAAAATTCCAAAAAAAGAGCAAAAAAAATTCAAAAAACAAAAAATACCATTATGACTTCATTTCAACCCAAAATAGGTTGGAAAAGGCCGAGAAAGAGAGAAAATAAAAATTATCGTTCTGTTCCGTTTCTATCCGACGAGTTATAGAAAATTTCAAAAAAAGAGCAAAAAAAATTCAAAAAACAAAAAATACCATTATGGCCTCATTTCAAGCCAAAATAAGTTGGAAAAGGCCGAGAAAGAGAGAAAATAAATATTGTCGTTACGTTCCGTTTCTATCCGACGAGTTATAGAAAATTTCAAAAAAAGAGCAAAAAAAATTCAAAAAACAAAAAATACCATTATGGCTTCATTTCAAGCCAAAATAGGTTGGAAAAGGCCGAGAAGGGGAGAAAATAAAAATTATCGTTCCGTTCCGTTCCAACCCGACGTGTAATAGAAAATTCCAAAAAAATAGCAAAAAAATTCAAAAAATTAAAAAATACCATTATGGCTTCTTTTAAATCCAGAATAGGTTGGAAAAGGCCGAGCAAGAAAGAAAATAAATATTTTCGTTCCGTTTCGTTCCTACCCAACGCGTAATAGAAAATTCCAAAAAAATAGCAAAAAAATGAAAAATACCATTATGGCTCGATTTCAAGCCACCATAGGTTGAAGGAGGATGACAAAGGAAGAAAATAAAAATTATCGTTTTGTTTCGTTCCTACCTGACGCATAATAGAAAATTCCAAAAAAATAGCAAAAAAATTCAAAAAATTAAACAATACCATTATGGCTCCATTTCGAGCCAAAATAGGTTGAAAAAGGATGAGAAAGGGATAAAATAAAAATTATTGTTTCGTTCCGTTCTTACCTGACGCGTAATAGAAAATTCCAAAAATATAGAAAAAAATTAAAAAAATTAAAAAATAGCGTTGTGGCTTCATTTAGAGCTAAAACAGGTTGGAAAATGCCGAGAAAGAGAGAAAATTAGAATTATCGTCCCTTTCCGTTTCTACCCGAGATATAATTGAAAATTCCAAAAAAATAGTAAAAAAATTAAAAAATAGTATTATGGCTTCATTTCAAGCCAGAATAGGTTGAAAAATGCTAAGAAAGAGAGAAAATAAATATTGTCGTTACGTTCCGTTCCTATCCGACGAGTTATAGAAAATTCCAAAAAAAAGAGCAAAAAAAATTCAAAAAATAAAAATATCATTATGGCTTCATTTCAAGCCAAAATAGTTTGGAAAAGGCCGAGAAAAGGAGGAAATAAAAATTATCGTTTCGTTCCATTCCTACTTGAAGTGGAATAGAAAATTTTTAAAAAATAGAAAAAAAAATAAAAAATGCGAATATGGCTTCATTTCATGTCAAAATAGGTTGGAAAAGGCCGAGAATGGGGGAAAATTGAAATTATCGTTCCATTTCGATCTTACCCGACGTCTAATATAAAATTCCAAAAAAATGGCGAAAAAATACAAAAAATTAAAAAATACCATTATGGCTTCATTTCAAGCCAAAATAGGTTGGAAAAGGCCGAGAAAGAGAGAAAATAATAATTATCGTCCCGTTCCGTTTCTACCCGAGACGTAATTGAAAATTCCAAAAAAATAGTAAAAAAATTCAAAAAATTAAAAAATAGTATTATGGCTTCATTTTAAGCCAGAATAGGTTGGAAAAGGCCGACAAAGAAAGAAAATAAATATTGTCGTTCCGTTCCGTTTCTATCCGACGAGTTATAGAAAATTTCAAAAAAAGAGCAAAAAAAATTCAAAAAACAAAAAATACCATTATGGCTTCATTTCAAGCCAAAATAGGTTGGAAAAGGCCGAGAAAGAGAGAAAATAAAAATTATCGTTCCGTTCCGTTCCAACCCGACGTGTAATAGAAAATTCCAAAAAAATAGCAAAAAAATTCAAAAAATTAAAAAATACCATTATGGCTTCTTTTAAATCCAGAATAGGTTGGAAAAGGCCGAGCAAGAAAGAAAATAAATATTTTCGTTCCGTTTCGTTCCTACCCAACGCGTAATAGAAAATTCCAAAAAAATAGCAAAAAAATTCAAAAAAAATGAAAAAATACCATTATGGCTCGATTTCAAGCCACCATAGGTTGAAGGAGGATGAGAAAGGAATAAAATAAAAATTATCGTTTTGTTTCGTTCCTACCTGACGCATAATAGAAAATTCCAAAAAAATAGCAAAAAAATTCAAAAAATTAAACAATACCATTATGGCTCCATTTCGAGCCAAAATAGGTTGAAAGAGGATGAGAAAGGGAGAAAATAAAAATTATTGTTTCGTTCCGTTCCTACCTGACGCGTAATAGAAAATTCAAAAAAAATAGAAAAAAATTAAAAAAATTAAAAAAATTAAAAAATAGCGTTGTGGCTTCATTTAGAGCTAAAACAGGTTGGAAAAGGCCGAGAAAGAGAGAAAATAAATATTGTCGTTACGTTCCGTTTCTATCCGACGAGTTATAGAAAATTTCAAAAAAAGAGCTAAAAAAATTCAAAAAACAAAAAATACCATTATGACTTCATTTCAACCCAAAATAGGTTGGAAAAGGCCGAGAAAGAGAGAAAATAAAAATTATCTTTCTGTTCCGTTTCTATCCGACGAGTTATAGAAAATTTCAAAAAAAGAGCAAAAAAAATTCAAAAAACAAAAAATACCATTATGGCCTCATTTCAAGCCAAAATAAGTTGGAAAAGGCCGAGAAAGAGAGAAAATAAATATTGTCGTTACGTTCCGTTTCTATCCGACGAGTTATAGAAAATTTCAAAAAAAGAGCAAAAAAAATTCAAAAAACAAAAAATACCATTATGGCTTCATTTCAAGCCAAAATAGGTTGGAAAAGGCCGAGAAGGGGAGAAAATAAAAATTATCGTTCCGTTCCGTTCCAACCCGACGTGTAATAGAAAATTCCAAAAAAATAGCAAAAAAATTCAAAAAATTAAAAAATACCATTATGGCTTCTTTTAAATCCAGAATAGGTTGGAAAAGGCCGAGCAAGAAAGAAAATAAATATTTTCGTTCCGTTTCGTTCCTACCCAACGCGTAATAGAAAATTCCAAAAAAATAGCAAAAAAATTCAAAAAAAATGAAAAATACCATTATGGCTCGATTTCAAGCCACCATAGGTTGAAGGAGGATGACAAAGGAAGAAAATAAAAATTATCGTTTTGTTTCGTTCCTACCTGACGCATAATAGAAAATTCCAAAAAAATAGCAAAAAAATTCAAAAAATTAAACAATACCATTATGGCTCCATTTCGAGCCAAAATAGGTTGAAAAAGGATGAGAAAGGGAAAAAATAAAAATTATTGTTTCGTTCCGTTCTTACCTGACGCGTAATAGAAAATTCCAAAAATATAGAAAAAAATTAAAAAAATTAAAAAAATTAAAAAATAGCGTTGTGGCTTCATTTAGAGCTAAAACAGGTTGGAAAATGCCGAGAAAGAGAGAAAATTAGAATTATCGTCCCATTCCGTTTCTACCCGAGATGTAATTGAAAATTCCAAAAAAATAGCAAAAAAATTAAAAAATAGTATTATGGCTTCATTTCAAGCCAGAATAGGTTGGAAAAGGCTAAGAAAGAGAGAAAATAAATATTGTCGTTACGTTCCGTTCTTATCCGACGAGTTATAGAAAATTCCAAAAAAAGAGCAAAAAAAATTCAAAAAATAAAAATATCATTATGGCTTCATTTCAAGCCAAAATAGTTTGGAAAAGGCCGAGAAAAGGAGGAAATAAAAATTATCGTTTCGTTCCGTTCCTACTTGAAGTGGAATAGAAAATTCCAAAAAAATAGCAAAAAAATTAAAAAATGCGAATATGGCTTCATTTCATGTCAAAATAGGTTGGAAAAGGCCGAGAATGGGGGAAAATTGAAATTATCGTTCCGTTTCGATCTTACCCGACGTCTAATATAAAATTCCAAAAAAATGTCGAAAAAATACAAAAAATTAAAAAATACCATTATGACTTCATTTCAAGCCAAAATATGTTGGAAAAGGCCGAGAAAGAGAGAAAATAAAAATTATCATTCTGTTCCGTTCCAACCCGACGCAAAATAGAAAATTCCAAAAAAATAGCAAAAAAATTAAAAAATACCATTATGGCTTCATTTAAAGCCAGAATAGGTTGGAAATGGCCGAGAAAGAAAGAAAATAAATATTGTCGTTCCGTTCCTTTCCTATCCGACGAGTTATAGAAAATTCCAAAAAAAATAGCAAAAAAAATTCAAAAAATAAAAAAAATACCATTATGGCTTCATTTCAAGGCAAAATAGGTTGGAAAAGGCCGTGAAAGAGAGAAAATTAGAATCATCGACCCATTCCATTTCTACCCGAGATGTAGTTGAAAATTCCAAAAAAATAATAAAAAAATTCAAAAAATTAAAAAATAGTATTATGGCTTCATTTCAAGCCAGAATAGATTGGAAAAGGCCGAGAAAGAGAGAATAAATATTGTCGTTCCGTTCCGTTCCTATCCGACGAGTTATAGAAAATTCCAAAAAAAAGAGCAAAAAAAATTCAAAAAATAAAAAAATACCATTATGGCTCATTTCAAGCCAAAATAGTTTGGAAAAGGCCGAGAAAGAGAGAAAATAAAATTTATCGTTTCGTTCCGTTCCTTTCCGACGTGTAATAGAAAATTCCAAAAAAATAGCAAAAAAATTATAGAAATTAAAAAATACCATGATGGCTTCACTTAAAGCCAGAATAGGTTGGAAAAGGCCGAGAAAGAAAGAAAATAAATATTGTCGTTCCGTTTCGTTCCTACCCAACACGTAATAGAAAATTCCAAAAAAATAGCCAAAAACATTCAAAAAATGAAAAAAGACCATTATGCTATCATTTCAGCCAAAATCGGTTGGAAAAGGCCGAGAAAGAGAGAAAATTAAAATTATCGTCCCGTTCCGTTTCTACCCGAGACGTAATTGAAAATTCCAAAAAAAAGTAAAAAAATTCAAAAAATTAAAAAATAGTATTATGGCTTCATTTTAAGCCAGAATAGGTTGGAAAATGCCGACAAAGAAAGAAAATAAATATTGTCGTTCCGTTCCGTTTCTATCCGACGAGTTATAGAAAATTTCAAAAAAAGAGCAAAAAAAATTAAAAAAACAAAAAATACCATTATGGCTTCATTTCAAGCCAAAATAGGTTGGAAAAGGCCGAGAAAGGGAGAAAATAAAAATTATCGTTCCGTTCCGTTCCAACCCGACGTGTAATAGAAAATTCCAAAAAAATAGCAAAAAAATTCAAAAAATTAAAAAATACCATTATGGCTTCTTTTAAATCCAGAATAGGTTGGAAAAGGCCGAGCAAGAAAGAAAATAAATATTTTCGTTCTGTTTCGTTCCTACCCAACGCTTAATAGAAAATTCCAAAAAAATAGCAAAAAAATTCAAAAAAAATGAAAAATACCATTATGGCTCGATTTCAAGCCACCATAGGTTGAAGGAGGATGACAAAGGAAGAAAATAAAAATTATCATTTTGTTTCGTTCCTACCTGACGCATAATAGAAAATTCCAAAAAAATAGCAAAAAAATTCAAAAAATTAAACAATACCATTATGGCTCCATTTCGAGCCAAAATAGGTTGAAAGAGGATGAGAAAGGGAAAAAATAAAAATTAGTGTTTCGTTCCGTTCTTACCTGACGCGTAATAGAAAATTCCAAAAATATAGAAAAAAATTAAAAAAATTAAAAAAATTAAAAAATAGCGTTGTGGCTTCATTTAGAGCTAAAACAGGTTGGAAAATGCCGAGAAAGAGAGAAAATTAGAATTATCGTCCCGTTCCGTTTCTACCCGAGATGTAATTGAAAATTCAAAAAAAATAGTAAAAAAATTAAAAAATAGTATTATGGCTTCATTTCAAGCCAGAATAGGTTGGAAAAGGCTAAGAAAGAGAGAAAATAAATATTGTCGTTACGTTCCGTTCCTATCCGACGAGTTATAGAAAATTCCAAAAAAAGAGCAAAAAAAATTCAAAAAACAAAAAATACCATTATGACTTCATTTCAAGCCAAAATAGGTTGGAAAAGGCCGAGAAAGAGAGAAAATAAAAATTATCGTTCTGTTCCGTTTCTATCCGACGAGTTATAGAAAATTTCAAAAAAAGAGCAAAAAAAATTCAAAAACCAAAAAATACCATTATGGCCTCATTTCAAGCCAAAATAGGTTGGAAAAGGCCGAGAAAGAGAGAAAATAAATATTGTCGTTACGTTCCGTTTCTATCCGACGAGTTATAGAAAATTTCAAAAAAAGAGCTAAAAAAATTCAAAAAACAAAAAATACCATTATGACTTCATTTCAACCCAAAATAGGTTGGAAAAGGCCGAGAAAGAGAGAAAATAAAAATTATCGTTCTGTTCCGTTTCTATCCGACGAGTTATAGAAAATTTCAAAAAAAGAGCAAAAAAAATTCAAAAAACAAAAAATACCATTATGGCCTCATTTCAAGCCAAAATAAGTTGGAAAAGGCCGAGAAAGAGAGAAAATAAATATTGTCGTTACGTTCCGTTTCTATCCGACGAGTTATAGAAAATTTCAAAAAAAGAGCAAAAAAAATTCAAAAAACAAAAAATACCATTATGGCTTCATTTCAAGCCAAAATAGGTTGGAAAAGGCCGAGAAGGGGAGAAAATAAAAATTATCGTTCCGTTCCGTTCCAACCCGACGTGTAATAGAAAATTCCAAAAAAATAGCAAAAAAATTCAAAAAATTAAAAAATACCATTATGGCTTCTTTTAAATCCAGAATAGGTTGGAAAAGGCCGAGCAAGAAAGAAAATAAATATTTTCGTTCCGTTTCGTTCCTACCCAACGCGTAATAGAAAATTCCAAAAAAATAGCAAAAAAATTCAAAAAAAATGAAAAATACCATTATGGCTCGATTTCAAGCCACCATAGGTTGAAGGAGGATGACAAAGGAAGAAAATAAAAATTATCGTTTTGTTTCGTTCCTACCTGACGCATAATAGAAAATTCCAAAAAAATAGCAAAAAAATTAAAAAATTAAACAATACCATTATGGCTCCATTTCGAGCCAGAATAGGTTTAAAGAGGATGAGAAAGGGAAAAAATAAAAATTATTGTTTCGTTCCGTTCTTACCTGACGCGTAATAGAAAATTCCAAAAATATAGAAAAAAATTAAAAAAATTAAAAAATAGCGTTGTGGCTTCATTTAGAGCTAAAACAGGTTGGAAAATGCCGAGAAAGAGAGAAAATTAGAATTATCGTCCCTTTCCGTTTCTACCCGAGATATAATTGAAAATTCCAAAAAAATAGTAAAAAAATTAAAAAATAGTATTATGGCTTCATTTCAAGCCAGAATAGGTTGGAAAAGGCTAAGAAAGAGAGAAAATAAATATTGTCGTTACGTTCCGTTCCTATCCGACGAGTTATAGAAAATTCAAAAAAAAGAGCAAAAAAAATTCAAAAAATAAAAATATCATTATGGCTTCATTTCAAGCCAAAATAGTTTGGAAAAGGCCGAGAAAAGGAGGAAATAAAAATTATCGTTTCGTTCCGTTCCTACTTGAAGTGGAATAGAAAATTTTAAAAAAATAGAAAAAAAAATAAAAAATGCGAATATGGCTTCATTTCATGTCAAAATAGGTTGGAAAAGGCCGAGAATGGGGGAAAATTGAAATTATCGTTCCATTTCGATCTTACCCGACGTCTAATATAAAATTCCAAAAAAATGGCGAAAAAATACAAAAAATTAAAAAATACCATTATGGCTTCATTTCAAGCCAAAATAGGTTGGAAAAGGCCGAGAAAGAGAGAAAATAAAAATTATCGTCCCGTTCCGTTTCTACCCGAGACGTAATTGAAAATTCCAAAAAAATAGTAAAAAAATTCAAAAAATTAAAAAATAGTATTATGGCTTCATTTTAAGCCAGAATAGGTTGGAAAAGGCCGACAAAGAAAGAAAATAAATATTGTCGTTCCGTTCCGTTTCTATCCGACGAGTTATAGAAAATTTCAAAAAAAGAGCAAAAAAAATTCAAAAAACAAAAAATACCATTATGGCTTCATTTCAAGCCAAAATAGGTTGGAAAAGGCCGAGAAAGAGAGAAAATAAAAATTATCGTTCCGTTCCGTTCCAACCCGACGTGTAATAGAAAATTCCAAAAAAATAGCAAAAAAATTCAAAAAATTAAAAAATACCATTATGGCTTCTTTTAAATCCAGAATAGGTTGGAAAAGGCCGAGCAAGAAAGAAAATAAATATTTTCGTTCCGTTTCGTTCCTACCCAACGCGTAATAGAAAATTCCAAAAAAATAGCAAAAAAATTCAAAAAAAATGAAAAAATACCATTATGGCTCGATTTCAAGCCACCATAGGTTGAAGGAGGATGAGAAAGGAATAAAATAAAAATTATCGTTTTGTTTCGTTCCTACCTGACGCATAATAGAAAATTCCAAAAAAATAGCAAAAAAATTCAAAAAATTAAACAATACCATTATGGCTCCATTTCGAGCCAAAATAGGTTGAAAGAGGATGAGAAAGGGAGAAAATAAAAATTATTGTTTCGTTCCGTTCCTACCTGACGCGTAATAGAAAATTCAAAAAAAATAGAAAAAAATTAAAAAAATTAAAAAAATTAAAAAATAGCGTTGTGGCTTCATTTAGAGCTAAAACAGGTTGGAAAAGGCCGAGAAAGAGAGAAAATAAATATTGTCGTTACGTTCCGTTTCTATCCGACGAGTTATAGAAAATTTCAAAAAAAGAGCTAAAAAAATTCAAAAAACAAAAAATACCATTATGACTTCATTTCAACCCAAAATAGGTTGGAAAAGGCCGAGAAAGAGAGAAAATAAAAATTATCTTTCTGTTCCGTTTCTATCCGACGAGTTATAGAAAATTTCAAAAAAAGAGCAAAAAAAATTCAAAAAACAAAAAATACCATTATGGCCTCATTTCAAGCCAAAATAAGTTGGAAAAGGCCGAGAAAGAGAGAAAATAAATATTGTCGTTACGTTCCGTTTCTATCCGACGAGTTATAGAAAATTTCAAAAAAAGAGCAAAAAAAATTCAAAAAACAAAAAATACCATTATGGCTTCATTTCAAGCCAAAATAGGTTGGAAAAGGCCGAGAAGGGGAGAAAATAAAAATTATCGTTCCGTTCCGTTCCAACCCGACGTGTAATAGAAAATTCCAAAAAAATAGCAAAAAAATTCAAAAAATTAAAAAATACCATTATGGCTTCTTTTAAATCCAGAATAGGTTGGAAAAGGCCGAGCAAGAAAGAAAATAAATATTTTCGTTCCGTTTCGTTCCTACCCAACGCGTAATAGAAAATTCCAAAAAAATAGCAAAAAAATTCAAAAAAAATGAAAAATACCATTATGGCTCGATTTCAAGCCACCATAGGTTGAAGGAGGATGACAAAGGAAGAAAATAAAAATTATCGTTTTGTTTCGTTCCTACCTGACGCATAATAGAAAATTCCAAAAAAATAGCAAAAAAATTCAAAAAATTAAACAATACCATTATGGCTCCATTTCGAGCCAAAATAGGTTGAAAAAGGATGAGAAAGGGAAAAAATAAAAATTATTGTTTCGTTCCGTTCTTACCTGACGCGTAATAGAAAATTCCAAAAATATAGAAAAAAATTAAAAAAATTAAAAAAATTAAAAAATAGCGTTGTGGCTTCATTTAGAGCTAAAACAGGTTGGAAAATGCCGAGAAAGAGAGAAAATTAGAATTATCGTCCCATTCCGTTTCTACCCGAGATGTAATTGAAAATTCCAAAAAAATAGCAAAAAAATTAAAAAATAGTATTATGGCTTCATTTCAAGCCAGAATAGGTTGGAAAAGGCTAAGAAAGAGAGAAAATAAATATTGTCGTTACGTTCCGTTCTTATCCGACGAGTTATAGAAAATTCCAAAAAAAGAGCAAAAAAAATTCAAAAAATAAAAATATCATTATGGCTTCATTTCAAGCCAAAATAGTTTGGAAAAGGCCGAGAAAAGGAGGAAATAAAAATTATCGTTTCGTTCCGTTCCTACTTGAAGTGGAATAGAAAATTCCAAAAAAATAGCAAAAAAATTAAAAAATGCGAATATGGCTTCATTTCATGTCAAAATAGGTTGGAAAAGGCCGAGAATGGGGGAAAATTGAAATTATCGTTCCGTTTCGATCTTACCCGACGTCTAATATAAAATTCCAAAAAAATGTCGAAAAAATACAAAAAATTAAAAAATACCATTATGACTTCATTTCAAGCCAAAATATGTTGGAAAAGGCCGAGAAAGAGAGAAAATAAAAATTATCATTCTGTTCCGTTCCAACCCGACGCAAAATAGAAAATTCCAAAAAAATAGCAAAAAAATTAAAAAATACCATTATGGCTTCATTTAAAGCCAGAATAGGTTGGAAATGGCCGAGAAAGAAAGAAAATAAATATTGTCGTTCCGTTCCTTTCCTATCCGACGAGTTATAGAAAATTCCAAAAAAAATAGCAAAAAAAATTCAAAAAATAAAAAAAATACCATTATGGCTTCATTTCAAGGCAAAATAGGTTGGAAAAGGCCGTGAAAGAGAGAAAATTAGAATCATCGACCCATTCCATTTCTACCCGAGATGTAGTTGAAAATTCCAAAAAAATAATAAAAAAATTCAAAAAATTAAAAAATAGTATTATGGCTTCATTTCAAGCCAGAATAGATTGGAAAAGGCCGAGAAAGAGAGAATAAATATTGTCGTTCCGTTCCGTTCCTATCCGACGAGTTATAGAAAATTCCAAAAAAAAGAGCAAAAAAAATTCAAAAAATAAAAAAATACCATTATGGCTCATTTCAAGCCAAAATAGTTTGGAAAAGGCCGAGAAAGAGAGAAAATAAAATTTATCGTTTCGTTCCGTTCCTTTCCGACGTGTAATAGAAAATTCCAAAAAAATAGCAAAAAAATTATAGAAATTAAAAAAATACCATGATGGCTTCACTTAAAGCCAGAATAGGTTGGAAAAGGCCGAGAAAGAAAGAAAATAAATATTGTCGTTCCGTTTCGTTCCTACCCAACACGTAATAGAAAATTCCAAAAAAATAGCCAAAAACATTCAAAAAATGAAAAAAGACCATTATGCTATCATTTCAGCCAAAATCGGTTGGAAAAGGCCGAGAAAGAGAGAAAATTAAAATTATCGTCCCGTTCCGTTTCTACCCGAGACGTAATTGAAAATTCCAAAAAAAAGTAAAAAAATTCAAAAAATTAAAAAATAGTATTATGGCTTCATTTTAAGCCAGAATAGGTTGGAAAATGCCGACAAAGAAAGAAAATAAATATTGTCGTTCCGTTCCGTTTCTATCCGACGAGTTATAGAAAATTTCAAAAAAAGAGCAAAAAAAATTAAAAAAACAAAAAATACCATTATGGCTTCATTTCAAGCCAAAATAGGTTGGAAAAGGCCGAGAAAGGGAGAAAATAAAAATTATCGTTCCGTTCCGTTCCAACCCGACGTGTAATAGAAAATTCCAAAAAAATAGCAAAAAAATTCAAAAAATTAAAAAATACCATTATGGCTTCTTTTAAATCCAGAATAGGTTGGAAAAGGCCGAGCAAGAAAGAAAATAAATATTTTCGTTCTGTTTCGTTCCTACCCAACGCTTAATAGAAAATTCCAAAAAAATAGCAAAAAAATTCAAAAAAAATGAAAAATACCATTATGGCTCGATTTCAAGCCACCATAGGTTGAAGGAGGATGACAAAGGAAGAAAATAAAAATTATCATTTTGTTTCGTTCCTACCTGACGCATAATAGAAAATTCCAAAAAAATAGCAAAAAAATTCAAAAAATTAAACAATACCATTATGGCTCCATTTCGAGCCAAAATAGGTTGAAAGAGGATGAGAAAGGGAAAAAATAAAAATTAGTGTTTCGTTCCGTTCTTACCTGACGCGTAATAGAAAATTCCAAAAATATAGAAAAAAATTAAAAAAATTAAAAAAATTAAAAAATAGCGTTGTGGCTTCATTTAGAGCTAAAACAGGTTGGAAAATGCCGAGAAAGAGAGAAAATTAGAATTATCGTCCCGTTCCGTTTCTACCCGAGATGTAATTGAAAATTCAAAAAAAATAGTAAAAAAATTAAAAAATAGTATTATGGCTTCATTTCAAGCCAGAATAGGTTGGAAAAGGCTAAGAAAGAGAGAAAATAAATATTGTCGTTACGTTCCGTTCCTATCCGACGAGTTATAGAAAATTCCAAAAAAAGAGCAAAAAAAATTCAAAAAACAAAAAATACCATTATGACTTCATTTCAAGCCAAAATAGGTTGGAAAAGGCCGAGAAAGAGAGAAAATAAAAATTATCGTTCTGTTCCGTTTCTATCCGACGAGTTATAGAAAATTTCAAAAAAAGAGCAAAAAAAATTCAAAAACCAAAAAATACCATTATGGCCTCATTTCAAGCCAAAATAGGTTGGAAAAGGCCGAGAAAGAGAGAAAATAAATATTGTCGTTACGTTCCGTTTCTATCCGACGAGTTATAGAAAATTTCAAAAAAAGAGCTAAAAAAATTCAAAAAACAAAAAATACCATTATGACTTCATTTCAACCCAAAATAGGTTGGAAAAGGCCGAGAAAGAGAGAAAATAAAAATTATCGTTCTGTTCCGTTTCTATCCGACGAGTTATAGAAAATTTCAAAAAAAGAGCAAAAAAAATTCAAAAAACAAAAAATACCATTATGGCCTCATTTCAAGCCAAAATAAGTTGGAAAAGGCCGAGAAAGAGAGAAAATAAATATTGTCGTTACGTTCCGTTTCTATCCGACGAGTTATAGAAAATTTCAAAAAAAGAGCAAAAAAAATTCAAAAAACAAAAAATACCATTATGGCTTCATTTCAAGCCAAAATAGGTTGGAAAAGGCCGAGAAGGGGAGAAAATAAAAATTATCGTTCCGTTCCGTTCCAACCCGACGTGTAATAGAAAATTCCAAAAAAATAGCAAAAAAATTCAAAAAATTAAAAAATACCATTATGGCTTCTTTTAAATCCAGAATAGGTTGGAAAAGGCCGAGCAAGAAAGAAAATAAATATTTTCGTTCCGTTTCGTTCCTACCCAACGCGTAATAGAAAATTCCAAAAAAATAGCAAAAAAATTCAAAAAAAATGAAAAATACCATTATGGCTCGATTTCAAGCCACCATAGGTTGAAGGAGGATGACAAAGGAAGAAAATAAAAATTATCGTTTTGTTTCGTTCCTACCTGACGCATAATAGAAAATTCCAAAAAAATAGCAAAAAAATTAAAAAATTAAACAATACCATTATGGCTCCATTTCGAGCCAGAATAGGTTTAAAGAGGATGAGAAAGGGAAAAAATAAAAATTATTGTTTCGTTCCGTTCTTACCTGACGCGTAATAGAAAATTCCAAAAATATAGAAAAAAATTAAAAAAATTAAAAAATAGCGTTGTGGCTTCATTTAGAGCTAAAACAGGTTGGAAAATGCCGAGAAAGAGAGAAAATTAGAATTATCGTCCCTTTCCGTTTCTACCCGAGATATAATTGAAAATTCCAAAAAAATAGTAAAAAAATTAAAAAATAGTATTATGGCTTCATTTCAAGCCAGAATAGGTTGAAAAATGCTAAGAAAGAGAGAAAATAAATATTGTCGTTACGTTCCGTTCCTATCCGACGAGTTATAGAAAATTCCAAAAAAAAGAGCAAAAAAAATTCAAAAAATAAAAATATCATTATGGCTTCATTTCAAGCCAAAATAGTTTGGAAAAGGCCGAGAAAAGGAGGAAATAAAAATTATCGTTTCGTTCCGTTCCTACTTGAAGTGGAATAGAAAATTTTAAAAAAATAGAAAAAAAAATAAAAAATGCGAATATGGCTTCATTTCATGTCAAAATAGGTTGGAAAAGGCCGAGAATGGGGGAAAATTGAAATTATCGTTCCATTTCGATCTTACCCGACGTCTAATATAAAATTCCAAAAAAATGGCGAAAAAATACAAAAAATTAAAAAATACCATTATGGCTTCATTTCAAGCCAAAATAGGTTGGAAAAGGCCGAGAAAGAGAGAAAATAAAAATTATCGTCCCGTTCCGTTTCTACCCGAGACGTAATTGAAAATTCCAAAAAAATAGTAAAAAAATTCAAAAAATTAAAAAATAGTATTATGGCTTCATTTTAAGCCAGAATAGGTTGGAAAAGGCCGACAAAGAAAGAAAATAAATATTGTCGTTCCGTTCCGTTTCTATCCGACGAGTTATAGAAAATTTCAAAAAAAGAGCAAAAAAAATTCAAAAAACAAAAAATACCATTATGGCTTCATTTCAAGCCAAAATAGGTTGGAAAAGGCCGAGAAAGAGAGAAAATAAAAATTATCGTTCCGTTCCGTTCCAACCCGACGTGTAATAGAAAATTCCAAAAAAATAGCAAAAAAATTAAAAAAAATTAAAAAATACCATTATGGCTTCTTTTAAATCCAGAATAGGTTGGAAAAGGCCGAGCAAGAAAGAAAATAAATATTTTCGTTCCGTTTCGTTCCTACCCAACGCGTAATAGAAAATTCCAAAAAAATAGCAAAAAAATTCAAAAAAAAAGAAAAAATACCATTATAGCTCGATTTCAAGCCACCATAGGTTGAAGGAGGATGAGAAAGGAATAAAATAAAAATTATCGTTTTGTTTCGTTCCTACCTGACGCATAATAGAAAATTCCAAAAAAATAGCAAAAAAATTCAAAAAATTAAACAATACCATTATGGCTCCATTTCGAGCCAAAATAGGTTGAAAGAGGATGAGAAAGGGAGAAAATAAAAATTATTGTTTCGTTCCGTTCCTACCTGACGCGTAATAGAAAATTCAAAAAAAATAGAAAAAAATTAAAAAAATTAAAAAATAGCGTTATGGCTTCATTTCGAGCCAAAACAGGTTGGAAAAGGCCGAGAAAGAGAGAAAATTAGAATTATCGACCCGTTCCGTTTCTACCTGAGATGAAATTGAAAATTCCAAAAAAATAGTAAAAAAATTAAAAAATAGTATTATGGCTTCATTTCAAGCCAGAATAGGTTGGAAAAGGCTAAGAAAGAGAGAAAATAAATATTGTCGTTACGTTCCGTTCCTATCCGACGAGTTATAGAAAATTCAAAAAAAAGAGCAAAAAAAATTCAAAAAATAAAAATATCATTATGGCTTCATTTGAAGCCAAAATAGTTTGGAAAAGGCCGAGAAAAGGAGGAAATAAAAATTATCGTTTCGTTCCGTTCCTACTTGAAGTGGAATAGAAAATTTTTAAAAAATAGAAAAAAAAAATAAAAAATGCGAATATGGCTTCATTTCATGTCAAAATAGGTTGGAAAAGGCCGAGAATGGGGGAAAATTGAAATTATCGTTCCATTTCGATCTTACCCGACGTCTAATATAAAATTCCAAAAAAATGGCGAAAAAATACAAAAAATTAAAAAATACCATTATGGCTTCATTTCAAGCCAAAATAGGTTGGAAAAGGCCGAGAAAGAGAGAAAATAAAAATTATCGTTCCGTTCCGTTCCAACCCGACGTGTAATAGAAAATTCCAAAAAAATAGCAAAAAAATTCAAAAAATTAAAAAATACCATTATGGCTTCTTTTAAATCCAGAATAGGTTGGAAAAGGCCGAGCAAGAAAGAAAATAAATATTTTCGTTCCGTTTCGTTCCTACCCAACGCGTAATAGAAAATTCCAAAAAAATAGCAAAAAAATTCAAAAAAAATGAAAAAATACCATTATGGCTCGATTTCAAGCCACCATAGGTTGAAGGAGGATGAGAAAGGAATAAAATAAAAATTATCGTTTTGTTTCGTTCCTACCTGACGCATAATAGAAAATTCCAAAAAAATAGCAAAAAAATTCAAAAAATTAAACAATACCATTATGGCTCCATTTCGAGCCAAAATAGGTTGAAAGAGGATGAGAAAGGGAGAAAATAAAAATTATTGTTTCGTTCCGTTCCTACCTGACGCGTAATAGAAAATTAAAAAAAAATAGAAAAAAATTAAAAAATTTAAAAAATAGCGTTATGGCTTCATTTCGAGCCAAAACAGGTTGGAAAAGGCCGAGAAAGAGAGAAAATTAGAATTATCGACCCGTTCCGTTTCTACCTGAGATGAAATTGAAAATGCCAAAAAAATAGTAAAAAAATTAAAAAATAGTATTATCGCTTCATTTCAAGCCAGAATAGGTTGGAAAAGGCTAAGAAAGAGAGAAAATAAATATTGTCGTTACGTTCCGTTCCTATCCGACGAGTTATAGAAAATTCAAAAAAAAGAGCAAAAAAAATTCAAAAAATAAAAATATCATTATGGCTTCATTTCAAGCCAAAATAGTTTGGAAAAGGCCGAGAAAAGGAGGAAATAAAAATTATCGTTTCGTTCCGTTCCTACTTGAAGTGGAATAGAAAATTTTAAAAAAATAGAAAAAAAAATAAAAAATGCGAATATGGCTTCATTTCATGTCAAAATAGGTTGGAAAAGGCCGAGAATGGGGGAAAATTGAAATTATCGTTCCATTTCGATCTTACCCGACGTCTAATATAAAATTCCAAAAAAATGGCGAAAAAATACAAAAAATTAAAAAATACCATTATGGCTTCATTTCAAGCCAAAATAGGTTGGAAAAGGCCGAGAAAGAGAGAAAATAAAAATTATCGTCCCGTTCCGTTTCTACCCGAGACGTAATTGAAAATTCCAAAAAAATAGTAAAAAAATTCAAAAAATTAAAAAATAGTATTATGGCTTCATTTTAAGCCAGAATAGGTTGGAAAAGGCCGACAAAGAAAGAAAATAAATATTGTCGTTCCGTTCCGTTTCTATCCGACGAGTTATAGAAAATTTCAAAAAAAGAGCAAAAAAAATTCAAAAAACAAAAAATACCATTATGGCTTCATTTCAAGCCAAAATAGGTTGGAAAAGGCCGAGAAAGGGAGAAAATAAAAATTATCGTTCCGTTCCGTTCCAACCCGACGTGTAATAGAAAATTCCAAAAAAATAGCAAAAAAATTCAAAAAATTAAAAAATACCATTATGGCTTCTTTTAAATCCAGAATAGGTTGGAAAAGGCCGAGCAAGAAAGAAAATAAATATTTTCGTTCCGTTTCGTTCCTACCCAACGCGTAATAGAAAATTCCAAAAAAATAGCAAAAAAATTCAAAAAAAATGAAAAATACCATTATGGTTCGATTTCAAGCCACCATAGGTTGAAGGAGGATGACAAAGGAAGAAAATAAAAATTATCGTTTTGTTTCGTTCCTACCTGACGCATAATAGAAAATTCCAAAAAAATAGCAAAAAAATTCAAAAAATTAAACAATACCATTATGGCTCCATTTCGAGCCAGAATAGGTTGAAAGAGGATGAGAAAGGGAAAAAATAAAAATTATTGTTTCGTTCCGTTCTTACCTGACGCGTAATAGAAAATTCCAAAAATATAGAAAAAAATTAAAAAAATTAAAAAAATTAAAAAATAGCGTTGTGGCTTCATTTAGAGCTAAAAATGGTTGGAAAATGCCGAGAAAGAGAGAAAATTAGAATTATCGTCCCTTTCCGTTTCTACCCGAGATGTAATTGAAAATTCAAAAAAAATAGTAAAAAAATTAAAAAATAGTATTATGGCTTCATTTCAAGCCAGAATAGGTTGGAAAAGGCTAAGAAAGAGAGAAAATAAATATTGTCGTTACGTTCCGTTCCTATCCGACGAGTTATAGAAAATTCCAAAAAAAGAGCAAAAAAAATTCAAAAAACAAAAAATACCATTATGACTTCATTTCAAGCCAAAATAGGTTGGAAAAGGCCGAGAAAGAGAGAAAATAAAAATTATCGTTCTGTTCCGTTTCTATCCGACGAGTTATAGAAAATTTCAAAAAAAGAGCAAAAAAAATTCAAAAAACAAAAAATACCATTATGGCCTCATTTCAAGCCAAAATAGGTTGGAAAAGGCCGAGAAAGAGAGAAAATAAATATTGTCGTTACGTTCCGTTTCTATTCGACGAGTTATAGAAAATTTCAAAAAAAGAGCAAAAAAAATTCAAAAAACAAAAAATACCATTATGGCTTCATTTCAAGCCAAAATAGGTTGGAAAAGGCCGAGAAAGGGAGAAAATAAAAATTATCATTCCGTTCCGTTCCAACCCGACGTGCAATAGAAAATTCAAAAAAAATAGCAAAAAAATTCAAAAAATTAAAAAATACCATTATGGCTTCTTTTAAATCCAGAATAGGTTGGAAAAGGCCGAGCAAGAAAGAAAATAAATATTTTCGTTCCGTTTCGTTCCTACCCAACGCTTAATAGAAAATTCCTAAAAAATAGCAAAAAAATTCAAAAAAAATGAAAAATACCATTATGGCTCGATTTCAAGCCACCATAGGTTGAAGGAGGATGACAAAGGAAGAAAATAAAAATTATCGTTTTGTTTCGTTCCTACCTGACGCATAATAGAAAATTCCAAAAAAATAGCGAAAAAATTCAAAAAATTAAAAAATACCATTATGGCTTCTTTTAAATCCAGAATAGGTTGGAAAAGGCCGAGCAAGAAAGAAAATAAATATTTTCGTTCCGTTTCGTTCCTACCCAACGCTTAATAGAAAATTCCAAAAAAATAGCAAAAAAATTCAAAAAAAATGAAAAATACCATTATGGCTCGATTTCAAGCCACCATAGGTTGAAGGAGGATGACAAAGGAAGAAAATAAAAATTATCATTTTGTTTCGTTCCTACCTGACGCATAATAGAAAATTCCAAAAAAATAGCAAAAAAATTCAAAAAATTAAACAATACCATTATGGCTCCATTTCGAGCCAAAATAGGTTGAAAGAGGATGAGAAAGGGAAAAAATAAAAATTATTGTTCCGTTCCGTTCTTACCTGACGCGTAATAGAAAATTCCAAAAATATAGAAAAAAATTAAAAAAATTAAAAAAATTAAAAAATAGCGTTGTGGCTTCATTTAGAGCTAAAACAGGTTGGAAAATGCCGAGAAAGAGAGAAAATTAGAATTATCGTCCCGTTCCGTTTCTACCCGAGATGTAATTGAAAATTCAAAAAAAATAGTAAAAAAATTAAAAAATAGTATTATGGCTTCATTTCAAGCCAGAATAGGTTGGAAAAGGCTAAGAAAGAGAGAAAATAAATATTGTCGTTACGTTCCGTTCCTATCCGACGAGTTATAGAAAATTCCAAAAAAAGAGCAAAAAAAATTCAAAAAACAAAAAATACCATTATGACTTCATTTCAAGCCAAAATAGGTTGGAAAAGGCCGAGAAAGAGAGAAAATAAAAATTATCGTTCTGTTCCGTTTCTATACGACGAGTTATAGAAAATTTCAAAAAAAGAGCAAAAAAAATTCAAAAACCAAAAAATACCATTATGGCCTCATTTCAAGCCAAAATAGGTTGGAAAAGGCCGAGAAAGAGAGAAAATAAATATTGTCGTTACGTTCCGTTTCTATCCGACGAGTTATAGAAAATTTCAAAAAAAGAGCTAAAAAAATTCAAAAAACAAAAAATACCATTATGACTTCATTTCAACCCAAAATAGGTTGGAAAAGGCCGAGAAAGAGAGAAAATAAAAATTATCTTTCTGTTCCGTTTCTATCCGACGAGTTATAGAAAATTTCAAAAAAAGAGCAAAAAAAATTCAAAAAACAAAAAATACCATTATGGCCTCATTTCAAGCCAAAATAAGTTGGAAAAGGCCGAGAAAGAGAGAAAATAAATATTGTCGTTACGTTCCGTTTCTATCCGACGAGTTATAGAAAATTTCAAAAAAAGAGCAAAAAAAATTCAAAAAACAAAAAATACCATTATGGCTTCATTTCAAGCCAAAATAGGTTGGAAAAGGCCGAGAAAGGGAGAAAATAAAAATTATCGTTCCGTTCCGTTCCAACCCGACGTGTAATAGAAAATTCCAAAAAAATAGCAAAAAAATTCAAAAAATTAAAAAATACCATTATGGCTTCTTTTAAATCAAGAATAGGTTGGAAAAGGCCGAGCAAGAAAGAAAATAAATATTTTCGTTCCGTTTCGTTCCTACCCAACGCGTAATAGAAAATTCCAAAAAAATAGCAAAAAAATTCAAAAAAAATGAAAAATACCATTATGGCTCGATTTCAAGCCACCATAGGTTGAAGGAGGATGACAAAGGAAGAAAATAAAAATTATCGTTTTGTTTCGTTCCTACCTGACGCATAATAGAAAATTCCAAAAAAATAGCAAAAAAATTCAAAAAATTAAACAATACCATTATGGCTCCATTTCGAGCCAGAATAGGTTGAAAGAGGATGAGAAAGGGAAAAAATAAAAATTATTGTTTCGTTCCGTTCTTACCTGACGCGTAATAGAAAATTCCAAAAATATAGAAAAAAATTAAAAAAATTAAAAAAATTAAAAAATAGCGTTGTGGCTTCATTTAGAGCTAAAAATGGTTGGAAAATGCCGAGAAAGAGAGAAAATTAGAATTATCGTCCCTTTCCGTTTCTACCCGAGATGTAATTGAAAATTCAAAAAAAATAGTAAAAAAATTAAAAAATAGTATTATGGCTTCATTTCAAGCCAGAATAGGTTGGAAAAGGCTAAGAAAGAGAGAAAATAAATATTGTCGTTACGTTCCGTTCCTATCCGACGAGTTATAGAAAATTCCAAAAAAAGACCAAAAAAAATTCAAAAAACAAAAAATACCATTATGACTTCATTTCAAGCCAAAATAGGTTGGAAAAGGCCGAGAAAGAGAGAAAATAAAAATTATCGTTCTGTTCCGTTTCTATCCGACGAGTTATAGAAAATTTCAAAAAAAGAGCAAAAAAAATTCAAAAAACAAAAAATACCATTATGGCCTCATTTCAAGCCAAAATAGGTTGGAAAAGGCCGAGAAAGAGAGAAAATAAATATTGTCGTTACGTTCCGTTTCTATTCGACGAGTTATAGAAAATTTCAGAAAAAGAGCAAAAAAAATTCAAAAAACAAAAAATACCATTATGGCTTCATTTCAAGCCAAAATAGGTTGGAAAAGGCCGAGAAAGGGAGAAAATAAAAATTATCATTCCGTTCCGTTCCAACCCGACGTGCAATAGAAAATTCAAAAAAAATAGCAAAAAAATTCAAAAAATTAAAAAATACCATTATGGCTTCTTTTAAATCCAGAATAGGTTGGAAAAGGCCGAGCAAGAAAGAAAATAAATATTTTCGTTCCGTTTCGTTCCTACCCAACGCTTAATAGAAAATTCCTAAAAAATAGCAAAAAAATTCAAAAAAAATGAAAAATACCATTATGGCTCGATTTCAAGCCACCATAGGTTGAAGGAGGATGACAAAGGAAGAAAATAAAAATTATCGTTTTGTTTCGTTCCTACCTGACGCATAATAGAAAATTCCAAAAAAATAGCGAAAAAATTCAAAAAATTAAAAAATACCATTATGGCTTCTTTTAAATCCAGAATAGGTTGGAAAAGGCCGAGCAAGAAAGAAAATAAATATTTTCGTTCCGTTTCGTTCCTACCCAACGCTTAATAGAAAATTCCAAAAAAATAGCAAAAAAATTCAAAAAAAATGAAAAATACCATTATGGCTCGATTTCAAGCCACCATAGGTTGAAGGAGGATGACAAAGGAAGAAAATAAAAATTATCATTTTGTTTCGTTCCTACCTGACGCATAATAGAAAATTCCAAAAAAATAGCAAAAAAATTCAAAAAATTAAACAATACCATTATGGCTCCATTTCGAGCCAAAATAGGTTGAAAGAGGATGAGAAAGGGAAAAAATAAAAATTATTGTTCCGTTCCGTTCTTACCTGACGCGTAATAGAAAATTCCAAAAATATAGAAAAAAATTAAAAAAATTAAAAAAATTAAAAAATAGCGTTGTGGCTTCATTTAGAGCTAAAACAGGTTGGAAAATGCCGAGAAAGAGAGAAAATTAGAATTATCGTCCCGTTCCGTTTCTACCCGAGATGTAATTGAAAATTCAAAAAAAATAGTAAAAAAATTAAAAAATAGTATTATGGCTTCATTTCAAGCCAGAATAGGTTGGAAAAGGCTAAGAAAGAGAGAAAATAAATATTGTCGTTACGTTCCGTTCCTATCCGACGAGTTATAGAAAATTCCAAAAAAAGAGCAAAAAAAATTCAAAAAACAAAAAATACCATTATGACTTCATTTCAAGCCAAAATAGGTTGGAAAAGGCCGAGAAAGAGAGAAAATAAAAATTATCGTTCTGTTCCGTTTCTATACGACGAGTTATAGAAAATTTCAAAAAAAGAGCAAAAAAAATTCAAAAACCAAAAAATACCATTATGGCCTCATTTCAAGCCAAAATAGGTTGGAAAAGGCCGAGAAAGAGAGAAAATAAATATTGTCGTTACGTTCCGTTTCTATCCGACGAGTTATAGAAAATTTCAAAAAAAGAGCTAAAAAAATTCAAAAAACAAAAAATACCATTATGACTTCATTTCAACCCAAAATAGGTTGGAAAAGGCCGAGAAAGAGAGAAAATAAAAATTATCTTTCTGTTCCGTTTCTATCCGACGAGTTATAGAAAATTTCAAAAAAAGAGCAAAAAAAATTCAAAAAACAAAAAATACCATTATGGCCTCATTTCAAGCCAAAATAAGTTGGAAAAGGCCGAGAAAGAGAGAAAATAAATATTGTCGTTACGTTCCGTTTCTATCCGACGAGTTATAGAAAATTTCAAAAAAAGAGCAAAAAAAATTCAAAAAACAAAAAATACCATTATGGCTTCATTTCAAGCCAAAATAGGTTGGAAAAGGCCGAGAAGGGGAGAAAATAAAAATTATCGTTCCGTTCCGTTCCAACCCGACGTGTAATAGAAAATTCCCAAAAAATAGCAAAAAAATTCAAAAAATTAAAAAATACCATTATGGCTTCTTTTAAATCCAGAATAGGTTGGAAAAGGCCGAGCAAGAAAGAAAATAAATATTTTCGTTCCGTTTCGTTCCTACCCAACGCGTAATAGAAAATTCCAAAAAAATAGCAAAAAAATTCAAAAAAAATGAAAAATACCATTATGGCTCGATTTCAAGCCACCATAGGTTGAAGGAGGATGACAAAGGAAGAAAATAAAAATTATCGTTTTGTTTCGTTCCTACCTGACGCATAATAGAAAATTCCAAAAAAATAGCAAAAAAATTCAAAAAATTAAACAATACCATTATGGCTCCATTTCGAGCCAAAATAGGTTGAAAAAGGATGAGAAAGGGAAAAAATAAAAATTATTGTTTCGTTCCGTTCTTACCTGACGCGTAATAGAAAATTCCAAAAATATAGAAAAAAATTAAAAAAATTAAAAAAATTAAAAAATAGCGTTGTGGCTTCATTTAGAGCTAAAACAGGTTGGAAAATGCCGAGAAAGAGAGAAAATTAGAATTATCGTCCCTTTCCGTTTCTACCCGAGATGTAATTGAAAATTCCAAAAAAATAGCAAAAAAATTAAAAAATAGTATTATGGCTTCATTTCAAGCCAGAATAGGTTGGAAAAGGCTAAGAAAGAGAGAAAATAAATATTGTCGTTACGTTCCGTTCTTATCCGACGAGTTATAGAAAATTCCAAAAAAAGAGCAAAAAAAATTCAAAAAACAAAAAATACCATTATGGCCTCATTTCAAGCCAAAATAGGTTGGAAAAGGCCGAGAAGGGGAGAAAATAAAAATTATCGTTCCGTTCCGTTCCAACCCGACGTGTAATAGAAAATTCCAAAAAAATAGCAAAAAAATTCAAAAAATTAAAAAATACCATTATGGCTTCTTTTAAATCCAGAATAGGTTGGAAAAGGCCGAGCAAGAAAGAAAATAAATATTTTCGTTCCGTTTCGTTCCTACCCAACGCGTAATAGAAAATTCAAAAAAAATAGCAAAAAAATTCAAAAAAAATGAAAAATACCATTATGGCTCGATTTCAAGCCACCATAGGTTGAAGGAGGATGACAAAGGAAGAAAATAAAAATTATCGTTTTGTTTCGTTCCTACCTGACGCATAATAGAAAATTCCAAAAAAATAGCAAAAAAATTCAAAAAATTAAACAATACCATTATGGCTCCATTTCGAGCCAAAATAGGTTGAAAGAGGATGAGAAAGGGAAAAAATAAAAATTATTGTTTCGTTCCGTTCTTACCTGACGCGTAATAGAAAATTCCAAAAATATAGAAAAAAATTAAAAAAATTAAAAAAATTAAAAAATAGCGTTGTGGCTTCATTTAGAGCTAAAACAGGTTGGAAAATGCCGAGAAAGAGAGAAAATTAGAATTATCGTCCCTTTCCGTTTCTACCCGAGATGTAATTGAAAATTCCAAAAAAATAGCAAAAAAATTAAAAAATAGTATTATGGCTTCATTTCAAGCCAGAATAGGTTGGAAAAGGCTAAGAAAGAGAGAAAATAAATATTGTCGTTACGTTCCGTTCTTACCCGACGAGTTATAGAAAATTCCAAAAAAAGAGCAAAAAAAATTCAAAAAACAAAAAATACCATTATGACTTCATTTCAAGCCAAAATAGGTTGGAAAAGGCCGAGAAAGAGAGAAAATAAAAATTATCGTTCTGTTCCGTTTCTATCCGACGAGTTATAGAAAATTTCAAAAAAAGAGCAAAAAAAATTCAAAAACCAAAAAATACCATTATGGCCTCATTTCAAGCCAAAATAGGTTGGAAAAGGCCGAGAAAGAGAGAAAATAAATATTGTCGTTACGTTCCGTTTCTATCCGACGAGTTATAGAAAATTTCAAAAAAAGAGCTAAAAAAATTCAAAAAACAAAAAATACCATTATGACTTCATTTCAAGCCAAAATAGGTTGGAAAAGGCCGAGAAAGAGAGAAAATAAAAATTATCGTTCTGTTCCGTTTCTATCCGACGAGTTATAGAAAATTTCAAAAAAAGAGAAAAAAAAATTCAAAAAACAAAAAATACCATTATGGCCTCATTTCAAGCCAAAATAGGTTGGAAAAGGCCGAGAAGGGGAGAAAATAAAAATTATCGTTCCGTTCCGTTCCAACCCGACGTGTAATAGAAAATTCCAAAAAAATAGCAAAAAAATTCAAAAAATTAAAAAATACCATTATGGCTTCTTTTAAATCCAGAATAGGTTGGAAAAGGCCGAGCAAGAAAGAAAATAAATATTTTCGTTCCGTTTCGTTCCTACCCAACGCGTAATAGAAAATTCAAAAAAAATAGCAAAAAAATTCAAAAAAAATGAAAAATACCATTATGGCTCGATTTCAAGCCACCATAGGTTGAAGGAGGATGACAAAGGAAGAAAATAAAAATTATCGTTTTGTTTCGTTCCTACCTGACGCATAATAGAAAATTCCAAAAAAATAGCAAAAAAATTCAAAAAATTAAACAATACCATTATAGCTCCATTTCGAGCCAAAATAGGTTGAAAGAGGATGAGAAAGGGAAAAAATAAAAATTATTGTTTCGTTCCGTTCTTACCTGACGCGTAATAGAAAATTCCAAAAATATAGAAAAAAATTAAAAAAATTAAAAAAATTAAAAAATAGCGTTGTGGCTTAATTTAGAGCTAAAACAGGTTGGAAAATGCCGAGAAAGAGAGAAAATTAGAATTATCGTCCCTTTCCGTTTCTACCCGAGATGTAATTGAAAATTCCAAAAAAATAGCAAAAAAATTAAAAAATAGTATTATGGCTTCATTTCAAGCCAGAATAGGTTGGAAAAGGCTAAGAAAGAGAGAAAATAAATATTGTCGTTACGTTCCGTTCTTATCCGACGAGTTATAGAAAATTCCAAAAAAAGAGCAAAAAAAATTCAAAAAACAAAAATATCATTATGGCTTCATTTCAAGCCAAAATAGTTTGGAAAAGGCCGAGAAAAGGAGGAAATAAAAATTATCGTTTCGTTCCGTTCCTACTTGAAGTGGAATAGAAAATTCCAAAAAAATAGCAAAAAAATTAAAAAATGCGAATATGGCTTCATTTCATGTCAAAATAGGTTGGAAAAGGCCGAGAATGGGGGAAAATTGAAATTATCGTTCCGTTTCGATCTTACCCGACGTCTAATATAAAATTCCAAAAAAATGTCGAAAAAATACAAAAAATTAAAAAATACCATTATGACTTCATTTCAAGCCAAAATATGTTGGAAAAGGCCGAGAAAGAGAGAAAATAAAAATTATCATTCTGTTCCGTTCCAACCCGACGCAAAATAGAAAATTCCAAAAAAATAGCAAAAAAATTAAAAAATACCATTATGGCTTCATTTAAAGCCAGAATAGGTTGGAAATGGCCGAGAAAGAAAGAAAATAAATATTGTCGTTCCGTTCCTTTCCTATCCGACGAGTTATAGAAAATTCCAAAAAAAATAGCAAAAAAAATTCAAAAAATAAAAAAAATACCATTATGGCTTCATTTCAAGGCAAAATAGGTTGGAAAAGGCCGTGAAAGAGAGAAAATTAGAATCATCGACCCATTCCATTTCTACCCGAGATGTAGTTGAAAATTCCAAAAAAATAGTAAAAAAATTCAAAAAATTAAAAAATAGTATTACGGCTTCATTTCAAGCCAGAATAGGTTGGAAAAGGCCGAGAAAGAGAGAATAAATATTGTCGTTCCGTTCCGTTCCTATCCGACGAGTTATAGAAAATTCCAAAAAAAAGAGCAAAAAAAATAAAAAAAATAAAAAAAATACCATTATGGCTCATTTCAAGCCAAAATAGTTTGGAAAAGGCCGAGAAAGAGAGAAAATAAAAATTATCGTTTCGTTCCGTTCCTTTCCGACGTGTAATAGAAAATTCCAAAAAAATAGCAAAAAAATTATAGAAATTAAAAAATACCATGATGGCTTCACTTAAAGCCAGAATAGGTTGGAAAAGGCCGAGAAAGAAAGAAAATAAATATTGTCGTTCCGTTTCGTTCCTACCCAACACGTAATAGAAAATTCCAAAAAAATAGCCAAAAACATTCAAAAAATGAAAAAAGACCATTATGCTATCATTTCAGGCAAAATCGGTTGGAAAAGGCCGAGAAAGAGAGAAAATTAAAATTATCGTCCCGTTCCGTTTCTACCCGAGACGTAATTGAAAATTCCAAAAAAAAGTAAAAAAATTCAAAAAATTAAAAAATAGTATTATGGCTTCATTTTAAGCCAGAATAGGTTGGAAAATGCCAACAAAGAAAGAAAATAAATATTGTCGTTCCGTTCCGTTTCTATCCGACGAGTTATAGAAAATTTCAAAAAAAGAGCAAAAAAAATTAAAAAAACAAAAAATACCATTATGGCTTCATTTCAAGCCAAAATAGGTTGGAAAAGGCCGAGAAGGGGAGAAAATAAAAATTATCGTTCCGTTCCGTTCCAACCCGACGTGTAATAGAAAATTCCAAAAAAATAGCAAAAAAATTCAAAAAATTAAAAAATACCATTATGGCTTCTTTTAAATCCAGAATAGGTTGGAAAAGGCCGAGAATGGGGGAAAATTGAAATTATCGTTCCGTTTCGATCTTACCCGACGTCTAATATAAAATTCCAAAAAAATGTCGAAAAAATACAAAAAATTAAAAAATACCATTATGACTTCATTTCAAGCCAAAATATGTTGGAAAAGGCCGAGAAAGAGAGAAAATAAAAATTATCATTCTGTTCCGTTTCTATCCGACGAGTTATAGAAAATTTCAAAAAAAGAGCAAAAAAAATTCAAAAAATAAAAAATACCATTATGGCTTCATTTCAAGCCAAAATAGGTTGGAAAAGGCCGAGAAGGGGAGAAAATAAAAATTATCGTTCCGTTCCGTTCCAACCCGACGTGTAATAGAAAATTCCAAAAAAATAGCAAAAAAATTCAAAAAATTAAAAAATACCATTATGGCTTCTTTTAAATCCAGAATAGGTTGGAAAAGGCCGAGAATGGGGGAAAATTGAAATTATCGTTCCGTTTCGATCTTACCCGACGTCTAATATAAAATTCCAAAAAAATGTCGAAAAAATACAAAAAATTAAAAAATACCATTATGACTTCATTTCAAGCCAAAATATGTTGGAAAAGGCCGAGAAAGAGAGAAAATAAAAATTATCATTCTGTTCCGTTCCAACCCGACGCAAAATAGAAAATTCCAAAAAAATAGCAAAAAAATTAAAAAATACCATTATGGCTTCATTTAAAGCCAGAATAGGTTGGAAATGGCCGAGAAAGAAAGAAAATAAATATTGTCGTTCCGTTCCTTTCCTATCCGACGAGTTATAGAAAATTCCAAAAAAAATAGCAAAAAAAATTCAAAAAATAAAAAAAATACCATTATGGCTTCATTTCAAGGCAAAATAGGTTGGAAAAGGCCGTGAAAGAGAGAAAATTAGAATCATCGACCCATTCCATTTCTACCCGAGATGTAGTTGAAAATTCCAAAAAAATAGTAAAAAAATTCAAAAAATTAAAAAATAGTATTACGGCTTCATTTCAAGCCAGAATAGGTTGGAAAAGGCCGAGAAAGAGAGAATAAATATTGTCGTTCCGTTCCGTTCCTATCCGACGAGTTATAGAAAATTCCAAAAAAAAGAGCAAAAAAAATAAAAAAAATAAAAAAAATACCATTATGGCTCATTTCAAGCCAAAATAGTTTGGAAAAGGCCGAGAAAGAGAGAAAATAAAAATTATCGTTTCGTTCCGTTCCTTTCCGACGTGTAATAGAAAATTCCAAAAAAATAGCAAAAAAATTATAGAAATTAAAAAATACCATGATGGCTTCACTTAAAGCCAGAATAGGTTGGAAAAGGCCGAGAAAGAAAGAAAATAAATATTGTCGTTCCGTTTCGTTCCTACCCAACACGTAATAGAAAATTCCAAAAAAATAGCCAAAAACATTCAAAAAATGAAAAAAGACCATTATGCTATCATTTCAGGCAAAATCGGTTGGAAAAGGCCGAGAAAGAGAGAAAATTAAAATTATCGTCCCGTTCCGTTTCTACCCGAGACGTAATTGAAAATTCCAAAAAAAAGTAAAAAAATTCAAAAAATTAAAAAATAGTATTATGGCTTCATTTTAAGCCAGAATAGGTTGGAAAATGCCGACAAAGAAAGAAAATAAATATTGTCGTTCCGTTCCGTTTCTATCCGACGAGTTATAGAAAATTTCAAAAAAAGAGCAAAAAAAATTAAAAAAACAAAAAATACCATTATGGCTTCATTTCAAGCCAAAATAGGTTGGAAAAGGCCGAGAAAGGGAGAAAATAAAAATTATCGTTCCGTTCCGTTCCAACCCGACGTGTAATAGAAAATTCCAAAAAAATAGCAAAAAAATTCAAAAAATTAAAAAATACCATTATGGCTTCTTTTAAATCCAGAATAGGTTGGAAAAGGCCGAGCAAGAAAGAAAATAAATATTTTCGTTCCGTTTCGTTCCTACCCAACGCTTAATAGAAAATTCCAAAAAAATAGCAAAAAATTCAAAAAAAATGAAAAATACCATTATGGCTCGATTTCAAGCCACCATAGGTTGAAGGAGGATGACAAAGGAAGAAAATAAAAATTATCCTTTTGTTTCGTTCCTACCTGACGCATAATAGAAAATTCCAAAAAAAATAGCAAAAAAATTCAAAAAATTAAACAATACCATTATGGCTCCATTTCGAGCCAAAATAGGTTGAAAGAGGATGAGAAAGGGAAAAAATAAAAATTATTGTTTCGTTCCGTTCTTACCTGACGCGTAATAGAAAATTCCAAAAATATAGAAAAAAATTAAAAAAATTAAAAAAATTAAAAAATAGCGTTGTGGCTTCATATAGAGCTAAAACAGGTTGGAAAATGCCGAGAAAGAGAGAAAATTAGAATTATCGTCCCTTTCCGTTTCTACCCGAGATGTAATTGAAAATTCCAAAAAAATAGCAAAAAAATTAAAAAATAGTATTATGGCTTCATTTCAAGCCAGAATAGGTTTGAAAAGGCTAAGAAAGAGAGAAAATAAATATTGTCGTTACGTTCCGTTCTTATCCGACGAGTTATAGAAAATTCCAAAAAAAGAGCAAAAAAAATTCAAAAAATAAAAATATCATTATGGCTTCATTTCAAGCCAAAATAGTTTGTAAAAGGCCGAGAAAAGGAGGAAATAAAAATTATCGTTTCGTTCCGTTCCTACTTGAAGTGGAATAGAAAATTCCAAAAAAATAGCAAAAAAATTAAAAAATGCGAATATGGCTTCATTTCATGTCAAAATAGGTTGGAAAAGGCCGAGAATGGGGGAAAATTGAAATTATCGTTCCGTTTCGATCTTACCCGACGTCTAATATAAAATTCCAAAAAAATGTCGAAAAAATACAAAAAATTAAAAAATACCATTATGACTTCATTTCAAGCCAAAATATGTTGGAAAAGGCCGAGAAAGAGGGAAAATAAAAATTATCATTCTGTTCCGTTCCAACCCGACGCAAAATAGAAAATTCCAAAAAAATAGCAAAAAAATTAAAATATACCATTATGGCTTCATTTAAAGCCAGAATATGTTGGAAATGGCCGAGAAAGAAAGAAAATAAATATTGTCGTTCCGTTCCTTTCCTATCCGACGAGTTATAGAAAATTCCAAAAAAAATAGCAAAAAAAATTCAAAAAATAAAAAAAATACCATTATGGCTTCATTTCAAGGCAAAATAGGTTGGAAAAGGCCGTGAAAGAGAGAAAATTAGAATCATCGACCCATTCCATTTCTACCCGAGATGTAGTTGAAAATTCCAAAAAAAAAGTAAAAAAATTCAAAAAATTAAAAAATAGTATTATGGCTTCATTTCAAGCCAGAATAGGTTGGAAAAGGCCGAGAAAGAGAGAATAAATATTGTCGTTCCGTTCCGTTCCTATCCGACGAGTTATAGAAAATTCCAAAAAAAAGAGCAAAAAAAATTAAAAAAATAAAAAAATACCATTATGGCTCATTTCAAGCCAAAATAGTTTGGAAAAGGCCGAGAAAGAGAGAAAATAAAAATTGTCGTTTCGTTCCGTTCCTTTCCGACGTGTAATAGAAAATTCCAAAAAAATAGCAAAAAAATTATAGAAATTAAAAAATACCATGATGGCTTCACTTAAAGCCAGAATAGGTTGGAAAAGGCCGAGAAAGAAAGAAAATAAATATTGTCGTTCCGTTTCGTTCCTACCCAACACGTAATAGAAAATTCCAAAAAAATAGCCAAAAACATTCAAAAAATGAAAAAAGACCATTATGCTATCATTTCAGGCAAAATCGGTTGGAAAAGGCCGAGAAAGAGAGAAAATTAAAATTATCGTCCCGTTCCGTTTCTACCCGAGACGTAATTGAAAATTCCAAAAAAAAGTAAAAAAATTCAAAAAATTAAAAAATAGTATTATGGCTTCATTTTAAGCCAGAATAGGTTGGAAAATGCCGACAAAGAAAGAAAATAAATATTGTCGTTCCGTTCCGTTTCTATCCGACGAGTTATAGAAAATTTCAAAAAAAGAGCAAAAAAAATTAAAAAAACAAAAAATACCATTATGGCTTCATTTCAAGCCAAAATAGGTTGGAAAAGGCCGAGAAAGGGAGAAAATAAAAATTATCGTTCCGTTCCGTTCCAACCCGACGTGTAATAGAAAATTCCAAAAAAATAGCAAAAAAATTCAAAAAATTAAAAAATACCATTATGGCTTCTTTTAAATCCAGAATAGGTTGGAAATGGCCGAGCAAGAAAGAAAATAAATATTTTCGTTCCGTTTCGTTCCTACCCAACGCTTAATAGAAAATTCCAAAAAAATAGCAAAAAAATTCAAAAAAAATGAAAAATACCATTATGGCTCGATTTCAAGCCACCATAGGTTGAAGGAGGATGACAAAGGAAGAAAATAAAAATTATCATTTTGTTTCGTTCCTACCTGACGCATAATAGAAAATTCCAAAAAAATAGCAAAAAAATTCAAAAAATTAAACAATACCATTATGGCTCCATTTCGAGCCAAAATAGGTTGAAAGAGGATGAGAAAGGGAAAAAATAAAAATTATTGTTTCGTTCCGTTCTTACCTGACGCGTAATAGAAAATTCCAAAAATATAGAAAAAAATTAAAAAAATTAAAAAAATTAAAAAATAGCGTTGTGGCTTCATTTAGAGCTAAAACAGGTTGGAAAATGCCGAGAAAGAGAGAAAATTAGAATTATCGTCCCTTTCCGTTTCTACCCGAGATGTAATTGAAAATTCCAAAAAAATAGCAAAAAAATTAAAAAATAGTATTATGGCTTCATTTCAAGCCAGAATAGGTTGGAAAAGGCTAAGAAAGAGAGAAAATAAATATTGTCGTTACGTTCCGT
This sequence comes from Quercus agrifolia, assembly GCA_029955455.1. NCBI lineage: Eukaryota > Viridiplantae > Streptophyta > Magnoliopsida > Fagales > Fagaceae > Quercus > Quercus agrifolia. The sequence continues at coordinate 39,515,254 of JARQAD010000004.1, read as the reverse complement.
TCTTATCCGACGAGTTATAGAAAATTCCAAAAAAAGAGCAAAAAAAATTCAAAAAATAAAAATATCATTATGGCTTCATTTCAAGCCAAAATAGTTTGGAAAAGGCCGAGAAAAGGAGGAAATAAAAATTATCGTTTCGTTCCGTTCCTACTTGAAGTGGAATAGAAAATTCCAAAAAAATAGCAAAAAAATTAAAAAATGCGAATATGGCTTCATTTCATGTCAAAATAGGTTGGAAAAGGCCGAGAATGGGGGAAAATTGAAATTATCGTTCCGTTTCGATCTTACCCGACGTCTAATATAAAATTCCAAAAAAATGTCGAAAAAATACAAAAAATTAAAAAATACCATTATGACTTCATTTCAAGCCAAAATATGTTGGAAAAGGCCGAGAAAGAGAGAAAATAAAAATTATCATTCTGTTCCGTTCCAACCCGACGCAAAATAGAAAATTCCAAAAAAATAGCAAAAAAATTAAAAAATACCATTATGGCTTCATTTAAAGCCAGAATAGGTTTGAAATGGCCGAGAAAGAAAGAAAATAAATATTGTCGTTCCGTTCCTTTCCTATCCGACGAGTTATAGAAAATTCCAAAAAAAATAGCAAAAAAAATTCAAAAAATAAAAAAAATACCATTATGGCTTCATTTCAAGGCAAAATAGGTTGGAAAAGGCCGTGAAAGAGAGAAAATTAGAATCATCGACCCATTCCATTTCTACCCGAGATGTAGTTGAAAATTCCAAAAAAATAGTAAAAAAATTCAAAAAATTAAAAAATAGTATTAAGGCTTCATTTCAAGCCAGAATAGGTTGGAAAAGGCCGAGAAAGAGAGAATAAATATTGTCGTTCCGTTCCGTTCCTATCCGACGAGTTATAGAAAATTCCAAAAAAAAGAGCAAAAAAAATTCAAAAAATAAAAAAATACCATTATGGCTCATTTCAAGCCAAAATAGTTTGGAAAAGGCCGAGAAAGAGAGAAAATAAAAATTATCGTTTCGTTCCGTTCCTTTCCGACGTGTAATAGAAAATTCCAAAAAAATAGCAAAAAAATTATAGAAATTAAAAAATACCATGATGGCTTCACTTAAAGCCAGAATAGGTTGGAAAAGGCCGAGAAAGAAAGAAAATAAATATTGTCGTTCCGTTTCGTTCCTACCCAACACGTAATAGAAAATTCCAAAAAAATAGCCAAAAACATTCAAAAAATGAAAAAAGACCATTATGCTATCATTTCAGGCAAAATCGGTTGGAAAAGGCCGAGAAAGAGAGAAAATTAAAATTATCGTCCCGTTCCGTTTCTACCCGAGACGTAATTGAAAATTCCAAAAAAAAGTAAAAAAATTCAAAAAATTAAAAAATAGTATTATGGCTTCATTTTAAGCCAGAATAGGTTGGAAAATGCCGACAAAGAAAGAAAATAAATATTGTCGTTCCGTTCCGTTTCTATCCGACGAGTTATAGAAAATTTCAAAAAAAGAGCAAAAAAAATTAAAAAAACAAAAAATACCATTATGGCTTCATTTCAAGCCAAAATAGGTTGGAAAAGGCCGAGAAAGGGAGAAAATAAAAATTATCGTTCCGTTCCGTTCCAACCCGACGTGTAATAGAAAATTCCAAAAAAATAGCAAAAAAATTCAAAAAATTAAAAAATACCATTATGGCTTCTTTTAAATCCAGAATAGGTTGGAAAAGGCCGAGCAAGAAAGAAAATAAATATTTTCGTTCCGTTTCGTTCCTACCCAACGCTTAATAGAAAATTCCAAAAAAATTCAAAAAAAATGAAAAATACCATTATGGCTCGATTTCAAGCCACCATAGGTTGAAGGAGGATGACAAAGGAAGAAAATAAAAATTATCATTTTGTTTCGTTCCTACCTGACGCATAATAGAAAATTCCAAAAAAATAGCAAAAAAATTCAAAAAATTAAACAATACCATTATGGCTCCATTTCGAGCCAAAATAGGTTGAAAGAGGATGAGAAAGGGAAAAAATAAAAATTATTGTTTCGTTCCGTTCTTACCTGACGCGTAATAGAAAATTCCAAAAATATAGAAAAAAATTAAAAAAATTAAAAAAATTAAAAAATAGCGTTGTGGCTTCATTTAGAGCTAAAACAGGTTGGAAAATGCCGAGAAAGAGAGAAAATTAGAATTATCGTCCCTTTCCGTTTCTACCCGAGATGTAATTGAAAATTCCAAAAAAATAGCAAAAAAATTAAAAAATAGTATTATGGCTTCATTTCAAGCCAGAATAGGTTGGAAAAGGCTAAGAAAGAGAGAAAATAAATATTGTCGTTACGTTCCGTTCTTATCCGACGAGTTATAGAAAATTCCAAAAAAAGAGCAAAAAAAATTCAAAAAATAAAAATATCATTATGGCTTCATTTCAAGCCAAAATAGTTTGGAAAAGGCCGAGAAAAGGAGGAAATAAAAATTATCGTTTCGTTCCGTTCCTACTTGAAGTGGAATAGAAAATTCCAAAAAAATAGCAAAAAAATTAAAAAATGCGAATATGGCTTCATTTCATGTCAAAATAGGTTGGAAAAGGCCGAGAATGGGGGAAAATTGAAATTATCGTTCCGTTTCGATCTTACCCGACGTCTAATATAAAATTCCAAAAAAATGTCGAAAAAATACAAAAAATTAAAAAATACCATTATGACTTCATTTCAAGCCAAAATATGTTGGAAAAGGCCGAGAAAGAGAGAAAATAAAAATTATCATTCTGTTCCGTTCCAACCCGACGCAAAATAGAAAATTCCAAAAAAATAGCAAAAAAATTAAAAAATACCATTATGGCTTCATTTAAAGCCAGAATAGGTTGGAAATGGCCGAGAAAGAAAGAAAATAAATATTGTCGTTCCGTTCCTTTCCTATCCGACGAGTTATAGAAAATTCCAAAAAAAATAGCAAAAAAAATTCAAAAAATAAAAAAAATACCATTATGGCTTCATTTCAAGGCAAAATAGGTTGGAAAAGGCCGTGAAAGAGAGAAAATTAGAATCATCGACCCATTCCATTTCTACCCGAGATGTAGTTGAAAATTCCAAAAAAATAGTAAAAAAATTCAAAAAATTAAAAAATAGTATTATGGCTTCATTTCAAGCCAGAATAGGTTGGAAAAGGCCGAGAAAGAGAGAATAAATATTGTCGTTCCGTTCCGTTCCTATCCGACGAGTTATAGAAAATCCAAAATAAAGAGCAAAAAAAATACAAAAAATAAAAAAATACCATTATGGCTCATTTCAAGCCAAAATAGTTTGGAAAAGGCCGAGAAAGAGAGAAAATAAAAATTATCGTTTCGTTCCGTTCCTTTCCGACGTGTAATAGAAAATTCCAAAAAAATAGCAAAAAAATTATAGAAATTAAAAAATACCATGATGGCTTCACTTAAAGCCAGAATAGGTTGGAAAAGGCCGAGAAAGAAAGAAAATAAATATTGTCGTTCCGTTTCGTTCCTACCCAACACGTAATAGAAAATTCCAAAAAAATAGCCAAAAACATTCAAAAAATGAAAAAAGACCATTATGCTATCATTTCAGGCAAAATCGGTTGGATAAGGCCGAGAAAGAGAGAAAATTAAAATTATCGTCCCGTTCCGTTTCTACCCGAGACGTAATTGAAAATTCCAAAAAAAAGTAAAAAAATTCAAAAAATTAAAAAATAGTATTATGGCTTCATTTTAAGCGAGAATAGGTTGGAAAATGCCAACAAAGAAAGAAAATAAATATTGTCGTTCCGTTCCGTTTCTATCCGACGAGTTATAGAAAATTTCAAAAAAAGAGCAAAAAAAATTAAAAAAACAAAAAATACCATTATGGCTTCATTTCAAGCCAAAATAGGTTGGAAAAGGCCGAGAAAGGGAGAAAATAAAAATTATCGTTCCGTTCCGTTCCAACCCGACGTGTAATAGAAAATTCCAAAAAAATAGCAAAAAAATTCAAAAAATTAAAAAATACCATTATGGCTTCTTTTAAATCCAGAATAGGTTGGAAAAGGCCGAGCAAGAAAGAAAATAAATATTTTCGTTCTGTTTCGTTCCTACCCAACGCTTAATAGAAAATTCCAAAAAAATAGCAAAAAAATTCAAAAAAAATGAAAAATACCATTATGGCTCGATTTCAAGCCACCATAGGTTGAAGGAGGATGACAAAGGAAGAAAATAAAAATTATCATTTTGTTTCGTTCCTACCTGACGCATAATAGAAAATTCAAAAAAATAGCAAAAAAATTCAAAAAATTAAACAATACCATTATGGCTCCATTTCGAGCCAAAATAGGTTGAAAGAGGATGAGAAAGGGAAAAAATAAAAATTATTGTTTCGTTCCGTTCTTACCTGACGCGTAATAGAAAATTCCAAAAATATAGAAAAAAATTAAAAAAATTAAAAAAATTAAAAAATAGCGTTGTGGCTTCATTTAGAGCTAAAACAGGTTGGAAAATGCCGAGAAAGAGAGAAAATTAGAATTATCGTCCCGTTCCGTTTCTACCCGAGATGTAATTGAAAATTCAAAAAAAATAGTAAAAAAATTAAAAAATAGTATTATGGCTTCATTTCAAGCCAGAATAGGTTGGAAAAGGCTAAGAAAGAGAGAAAATAAATATTGTCGTTACGTTCCGTTCCTATCCGACGAGTTATAGAAAATTCCAAAAAAAGAGCAAAAAAATTTCAAAAAACAAAAAATACCATTATGACTTCATTTCAAGCCAAAATAGGTTGGAAAAGGCCGAGAAAGAGAGAAAATAAAAATTATCGTTCTGTTCCGTTTCTATCCGACGAGTTATAGAAAATTTCAAAAAAAGAGCAAAAAAAATTCAAAAACCAAAAAATACCATTATGGCCTCATTTCAAGCCAAAATAGGTTGGAAAAGGCCGAGAAAGAGAGAAAATAAATATTGTCGTTACGTTCCGTTTCTATCCGACGAGTTATAGAAAATTTCAAAAAAAGAGCTAAAAAAATTTAAAAAACAAAAAATACCATTATGACTTCATTTCAACCCAAAATAGGTTGGAAAAGGCCGAGAAAGAGAGAAAATAAAAATTATCGTTCTGTTCCGTTTCTATCCGACGAGTTATAGAAAATTTCAAAAAAAGAGCAAAAAAAATTCAAAAACCAAAAAATACCATTATGGCCTCATTTCAAGCCAAAATAGGTTGGAAAAGGCCGAGAAAGAGAGAAAATAAATATTGTCGTTACGTTCCGTTTCTATCCGACGAGTTATAGAAAATTTCAAAAAAAGAGCTAAAAAAATTCAAAAAACAAAAAATACCATTATGACTTCATTTCAACCCAAAATAGGTTGGAAAAGGCCGAGAAAGAGAGAAAATAAAAATTATCGTTCTGTTCCGTTTCTATCCGACGAGTTATAGAAAATTTCAAAAAAAGAGCAAAAAAAATTCAAAAAACAAAAAATACCATTATGGCCTCATTTCAAGCCAAAATAAGTTGGAAAAGGCCGAGAAAGAGAGAAAATAAATATTGTCGTTACGTTCCGTTTCTATCCGACGAGTTATAGAAAATTTCAAAAAAAGAGCAAAAAAAATTCAAAAAATAAAAAATACCATTATGGCTTCATTTCAAGCCAAAATAGGTTGGAAAAGGCCGAGAAGGGGAGAAAATAAAAATTATCGTTCCGTTCCGTTCCAACCCGACGTGTAATAGAAAATTCCAAAAAAATAGCAAAAAAATTCAAAAAATTAAAAAATACCATTATGGCTTCTTTTAAATCCAGAATAGGTTGGAAAAGGCCGAGCAAGAAAGAAAATAAATATTTTCGTTCCGTTTCGTTCCTACCCAACGCTTAATAGAAAATTCCAAAAAAATAGCAAAAAAATTCAAAAAAAATGAAAAATACCATTATGGCTCGATTTCAAGCCACCATAGGTTGAAGGAGGATGACAAAGGAAGAAAATAAAAATTATCATTTTGTTTCGTTCCTACCTGACGCATAATAGAAAATTCCAAAAAAATAGCAAAAAAATTCAAAAAATTAAACAATACCATTATGGCTCCATTTCGAGCCAAAATAGGTTGAAAGAGGATGAGAAAGGGAAAAAATAAAAATTATTGTTTCGTTCCGTTCTTACCTGACGCGTAATAGAAAATTCCAAAAATATAGAAAAAAATTAAAAAAATTAAAAAAATTAAAAAATAGCGTTGTGGCTTCATTTAGAGCTAAAACAGGTTGGAAAATGCCGAGAAAGAGAGAAAATTAGAATTATCGTCCCGTTCCGTTTCTACCCGAGATGTAATTGAAAATTCAAAAAAAATAGTAAAAAAATTAAAAAATAGTATTATGGCTTCATTTCAAGCCAGAATAGGTTGGAAAAGGCTAAGAAAGAGAGAAAATAAATATTGTCGTTACGTTCCGTTCCTATCCGACGAGTTATAGAAAATTCCAAAAAAAGAGCAAAAAAAATTCAAAAAACAAAAAATACCATTATGACTTCATTTCAAGCCAAAATAGGTTGGAAAAGGCCGAGAAAGAGAGAAAATAAAAATTATCGTTCTGTTCCGTTTCTATCCGACGAGTTATAGAAAATTTCAAAAAAAGAGCAAAAAAAATTCAAAAACCAAAAAATACCATTATGGCCTCATTTCAAGCCAAAATAGGTTGGAAAATGCCGAGAAAGAGAGAAAATAAATATTGTCGTTACGTTCCGTTTCTATCCGACGAGTTATAGAAAATTTCAAAAAAAGAGCTAAAAAAATTCAAAAAACAAAAAATACCATTATGACTTCATTTCAACCCAAAATAGGTTGGAAAAGGCCGAGAAAGAGAGAAAATAAAAATTATCGTTCTGTTCCGTTTCTATCCGACGAGTTATAGAAAATTTCAAAAAAAGAGCAAAAAAAATTCAAAAAACAAAAAATACCATTATGGCCTCATTTCAAGCCAAAATAAGTTGGAAAAGGCCGAGAAAGAGAGAAAATAAATATTGTCGTTACGTTCCGTTTCTATCCGACGAGTTATAGAAAATTTCAAAAAAAGAGCAAAAAAAATTCAAAAAATAAAAAATACCATTATGGCTTCATTTCAAGCGAAAATAGGTTGGAAAAGGCCGAGAAGGGGAGAAAATAAAAATTATCGTTCCGTTCCGTTCCAACCCGACGTGTAATAGAAAATTCCAAAAAAATAGCAAAAAAATTCAAAAAATTAAAAAATACCATTATGGCTTCTTTTAAATCCAGAATAGGTTGGAAAAGGCCGAGCAAGAAAGAAAATAAATATTTTCGTTCCGTTTCGTTCCTACCCAACGCTTAATAGAAAATTCCAAAAAAATAGCAAAAAAATTCAAAAAAAATGAAAAATACCATTAGGGCTCGATTTCAAGCCACCATAGGTTGAAGGAGGATGACAAAGGAAGAAAATAAAAATTATCATTTTGTTTCGTTCCTACCTGACGCATAATAGAAAATTCCAAAAAAATAGCAAAAAAATTCAAAAAATTAAACAATACCATTATGGCTCCATTTCGAGCCAAAATAGGTTGAAAGAGGATGAGAAAGGGAAAAAATAAAAATTATTGTTTCGTTCCGTTCTTACCTGACGCGTAATAGAAAATTCCAAAAATATAGAAAAAAATTAAAAAAATTAAAAAAATTAAAAAATAGCGTTGTGGCTTCATTTAGAGCTAAAACAGGTTGGAAAATGCCGAGAAAGAGAGAAAATTAGAATTATCGTCCCGTTCCGTTTCTACCCGAGATGTAATTGAAAATTCAAAAAAAATAGTAAAAAAATTAAAAAATAGTATTATGGCTTCATTTCAAGCCAGAATAGGTTGGAAAAGGCTAAGAAAGAGAGAAAATAAATATTGTCGTTACGTTCCGTTCCTATCCGACGAGTTATAGAAAATTCCAAAAAAAGAGCAAAAAAAATTCAAAAAACAAAAAATACCATTATGACTTCATTTCAAGCCAAAATAGGTTGGAAAAGGCCGAGAAAGAGAGAAAATAAAAATTATCGTTCTGTTCCGTTTCTATCCGACGAGTTATAGAAAATTTCAAAAAAAGAGCAAAAAAAATTCAAAAACCAAAAAATACCATTATGGCCTCATTTCAAGCCAAAATAGGTTGGAAAAGGCCGAGAAAGAGAGAAAATAAATATTGTCGTTACGTTCCGTTTCTATCCGACGAGTTATAGAAAATTTCAAAAAAAGAGCTAAAAAAATTCAAAAAACAAAAAATACCATTATGACTTCATTTCAACCCAAAATAGGTTGGAAAAGGCCGAGAAAGAGAGAAAATAAAAATTATCGTTCTGTTCCGTTTCTATCCGACGAGTTATAGAAAATTTCAAAAAAAGAGCAAAAAAAATTCAAAAAACAAAAAATACCATTATGGCCTCATTTCAAGCCAAAATAAGTTGGGAAAGGCCGAGAAAGAGAGAAAATAAAAATTATCGTTCTGTTCCGTTTCTATCCGACGAGTTATAGAAAATTTCAAAAAAAGAGCAAAAAAAATTCAAAAAATAAAAAATACCATTATGGCTTCATTTCAAGCCAAAATAGGTTGGAAAAGGCCGAGAAGGGGAGAAAATAAAAATTATCGTTCCGTTCCGTTCCAACCCGACGTGTAATAGAAAATTCCAAAAAAATAGCAAAAAAATTCAAAAAATTAAAAAATACCATTATGGCTTCTTTTAAATCCAGAATAGGTTGGAAAAGGCCGAGCAAGAAAGAAAATAAATATTTTCGTTCCGTTTCGTTCCTACCCAACGCTTAATAGAAAATTCCAAAAAAATAGCAAAAAAATTCAAAAAAAATGAAAAATACCATTAGGGCTCGATTTCAAGCCACCATAGGTTGAAGGAGGATGACAAAGGAAGAAAATAAAAATTATCATTTTGTTTCGTTCCTACCTGACGCATAATAGAAAATTCCAAAAAAATAGCAAAAAAATTCAAAAAATTAAACAATACCATTATGGCTCCATTTCGAGCCAAAATAGGTTGAAAGAGGATGAGAAAGGGAAAAAATAAAAATTATTGTTTCGTTCCGTTCTTACCTGACGCGTAATAGAAAATTCCAAAAATATAGAAAAAAATTAAAAAAATTAAAAAAATTAAAAAATAGCGTTGTGGCTTCATTTAGAGCTAAAACAGGTTGGAAAATGCCGAGAAAGAGAGAAAATTAGAATTATCGTCCCGTTCCGTTTCTACCCGAGATGTAATTGAAAATTCAAAAAAAATAGTAAAAAAATTAAAAAATAGTATTATGGCTTCATTTCAAGCCAGAATAGGTTGGAAAAGGCTAAGAAAGAGAGAAAATAAATATTGTCGTTACGTTCCGTTCCTATCCGACGAGTTATAGAAAATTCCAAAAAAAGAGCAAAAAAAATTCAAAAAACAAAAAATACCATTATGACTTCATTTCAAGCCAAAATAGGTTGGAAAAGGCCGAGAAAGAGAGAAAATAAAAATTATCGTTCTGTTCCGTTTCTATCCGACGAGTTATAGAAAATTTCAAAAAAAGAGCAAAAAAAATTCAAAAACCAAAAAATACCATTATGGCCTCATTTCAAGCCAAAATAGGTTGGAAAATGCCGAGAAAGAGAGAAAATAAATATTGTCGTTACGTTCCGTTTCTATCCGACGAGTTATAGAAAATTTCAAAAAAAGAGCTAAAAAAATTCAAAAAACAAAAAATACCATTATGACTTCATTTCAACCCAAAATAGGTTGGAAAAGGCCGAGAAAGAGAGAAAATAAAAATTATCGTTCTGTTCCGTTTCTATCCGACGAGTTATAGAAAATTTCAAAAAAAGAGCAAAAAAAATTCAAAAAACAAAAAATACCATTATGGCCTCATTTCAAGCCAAAATAAGTTGGAAAAGGCCGAGAAAGAGAGAAAATAAATATTGTCGTTACGTTCCGTTTCTATCCGACGAGTTATAGAAAATTTCAAAAAAAGAGCAAAAAAAATTCAAAAAATAAAAAATACCATTATGGCTTCATTTCAAGCGAAAATAGGTTGGAAAAGGCCGAGAAGGGGAGAAAATAAAAATTATCGTTCCGTTCCGTTCCAACCCGACGTGTAATAGAAAATTCCAAAAAAATAGCAAAAAAATTCAAAAAATTAAAAAATACCATTATGGCTTCTTTTAAATCCAGAATAGGTTGGAAAAGGCCGAGCAAGAAAGAAAATAAATATTTTCGTTCCGTTTCGTTCCTACCCAACGCTTAATAGAAAATTCCAAAAAAATAGCAAAAAAATTCAAAAAAAATGAAAAATACCATTAGGGCTCGATTTCAAGCCACCATAGGTTGAAGGAGGATGACAAAGGAAGAAAATAAAAATTATCATTTTGTTTCGTTCCTACCTGACGCATAATAGAAAATTCCAAAAAAATAGCAAAAAAATTCAAAAAATTAAACAATACCATTATGGCTCCATTTCGAGCCAAAATAGGTTGAAAGAGGATGAGAAAGGGAAAAAATAAAAATTATTGTTTCGTTCCGTTCTTACCTGACGCGTAATAGAAAATTCCAAAAATATAGAAAAAAATTAAAAAAATTAAAAAAATTAAAAAATAGCGTTGTGGCTTCATTTAGAGCTAAAACAGGTTGGAAAATGCCGAGAAAGAGAGAAAATTAGAATTATCGTCCCGTTCCGTTTCTACCCGAGATGTAATTGAAAATTCAAAAAAAATAGTAAAAAAATTAAAAAATAGTATTATGGCTTCATTTCAAGCCAGAATAGGTTGGAAAAGGCTAAGAAAGAGAGAAAATAAATATTGTCGTTACGTTCCGTTCCTATCCGACGAGTTATAGAAAATTCCAAAAAAAGAGCAAAAAAAATTCAAAAAACAAAAAATACCATTATGACTTCATTTCAAGCCAAAATAGGTTGGAAAAGGCCGAGAAAGAGAGAAAATAAAAATTATCGTTCTGTTCCGTTTCTATCCGACGAGTTATAGAAAATTTCAAAAAAAGAGCAAAAAAAATTCAAAAACCAAAAAATACCATTATGGCCTCATTTCAAGCCAAAATAGGTTGGAAAAGGCCGAGAAAGAGAGAAAATAAATATTGTCGTTACGTTCCGTTTCTATCCGACGAGTTATAGAAAATTTCAAAAAAAGAGCTAAAAAAATTCAAAAAACAAAAAATACCATTATGACTTCATTTCAACCCAAAATAGGTTGGAAAAGGCCGAGAAAGAGAGAAAATAAAAATTATCGTTCTGTTCCGTTTCTATCCGACGAGTTATAGAAAATTTCAAAAAAAGAGCAAAAAAAATTCAAAAAACAAAAAATACCATTATGGCCTCATTTCAAGCCAAAATAAGTTGGGAAAGGCCGAGAAAGAGAGAAAATAAAAATTATCGTTCTGTTCCGTTTCTATCCGACGAGTTATAGAAAATTTCAAAAAAAGAGCAAAAAAAATTCAAAAAATAAAAAATACCATTATGGCTTCATTTCAAGCCAAAATAGGTTGGAAAAGGCCGAGAAGGGGAGAAAATAAAAATTATCGTTCCGTTCCGTTCCAACCCGACGTGTAATAGAAAATTCCAAAAAAATAGCAAAAAAATTCAAAAAATTAAAAAATACCATTATGGCTTCTTTTAAATCCAGAATAGGTTGGAAAAGGCCGAGCAAGAAAGAAAATAAATATTTTCGTTCCGTTTCGTTCCTACCCAACGCTTAATAGAAAATTCCAAAAAAATAGCAAAAAAATTCAAAAAAAATGAAAAATACCATTAGGGCTCGATTTCAAGCCACCATAGGTTGAAGGAGGATGACAAAGGAAGAAAATAAAAATTATCATTTTGTTTCGTTCCTACCTGACGCATAATAGAAAATTCCAAAAAAATAGCAAAAAAATTCAAAAAATTAAACAATACCATTATGGCTCCATTTCGAGCCAAAATAGGTTGAAAGAGGATGAGAAAGGGAAAAAATAAAAATTATTGTTTCGTTCCGTTCTTACCTGACGCGTAATAGAAAATTCCAAAAATATAGAAAAAAATTAAAAAAATTAAAAAAATTAAAAAATAGCGTTGTGGCTTCATTTAGAGCTAAAACAGGTTGGAAAATGCCGAGAAAGAGAGAAAATTAGAATTATCGTCCCGTTCCGTTTCTACCCGAGATGTAATTGAAAATTCAAAAAAAATAGTAAAAAAATTAAAAAATAGTATTATGGCTTCATTTCAAGCCAGAATAGGTTGGAAAAGGCTAAGAAAGAGAGAAAATAAATATTGTCGTTACGTTCCGTTCCTATCCGACGAGTTATAGAAAATTCCAAAAAAAGAGCAAAAAAAATTCAAAAAACAAAAAATACCATTATGACTTCATTTCAAGCCAAAATAGGTTGGAAAAGGCCGAGAAAGAGAGAAAATAAAAATTATCGTTCTGTTCCGTTTCTATCCGACGTGTTATAGAAAATTTCAAAAAAAGAGCAAAAAAAATTCAAAAAATAAAAAATACCATTATGGCTTCATTTCATGCCAAAATAGGTTGGAAAAGGCCGAGAAGGGGAGAAAATAAAAATTATCGTTCCGTTCCGTTCCAACCCGACGTGTAATAGAAAATTCCAAAAAAATAGCAAAAAAATTAAAAAAATTAAAAAATACCATTATGGCATCTTTTAAATCCAGAATAGGTTGGAAAAGGCCGAGCAAGAAAGAAAATAAATATTTTCGTTCCGTTTCGTTCCTACCCAACGCTTAATAGAAAATTCCAAAAAAATAGCAAAAAAATTCAAAAAAAATGAAAAATACCATTAGGGCTCGATTTCAAGCCACCATAGGTTGAAGGAGGATGACAAAGGAAGAAAATAAAAATTATCATTTTGTTTCGTTCCTACCTGACGCATAATAGAAAATTCCAAAAAAATAGCAAAAAAATTCAAAAAATTAAACAATACCATTATGGCTCCATTTCGAGCCAAAATAGGTTGAAAGAGGATGAGAAAGGGAAAAAATAAAAATTATTGTTTCGTTCCGTTCTTACCTGACGCGTAATAGAAAATTCCAAAAATATAGAAAAAAATTAAAAAAATTAAAAAATAGCGTTGTGGCTTCATTTAGAGCTAAAACAGGTTGGAAAATGCCGAGAAAGAGAGAAAATTAGAATTATCGTCCCGTTCCGTTTCTACCCGAGATGTAATTGAAAATTCAAAAAAAATAGTAAAAAAATTAAAAAATAGTATTATGGCTTCATTTCAAGCCAGAATAGGTTGGAAAAGGCTAAGAAAGAGAGAAAATAAATATTGTCGTTACGTTCCGTTCCTATCCGACGAGTTATAGAAAATTCCAAAAAAAGAGCAAAAAAAATTCAAAAAACAAAAAATACCATTATGACTTCATTTCAAGCCAAAATAGGTTGGAAAAGGCCGAGAAAGAGAGAAAATAAAAATTATCGTTCTGTTCCGTTTCTATCCGACGAGTTATAGAAAATTTCAAAAAAAGAGCAAAAAAAATTCAAAAACCAAAAAATACCATTATGGCCTCATTTCAAGCCAAAATAGGTTGGAAAAGGCCGAGAAAGAGAGAAAATAAATATTGTCGTTACGTTCCGTTTCTATCCGACGAGTTATAGAAAATTTCAAAAAAAGAGCTAAAAAAATTCAAAAAACAAAAAATACCATTATGACTTCATTTCAACCCAAAATAGGTTGGAAAAGGCCGAGAAAGAGAGAAAATAAAAATTATCGTTCTGTTCCGTTTCTATCCGACGAGTTATAGAAAATTTCAAAAAAAGAGCAAAAAAAATTCAAAAAACAAAAAATACCATTATGGCCTCATTTCAAGCCAAAATAAGTTGGAAAAGGCCGAGAAAGAGAGAAAATAAATATTGTCGTTACGTTCCGTTTCTATCCGACGAGTTATAGAAAATTTCAAAAAAAGAGCAAAAAAAATTCAAAAAATAAAAAATACCATTATGGCTTCATTTCAAGCCAAAATAGGTTGGAAAAGGCCGAGAAGGGGAGAAAATAAAAATTATCGTTCCGTTCCGTTCCAACCCGACGTGTAATAGAAAATTCCAAAAAAATAGCAAAAAAATTCAAAAAATTAAAAAATACCATTATGGCTTCTTTTAAATCCAGAATAGGTTGGAAAAGGCCGAGAATGGGGGAAAATTGAAATTATCGTTCCGTTTCGATCTTACCCGACGTCTAATATAAAATTCCAAAAAAATGTCGAAAAAATACAAAAAATTAAAAAATACCATTATGACTTCATTTCAAGCCAAAATATGTTGGAAAAGGCCGAGAAAGAGAGAAAATAAAAATTATCATTCTGTTCCGTTCCAACCCGACGCAAAATAGAAAATTCCAAAAAAATAGCAAAAAAATTAAAAAATACCATTATGGCTTCATTTAAAGCCAGAATAGGTTGGAAATGGCCGAGAAAGAAAGAAAATAAATATTGTCGTTCCGTTCCTTTCCTATCCGACGAGTTATAGAAAATTCCAAAAAAAATAGCAAAAAAAATTCAAAAAATAAAAAAAATACCATTATGGCTTCATTTCAAGGCAAAATAGGTTGGAAAAGGCCGTGAAAGAGAGAAAATTAGAATCATCGACCCATTCCATTTCTACCCGAGATGTAGTTGAAAATTCCAAAAAAATAGTAAAAAAATTCAAAAAATTAAAAAATAGTATTACGGCTTCATTTCAAGCCAGAATAGGTTGGAAAAGGCCGAGAAAGAGAGAATAAATATTGTCGTTCCGTTCCGTTCCTATCCGACGAGTTATAGAAAATTCCAAAAAAAAGAGCAAAAAAAATAAAAAAAAAATAAAAAAAATACCATTATGGCTCATTTCAAGCCAAAATAGTTTGGAAAAGGCCGAGAAAGAGAGAAAATAAAAATTATCGTTTCGTTCCGTTCCTTTCCGACGTGTAATAGAAAATTCCAAAAAAATAGCAAAAAAATTATAGAAATTAAAAAATACCATGATGGCTTCACTTAAAGCCAGAATAGGTTGGAAAAGGCCGAGAAAGAAAGAAAATAAATATTGTCGTTCCGTTTCGTTCCTACCCAACACGTAATAGAAAATTCCAAAAAAATAGCCAAAAACATTCAAAAAATGAAAAATGACCATTATGCTATCATTTCAGGCAAAATCGGTTGGAAAAAGGCCGAGAAAGAGAGAAAATTAAAATTATCGTCCCGTTCCGTTTCTACCCGAGACGTAATTGAAAATTCCAAAAAAAAGTAAAAAAATTCAAAAAATTAAAAAATAGTATTATGGCTTCATTTTAAGCCAGAATAGGTTGGAAAATGCCGACAAAGAAAGAAAATAAATATTGTCGTTCCGTTCCGTTTCTATCCGACGAGTTATAGAAAATTTCAAAAAAAGAGCAAAAAAAATTAAAAAAACAAAAAATACCATTATGGCTTCATTTCAAGCCAAAATAGGTTGGAAAAGGCCGAGAAAGGGAGAAAATAAAAATTATCGTTCCGTTCCGTTCCAACCCGACGTGTAATAGAAAATTCCAAAAAAATAGCAAAAAAATTCAAAAAATTAAAAAATACCATTATGGCTTCTTTTAAATCCAGAATAGGTTGGAAAAGGCCGAGCAAGAAAGAAAATAAATATTTTCGTTCCGTTTCGTTCCTACCCAACGCTTAATAGAAAATTCCAAAAAAATAGCAAAAAAATTCAAAAAAAATGAAAAATACCATTATGGCTCGATTTCAAGCCACCATAGGTTGAAGGAGGATGACAAAGGAAGAAAATAAAAATTATCATTTTGTTTCGTTCCTACCTGACGCATAATAGAAAATTCCAAAAAAATAGCAAAAAAATTCAAAAAATTAAACAATACCATTATGGCTCCATTTCGAGCCAAAATAGGTTGAAAGAGGATGAGAAAGGGAAAAAATAAAAATTATTGTTTCGTTCCGTTCTTACCTGACGCGTAATAGAAAATTCCAAAAATATAGAAAAAAATTAAAAAAATTAAAAAAATTAAAAAATAGCGTTGTGGCTTCATTTAGAGCTAAAACAGGTTGGAAAATGCCGAGAAAGAGAGAAAATTAGAATTATCGTCCCGTTCCGTTTCTACCTGAGATGTAATTGAAAATTCAAAAAAAATAGTAAAAAAATTAAAAAATAGTATTATGGCTTCATTTCAAGCCAGAATAGGTTGGAAAAGGCTAAGAAAGAGAGAAAATAAATATTGTCGTTACGTTCCGTTCCTATCCGACGAGTTATAGAAAATTCCAAAAACAAAAAATACCATTATGACTTCATTTCAAGCCAAAATAGGTTGGAAAAGGCCGAGAAAGAGAGAAAATAAAAATTATCGTTCTGTTCCGTTTCTATCCGACGAGTTATAGAAAATTTCAAAAAAAGAGCAAAAAAAATTCAAAAACCAAAAAATACCATTATGGCCTCATTTCAAGCCAAAATAGGTTGGAAAAGGCCGAGAAAGAGAGAAAATAAATATTGTCGTTACGTTCCGTTTCTATCCGACGAGTTATAGAAAATTTCAAAAAAAGAGCTAAAAAAATTCAAAAAACAAAAAATACCATTATGACTTCATTTCAACCCAAAATAGGTTGGAAAAGGCCGAGAAAGAGAGAAAATAAAAATTATCTTTCTGTTCCGTTTCTATCCGACGAGTTATAGAAAATTTCAAAAAAAGAGCAAAAAAAATTCAAAAAACAAAAAATACCATTATGGCCTCATTTCAAGCCAAAATAAGTTGGAAAAGGCCGAGAAAGAGAGAAAATAAATATTGTCGTTACGTTCCGTTTCTATCCGACGAGTTATAGAAAATTTCAAAAAAAGAGCAAAAAAAATTCAAAAAACAAAAAATACCATTATGGCTTCATTTCAAGCCAAAATAGGTTGGAAAAGGCCGAGAAGGGGAGAAAATAAAAATTATCGTTCTGTTCCGTTCCAACCCGACGTGTAATAGAAAATTCCAAAAAAATAGCAAAAAAATTCAAAAAATTAAAAAATACCATTATGGCTTCTTTTAAATCCAGAATAGGTTGGAAAAGGCCGAGCAAGAAAGAAAATAAATATTTTCGTTCCGTTTCGTTCCTACCCAACGCGTAATAGAAAATTCCAAAAAAATAGCAAAAAAATTCAAAAAAAATGAAAAATACCATTATGGCTCGATTTCAAGCCACCATAGGTTGAAGGAGGATGACAAAGGAAGAAAATAAAAATTATCGTTTTGTTTCGTTCCTACCTGACGCATAATAGAAAATTCCAAAAAAATAGCAAAAAAATTCAAAAAATTAAACAATACCATTATGGCTCCATTTCGAGCCAAAATAGGTTGAAAGAGGATGAGAAAGGGAAAAAATAAAAATTATTGTTTCGTTCCGTTCTTACCTGACGCGTAATAGAAAATTCCAAAAATATAGAAAAAAATTAAAAAAATTAAAAAAATTAAAAAATAGCGTTGTGGCTTCATTTAGAGCTAAAACAGGTTGGAAAATGCCGAGAAAGAGAGAAAATTAGAATTATCGTCCCTTTCCGTTTCTACCCGAGATGTAATTGAAAATTCCAAAAAAATAGCAAAAAAATTAAAAAATAGTATTATGGCTTCATTTCAAGCCAGAATAGGTTGGAAAAGGCTAAGAAAGAGAGAAAATAAATATTGTCGTTACGTTCCGTTCTTATCCGACGAGTTATAGAAAATTCCAAAAAAAGAGCAAAAAAAATTCAAAAAACAAAAATATCATTATGGCTTCATTTCAAGCCAAAATAGTTTGGAAAAGGCCGAGAAAAGGAGGAAATAAAAATTATCGTTTCGTTCCGTTCCTACTTGAAGTGGAATAGAAAATTCCAAAAAAATAGCAAAAAAATTAAAAAATGCGAATATGGCTTCATTTCATGTCAAAATAGGTTGGAAAAGGCCGAGAATGGGGGAAAATTGAAATTATCGTTCCGTTTCGATCTTACCCGACGTCTAATATAAAATTCCAAAAAAATGTCGAAAAAATACAAAAAATTAAAAAATACCATTATGACTTCATTTCAAGCCAAAATATGTTGGAAAAGGCCGAGAAAGAGAGAAAATAAAAATTATCATTCTGTTCCGTTCCAACCCGACGCAAAATAGAAAATTCCAAAAAAATAGCAAAAAAATTAAAAAATACCATTATGGCTTCATTTAAAGCCAGAATAGGTTGGAAATGGCCGAGAAAGAAAGAAAATAAATATTTTCGTTCCGTTCCTTTCCTATCCGACGAGTTATAGAAAATTCCAAAAAAAATAGCAAAAAAAATTCAAAAAATAAAAAAAATACCATTATGGCTTCATTTCAAGGCAAAATAGGTTGGAAAAGGCCGTGAAAGAGAGAAAATTAGAATCATCGACCCATTCCATTTCTACCCGAGATGTAGTTGAAAATTCCAAAAAAATAGTAAAAAAATTCAAAAAATTAAAAAATAGTATTATGGCTTCATTTCAAGCCAGAATAGGTTGGAAAAGGCCGAGAAAGAGAGAATAAATATTGTCGTTCCGTTCCGTTCCTATCCGACGAGTTATAGAAAATTCCAAAAAAAAGAGCAAAAAAAATTCAAAAAATAAAAAAATACCATTATGGCTCATTTCAAGCCAAAATAGTTTGGAAAAGGCCGAGAAAGAGAGAAAATAAAAATTATCGTTTCGTTCCGTTCCTTTCCGACGTGTAATAGAAAATTCCAAAAAAATAGCAAAAAAATTATAGAAATTAAAAAATACCATGAGGGCTTCACTTAAAGCCAGAATAGGTTGGAAAAGGCCGAGAAAGAAAGAAAATAAATATTGTCGTTCCGTTTCGTTCCTACCCAACACGTAATAGAAAATTCCAAAAAAATAGCCAAAAACATTCAAAAAATGAAAAAAGACCATTATGCTATCATTTCAGGCAAAATCGGTTGGAAAAGGCCGAGAAAGAGAGAAAATTAAAATTATCGTCCCGTTCCGTTTCTACCCGAGACGTAATTGAAAATTCCAAAAAAAAGTAAAAAAATTCAAAAAATTAAAAAATAGTATTATGGCTTCATTTTAAGCCAGAATAGGTTGGAAAATGCCGACAAAGAAAGAAAATAAATATTGTCGTTCCGTTCCGTTTCTATCCGACGAGTTATAGAAAATTTCAAAAAAAGAGCAAAAAAAATTAAAAAAACAAAAAATACCATTATGGCTTCATTTCAAGCCAAAATAGGTTGGAAAAGGCCGAGAAAGGGAGAAAATAAAAATTATCGTTCCGTTCCGTTCCAACTCGACGTGTAATAGAAAATTCCAAAAAAATAGCAAAAAAATTCAAAAAATTAAAAAATACCATTATGGCTTCTTTTAAATCCAGAATAGGTTGGAAAAGGCCGAGCAAGAAAGAAAATAAATATTTTCGTTCCGTTTCGTTCCTACCCAACGCTTAATAGAAAATTCCAAAAAAATAGCAAAAAAATTCAAAAAAAATGAAAAATACCATTATGGCTCGATTTCAAGCCACCATAGGTTGAAGGAGGATGACAAAGGAAGAAAATAAAAATTATCATTTTGTTTCGTTCCTACCTGACGCATAATAGAAAATTCCAAAAAAATAGCAAAAAAATTCAAAAAATTAAACAATACCATTATGGCTCCATTTCGAGCCAAAATAGGTTGAAAGAGGATGAGAAAGGGAAAAAATAAAAATTATTGTTTCGTTCCGTTCTTACCTGACGCGTAATAGAAAATTCCAAAAATATAGAAAAAAATTAAAAAAATTAAAAAAATTAAAAAATAGCGTTGTGGCTTCATTTAGAGCTAAAACAGGATGGAAAATGCCGAGAAAGAGAGAAAATTAGAATTATCGTCCCGTTCCGTTTCTACCCGAGATGTAATTGAAAATTCAAAAAAAATAGTAAAAAAATTAAAAAATAGTATTATGGCTTCATTTCAAGCCAGAATAGGTTGGAAAAGGCTAAGAAAGAGAGAAAATAAATATTGTCGTTACGTTCCGTTCCTATCCGACGAGTTATAGAAAATTCCAAAAAAAGAGCAAAAAAAATTCAAAAAACAAAAAATACCATTATGACTTCATTTCAAGCCAAAATAGGTTGGAAAAGGCCGAGAAAGAGAGAAAATAAAAATTATCGTTCTGTTCCGTTTCTATCCGACGAGTTATAGAAAATTTCAAAAAAAGAGCAAAAAAAATTCAAAAACCAAAAAATACCATTATGGCCTCATTTCAAGCCAAAATAGGTTGGAAAAGGCCGAGAAAGAGAGAAAATAAATATTGTCGTTACGTTCCGTTTCTATCCGACGAGTTATAGAAAATTTCAAAAAAAGAGCTAAAAAAATTCAAAAAACAAAAAATACCATTATGACTTCATTTCAACCCAAAATAGGTTGGAAAAGGCCGAGAAAGAGAGAAAATAAAAATTATCTTTCTGTTCCGTTTCTATCCGACGAGTTATAGAAAATTTCAAAAAAAGAGCAAAAAAAATTCAAAAAACAAAAAATACCATTATGGCCTCATTTCAAGCCAAAATAAGTTGGAAAAGGCCGAGAAAGAGAGAAAATAAATATTGTCGTTACGTTCCGTTTCTATCCGACGAGTTATAGAAAATTTCAAAAAAAGAGCAAAAAAAATTCAAAAAACAAAAAATACCATTATGGCTTCATTTCAAGCCAAAATAGGTTGGAAAAGGCCGAGAAGGGGAGAAAATAAAAATTATCGTTCCGTTCCGTTCCAACCCGACGTGTAATAGAAAATTCCAAAAAAATAGCAAAAAAATTCAAAAAATTAAAAAATACCATTATGGCTTCTTTTAAATCCAGAATAGGTTGGAAAAGGCCGAGCAAGAAAGAAAATAAATATTTTCGTTCCGTTTCGTTCCTACACAACGCGTAATAGAAAATTCCAAAAAAATAGCAAAAAAATTCAAAAAAAATGAAAAATACCATTATGGCTCGATTTCAAGCCACCATAGGTTGAAGGAGGATGACAAAGGAAGAAAATAAAAATTATCGTTTTGTTTCGTTCCTACCTGACGCATAATAGAAAATTCCAAAAAAATAGCAAAAAAATTCAAAAAATTAAACAATACCATTATGGCTCCATTTCGAGCCAAAATAGGTTGAAAAAGGATGAGAAAGGGAAAAAATAAAAATTATTGTTTCGTTCCGTTCTTACCTGACGCGTAATAGAAAATTCCAAAAATATAGAAAAAAATTAAAAAAATTAAAAAATAGCGTTGTGGCTTCATTTAGAGCTAAAACAGGTTGGAAAATGCCGAGAAAGAGAGAAAATTAGAATTATCGTCCCTTTCCGTTTCTACCCGAGATGTAATTGAAAATTCCAAAAAAATAGCAAAAAAATTAAAAAATAGTATTATGGCTTCATTTCAAGCCAGAATAGGTTGGAAAAGGCTAAGAAAGAGAGAAAATAAATATTGTCGTTACGTTCCGTTCTTATCCGACGAGTTATAGAAAATTCCAAAAAAAGAGCAAAAAAAATTCAAAAAATAAAAATATCATTATGGCTTCATTTCAAGCCAAAATAGTTTGGAAAAGGCCGAGAAAAGGAGGAAATAAAAATTATCGTTTCGTTCCGTTCCTACTTGAAGTGGAATAGAAAATTCCAAAAAAATAGCAAAAAAATTAAAAAATGCGAATATGGCTTCATTTCATGTCAAAATAGGTTGGAAAAGGCCGAGAATGGGGGAAAATTGAAATTATCGTTCCGTTTCGATCTTACCCGACGTCTAATATAAAATTCCAAAAAAATTTCGAAAAAATACAAAAAATTAAAAAATACCATTATGACTTCATTTCAAGCCAAAATATGTTGGAAAAGGCCGAGAAAGAGAGAAAATAAAAATTATCATTCTGTTCCGTTCCAACCCGACGCAAAATAGAAAATTCCAAAAAAATAGCAAAAAAATTAAAAAATACCATTATGGCTTCATTTAAAGCCAGAATAGGTTGGAAATGGCCGAGAAAGAAAGAAAATAAATATTGTCGTTCCGTTCCTTTCCTATCCGACGAGTTATAGAAAATTCCAAAAAAAATAGCAAAAAAAATTCAAAAAATAAAAAAAATACCATTATGGCTTCATTTCAAGGCAAAATAGGTTGGAAAAGGCCGTGAAAGAGAGAAAATTAGAATCATCGACCCATTCCATTTCTACCCGAGATGTAGTTGAAAATTCCAAAAAAATAGTAAAAAAATTCAAAAAATTAAAAAATAGTATTATGGCTTCATTTCAAGCCAGAATAGGTTGGAAAAGGCCGAGAAAGAGAGAATAAATATTGTCGTTCCGTTCCGTTCCTATCCGACGAGTTATAGAAAATTCCAAAAAAAAGAGCAAAAAAAATTCAAAAAATAAAAAAATACCATTATGGCTCATTTCAAGCCAAAATAGTTTGGAAAAGGCCGAGAAAGAGAGAAAATAAAAATTATCGTTTCGTTCCGTTCCTTTCCGACGTGTAATAGAAAATTCCAAAAAAATAGCAAAAAAATTATAGAAATTAAAAAATACCATGAGGGCTTCACTTAAAGCCAGAATAGGTTGGAAAAGGCCGAGAAAGAAAGAAAATAAATATTGTCGTTCCGTTTCGTTCCTACCCAACACGTAATAGAAAATTCCAAAAAAATAGCCAAAAACATTCAAAAAATGAAAAAAGACCATTATGCTATCATTTCAGGCAAAATCGGTTGGAAAAGGCCGAGAAAGAGAGAAAATTAAAATTATCGACCCGTTCCGTTTCTACCCGAGACGTAATTGAAAATTCCAAAAAAAAGTAAAAAAATTCAAAAAATTAAAAAATAGTATTATGGCTTCATTTTAAGCCAGAATAGGTTGGAAAATGCCGACAAAGAAAGAAAATAAATATTGTCGTTCCGTTCCGTTTCTATCCGACGAGTTATAGAAAATTTCAAAAAAAGAGCAAAAAAAATTAAAAAAACAAAAAATACCATTATGGCTTCATTTCAAGCCAAAATAGGTTGGAAAAGGCCGAGAAAGGGAGAAAATAAAAATTATCGTTCCGTTCCGTTCCAACCCGACGTGTAATAGAAAATTCCAAAAAAATAGCAAAAAAATTCAAAAAATTAAAAAATACCATTATGGCTTCTTTTAAATCCAGAATAGGTTGGAAAAGGCCGAGCAAGAAAGAAAATAAATATTTTCGTTCCGTTTCGTTCCTACCCAACGCTTAATAGAAAATTCCAAAAAAATAGCAAAAAAATTCAAAAAAAATGAAAAATACCATTATGGCTCGATTTCAAGCCACCATAGGTTGAAGGAGGATGACAAAGGAAGAAAATAAAAATTATCGTTTTGTTTCGTTCCTACCTGACGCATAATAGAAAATTCCAAAAAAATAGCAAAAAAATTCAAAAAATTAAACAATACCATTATGGCTCCATTTCGAGCCAAAATAGGTTGAAAAAGGATGAGAAAGGGAAAAAATAAAAATTATTGTTTCGTTCCGTTCTTACCTGACGCGTAATAGAAAATTCCAAAAATATAGAAAAAAATTAAAAAAATTAAAAAATAGCGTTGTGGCTTCATTTAGAGCTAAAACAGGTTGGAAAATGCCGAGAAAGAGAGAAAATTAGAATTATCGTCCCTTTCCGTTTCTACCCGAGATGTAATTGAAAATTCCAAAAAAATAGCAAAAAAATTAAAAAATAGTATTATGGCTTCATTTCAAGCCAGAATAGGTTGGAAAAGGCTAAGAAAGAGAGAAAATAAATATTGTCGTTACGTTCCGTTCTTATCCGACGAGTTATAGAAAATTCCAAAAAAAGAGCAAAAAAAATTCAAAAAATAAAAATATCATTATGGCTTCATTTCAAGCCAAAATAGTTTGGAAAAGGCCGAGAAAAGGAGGAAATAAAAATTATCGTTTCGTTCCGTTCCTACTTGAAGTGGAATAGAAAATTCCAAAAAAATAGCAAAAAAATTAAAAAATGCGAATATGGCTTCATTTCATGTCAAAATAGGTTGGAAAAGGCCGAGAATGGGGGAAAATTGAAATTATCGTTCCGTTTCGATCTTACCCGACGTCTAATATAAAATTCCAAAAAAATTTCGAAAAAATACAAAAAATTAAAAAATACCATTATGACTTCATTTCAAGCCAAAATATGTTGGAAAAGGCCGAGAAAGAGAGAAAATAAAAATTATCATTCTGTTCCGTTCCAACCCGACGCAAAATAGAAAATTCCAAAAAAATAGCAAAAAAATTAAAAAATACCATTATGGCTTCATTTAAAGCCAGAATAGGTTGGAAATGGCCGAGAAAGAAAGAAAATAAATATTGTCGTTCCGTTCCTTTCCTATCCGACGAGTTATAGAAAATTCCAAAAAAAATAGCAAAAAAAATTCAAAAAATAAAAAAAATACCATTATGGCTTCATTTCAAGGCAAAATAGGTTGGAAAAGGCCGTGAAAGAGAGAAAATTAGAATCATCGACCCATTCCATTTCTACCCGAGATGTAGTTGAAAATTCCAAAAAAATAGTAAAAAAATTCAAAAAATTAAAAAATAGTATTATGGCTTCATTTCAAGCCAGAATAGGTTGGAAAAGGCCGAGAAAGAGAGAATAAATATTGTCGTTCCGTTCCGTTCCTATCCGACGAGTTATAGAAAATTCCAAAAAAAAGAGCAAAAAAAATTCAAAAAATAAAAAAATACCATTATGGCTCATTTCAAGCCAAAATAGTTTGGAAAAGGCCGAGAAAGAGAGAAAATAAAAATTATCGTTTCGTTCCGTTCCTTTCCGACGTGTAATAGAAAATTCCAAAAAAATAGCAAAAAAATTATAGAAATTAAAAAATACCATGAGGGCTTCACTTAAAGCCAGAATAGGTTGGAAAAGGCCGAGAAAGAAAGAAAATAAATATTGTCGTTCCGTTTCGTTCCTACCCAACACGTAATAGAAAATTCCAAAAAAATAGCCAAAAACATTCAAAAAATGAAAAAAGACCATTATGCTATCATTTCAGGCAAAATCGGTTGGAAAAGGCCGAGAAAGAGAGAAAATTAAAATTATCGACCCGTTCCGTTTCTACCCGAGACGTAATTGAAAATTCCAAAAAAAAGTAAAAAAATTCAAAAAATTAAAAAATAGTATTATGGCTTCATTTTAAGCCAGAATAGGTTGGAAAATGCCGACAAAGAAAGAAAATAAATATTGTCGTTCCGTTCCGTTTCTATCCGACGAGTTATAGAAAATTTCAAAAAAAGAGCAAAAAAAATTAAAAAAACAAAAAATACCATTATGGCTTCATTTCAAGCCAAAATAGGTTGGAAAAGGCCGAGAAAGGGAGAAAATAAAAATTATCGTTCCGTTCCGTTCCAACCCGACGTGTAATAGAAAATTCCAAAAAAATAGCAAAAAAATTCAAAAAATTAAAAAATACCATTATGGCTTCTTTTAAATCCAGAATAGGTTGGAAAAGGCCGAGCAAGAAAGAAAATAAATATTTTCGTTCCGTTTCGTTCCTACCCAACGCTTAATAGAAAATTCCAAAAAAATAGCAAAAAAATTCAAAAAAAATGAAAAATACCATTATGGCTCGATTTCAAGCCACCATAGGTTGAAGGAGGATGACAAAGGAAGAAAATAAAAATTATCATTTTGTTTCGTTCCTACCTGACGCATAATAGAAAATTCCAAAAAAATAGCAAAAAAATTCAAAAAATTAAACAATACCATTATGGCTCCATTTCGAGCCAAAATAGGTTGAAAAAGGATGAGAAAGGGAAAAAATAAAAATTATTGTTTCGTTCCGTTCTTACCTGACGCGTAATAGAAAATTCCAAAAATATAGAAAAAAATTAAAAAAATTAAAAAAATTAAAAAATAGCGTTGTGGCTTCATTTAGAGCTAAAACAGGTTGGAAAATGCCGAGAAAGAGAGAAAATTAGAATTATCGTCCCTTTCCGTTTCTACCCGAGATGTAATTGAAAATTCCAAAAAAATAGCAAAAAAATTAAAAAATAGTATTATGGCTTCATTTCAAGCCAGAATAGGTTGGAAAAGGCTAAGAAAGAGAGAAAATAAATATTGTCGTTACGTTCCGTTCTTATCCGACGAGTTATAGAAAATTCCAAAAAAAGAGCAAAAAAAATTCAAAAAATAAAAATATCATTATGGCTTCATTTCAAGCCAAAATAGTTTGGAAAAGGCCGAGAAAAGGAGGAAATAAAAATTATCGTTTCGTTCCGTTCCTACTTGAAGTGGAATAGAAAATTCCAAAAAAATAGCAAAAAAATTAAAAAATGCGAATATGGCTTCATTTCATGTCAAAATAGGTTGGAAAAGGCCGAGAATGGGGGAAAATTGAAATTATCGTTCCGTTTCGATCTTACCCGACGTCTAATATAAAATTCCAAAAAAATTTCGAAAAAATACAAAAAATTAAAAAATACCATTATGACTTCATTTCAAGCCAAAATATGTTGGAAAAGGCCGAGAAAGAGAGAAAATAAAAATTATCATTCTGTTCCGTTCCAACCCGACGCAAAATAGAAAATTCCAAAAAAATAGCAAAAAAATTAAAAAATACCATTATGGCTTCATTTAAAGCCAGAATAGGTTGGAAATGGCCGAGAAAGAAAGAAAATAAATATTGTCGTTCCGTTCCTTTCCTATCCGACGAGTTATAGAAAATTCCAAAAAAAATAGCAAAAAAAATTCAAAAAATAAAAAAAATACCATTATGGCTTCATTTCAAGGCAAAATAGGTTGGAAAAGGCCGTGAAAGAGAGAAAATTAGAATCATCGACCCATTCCATTTCTACCCGAGATGTAGTTGAAAATTCCAAAAAAATAGTAAAAAAATTCCAAAAATTAAAAAATAGTATTATGGCTTCATTTCAAGCCAGAATAGGTTGGAAAAGGCCGAGAAAGAGAGAATAAATATTGTCGTTCCGTTCCGTTCCTATCCGACGAGTTATAGAAAATTCCAAAAAAAAGAGCAAAAAAAATTCAAAAAATAAAAAAATACCATTATGGCTCATTTCAAGCCAAAATAGTTTGGAAAAGGCCGAGAAAGAGAGAAAATAAAAATTATCGTTTCGTTCCATTCCTTTCCGACGTGTAATAGAAAATTCCAAAAAAATAGCAAAAAAATTATAGAAATTAAAAAATACCATGAGGGCTTCACTTAAAGCCAGAATAGGTTGGAAAAGGCCGAGAAAGAAAGAAAATAAATATTGTCGTTCCGTTTCGTTCCTACCCAACACGTAATAGAAAATTCCAAAAAAATAGCCAAAAACATTCAAAAAATGAAAAAAGACCATTATGCTATCATTTCAGGCAAAATCGGTTGGAAAAGGCCGAGAAAGAGAGAAAATTAAAATTATCGTCCCGTTCCGTTTCTACCCGAGACGTAATTGAAAATTCCAAAAAAAAGTAAAAAAATTCAAAAAATTAAAAAATAGTATTATGGCTTCATTTTAAGCCAGAATAGGTTGGAAAATGCCGACAAAGAAAGAAAATAAATATTGTCGTTCCGTTCCGTTTCTATCCGACGAGTTATAGAAAATTTCAAAAAAAGAGCAAAAAAAATTAAAAAAACAAAAAATACCATTATGGCTTCATTTCAAGCCAAAATAGGTTGGAAAAGGCCGAGAAAGGGAGAAAATAAAAATTATCGTTCCGTTCCGTTCCAACCCGACGTGTAATAGAAAATTCCAAAAAAATAGCAAAAAAATTCAAAAAATTAAAAAATACCATTATGGCTTCTTTTAAATCCAGAATAGGTTGGAAAAGGCCGAGCAAGAAAGAAAATAAATATTTTCGTTCCGTTTCGTTCCTACCCAACGCTTAATAGAAAATTCCAAAAAAATAGCAAAAAAATTCAAAAAAAATGAAAAATACCATTATGGCTCGATTTCAAGCCACCATAGGTTGAAGGAGGATGACAAAGGAAGAAAATAAAAATTATCATTTTGTTTCGTTCCTACCTGACGCATAATAGAAAATTCCAAAAAAATAGCAAAAAAATTCAAAAAATTAAACAATACCATTATGGCTCCATTTCGAGCCAAAATAGGTTGAAAGAGGATGAGAAAGGGAAAAAATAAAAATTATTGTTTCGTTCCGTTCTTACCTGACGCGTAATAGAAAATTCGAAAAATATAGAAAAAATATAAAAAAATTAAAAAAATTAAAAAATAGCGTTGTGGCTTCATTTAGAGCTAAAACAGGTTGGAAAATGCCGAGAAAGAGAGAAAATTAGAATTATCGTCCCTTTCCGTTTCTACCCGAGATGTAATTGAAAATTCCAAAAAAATAGCAAAAAAATTAAAAAATAGTATTATGGCTTCATTTCAAGCCAGAATAGGTTGGAAAAGGCTAAGAAAGAGAGAAAATAAATATTGTCGTTACGTTCCGTTCTTATCCGACGAGTTATAGAAAATTCCAAAAAAAGAGCAAAAAAAATTCAAAAAATAAAAATATCATTATGGCTTCATTTCAAGCCAAAATAGTTTGGAAAAGGCCGAGAAAAGGAGGAAATAAAAATTATCGTTTCGTTCCGTTCCTACTTGAAGTGGAATAGAAAATTCCAAAAAAATAGCAAAAAAATTAAAAAATGCGAATATGGCTTCATTTCATGTCAAAATAGGTTGGAAAAGGCCGAGAATGGGGGAAAATTGAAATTATCGTTCCGTTTCGATCTTACCCGACGTCTAATATAAAATTCCAAAAAAATGTCGAAAAAATACAAAAAATTAAAAAATACCATTATGACTTCATTTCAAGCCAAAATATGTTGGAAAAGGCCGAGAAAGAGAGAAAATAAAAATTATCATTCTGTTCCGTTCCAACCCGACGCAAAATAGAAAATTCCAAAAAAATAGCAAAAAAATTAAAAAATACCATTATGGCTTCATTTAAAGCCAGAATAGGTTGGAAATGGCCGAGAAAGAAAGAAAATAAATATTGTCGTTCCGTTCCTTTCCTATCCGACGAGTTATAGAAAATTCCAAAAAAAATAGCAAAAAAAATTCAAAAAATAAAAAAAATACCATTATTGCTTCATTTCAAGGCAAAATAGGTTGGAAAAGGCCGTGAAAGAGAGAAAATTAGAATCATCGACCCATTCCATTTCTACCCGAGATGTAGTTGAAAATTCCAAAAAAATAGTAAAAAAATTCAAAAAATTAAAAAATAGTATTATGGCTTCATTTCAAGCCAGAATAGGTTGGAAAAGGCCGAGAAAGAGAGAATAAATATTGTCGTTCCGTTCCGTTCCTATCCGACGAGTTATAGAAAATCCAAAAAAAAGAGCAAAAAAAATTCAAAAAATAAAAAAATACCATTATGGCTCATTTCAAGCCAAAATAGTTTGGAAAAGGCCGAGAAAGAGAGAAAATAAAAATTATCGTTTCGTTCCGTTCCTTTCCGACGTGTAATAGAAAATTCCAAAAAAATAGCAAAAAAATTATAGAAATTAAAAAATACCATGATGGCTTCACTTAAAGCCAGAATAGGTTGGAAAAGGCCGAGAAAGAAAGAAAATAAATATTGTCGTTCCGTTTCGTTCCTACCCAACACGTAATAGAAAATTCCAAAAAAATAGCCAAAAACATTCAAAAAATGAAAAAAGACCATTATGCTATCATTTCAGGCAAAATCGGTTGGAAAAGGCCGAGAAAGAGAGAAAATTAAAATTATCGTCCCGTTCCGTTTCTACCCGAGACGTAATTGAAAATTCCAAAAAAAAGTAAAAAAATTCAAAAAATTAAAAAATAGTATTATGGCTTCATTTTAAGCCAGAATAGGTTGGAAAATGCCGACAAAGAAAGAAAATAAATATTGTCGTTCCGTTCCGTTTCTATCCGACGAGTTATAGAAAATTTCAAAAAAAGAGCAAAAAAAATTAAAAAAACAAAAAATACCATTATGGCTTCATTTCAAGCCAAAATAGGTTGGAAAAGGCCGAGAAAGGGAGAAAATAAAAATTATCGTTCCGTTCCGTTCCAACCCGACGTGTAATAGAAAATTCCAAAAAAATAGCAAAAAAATTCAAAAAATTAAAAAATACCATTATGGCTTCTTTTAAATCCAGAATAGGTTGGAAAAGGCCGAGCAAGAAAGAAAATAAATATTTTCGTTCTGTTTTGTTCCTACCCAACGCTTAATAGAAAATTCCAAAAAAATAGCAAAAAAATTCAAAAAAAATGAAAAATACCATTATGGCTCGATTTCAAGCCACCATAGGTTGAAGGAGGATGACAAAGGAAGAAAATAAAAATTATCATTTTGTTTCGTTCCTACCTGACGCATAATAGAAAATTCCAAAAAAATAGCAAAAAAATTCAAAAAATTAAACAATACCATTATGGCTCCATTTCGAGCCAAAATAGGTTGAAAGAGGATGAGAAAGGGAAAAAATAAAAATTATTGTTTCGTTCCGTTCTTACCTGACGCGTAATAGAAAATTCCAAAAATATAGAAAAAAATTAAAAAAATTAAAAAAATTAAAAAATAGCGTTGTGGCTTCATTTAGAGCTAAAACAGGTTGGAAAATGCCGAGAAAGAGAGAAAATTAGAATTATCGTCCCGTTCCGTTTCTACCCGAGATGTAATTGAAAATTCAAAAAAAATAGTAAAAAAATTAAAAAATAGTATTATGGCTTCATTTCAAGCCAGAATAGGTTGGAAAAGGCTAAGAAAGAGAGAAAATAAATATTGTCGTTACGTTCCGTTCCTATCCGACGAGTTATAGAAAATTCCAAAAAAAGAGCAAAAAAAATTCAAAAAACAAAAAATACCATTATGGCTTCATTTCAAGCCAAAATAGGTTGGAAAAGGCCGAGAAGGGGAGAAAATAAAAATTATCGTTCCGTTCCGTTCCAACCCGACGTGTAATAGAAAATTCCAAAAAAATAGCAAAAAAATTCAAAAAATTAAAAAATACCATTATGGCTTCTTTTAAATCCAGAATAGGTTGGAAAAGGCCGAGCAAGAAAGAAAATAAATATTTTCGTTCCGTTTCGTTCCTACCCAACGCGTAATAGAAAATTCCAAAAAAATAGCAAAAAAATTCAAAAAAAATGAAAAATACCATTATGGCTCGATTTCAAGCCACCATAGGTTGAAGGAGGATGACAAAGGAAGAAAATAAAAATTATCGTTTTGTTTCGTTCCTACCTGACGCATAATAGAAAATTCCAAAAAAATAGCAAAAAAATTAAAAAATTAAACAATACCATTATGGCTCCATTTCGAGCCAGAATAGGTTGAAAGAGGATGAGAAAGGGAAAAAATAAAAATTATTGTTTCGTTCCGTTCTTACCTGACGCGTAATAGAAAATTCCAAAAATATAGAAAAAAATTAAAAAAATTAAAAAATAGCGTTGTGGCTTCATTTAGAGCTAAAACAGGTTGGAAAATGCCGAGAAAGAGAGAAAATTAGAATTATCGTCCCTTTCCGTTTCTACCCGAGATATAATTGAAAATTCCAAAAAAATAGTAAAAAAATTAAAAAATAGTATTATGGCTTCATTTCAAGCCAGAATAGGTTGAAAAATGCTAAGAAAGAGAGAAAATAAATATTGTCGTTACGTTCCGTTCCTATCCGACGAGTTATAGAAAATTCCAAAAAAAAGAGCAAAAAAAATTCAAAAAATAAAAATATCATTATGGCTTCATTTCAAGCCAAAATAGTTTGGAAAAGGCCGAGAAAAGGAGGAAATAAAAATTATCGTTTCGTTCCGTTCCTACTTGAAGTGGAATAGAAAATTTTTAAAAAATAGAAAAAAAAATAAAAAATGCGAATATGGCTTCATTTCATGTCAAAATAGGTTGGAAAAGGCCGAGAATGGGGGAAAATTGAAATTATCGTTCCATTTCGATCTTACCCGACGTCTAATATAAAATTCCAAAAAAATGGCGAAAAAATACAAAAAATTAAAAAATACCATTATGGCTTCATTTCAAGCCAAAATAGGTTGGAAAAGGCCGAGAAAGAGAGAAAATAAAAATTATCGTCCCGTTCCGTTTCTACCCGAGACGTAATTGAAAATTCCAAAAAAATAGTAAAAAAATTCAAAAAATTAAAAAATAGTATTATGGCTTCATTTTAAGCCAGAATAGGTTGGAAAAGGCCGACAAAGAAAGAAAATAAATATTGTCGTTCCGTTCCGTTTCTATCCGACGAGTTATAGAAAATTTCAAAAAAAGAGCAAAAAAAATTCAAAAAACAAAAAATACCATTATGGCTTCATTTCAAGCCAAAATAGGTTGGAAAAGGCCGAGAAAGGGAGAAAATAAAAATTATCGTTCCGTTCCGTTCCAACCCGACGTGTAATAGAAAATTCCAAAAAAATAGCAAAAAAA
This sequence comes from Quercus agrifolia, assembly GCA_029955455.1. Classification (NCBI taxonomy): domain Eukaryota; kingdom Viridiplantae; phylum Streptophyta; class Magnoliopsida; order Fagales; family Fagaceae; genus Quercus; species Quercus agrifolia. Next base: position 39,483,009 of record JARQAD010000004.1, on the reverse strand, counting down.
TTCAAAAAATTAAAAAATACCATTATGGCTTCTTTTAAATCCAGAATAGGTTGGAAAAGGCCGAGCAAGAAAGAAAATAAATATTTTCGTTCCGTTTCGTTCCTACCCAACGCGTAATAGAAAATTCCAAAAAAATAGCAAAAAAATTCAAAAAAAATGAAAAAATACCATTATGGCTCGATTTCAAGCCACCATAGGTTGAAGGAGGATGAGAAAGGAATAAAATAAAAATTATCGTTTTGTTTCGTTCCTACCTGACGCATAATAGAAAATTCCAAAAAAATAGCAAAAAAATTCAAAAAATTAAACAATACCATTATGGCTCCATTTCGAGCCAAAATAGGTTGAAAGAGGATGAGAAAGGGAGAAAATAAAAATTATTGTTTCGTTCCGTTCCTACCTGACGCGTAATAGAAAATTCAAAAAAAATAGAAAAAAATTAAAAAATTTAAAAAATAGCGTTATGGCTTCATTTCGAGCCAAAACAGGTTGGAAAAGGCCGAGAAAGAGAGAAAATTAGAATTATCGACCCGTTCCGTTTCTACCTGAGATGAAATTGAAAATTCCAAAAAAATCGTAAAAAAATTAAAAAATAGTATTATGGCTTCATTTCAAGCCAGAATAGGTTGGAAAAGGCTAAGAAAGAGAGAAAATAAATATTGTCGTTACGTTCCGTTCCTATCCGACGAGTTATAGAAAATTCAAAAAAAAGAGCAAAAAAAATTCAAAAAATAAAAATATCATTATGGCTTCATTTCAAGCCAAAATAGTTTGGAAAAGGCCGAGAAAAGGAGGAAATAAAAATTATCGTTTCGTTCCGTTCCTACTTGAAGTGGAATAGAAAATTTTTAAAAAATAGAAAAAAAAATAAAAAATGCGAATATGGCTTCATTTCATGTCAAAATAGGTTGGAAAAGGCCGAGAATGGGGGAAAATTGAAATTATCGTTCCATTTCGATCTTACCCGACGTCTAATATAAAATTCCAAAAAAATGGCGAAAAAATACAAAAAATTAAAAAATACCATTATGGCTTCATTTCAAGCCAAAATAGGTTGGAAAAGGCCGAGAAAGAGAGAAAATAAAAATTATCGTCCCGTTCCGTTTCTACCCGAGACGTAATTGAAAATTCCAAAAAAATAGTAAAAAAATTCAAAAAATTAAAAAATAGTATTATGGCTTCATTTTAAGCCAGAATAGGTTGGAAAAGGCCGACAAAGAAAGAAAATAAATATTGTCGTTCCGTTCCGTTTCTATCCGACGAGTTATAGAAAATTTCAAAAAAAGAGCAAAAAAATTTCAAAAAACAAAAAATACCATTATGGCTTCATTTCAAGCCAAAATAGGTTGGAAAAGGCCGAGAAAGGGAGAAAATAAAAATTATCGTTCCGTTCCGTTCCAACCCGACGTGTAATAGAAAATTCCAAAAAAATAGCAAAAAAATTCAAAAAATTAAAAAATACCATTATGGCTTCTTTTAAATCCAGAATAGGTTGGAAAAGGCCGAGCAAGAAAGAAAATAAATATTTTCGTTCCGTTTCGTTCCTACCCAACGCGTAATAGAAAATTCCAAAAAAATAGCAAAAAAATTCAAAAATACCATTATGGCTCGATTTCAAGCCACCATAGGTTGAAGGAGGATGAGAAAGGTATAAAATAAAAATTATCGTTTTGTTTCGTTCCTACCTGACGCATAATAGAAAATTCCAAAAAAATAGCAAAAAAATTCAAAAAATTAAACAATACCATTATGGCTCCATTTCGAGCCAAAATAGGTTGAAAGAGGATGAGAAAGGGAGAAAATAAAAATTATTGTTTCGTTCCGTTCCTACCTGACGCGTAATAGAAAATTCAAAAAAAATAGAAAAAAATTAAAAAATTTAAAAAATAGCGTTATGGCTTCATTTCGAGCCAAAACAGGTTGGAAAAGGCCGAGAAAGAGAGAAAATTAGAATTATCGACCCGTTCCGTTTCTACCTGAGATGAAATTGAAAATTCCAAAAAAATAGTAAAAAAATTAAAAAATAGTATTATGGCTTCATTTCAAGCCAGAATAGGTTGGAAAAGGCTAAGAAAGAGAGAAAATAAATATTGTCGTTTCGTTCCGTTCCTATCCGACGAGTTATAGAAAATTCAAAAAAAAGAGCAAAAAAAATTCAAAAAATAAAAATATCATTATGGCTTCATTTCAAGCCAAAATAGTTTGGAAAAGGCCGAGAAAAGGAGGAAATAAAAATTATCGTTTCGTTCCGTTCCTACTTGAAGTGGAATAGAAAATTTTAAAAAAATAGAAAAAAAAATAAAAAATGCGAATATGGCTTCATTTCATGTCAAAATAGGTTGGAAATGGCCGAGAATGGGGGAAAATTGAAATTATCGTTCCATTTCGATCTTACCCGACGTCTAATATAAAATTCCAAAAAAATGGCGAAAAAATACAAAAAATTAAAAAATACCATTATGGCTTCATTTCAAGCCAAAATAGGTTGGAAAAGGCCGAGAAAGAGAGAAAATAAAAATTATCGTCCCGTTCCGTTTCTACCCGAGACGTAATTGAAAATTCCAAAAAAATAGTAAAAAAATTCAAAAAATTAAAAAATAGTATTATGGCTTCATTTTAAGCCAGAATAGGTTGGAAAAGACCGACAAAGAAAGAAAATAAATATTGTCGTTCCGTTCCGTTTCTATCCGACGAGTTATAGAAAATTTCAAAAAAAGAGCAAAAAAAATTCAAAAAACAAAAAATACCATTATGGCTTCATTTCAAGCCAAAATAGGTTGGAAAAGGCCGAGAAAGGGAGAAAATAAAAATTATCGTTCCGTTCCGTTCCAACCCGACGTGTAATAGAAAATTCCAAAAAAATAGCAAAAAAATTCAAAAAATTAAAAAATACCATTATGGCTTCTTTTAAATCCAGAATAGGTTGGAAAAGGCCGAGCAAGAAAGAAAATAAATATTTTCGTTCCGTTTCGTTCCTACCCAACGCGTAATAGAAAATTCCCAAAAAATAGCAAAAAAATTCAAAAAAAATGAAAAATACCATTATGGCTCGATTTCAAGCCACCATAGGTTGAAGGAGGATGACAAAGGAAGAAAATAAAAATTATCGTTTTGTTTCGTTCCTACCTGACGCATAATAGAAAATTCCTAAAAAATAGCAAAAAAATTCAAAAAATTAAACAATACCATTATGGCTCCATTTCGAGCCAGAATAGGTTGAAAGAGGATGAGAAAGGGAAAAAATAAAAATTATTGTTTCGTTCCGTTCTTACCTGACGCGTAATAGAAAATTCCAAAAATATAGAAAAAAATTAAAAAAATTAAAAAAATTAAAAAATAGCGTTGTGGCTTCATTTAGAGCTAAAAATGGTTGGAAAATGCCGAGAAAGAGAGAAAATTAGAATTATCGTCCCTTTCCGTTTCTACCCGAGATGTAATTGAAAATTCAAAAAAAATAGTAAAAAAATTAAAAAATAGTATTATGGCTTCATTTCAAGCCAGAATAGGTTGGAAAAGGCTAAGAAAGAGAGAAAATAAATATTGTCGTTACGTTCCGTTCCTATCCGACGAGTTATAGAAAATTCAAAAAAAGAGCAAAAAAAATTCAAAAAACAAAAAATACCATTATGACTTCATTTCAAGCCAAAATAGGTTTTTAAAAGGCCGAGAAAGAGAGAAAATAAAAATTATCGTTCTGTTCCGTTTCTATCCGACGAGTTATAGAAAATTTCAAAAAAAGAGCAAAAAAATTCAAAAAACAAAAAATACCATTATGGCTTCATTTCAAGCCAAAATAGGTTGGAAAAGGCCGAGAAAGGGAGAAAATAAAAATTATCATTCCGTTCCGTTCCAACCCGACGTGCAATAGAAAATTCCAAAAAAATAGCAAAAAAATTCAAAAAATTAAAAAATACCATTATTTCTTCTTTTAAATCCAGAATAGGTTGGAAAAGGCTAAGAAAGAGAGAAAATAAATATTGTCGTTACGTTCCGTTCCTATCCGACGAGTTATAGAAAATTCCAAAAAAAGAGCAAAAAAAATTCAAAAAACAAAAAATACCATTATGACTTCATTTCAACCCAAAATAGGTTGGAAAAGGCCGAGAAAGAGAGAAAATAAAAATTATCGTTCTGTTCCGTTTCTATCCGACGAGTTATAGAAAATTTCAAAAAAAGAGCAAAAAAAATTCAAAAAACAAAAAATACCATTATGGCCTCATTTCAAGCCAAAATAAGTTGGAAAAGGCCGAGAAAGAGAGAAAATAAATATTGTCGTTACGTTCCGTTTCTATCCGACGAGTTATAGAAAATTTCAAAAAAAGAGCAAAAAAAATTCAAAAAACAAAAAATACCATTATGGCTTCATTTCAAGCCAAAATAGGTTGGAAAAGGCCGAGAAGGGGAGAAAATAAAAATTATCGTTCCGTTCCGTTCCAACCCGACGTGTAATAGAAAATTCCAAAAAAATAGCAAAAAAATTCAAAAAATTAAAAAATACCATTATGGCTTCTTTTAAATCCAGAATAGGTTGGAAAAGGCCGAGCAAGAAAGAAAATAAATATTTTCGTTCCGTTTCGTTCCTACCCAACGCGTAATAGAAAATTCCAAAAAAATAGCAAAAAAATGAAAAATACCATTATGGCTCGATTTCAAGCCACCATAGGTTGAAGGAGGATGACAAAGGAAGAAAATAAAAATTATCGTTTTGTTTCGTTCCTACCTGACGCATAATAGAAAATTCCAAAAAAATAGCAAAAAAATTCAAAAAATTAAACAATACCATTATGGCTCCATTTCGAGCCAAAATAGGTTGAAAAAGGATGAGAAAGGGATAAAATAAAAATTATTGTTTCGTTCCGTTCTTACCTGACGCGTAATAGAAAATTCCAAAAATATAGAAAAAAATTAAAAAAATTAAAAAATAGCGTTGTGGCTTCATTTAGAGCTAAAACAGGTTGGAAAATGCCGAGAAAGAGAGAAAATTAGAATTATCGTCCCTTTCCGTTTCTACCCGAGATATAATTGAAAATTCCAAAAAAATAGTAAAAAAATTAAAAAATAGTATTATGGCTTCATTTCAAGCCAGAATAGGTTGAAAAATGCTAAGAAAGAGAGAAAATAAATATTGTCGTTACGTTCCGTTCCTATCCGACGAGTTATAGAAAATTCCAAAAAAAAGAGCAAAAAAAATTCAAAAAATAAAAATATCACTATGGCTTCATTTCAAGCCAAAATAGTTTGGAAAAGGCCGAGAAAAGGAGGAAATAAAAATTATCGTTTCGTTCCATTCCTACTTGAAGTGGAATAGAAAATTTTTAAAAAATAGAAAAAAAAATAAAAAATGCGAATATGGCTTCATTTCATGTCAAAATAGGTTGGAAAAGGCCGAGAATGGGGGAAAATTGAAATTATCGTTCCATTTCGATCTTACCCGACGTCTAATATAAAATTCCAAAAAAATGGCGAAAAAATACAAAAAATTAAAAAATACCATTATGGCTTCATTTCAAGCCAAAATAGGTTGGAAAAGGCCGAGAAAGAGAGAAAATAAAAATTATCGTCCCGTTCCGTTTCTACCCGAGACGTAATTGAAAATTCCAAAAAAATAGTAAAAAAATTCAAAAAATTAAAAAATAGTATTATGGCTTCATTTTAAGCCAGAATAGGTTGGAAAAGGCCGACAAAGAAAGAAAATAAATATTGTCGTTCCGTTCCGTTTCTATCCGACGAGTTATAGAAAATTTCAAAAAAAGAGCAAAAAAAATTCAAAAAACAAAAAATACCATTATGGCTTCATTTCAAGCCAAAATAGGTTGGAAAAGGCCGAGAAAGAGAGAAAATAAAAATTATCGTTCCGTTCCGTTCCAACCCGACGTGTAATAGAAAATTCCAAAAAAATAGCAAAAAAATTCAAAAAATTAAAAAATATCATTATGGCTTCTTTTAAATCCAGAATAGGTTGGAAAAGGCCGAGCAAGAAAGAAAATAAATATTTTCGTTCCGTTTCGTTCCTACCCAACGCGTAATAGAAAATTCCAAAAAAATAGCAAAAAAATTCAAAAAAAATGAAAAAATACCATTATGGCTCGATTTCAAGCCACCATAGGTTGAAGGAGGATGAGAAAGGAATAAAATAAAAATTATCGTTTTGTTTCGTTCCTACCTGACGCATAATAGAAAATTCCAAAAAAATAGCAAAAAAATTCAAAAAATTAAACAATACCATTATGGCTCCATTTCGAGCCAAAATAGGTTGAAAGAGGATGAGAAAGGGAGAAAATAAAAATTATTGTTTCGTTCCGTTCCTACCTGACGCGTAATAGAAAATTCAAAAAAAATAGAAAAAAATTAAAAAAATTAAAAAAATTAAAAAATAGCGTTGTGGCTTCATTTAGAGCTAAAACAGGTTGGAAAAGGCCGAGAAAGAGAGAAATTAAATATTGTCGTTACGTTCCGTTTCTATCCGACGAGTTATAGAAAATTTCAAAAAAAGAGCTAAAAAAATTCAAAAAACAAAAAATACCATTATGACTTCATTTCAACCCAAAATAGGTTGGAAAAGGCCGAGAAAGAGAGAAAATAAAAATTATCTTTCTGTTCCGTTTCTATCCGACGAGTTATAGAAAATTTCAAAAAAAGAGCAAAAAAAATTCAAAAAACAAAAAATACCATTATGGCCTCATTTCAAGCCAAAATAAGTTGGAAAAGGCCGAGAAAGAGAGAAAATAAATATTGTCGTTACGTTCCGTTTCTATCCGACGAGTTATAGAAAATTTCAAAAAAAGAGCAAAAAAAATTCAAAAAACAAAAAATACCATTATGGCTTCATTTCAAGCCAAAATAGGTTGGAAAAGGCCGAGAAGGGGAGAAAATAAAAATTATCGTTCCGTTCCGTTCCAACCCGACGTGTAATAGAAAATTCCAAAAAAATAGCAAAAAAATTCAAAAAATTAAAAAATACCATTATGGCTTCTTTTAAATCCAGAATAGGTTGGAAAAGGCCGAGCAAGAAAGAAAATAAATATTTTCGTTCCGTTTCGTTCCTACCCAACGCGTAATAGAAAATTCCAAAAAAATAGCAAAAAAATTCAAAAAAAATGAAAAATACCATTATGGCTCGATTTCAAGCCACCATAGGTTGAAGGAGGATGACAAAGGAAGAAAATAAAAATTATCGTTTTGTTTCGTTCCTACCTGACGCATAATAGAAAATTCCAAAAAAATAGCAAAAAAATTCAAAAAATTAAACAATACCATTATGGCTCCATTTCGAGCCAAAATAGGTTGAAAAAGGATGAGAAAGGGAAAAAATAAAAATTATTGTTTCGTTCCGTTCTTACCTGACGCGTAATAGAAAATTCCAAAAATATAGAAAAAAATTAAAAAAATTAAAAAAATTAAAAAATAGCGTTGTGGCTTCATTTAGAGCTAAAACAGGTTGGAAAATGCCGAGAAAGAGAGAAAATTAGAATTATCGTCCCTTTCCGTTTCTACCCGAGATGTAATTGAAAATTCCAAAAAAATAGCAAAAAAATTAAAAAATAGTATTATGGCTTCATTTCAAGCCAGAATAGGTTGGAAAAGGCTAAGAAAGAGAGAAAATAAATATTGTCGTTACGTTCCGTTCTTATCTGACGAGTTATAGAAAATTCCAAAAAAAGAGCAAAAAAAATTCAAAAAATAAAAATATCATTATGGCTTCATTTCAAGCCAAAATAGTTTGGAAAAGGCCGAGAAAAGGAGGAAATAAAAATTATCGTTTCGTTCCGTTCCTACTTGAAGTGGAATAGAAAATTCCAAAAAAATAGCAAAAAAATTAAAAAATGCGAATATGGCTTCATTTCATGTCAAAATAGGTTGGAAAAGGCCGAGAATGGGGGAAAATTGAAATTATCGTTCCGTTTCGATCTTACCCGACGTCTAATATAAAATTCCAAAAAAATGTCGAAAAAATACAAAAAATTAAAAAATACCATTATGACTTCATTTCAAGCCAAAATATGTTGGAAAAGGCCGAGAAAGAGAGAAAATAAAAATTATCATTCTGTTCCGTTCCAACCCGACGCAAAATAGAAAATTCCAAAAAAATAGCAAAAAAATTAAAAAATACCATTATGGCTTCATTTAAAGCCAGAATAGGTTGGAAATGGCCGAGAAAGAAAGAAAATAAATATTGTCGTTCCGTTCCTTTCCTATCCGACGAGTTATAGAAAATTCCAAAAAAAATAGCAAAAAAAATTCAAAAAATAAAAAAAATACCATTATGGCTTCATTTCAAGGCAAAATAGGTTGGAAAAGGCCGTGAAAGAGAGAAAATTAGAATCATCGACCCATTCCATTTCTACCCGAGATGTAGTTGAAAATTCCAAAAAAATAATAAAAAAATTCAAAAAATTAAAAAATAGTATTATGGCTTCATTTCAAGCCAGAATAGATTGGAAAAGGCCGAGAAAGAGAGAATAAATATTGTCGTTCCGTTCCGTTCCTATCCGACGAGTTATAGAAAATTCCAAAAAAAAGAGCAAAAAAAATTCAAAAAATAAAAAAATACCATTATGGCTCATTTCAAGCCAAAATAGTTTGGAAAAGGCCGAGAAAGAGAGAAAATAAAATTTATCGTTTCGTTCCGTTCCTTTCCGACGTGTAATAGAAAATTCCAAAAAAATAGCAAAAAAATTATAGAAATTAAAAAATACCATGATGGCTTCACTTAAAGCCAGAATAGGTTGGAAAAGGCCGAGAAAGAAAGAAAATAAATATTGTCGTTCCGTTTCGTTCCTACCCAACACGTAATAGAAAATTCCAAAAAAATAGCCAAAAACATTCAAAAAATGAAAAAAGACCATTATGCTATCATTTCAGCCAAAATCGGTTGGAAAAGGCCGAGAAAGAGAGAAAATTAAAATTATCGTCCCGTTCCGTTTCTACCCGAGACGTAATTGAAAATTCCAAAAAAAAGTAAAAAAATTCAAAAAATTAAAAAATAGTATTATGGCTTCATTTTAAGCCAGAATAGGTTGGAAAATGCCGACAAAGAAAGAAAATAAATATTGTCGTTCCGTTCCGTTTCTATCCGACGAGTTATAGAAAATTTCAAAAAAAGAGCAAAAAAAATTAAAAAAACAAAAAATACCATTATGGCTTCATTTCAAGCCAAAATAGGTTGGAAAAGGCCGAGAAAGGGAGAAAATAAAAATTATCGTTCCGTTCCGTTCCAACCCGACGTGTAATAGAAAATTCCAAAAAAATAGCAAAAAAATTCAAAAAATTAAAAAATACCATTATGGCTTCTTTTAAATCCAGAATAGGTTGGAAAAGGCCGAGCAAGAAAGAAAATAAATATTTTCGTTCTGTTTCGTTCCTACCCAACGCTTAATAGAAAATTCCAAAAAAATAGCAAAAAAATTCAAAAAAAATGAAAAATACCATTATGGCTCGATTTCAAGCCACCATAGGTTGAAGGAGGATGACAAAGGAAGAAAATAAAAATTATCATTTTGTTTCGTTCCTACCTGACGCATAATAGAAAATTCCAAAAAAATAGCAAAAAAATTCAAAAAATTAAACAATACCATTATGGCTCCATTTCGAGCCAAAATAGGTTGAAAGAGGATGAGAAAGGGAAAAAATAAAAATTATTGTTTCGTTCCGTTCTTACCTGACGCGTAATAGAAAATTCCAAAAATATAGAAAAAAATTAAAAAAATTAAAAAAATTAAAAAATAGCGTTGTGGCTTCATTTAGAGCTAAAACAGGTTGGAAAATGCCGAGAAAGAGAGAAAATTAGAATTATCGTCCCGTTCCGTTTCTACCCGAGATGTAATTGAAAATTCAAAAAAAATAGTAAAAAAATTAAAAAATAGTATTATGGCTTCATTTCAAGCCAGAATAGGTTGGAAAAGGCTAAGAAAGAGAGAAAATAAATATTGTCGTTACGTTCCGTTCCTATCCGACGAGTTATAGAAAATTCCAAAAAAAGAGCAAAAAAAATTCAAAAAACAAAAAATACCATTATGACTTCATTTCAAGCCAAAATAGGTTGGAAAAGGCCGAGAAAGAGAGAAAATAAAAATTATCGTTCTGTTCCGTTTCTATTCGACGAGTTATAGAAAATTTCAAAAAAAGAGCAAAAAAAATTCAAAAACCAAAAAATACCATTATGGCCTCATTTCAAGCCAAAATAGGTTGGAAAAGGCCGAGAAAGAGAGAAAATAAATATTGTCGTTACGTTCCGTTTCTATCCGACGAGTTATAGAAAATTTCAAAAAAAGAGCTAAAAAAATTCAAAAAACAAAAAATACCATTATGACTTCATTTCAACCCAAAATAGGTTGGAAAAGGCCGAGAAAGAGAGAAAATAAAAATTATCGTTCTGTTCCGTTTCTATCCGACGAGTTATAGAAAATTTCAAAAAAAGAGCAAAAAAAATTCAAAAAACAAAAAATACCATTATGGCCTCATTTCAAGCCAAAATAAGTTGGAAAAGGCCGAGAAAGAGAGAAAATAAATATTGTCGTTACGTTCCGTTTCTATCCGACGAGTTATAGAAAATTTCAAAAAAAGAGCAAAAAAAATTCAAAAAACAAAAAATACCATTATGGCTTCATTTCAAGCCAAAATAGGTTGGAAAAGGCCGAGAAGGGGAGAAAATAAAAATTATCGTTCCGTTCCGTTCCAACCCGACGTGTAATAGAAAATTCCAAAAAAATAGCAAAAAAATTCAAAAAATTAAAAAATACCATTATGGCTTCTTTTAAATCCAGAATAGGTTGGAAAAGGCCGAGCAAGAAAGAAAATAAATATTTTCGTTCCGTTTCGTTCCTACCCAACGCGTAATAGAAAATTCCAAAAAAATAGCAAAAAAATTCAAAAAAAATGAAAAATACCATTATGGCTCGATTTCAAGCCACCATAGGTTGAAGGAGGATGACAAAGGAAGAAAATAAAAATTATCGTTTTGTTTCGTTCCTACCTGACGCATAATAGAAAATTCCAAAAAAATAGCAAAAAAATTAAAAAATTAAACAATACCATTATGGCTCCATTTCGAGCCAGAATAGGTTGAAAGAGGATGAGAAAGGGAAAAAATAAAAATTATTGTTTCGTTCCGTTCTTACCTGACGCGTAATAGAAAATTCCAAAAATATAGAAAAAAATTAAAAAAATTAAAAAATAGCGTTGTGGCTTCATTTAGAGCTAAAACAGGTTGGAAAATGCCGAGAAAGAGAGAAAATTAGAATTATCGTCCCTTTCCGTTTCTACCCGAGATATAATTGAAAATTCCAAAAAAATAGTAAAAAAATTAAAAAATAGTATTATGGCTTCATTTCAAGCCAGAATAGGTTGAAAAATGCTAAGAAAGAGAGAAAATAAATATTGTCGTTACGTTCCGTTCCTATCCGACGAGTTATAGAAAATTCCAAAAAAAAGAGCAAAAAAAATTCAAAAAATAAAAATATCATTATGGCTTCATTTCAAGCCAAAATAGTTTGGAAAAGGCCGAGAAAAGGAGGAAATAAAAATTATCGTTTCGTTCCGTTCCTACTTGAAGTGGAATAGAAAATTTTAAAAAAATAGAAAAAAAAATAAAAAATGCGAATATGGCTTCATTTCATGTCAAAATAGGTTGGAAAAGGCCGAGAATGGGGGAAAATTGAAATTATCGTTCCATTTCGATCTTACCCGACGTCTAATATAAAATTCCAAAAAAATGGCGAAAAAATACAAAAAATTAAAAAATACCATTATGGCTTCATTTCAAGCCAAAATAGGTTGGAAAAGGCCGAGAAAGAGAGAAAATAAAAATTATCGTCCCGTTCCGTTTCTACCCGAGACGTAATTGAAAATTCCAAAAAAATAGTAAAAAAATTCAAAAAATTAAAAAATAGTATTATGGCTTCATTTTAAGCCAGAATAGGTTGGAAAAGGCCGACAAAGAAAGAAAATAAATATTGTCGTTCCGTTCCGTTTCTATCCGACGAGTTATAGAAAATTTCAAAAAAAGAGCAAAAAAAATTCAAAAAACAAAAAATACCATTATGGCTTCATTTCAAGCCAAAATAGGTTGGAAAAGGCCGAGAAAGAGAGAAAATAAAAATTATCGTTCCGTTCCGTTCCAACCCGACGTGTAATAGAAAATTCCAAAAAAATAGCAAAAAAATTAAAAAAATTAAAAAATACCATTATGGCTTCTTTTAAATCCAGAATAGGTTGGAAAAGGCCGAGCAAGAAAGAAAATAAATATTTTCGTTCCGTTTCGTTCCTACCCAACGCGTAATAGAAAATTCCAAAAAAATAGCAAAAAAATTCAAAAAAAAAGAAAAAATACCATTATAGCTCGATTTCAAGCAACCATAGGTTGAAGGAGGATGAGAAAGGAATAAAATAAAAATTATCGTTTTGTTTCGTTCCTACCTGACGCATAATAGAAAATTCCAAAAAAATAGCAAAAAAATTCAAAAAATTAAACAATACCATTATGGCTCCATTTCGAGCCAAAATAGGTTGAAAGAGGATGAGAAAGGGAGAAAATAAAAATTATTGTTTCGTTCCGTTCCTACCTGACGCGTAATAGAAAATTCAAAAAAAATAGAAAAAAATTAAAAAAATTAAAAAATAGCGTTATGGCTTCATTTCGAGCCAAAACAGGTTGGAAAAGGCCGAGAAAGAGAGAAAATTAGAATTATCGACCCGTTCCGTTTCTACCTGAGATGAAATTGAAAATTCCAAAAAAATAGTAAAAAAATTAAAAAATAGTATTATGGCTTCATTTCAAGCCAGAATAGGTTGGAAAAGGCTAAGAAAGAGAGAAAATAAATATTGTCGTTACGTTCCGTTCCTATCCGACGAGTTATAGAAAATTCAAAAAAAAGAGCAAAAAAAATTCAAAAAATAAAAATATCATTATGGCTTCATTTCAAGCCAAAATAGTTTGGAAAAGGCCGAGAAAAGGAGGAAATAAAAATTATCGTTTCGTTCCGTTCCTACTTGAAGTGGAATAGAAAATTTTTAAAAAATAGAAAAAAAAAATAAAAAATGCGAATATGGCTTCATTTCATGTCAAAATAGGTTGGAAAAGGCCGAGAATGGGGGAAAATTGAAATTATCGTTCCATTTCGATCTTACCCGACGTCTAATATAAAATTCCAAAAAAATGGCGAAAAAATACAAAAAATTAAAAAATACCATTATGGCTTCATTTCAAGCCAAAATAGGTTGGAAAAGGCCGAGAAAGAGAGAAAATAAAAATTATCGTTCCGTTCCGTTCCAACCCGACGTGTAATAGAAAATTCCAAAAAAATAGCAAAAAAATTCAAAAAATTAAAAAATACCATTATGGCTTCTTTTAAATCCAGAATAGGTTGGAAAAGGCCGAGCAAGAAAGAAAATAAATATTTTCGTTCCGTTTCGTTCCTACCCAACGCGTAATAGAAAATTCCAAAAAAATAGCAAAAAAATTCAAAAAAAATGAAAAAATACCATTATGGCTCGATTTCAAGCCACCATAGGTTGAAGGAGGATGAGAAAGGAATAAAATAAAAATTATCGTTTTGTTTCGTTCCTACCTGACGCATAATAGAAAATTCCAAAAAAATAGCAAAAAAATTCAAAAAATTAAACAATACCATTATGGCTCCATTTCGAGCCAAAATAGGTTGAAAGAGGATGAGAAAGGGAGAAAATAAAAATTATTGTTTCGTTCCGTTCCTACCTGACGCGTAATAGAAAATTAAAAAAAAATAGAAAAAAATTAAAAAATTTAAAAAATAGCGTTATGGCTTCATTTCGAGCCAAAACAGGTTGGAAAAGGCCGAGAAAGAGAGAAAATTAGAATTATCGACCCGTTCCGTTTCTACCTGAGATGAAATTGAAAATGCCAAAAAAATAGTAAAAAAATTAAAAAATAGTATTATCGCTTCATTTCAAGCCAGAATAGGTTGGAAAAGGCTAAGAAAGAGAGAAAATAAATATTGTCGTTACGTTCCGTTCCTATCCGACGAGTTATAGAAAATTCAAAAAAAAGAGCAAAAAAAATTCAAAAAATAAAAATATCATTATGGCTTCATTTCAAGCCAAAATAGTTTGGAAAAGGCCGAGAAAAGGAGGAAATAAAAATTATCGTTTCGTTCCGTTCCTACTTGAAGTGGAATAGAAAATTTTAAAAAAATAGAAAAAAAAATAAAAAATGCGAATATGGCTTCATTTCATGTCAAAATAGGTTGGAAAAGGCCGAGAATGGGGGAAAATTGAAATTATCGTTCCATTTCGATCTTACCCGACGTCTAATATAAAATTCCAAAAAAATGGCGAAAAAATACAAAAAATTAAAAAATACCATTATGGCTTCATTTCAAGCCAAAATAGGTTGGAAAAGGCCGAGAAAGAGAGAAAATAAAAATTATCGTCCCGTTCCGTTTCTACCCGAGACGTAATTGAAAATTCCAAAAAAATAGTAAAAAAATTCAAAAAATTAAAAAATAGTATTATGGCTTCATTTTAAGCCAGAATAGGTTGGAAAAGGCCGACAAAGAAAGAAAATAAATATTGTCGTTCCGTTCCGTTTCTATCCGACGAGTTATAGAAAATTTCAAAAAAAGAGCAAAAAAAATTCAAAAAACAAAAAATACCATTATGGCTTCATTTCAAGCCAAAATAGGTTGGAAAAGGCCGAGAAAGGGAGAAAATAAAAATTATCGTTCCGTTCCGTTCCAACCCGACGTGTAATAGAAAATTCCAAAAAAATAGCAAAAAAATTCAAAAAATTAAAAAATACCATTATGGCTTCTTTTAAATCCAGAATAGGTTGGAAAAGGCCGAGCAAGAAAGAAAATAAATATTTTCGTTCCGTTTCGTTCCTACCCAACGCGTAATAGAAAATTCCAAAAAAATAGCAAAAAAATTCAAAAAAAATGAAAAATACCATTATGGCTCGATTTCAAGCCACCATAGGTTGAAGGAGGATGACAAAGGAAGAAAATAAAAATTATCGTTTTGTTTCGTTCCTACCTGACGCATAATAGAAAATTCCAAAAAAATAGCAAAAAAATTCAAAAAATTAAACAATACCATTATGGCTCCATTTCGAGCCAGAATAGGTTGAAAGAGGATGAGAAAGGGAAAAAATAAAAATTATTGTTTCGTTCCGTTCTTACCTGACGCGTAATAGAAAATTCCAAAAATATAGAAAAAAATTAAAAAAATTAAAAAAATTAAAAAATAGCGTTGTGGCTTCATTTAGAGCTAAAAATGGTTGGAAAATGCCGAGAAAGAGAGAAAATTAGAATTATCGTCCCTTTCCGTTTCTACCCGAGATGTAATTGAAAATTCAAAAAAAATAGTAAAAAAATTAAAAAATAGTATTATGGCTTCATTTCAAGCCAGAATAGGTTGGAAAAGGCTAAGAAAGAGAGAAAATAAATATTGTCGTTACGTTCCGTTCCTATCCGACGAGTTATAGAAAATTCCAAAAAAAGAGCAAAAAAAATTCAAAAAACAAAAAATACCATTATGACTTCATTTCAAGCCAAAATAGGTTGGAAAAGGCCGAGAAAGAGAGAAAATAAAAATTATCGTTCTGTTCCGTTTCTATCCGACGAGTTATAGAAAATTTCAAAAAAAGAGCAAAAAAAATTCAAAAAACAAAAAATACCATTATGGCCTCATTTCAAGCCAAAATAGGTTGGAAAAGGCCGAGAAAGAGAGAAAATAAATATTGTCGTTACGTTCCGTTTCTATTCGACGAGTTATAGAAAATTTCAAAAAAAGAGCAAAAAAAATTCAAAAAACAAAAAATACCATTATGGCTTCATTTCAAGCCAAAATAGGTTGGAAAAGGCCGAGAAAGGGAGAAAATAAAAATTATCATTCCGTTCCGTTCCAACCCGACGTGCAATAGAAAATTCAAAAAAAATAGCAAAAAAATTCAAAAAATTAAAAAATACCATTATGGCTTCTTTTAAATCCAGAATAGGTTGGAAAAGGCCGAGCAAGAAAGAAAATAAATATTTTCGTTCCGTTTCGTTCCTACCCAACGCTTAATAGAAAATTCCTAAAAAATAGCAAAAAAATTCAAAAAAAATGAAAAATACCATTATGGCTCGATTTCAAGCCACCATAGGTTGAAGGAGGATGACAAAGGAAGAAAATAAAAATTATCGTTTTGTTTCGTTCCTACCTGACGCATAATAGAAAATTCCAAAAAAATAGCGAAAAAATTCAAAAAATTAAAAAATACCATTATGGCTTCTTTTAAATCCAGAATAGGTTGGAAAAGGCCGAGCAAGAAAGAAAATAAATATTTTCGTTCCGTTTCGTTCCTACCCAACGCTTAATAGAAAATTCCAAAAAAATAGCAAAAAAATTCAAAAAAAATGAAAAATACCATTATGGCTCGATTTCAAGCCACCATAGGTTGAAGGAGGATGACAAAGGAAGAAAATAAAAATTATCATTTTGTTTCATTCCTACCTGACGCATAATAGAAAATTCCAAAAAAATAGCAAAAAAATTCAAAAAATTAAACAATACCATTATGGCTCCATTTCGAGCCAAAATAGGTTGAAAGAGGATGAGAAAGGGAAAAAATAAAAATTATTGTTCCGTTCCGTTCTTACCTGACGCGTAATAGAAAATTCCAAAAATATAGAAAAAAATTAAAAAAATTAAAAAAATTAAAAAATAGCGTTGTGGCTTCATTTAGAGCTAAAACAGGTTGGAAAATGCCGAGAAAGAGAGAAAATTAGAATTATCGTCCCGTTCCGTTTCTACCCGAGATGTAATTGAAAATTCAAAAAAAATAGTAAAAAAATTAAAAAATAGTATTATGGCTTCATTTCAAGCCAGAATAGGTTGGAAAAGGCTAAGAAAGAGAGAAAATAAATATTGTCGTTACGTTCCGTTCCTATCCGACGAGTTATAGAAAATTCCAAAAAAAGAGCAAAAAAAATTCAAAAAACAAAAAATACCATTATGACTTCATTTCAAGCCAAAATAGGTTGGAAAAGGCCGAGAAAGAGAGAAAATAAAAATTATCGTTCTGTTCCGTTTCTATACGACGAGTTATAGAAAATTTCAAAAAAAGAGCAAAAAAAATTCAAAAACCAAAAAATACCATTATGGCCTCATTTCAAGCCAAAATAGGTTGGAAAAGGCCGAGAAAGAGAGAAAATAAATATTGTCGTTACGTTCCGTTTCTATCCGACGAGTTATAGAAAATTTCAAAAAAAGAGCTAAAAAAATTCAAAAAACAAAAAATACCATTATGACTTCATTTCAACCCAAAATAGGTTGGAAAAGGCCGAGAAAGAGAGAAAATAAAAATTATCTTTCTGTTCCGTTTCTATCCGACGAGTTATAGAAAATTTCAAAAAAAGAGCAAAAAAAATTCAAAAAACAAAAAATACCATTATGGCCTCATTTCAAGCCAAAATAAGTTGGAAAAGGCCGAGAAAGAGAGAAAATAAATATTGTCGTTACGTTCCGTTTCTATCCGACGAGTTATAGAAAATTTCAAAAAAAGAGCAAAAAAAATTCAAAAAACAAAAAATACCATTATGGCTTCATTTCAAGCCAAAATAGGTTGGAAAAGGCCGAGAAAGGGAGAAAATAAAAATTATCGTTCCGTTCCGTTCCAACCCGACGTGTAATAGAAAATTCCAAAAAAATAGCAAAAAAATTCAAAAAATTAAAAAATACCATTATGGCTTCTTTTAAATCAAGAATAGGTTGGAAAAGGCCGAGCAAGAAAGAAAATAAATATTTTCGTTCCGTTTCGTTCCTACCCAACGCGTAATAGAAAATTCCAAAAAAATAGCAAAAAAATTCAAAAAAAATGAAAAATACCATTATGGCTCGATTTCAAGCCACCATAGGTTGAAGGAGGATGACAAAGGAAGAAAATAAAAATTATCGTTTTGTTTCGTTCCTACCTGACGCATAATAGAAAATTCCAAAAAAATAGCAAAAAAATTCAAAAAATTAAACAATACCATTATGGCTCCATTTCGAGCCAGAATAGGTTGAAAGAGGATGAGAAAGGGAAAAAATAAAAATTATTGTTTCGTTCCGTTCTTACCTGACGCGTAATAGAAAATTCCAAAAATATAGAAAAAAATTAAAAAAATTAAAAAAATTAAAAAATAGCGTTGTGGCTTCATTTAGAGCTAAAAATGGTTGGAAAATGCCGAGAAAGAGAGAAAATTAGAATTATCGTCCCTTTCCGTTTCTACCCGAGATGTAATTGAAAATTCAAAAAAAATAGTAAAAAAATTAAAAAATAGTATTATGGCTTCATTTCAAGCCAGAATAGGTTGGAAAAGGCTAAGAAAGAGAGAAAATAAATATTGTCGTTACGTTCCGTTCCTATCCGACGAGTTATAGAAAATTCCAAAAAAAGAGCAAAAAAAATTCAAAAAACAAAAAATACCATTATGACTTCATTTCAAGCCAAAATAGGTTGGAAAAGGCCGAGAAAGAGAGAAAATAAAAATTATCGTTCTGTTCCGTTTCTATCCGACGAGTTATAGAAAATTTCAAAAAAAGAGCAAAAAAAATTCAAAAAACAAAAAATACCATTATGGCCTCATTTCAAGCCAAAATAGGTTGGAAAAGGCCGAGAAAGAGAGAAAATAAATATTGTCGTTACGTTCCGTTTCTATTCGACGAGTTATAGAAAATTTCAAAAAAAGAGCAAAAAAAATTCAAAAAACAAAAAATACCATTATGGCTTCATTTCAAGCCAAAATAGGTTGGAAAAGGCCGAGAAAGGGAGAAAATAAAAATTATCATTCCGTTCCGTTCCAACCCGACGTGCAATAGAAAATTCAAAAAAAATAGCAAAAAAATTCAAAAAATTAAAAAATACCATTATGGCTTCTTTTAAATCCAGAATAGGTTGGAAAAGGCCGAGCAAGAAAGAAAATAAATATTTTCGTTCCGTTTCGTTCCTACCCAACGCTTAATAGAAAATTCCTAAAAAATAGCAAAAAAATTCAAAAAAAATGAAAAATACCATTATGGCTCGATTTCAAGCCACCATAGGTTGAAGGAGGATGACAAAGGAAGAAAATAAAAATTATCGTTTTGTTTCGTTCCTACCTGACGCATAATAGAAAATTCCAAAAAAATAGCGAAAAAATTCAAAAAATTAAAAAATACCATTATGGCTTCTTTTAAATCCAGAATAGGTTGGAAAAGGCCGAGCAAGAAAGAAAATAAATATTTTCGTTCCGTTTCGTTCCTACCCAACGCTTAATAGAAAATTCCAAAAAAATAGCAAAAAAATTCAAAATACCATTATGGCTCGATTTCAAGCCACCATAGGTTGAAGGAGGATGACAAAGGAAGAAAATAAAAATTATCATTTTGTTTCATTCCTACCTGACGCATAATAGAAAATTCCAAAAAAATAGCAAAAAAATTCAAAAAATTAAACAATACCATTATGGCTCCATTTCGAGCCAAAATAGGTTGAAAGAGGATGAGAAAGGGAAAAAATAAAAATTATTGTTCCGTTCCGTTCTTACCTGACGCGTAATAGAAAATTCCAAAAATATAGAAAAAAATTAAAAAAATTAAAAAAATTAAAAAATAGCGTTGTGGCTTCATTTAGAGCTAAAACAGGTTGGAAAATGCCGAGAAAGAGAGAAAATTAGAATTATCGTCCCGTTCCGTTTCTACCCGAGATGTAATTGAAAATTCAAAAAAAATAGTAAAAAAATTAAAAAATAGTATTATGGCTTCATTTCAAGCCAGAATAGGTTGGAAAAGGCTAAGAAAGAGAGAAAATAAATATTGTCGTTACGTTCCGTTCCTATCCGACGAGTTATAGAAAATTCCAAAAAAAGAGCAAAAAAAATTCAAAAAACAAAAAATACCATTATGACTTCATTTCAAGCCAAAATAGGTTGGAAAAGGCCGAGAAAGAGAGAAAATAAAAATTATCGTTCTGTTCCGTTTCTATACGACGAGTTATAGAAAATTTCAAAAAAAGAGCAAAAAAAATTCAAAAACCAAAAAATACCATTATGGCCTCATTTCAAGCCAAAATAGGTTGGAAAAGGCCGAGAAAGAGAGAAAATAAATATTGTCGTTACGTTCCGTTTCTATCCGACGAGTTATAGAAAATTTCAAAAAAAGAGCTAAAAAAATTCAAAAAACAAAAAATACCATTATGACTTCATTTCAACCCAAAATAGGTTGGAAAAGGCCGAGAAAGAGAGAAAATAAAAATTATCTTTCTGTTCCGTTTCTATCCGACGAGTTATAGAAAATTTCAAAAAAAGAGCAAAAAAAATTCAAAAAACAAAAAATACCATTATGGCCTCATTTCAAGCCAAAATAAGTTGGAAAAGGCCGAGAAAGAGAGAAAATAAATATTGTCGTTACGTTCCGTTTCTATCCGACGAGTTATAGAAAATTTCAAAAAAAGAGCAAAAAAAATTCAAAAAACAAAAAATACCATTATGGCTTCATTTCAAGCCAAAATAGGTTGGAAAAGGCCGAGAAAGGGAGAAAATAAAAATTATCGTTCCGTTCCGTTCCAACCCGACGTGTAATAGAAAATTCCAAAAAAATAGCAAAAAAATTCAAAAAATTAAAAAATACCATTATGGCTTCTTTTAAATTAAGAATAGGTTGGAAAAGGCCGAGCAAGAAAGAAAATAAATATTTTCGTTCCGTTTCGTTCCTACCCAACGCGTAATAGAAAATTCCAAAAAAATAGCAAAAAAATTCAAAAAAAATGAAAAATACCATTATGGCTCGATTTCAAGCCACCATAGGTTGAAGGAGGATGACAAAGGAAGAAAATAAAAATTATCGTTTTGTTTCGTTCCTACCTGACGCATAATAGAAAATTCCAAAAAAATAGCAAAAAAATTCAAAAAATTAAACAATACCATTATGGCTCCATTTCGAGCCAGAATAGGTTGAAAGAGGATGAGAAAGGGAAAAAATAAAAATTATTGTTTCGTTCCGTTCTTACCTGACGCGTAATAGAAAATTCCAAAAATATAGAAAAAAATTAAAAAAATTAAAAAAATTAAAAAATAGCGTTGTGGCTTCATTTAGAGCTAAAAATGGTTGGAAAATGCCGAGAAAGAGAGAAAATTAGAATTATCGTCCCTTTCCGTTTCTACCCGAGATGTAATTGAAAATTCAAAAAAAATAGTAAAAAAATTAAAAAATAGTATTATGGCTTCATTTCAAGCCAGAATAGGTTGGAAAAGGCTAAGAAAGAGAGAAAATAAATATTGTCGTTACGTTCCGTTCCTATCCGACGAGTTATAGAAAATTCCAAAAAAAGAGCAAAAAAAATTCAAAAAACAAAAAATACCATTATGACTTCATTTCAAGCCAAAATAGGTTGGAAAAGGCCGAGAAAGAGAGAAAATAAAAATTATCGTTCTGTTCCGTTTCTATCCGACGAGTTATAGAAAATTTCAAAAAAAGAGCAAAAAAAATTCAAAAAACAAAAAATACCATTATGGCCTCATTTCAAGCCAAAATAGGTTGGAAAAGGCCGAGAAAGAGAGAAAATAAATATTGTCGTTACGTTCCGTTTCTATTCGACGAGTTATAGAAAATTTCAGAAAAAGAGCAAAAAAAATTCAAAAAACAAAAAATACCATTATGGCTTCATTTCAAGCCAAAATAGGTTGGAAAAGGCCGAGAAAGGGAGAAAATAAAAATTATCATTCCGTTCCGTTCCAACCCGACGTGCAATAGAAAATTCAAAAAAAATAGCAAAAAAATTCAAAAAATTAAAAAATACCATTATGGCTTCATTTAAATCCAGAATAGGTTGGAAAAGGCCGAGCAAGAAAGAAAATAAATATTTTCGTTCCGTTTCGTTCCTACCCAACGCTTAATAGAAAATTCCTAAAAAATAGCAAAAAAATTCAAAAAAAATGAAAAATACCATTATGGCTCGATTTCAAGCCACCATAGGTTGAAGGAGGATGACAAAGGAAGAAAATAAAAATTATCGTTTTGTTTCGTTCCTACCTGACGCATAATAGAAAATTCCAAAAAAATAGCGAAAAAATTCAAAAAATTAAAAAATACCATTATGGCTTCTTTTAAATCCAGAATAGGTTGGAAAAGGCCGAGCAAGAAAGAAAATAAATATTTTCGTTCCGTTTCGTTCCTACCCAACGCTTAATAGAAAATTCCAAAAAAATAGCAAAAAAATTCAAAAAAAATGAAAAATACCATTATGGCTCGATTTCAAGCCACCATAGGTTGAAGGAGGATGACAAAGGAAGAAAATAAAAATTATCATTTTGTTTCGTTCCTACCTGACGCATAATAGAAAATTCCAAAAAAATAGCAAAAAAATTCAAAAAATTAAACAATACCATTATGGCTCCATTTCGAGCCAAAATAGGTTGAAAGAGGATGAGAAAGGGAAAAAATAAAAATTATTGTTCCGTTCCGTTCTTACCTGACGCGTAATAGAAAATTCCAAAAATATAGAAAAAAATTAAAAAAATTAAAAAAATTAAAAAATAGCGTTGTGGCTTCATTTAGAGCTAAAACAGGTTGGAAAATGCCGAGAAAGAGAGAAAATTAGAATTATCGTCCCGTTCCGTTTCTACCCGAGATGTAATTGAAAATTCAAAAAAAATAGTAAAAAAATTAAAAAATAGTATTATGGCTTCATTTCAAGCCAGAATAGGTTGGAAAAGGCTAAGAAAGAGAGAAAATAAATATTGTCGTTACGTTCCGTTCCTATCCGACGAGTTATAGAAAATTCCAAAAAAAGAGCAAAAAAAATTCAAAAAACAAAAAATACCATTATGACTTCATTTCAAGCCAAAATAGGTTGGAAAAGGCCGAGAAAGAGAGAAAATAAAAATTATCGTTCTGTTCCGTTTCTATACGACGAGTTATAGAAAATTTCAAAAAAAGAGCAAAAAAAATTCAAAAACCAAAAAATACCATTATGGCCTCATTTCAAGCCAAAATAGGTTGGAAAAGGCCGAGAAAGAGAGAAAATAAATATTGTCGTTACGTTCCGTTTCTATCCGACGAGTTATAGAAAATTTCAAAAAAAGAGCTAAAAAAATTCAAAAAACAAAAAATACCATTATGACTTCATTTCAACCCAAAATAGGTTGGAAAAGGCCGAGAAAGAGAGAAAATAAAAATTATCTTTCTGTTCCGTTTCTATCCGACGAGTTATAGAAAATTTCAAAAAAAGAGCAAAAAAAATTCAAAAAACAAAAAATACCATTATGGCCTCATTTCAAGCCAAAATAAGTTGGAAAAGGCCGAGAAAGAGAGAAAATAAATATTGTCGTTACGTTCCGTTTCTATCCGACGAGTTATAGAAAATTTCAAAAAAAGAGCAAAAAAAATTCAAAAAACAAAAAATACCATTATGGCTTCATTTCAAGCCAAAATAGGTTGGAAAAGGCCGAGAAGGGGAGAAAATAAAAATTATCGTTCCGTTCCGTTCCAACCCGACGTGTAATAGAAAATTCCAAAAAAATAGCAAAAAAATTCAAAAAATTAAAAAATACCATTATGGCTTCTTTTAAATCCAGAATAGGTTGGAAAAGGCCGAGCAAGAAAGAAAATAAATATTTTCGTTCCGTTTCGTTCCTACCCAACGCGTAATAGAAAATTCCAAAAAAATGGCAAAAAAATTCAAAAAAAATGAAAAATACCATTATGGCTCGATTTCAAGCCACCATAGGTTGAAGGAGGATGACAAAGGAAGAAAATAAAAATTATCGTTTTGTTTCGTTCCTACCTGACGCATAATAGAAAATTCCAAAAAAATAGCAAAAAAATTCAAAAAATTAAACAATACCATTATGGCTCCATTTCGAGCCAAAATAGGTTGAAAAAGGATGAGAAAGGGAAAAAATAAAAATTATTGTTTCGTTCCGTTCTTACCTGACGCGTAATAGAAAATTCCAAAAATATAGAAAAAAATTAAAAAAATTAAAAAAATTAAAAAATAGCGTTGTGGCTTCATTTAGAGCTAAAACAGGTTGGAAAATGCCGAGAAAGAGAGAAAATTAGAATTATCGTCCCTTTCCGTTTCTACCCGAGATGTAATTGAAAATTCCAAAAAAATAGCAAAAAAATTAAAAAATAGTATTATGGCTTCATTTCAAGCCAGAATAGGTTGGAAAAGGCTAAGAAAGAGAGGAAATAAATATTGTCGTTACGTTCCGTTCTTATCCGACGAGTTATAGAAAATTCCAAAAAAAGAGCAAAAAAAATTCAAAAAATAAAAATATCATTATGGCTTCATTTCAAGCCAAAATAGTTTGGAAAAGGCCGAGAAAAGGAGGAAATAAAAATTCTCGTTTCGTTCCGTTCCTACTTGAAGTGGAATAGAAAATTCCAAAAAAATAGCAAAAAAATTAAAAAATGCGAATATGGCTTCATTTCATGTCAAAATAGGTTGGAAAAGGCCGAGAATGGGGGAAAATTGAAATTATCGTTCCGTTTCGATCTTACCCGACGTCTAATATAAAATTCCAAAAAAATGTCGAAAAAATACAAAAAATTAAAAAATACCATTATGACTTCATTTCAAGCCAAAATATGTTGGAAAAGGCCGAGAAAGAGAGAAAATAAAAATTATCATTCTGTTCCGTTCCAACCCGACGCAAAATAGAAAATTCCAAAAAAATAGCAAAAAAATTAAAAAATACCATTATGGCTTCATTTAAAGCCAGAGTCGGTTGGAAATGGCCGAGAAAGAAAGAAAATAAATATTGTCGTTCCGTTCCTTTCCTATCCGACGAGTTATAGAAAATTCCAAAAAAAATAGCAAAAAAAATTCAAAAAATAAAAAAAATACCATTATGGCTTCATTTCAAGGCAAAATAGGTTGGAAAAGGCCGTGAAAGAGAGAAAATTAGAATCATCGACCCATTCCATTTCTACCCGAGATGTAGTTGAAAATTCCAAAAAAATAATAAAAAAATTCAAAAAATTAAAAAATAGTATTATGGCTTCATTTCAAGCCAGAATAGGTTGGAAAAGGCCGAGAAAGAGAGAATAAATATTGTCGTTCCGTTCCGTTCCTATCCGACGAGTTATAGAAAATTCCAAAAAAAAGAGCAAAAAAAATTCAAAAAATAAAAAAATACCATTATGGCTCATTTCAAGCCAAAATAGTTTGGAAAAGGCCGAGAAAGAGAGAAAATAAAATTTATCGTTTCGTTCCGTTCCTTTCCGACGTGTAATAGAAAATTCCAAAAAAATAGCAAAAAAATTATAGAAATTAAAAAATACCATGATGGCTTCACTTAAAGCCAGAATAGGTTGGAAAAGGCCGAGAAAGAAAGAAAATAAATATTGTCGTTCCGTTTCGTTCCTACCCAACACGTAATAGAAAATTCCAAAAAAATAGCCAAAAACATTCAAAAAATGAAAAAAGACCATTATGCTATCATTTCAGGCAAAATCGGTTGGAAAAGGCCGAGAAAGAGAGAAAATTAAAATTATCGTCCCGTTCCGTTTCTACCCGAGACGTAATTGAAAATTCCAAAAAAAAGTAAAAAAATTCAAAAAATTAAAAAATAGTATTATGGCTTCATTTTAAGCCAGAATAGGTTGGAAAATGCCGACAAAGAAAGAAAATAAATATTGTCGTTCCGTTCCGTTTCTATCCGACGAGTTATAGAAAATTTCAAAAAAAGAGCAAAAAAAATTAAAAAAACAAAAAATACCATTATGGCTTCATTTCAAGCCAAAATAGGTTGGAAAAGGCCGAGAAAGGGAGAAAATAAAAATTATCGTTCCGTTCCGTTCCAACCCGACGTGTAATAGAAAATTCCAAAAAAATAGCAAAAAAATTCAAAAAATTAAAAAATACCATTATGGCTTCTTTTAAATCCAGAATAGGTTGGAAAAGGCCGAGCAAGAAAGAAAATAAATATTTTCGTTCTGTTTCGTTCCTACCCAACGCTTAATAGAAAATTCCAAAAAAATAGCAAAAAAATTCAAAAAAAATGAAAAATACCATTATGGCTCGATTTCAAGCCACCATAGGTTGAAGGAGGATGACAAAGGAAGAAAATAAAAATTATCATTTTGTTTCGTTCCTACCTGACGCATAATAGAAAATTCCAAAAAAATAGCAAAAAAATTCAAAAAATTAAACAATACCATTATGGCTCCATTTCGAGCCAAAATAGGTTGAAAGAGGATGAGAAAGGGAAAAAATAAAAATTATTGTTTCGTTCCGTTCTTACCTGACGCGTAATAGAAAATTCCAAAAATATAGAAAAAAATTAAAAAAATTAAAAAAATTAAAAAATAGCGTTGTGGCTTCATTTAGAGCTAAAACAGGTTGGAAAATGCCGAGAAAGAGAGAAAATTAGAATTATCGTCCCGTTCCGTTTCTACCCGAGATGTAATTGAAAATTCAAAAAAAATAGTAAAAAAATTAAAAAATAGTATTATGGCTTCATTTCAAGCCAGAATAGGTTGGAAAAGGCTAAGAAAGAGAGAAAATAAATATTGTCGTTACGTTCCGTTCCTATCCGACGAGTTATAGAAAATTCCAAAAAAAGAGCAAAAAAAATTCAAAAAACAAAAAATACCATTATGACTTCATTTCAAGCCAAAATAGGTTGGAAAAGGCCGAGAAAGAGAGAAAATAAAAATTATCGTTCTGTTCCGTTTCTATCCGACGAGTTATAGAAAATTTCAAAAAAAGAGCAAAAAAAATTCAAAAACCAAAAAATACCATTATGGCCTCATTTCAAGCCAAAATAGGTTGGAAAAGGCCGAGAAAGAGAGAAAATAAATATTGTCGTTACGTTCCGTTTCTATCCGACGAGTTATAGAAAATTTCAAAAAAAGAGCTAAAAAAATTCAAAAAACAAAAAATACCATTATGACTTCATTTCAACCCAAAATAGGTTGGAAAAGGCCGAGAAAGAGAGAAAATAAAAATTATCGTTCTGTTCCGTTTCTATCCGACGAGTTATAGAAAATTTCAAAAAAAGAGCAAAAAAAATTCAAAAAACAAAAAATACCATTATGGCCTCATTTCAAGCCAAAATAAGTTGGAAAAGGCCGAGAAAGAGAGAAAATAAATATTGTCGTTACGTTCCGTTTCTATCCGACGAGTTATAGAAAATTTCAAAAAAAGAGCAAAAAAAATTCAAAAAACAAAAAATACCATTATGGCTTCATTTCAAGCCAAAATAGGTTGGAAAAGGCCGAGAAGGGGAGAAAATAAAAATTATCGTTCCGTTCCGTTCCAACCCGACGTGTAATAGAAAATTCCAAAAAAATAGCAAAAAAATTCAAAAAATTAAAAAATACCATTATGGCTTCTTTTAAATCCAGAATAGGTTGGAAAAGGCCGAGCAAGAAAGAAAATAAATATTTTCGTTCCGTTTCGTTCCTACCCAACGCGTAATAGAAAATTCCAAAAAAATAGCAAAAAAATTCAAAAAAAAAGAAAAAATACCATTATAGCTCGATTTCAAGCCACCATAGGTTGAAGGAGGATGAGAAAGGAATAAAATAAAAATTATCGTTTTGTTTCGTTCCTACCTGACGCATAATAGAAAATTCCAAAAAAATAGCAAAAAAATTCAAAAAATTAAACAATACCATTATGGCTCCATTTCGAGCCAAAATAGGTTGAAAGAGGATGAGAAAGGGAGAAAATAAAAATTATTGTTTCGTTCCGTTCCTACCTGACGCGTAATAGAAAATTCAAAAAAAATAGAAAAAAATTAAAAAAATTAAAAAATAGCGTTATGGCTTCATTTCGAGCCAAAACAGGTTGGAAAAGGCCGAGAAAGAGAGAAAATTAGAATTATCGACCCGTTCCGTTTCTACCTGAGATGAAATTGAAAATTCCAAAAAAATAGTAAAAAAATTAAAAAATAGTATTA
The DNA here is from genome assembly GCA_029955455.1 of Quercus agrifolia. Lineage (NCBI taxonomy): Eukaryota > Viridiplantae > Streptophyta > Magnoliopsida > Fagales > Fagaceae > Quercus > Quercus agrifolia. Next base: position 39,455,125 of record JARQAD010000004.1, on the reverse strand, counting down.
TGGCTTCATTTCAAGCCAGAATAGGTTGGAAAAGGCTAAGAAAGAGAGAAAATAAATATTGTCGTTACGTTCCGTTCCTATCCGACGAGTTATAGAAAATTCAAAAAAAAGAGCAAAAAAAATTCAAAAAATAAAAATATCATTATGGCTTCATTTCAAGCCAAAATAGTTTGGAAAAGGCCGAGAAAAGGAGGAAATAAAAATTATCGTTTCGTTCCGTTCCTACTTGAAGTGGAATAGAAAATTTTTAAAAAATAGAAAAAAAAAATAAAAAATGCGAATATGGCTTCATTTCATGTCAAAATAGGTTGGAAAAGGCCGAGAATGGGGGAAAATTGAAATTATCGTTCCATTTCGATCTTACCCGACGTCTAATATAAAATTCCAAAAAAATGGCGAAAAAATACAAAAAATTAAAAAATACCATTATGGCTTCATTTCAAGCCAAAATAGGTTGGAAAAGGCCGAGAAAGAGAGAAAATAAAAATTATCGTTCCGTTCCGTTCCAACCCGACGTGTAATAGAAAATTCCAAAAAAATAGCAAAAAAATTCAAAAAATTAAAAAATACCATTATGGCTTCTTTTAAATCCAGAATAGGTTGGAAAAGGCCGAGCAAGAAAGAAAATAAATATTTTCGTTCCGTTTCGTTCCTACCCAACGCGTAATAGAAAATTCCAAAAAAATAGCAAAAAAATTCAAAAAAAATGAAAAAATACCATTATGGCTCGATTTCAAGCCACCATAGGTTGAAGGAGGATGAGAAAAGAATAAAATAAAAATTATCGTTTTGTTTCGTTCCTACCTGACGCATAATAGAAAATTCCAAAAAAATAGCAAAAAAATTCAAAAAATTAAACAATACCATTATGGCTCCATTTCGAGCCAAAATAGGTTGAAAGAGGATGAGAAAGGGAGAAAATAAAAATTATTGTTTCGTTCCGTTCCTACCTGACGCGTAATAGAAAATTAAAAAAAAATAGAAAAAAATTAAAAAATTTAAAAAATAGCGTTATGGCTTCATTTCGAGCCAAAACAGGTTGGAAAAGGCCGAGAAAGAGAGAAAATTAGAATTATCGACCCGTTCCATTTCTACCTGAGATGAAATTGAAAATGCCAAAAAAATAGTAAAAAAATTAAAAAATAGTATTATGGCTTCATTTCAAGCCAGAATAGGTTGGAAAAGGCTAAGAAAGAGAGAAAATAAATATTGTCGTTACGTTCCGTTCCTATCCGACGAGTTATAGAAAATTCAAAAAAAAGAGCAAAAAAAATTCAAAAAATAAAAATATCATTATGGCTTCATTTCAAGCCAAAATAGTTTGGAAAAGGCCGAGAAAAGGAGGAAATAAAAATTATCGTTTCGTTCCGTTCCTACTTGAAGTGGAATAGAAAATTTTAAAAAAATAGAAAAAAAAATAAAAAATGCGAATATGGCTTCATTTCATGTCAAAATAGGTTGGAAAAGGCCGAGAATGGGGGAAAATTGAAATTATCGTTCCATTTCGATCTTACCCGACGTCTAATATAAAATTCCAAAAAAATGGCGAAAAAATACAAAAAATTAAAAAATACCATTATGGCTTCATTTCAAGCCAAAATAGGTTGGAAAAGGCCGAGAAAGAGAGAAAATAAAAATTATCGTCCCGTTCCGTTTCTACCCGAGACGTAATTGAAAATTCCAAAAAAATAGTAAAAAAATTCAAAAAATTAAAAAATAGTATTATGGCTTCATTTTAAGCCAGAATAGGTTGGAAAAGGCCGACAAAGAAAGAAAATAAATATTGTCGTTCCGTTCCGTTTCTATCCGACGAGTTATAGAAAATTTCAAAAAAAGAGCAAAAAAAATTCAAAAAACAAAAAATACCATTATGGCTTCATTTCAAGCCAAAATAGGTTGGAAAAGGCCGAGAAAGGGAGAAAATAAAAATTATCGTTCCGTTCCGTTCCAACCCGACGTGTAATAGAAAATTCCAAAAAAATAGCAAAAAAATTCAAAAAATTAAAAAATACCATTATGGCTTCTTTTAAATCCAGAATAGGTTGGAAAAGGCCGAGCAAGAAAGAAAATAAATATTTTCGTTCCGTTTCGTTCCTACCCAACGCGTAATAGAAAATTCCAAAAAAATAGCAAAAAAATTCAAAAAAAATGAAAAATACCATTATGGCTCGATTTCAAGCCACCATAGGTTGAAGGAGGATGACAAAGGAAGAAAATAAAAATTATCGTTTTGTTTCGTTCCTACCTGACGCATAATAGAAAATTCCAAAAAAATAGCAAAAAAATTCAAAAAATTAAACAATACCATTATGGCTCCATTTCGAGCCAGAATAGGTTGAAAGAGGATGAGAAAGGGAAAAAATAAAAATTATTGTTTCGTTCCGTTCTTACCTGACGCGTAATAGAAAATTCCAAAAATATAGAAAAAAATTAAAAAAATTAAAAAAATTAAAAAATAGCGTTGTGGCTTCATTTAGAGCTAAAAATGGTTGGAAAATGCCGAGAAAGAGAGAAAATTAGAATTATCGTCCCTTTCCGTTTCTACCCGAGATGTAATTGAAAATTCAAAAAAAATAGTAAAAAAATTAAAAAATAGTATTATGGCTTCATTTCAAGCCAGAATAGGTTGGAAAAGGCTAAGAAAGAGAGAAAATAAATATTGTCGTTACGTTCCGTTCCTATCCGACGAGTTATAGAAAATTCCAAAAAAAGAGCAAAAAAAATTCAAAAAACAAAAAATACCATTATGACTTCATTTCAAGCCAAAATAGGTTGGAAAAGGCCGAGAAAGAGAGAAAATAAAAATTATCGTTCTGTTCCGTTTCTATCCGACGAGTTATAGAAAATTTCAAAAAAAGAGCAAAAAAAATTCAAAAAACAAAAAATACCATTATGGCCTCATTTCAAGCCAAAATAGGTTGGAAAAGGCCGAGAAAGAGAGAAAATAAATATTGTCGTTACGTTCCGTTTCTATTCGACGAGTTATAGAAAATTTCAAAAAAAGAGCAAAAAAAATTCAAAAAACAAAAAATACCATTATGGCTTCATTTCAAGCCAAAATAGGTTGGAAAAGGCCGAGAAAGGGAGAAAATAAAAATTATCATTCCGTTCCGTTCCAACCCGACGTGCAATAGAAAATTCAAAAAAAATAGCAAAATAATTCAAAAAATTAAAAAATACCATTATGGCTTCTTTTAAATCCAGAATAGGTTGGAAAAGGCCGAGCAAGAAAGAAAATAAATATTTTCGTTCCGTTTCGTTCCTACCCAACGCTTAATAGAAAATTCCTAAAAAATAGCAAAAAAATTCAAAAAAAATGAAAAATACCATTATGGCTCGATTTCAAGCCACCATAGGTTGAAGGAGGATGACAAAGGAAGAAAATAAAAATTATCGTTCCGTTCCGTTCCAACCCGACGTGTAATAGAAAATTCCAAAAAAATAGCAAAAAAATTAAAAAAATTAAAAAATACCATTATGGCTTCTTTTAAATCCAGAATAGGTTGGAAAAGGCCGAGCAAGAAAGAAAATAAATATTTTCGTTCCGTTTCGTTCCTACCCAACGCTTAATAGAAAATTCCAAAAAAATAGCAAAAAAATTCAAAAAAAATGAAAAATACCATTATGGCTCGATTTCAAGCCACCATAGGTTGAAGGAGGATGACAAAGGAAGAAAATAAAAATTATCATTTTGTTTCGTTCCTACCTGACGCATAATAGAAAATTCCAAAAAAATAGCAAAAAAATTCAAAAAATTAAACAATACCATTATGGCTCCATTTCGAGCCAAAATAGGTTGAAAGAGGATGAGAAAGGGAAAAAATAAAAATTATTGTTTCGTTCCGTTCTTACCTGACGCGTAATAGAAAATTCCAAAAATATAGAAAAAAATTAAAAAAATTAAAAAATAGCGTTGTGGCTTCATTTAGAGCTAAAACAGGTTGGAAAATGCCGAGAAAGAGAGAAAATTAGAATTATCGTCCCTTTCCGTTTCTACCCGAGATGTAATTGAAAATTCCAAAAAAATAGCAAAAAAATTAAAAAATAGTATTATGGCTTCATTTCAAGCCAGAATAGGTTGGAAAAGGCTAAGAAAGAGAGAAAATAAATATTGTCGTTACGTTCCGTTCTTATCCGACGGGTTATAGAAAATTCCAAAAAAAGAGCAAAAAAAATTCAAAAAATAAAAATATCATTATGGCTTCATTTCAAGCCAAAATAGTTTGGAAAAGGCCGAGAAAAGGAGGAAATAAAAATTATCGTTTCGTTCCGTTCCTACTTGAAGTGGAATAGAAAATTCCAAAAAAATAGCAAAAAAATTAAAAAATGCGAATATGGCTTCATTTCATGTCAAAATAGGTTGGAAAAGGCCGAGAATGGGGGAAAATTGAAATTATCGTTCCGTTTCGATCTTACCCGACGTCTAATATAAAATTCCAAAAAAATGTCGAAAAAATACAAAAAATTAAAAAATACCATTATGACTTCATTTCAAGCCAAAATATGTTGGAAAAGGCCGAGAAAGAGAGAAAATAAAAATTATCATTCTGTTCCGTTCCAACCCGACGCAAAATAGAAAATTCCAAAAAAATAGCAAAAAAATTAAAAAATACCATTATGGCTTCATTTAAAGCCAGAATAGGTTGGAAATGGCCGAGAAAGAAAGAAAATAAATATTGTCGTTCCGTTCCTTTCCTATCCGACGAGTTATAGAAAATTCCAAAAAAAATAGCAAAAAAAATTCAAAAAATAAAAAAAATACCATTATGGCTTCATTTCAAGGCAAAATAGGTTGGAAAAGGCCGTGAAAGAGAGAAAATTAGAATCATCGACCCATTCCATTTCTACCCGAGATGTAGTTGAAAATTCCAAAAAAATAGTAAAAAAATTCAAAAAATTAAAAAATAGTATTATGGCTTCATTTCAAGCCAGAATAGGTTGGAAAAGGCCGAGAAAGAGAGAATAAATATTGTCGTTCCGTTCCGTTCCTATCCGACGAGTTATAGAAAATTCCAAAAAAAAGAGCAAAAAAAATTCAAAAAATAAAAAAATACCATTATGGCTCATTTCAAGCCAAAATAGTTTGGAAAAGGCCGAGAAAGAGAGAAAATAAAAATTATCGTTTCGTTCCGTTCCTTTCCGACGTGTAATAGAAAATTCCAAAAAAATAGCAAAAAAATTATAGAAATTAAAAAATACCATGATGGCTTCACTTAAAGCCAGAATAGGTTGGAAAAGGCCGAGAAAGAAAGAAAATAAATATTGTCGTTCCGTTTCGTTCCTACCCAACACGTAATAGAAAATTCCAAAAAAATAGCCAAAAACATTCAAAAAATGAAAAAAGACCATTATGCTATCATTTCAGGCAAAATCGGTTGGAAAAGGCCGAGAAAGAGAGAAAATTAAAATTATCGTCCCGTTCCGTTTCTACCCGAGACGTAATTGAAAATTCCAAAAAAAAGTAAAAAAATTCAAAAAATTAAAAAATAGTATTATGGCTTCATTTTAAGCCAGAATAGGTTGGAAAATGCCGACAAAGAAAGAAAATAAATATTGTCGTTCCGTTCCGTTTCTATCCAACGAGTTATAGAAAATTTCAAAAAAAGAGCAAAAAAAATTCAAAAAACAAAAAATACCATTATGGCCTCATTTCAAGCCAAAATAAGTTGGAAAAGGCCGAGAAAGAGAGAAAATAAATATTGTCGTTACGTTCCGTTTCTATCCGACGAGTTATAGAAAATTTCAAAAAAAGAGCAAAAAAAATTCAAAAAACAAAAAATACCATTATGGCTTCATTTCAAGCCAAAATAGGTTGGAAAAGGCCGAGAAGGGGAGAAAATAAAAATTATCGTTCCGTTCCGTTCCAACCCGACGTGTAATAGAAAATTCCAAAAAAATAGCAAAAAAATTCAAAAAATTAAAAAATACCATTATGGCTTCTTTTAAATCCAGAATAGGTTGGAAAAGGCCGAGCAAGAAAGAAAATAAATATTTTCGTTCCGTTTCGTTCCTACCCAACGCGTAATAGAAAATTCCAAAAAAATAGCAAAAAAATTCAAAAAAAATGAAAAATACCATTATGGCTCGATTTCAAGCCACCATAGGTTGAAGGAGGATGACAAAGGAAGAAAATAAAAATTATCGTTTTGTTTCGTTCCTACCTGACGCATAATAGAAAATTCCAAAAAAATAGCAAAAAAATTCAAAAAATTAAACAATACCATTATGGCTCCATTTCGAGCCAAAATAGGTTGAAAAAGGATGAGAAAGGGAAAAAATAAAAATTATTGTTTCGTTCCGTTCTTACCTGACGCGTAATAGAAAATTCCAAAAATATAGAAAAAAATTAAAAAAATTAAAAAAATTAAAAAATAGCGTTGTGGCTTCATTTAGAGCTAAAACAGGTTGGAAAATGCCGAGAAAGAGAGAAAATTAGAATTATCGTCCCTTTCCGTTTCTACCCGAGATATAATTGAAAATTCCAAAAAAATAGTAAAAAAATTAAAAAATAGTATTATGGCTTCATTTCAAGCCAGAATAGGTTGAAAAATGCTAAGAAAGAGAGAAAATAAATATTGTCGTTACGTTCCGTTCCTATCCGACGAGTTATAGAAAATTCCAAAAAAAAGAGCAAAAAAAATTCAAAAAATAAAAATATCATTATGGCTTCATTTCAAGCCAAAATAGTTTGGAAAAGGCCGAGAAAAGGAGGAAATAAAAATTATCGTTTCGTTCCGTTCCTACTTGAAGTGGAATAGAAAATTTTTAAAAAATAGAAAAAAAAATAAAAAATGCGAATATGGCTTCATTTCATGTCAAAATAGGTTGGAAAAGGCCGAGAATGGGGGAAAATTGAAATTATCGTTCCATTTCGATCTTACCCGACGTCTAATATAAAATTCCAAAAAAATGGCGAAAAAATACAAAAAATTAAAAAATACCATTATGGCTTCATTTCAAGCCAAAATAGGTTGGAAAAGGCCGAGAAAGAGAGAAAATAAAAATTATCGTCCCATTCCGTTTCTACCCGAGACGTAATTGAAAATTCCAAAAAAATAGTAAAAAAATTCAAAAAATTAAAAAATAGTATTATGGCTTCATTTTAAGCCAGAATAGGTTGGAAAAGGCCGACAAAGAAAGAAAATAAATATTGTCGTTCCGTTCCGTTTCTATCCGACGAGTTATAGAAAATTTCAAAAAAAGAGCAAAAAAAATTCAAAAAACAAAAAATACCATTATGGCTTCATTTCAAGCCAAAATAGGTTGGAAAAGGCCGAGAAAGGGAGAAAATAAAAATTATCGTTCCGTTCCGTTCCAACCCGACGTGTAATAGAAAATTCCAAAAAAATAGCAAAAAAATTTAAAAAATTAAAAAATACCATTATGGCTTCTTTTAAATCCAGAATAGGTTGGAAAAGGCCGAGTAAGAAAGAAAATAAATATTTTCGTTCCGTTTCGTTCCTACCCAACGCGTAATAGAAAATTCCAAAAAAATAGCAAAAAAATTCAAAAAAAATGAAAAAATACCATTATGGCTCGATTTCAAGCCACCATAGGTTGAAGGAGGATGAGAAAGGAATAAAATAAAAATTATCGTTTTGTTTCGTTCCTACCTGACGCATAATAGAAAATTCCAAAAAAATAGCAAAAAAATTCAAAAAATTAAACAATACCATTATGGCTCCATTTCGAGCCAAAATAGGTTGAAAGAGGATGAGAAAGGGAGAAAATAAAAATTATTGTTTCGTTCCGTTCCTACCTGACGCGTAATAGAAAATTCAAAAAAAATAGAAAAAAATTAAAAAATTTAAAAAATAGCGTTATGGCTTCATTTCGAGCCAAAACAGGTTGGAAAAGGCCGAGAAAGAGAGAAAATTAGAATTATCGACCCGTTCCGTTTCTACCTGAGATGAAATTGAAAATTCCAAAAAAATAGTAAAAAAATTAAAAAATAGTATTATGGCTTCATTTCAAGCCAGAATAGGTTGGAAAAGGCTAAGAAAGAGAGAAAATAAATATTGTCGTTACGTTCCGTTCCTATCCGACGAGTTATAGAAAATTCCAAAAAAAGAGCAAAAAAAATTCAAAAAACAAAAAATACCATTATGGCTTCATTTCAAGCCAAAATAGGTTGGAAAAGGCCGACAAAGAAAGAAAATAAATATTGTCGTTCCGTTCCGTTTCTATCCGACGAGTTATAGAAAATTTCAAAAAAAGAGCAAAAAAAATTCAAAAAACAAAAAATACCATTATGGCTTCATTTCAAGCCAAAATAGGTTGGAAAAGGCCGAGAAAGAGAGAAAATTAGAATTATCGACCCGTTCCGTTTCTACCTGAGATGAAATTGAAAATTCCAAAAAAATAGTAAAAAAATTAAAAAATAGTATTATGGCTTCATTTCAAGCCAGAATAGGTTGGAAAAGGCTAAGAAAGAGAGAAAATAAATATTGTCGTTACGTTCCGTTCCTATCCGACGAGTTATAGAAAATTCCAAAAAAAGAGCAAAAAAAATTCAAAAAACAAAAAATACCATTATGGCTTCATTTCAAGCCAAAATAGGTTGGAAAAGGCCGAGAAAGAGAGAAAATAAAAATTATCGTTCCGTTCCGTTCCAACCCGACGTGTAATAGAAAATTCCAAAAAAATAGCAAAAAAATTCAAAAAATTAAAAAATACCATTATGGCTTCTTTTAAATCCAGAATAGGTTGGAAAAGGCCGAGCAAGAAAGAAAATAAATATTTTCGTTCCGTTTCGTTCCTACCCAACGCGTAATAGAAAATTCCAAAAAAATAGCAAAAAAATTCAAAAAAAATGAAAAAATACCATTATGGCTCGATTTCAAGCCACCATAGGTTGAAGGAGGATGAGAAAGGAATAAAATAAAAATTATCGTTTTGTTTCGTTTCTACCTGACGCATAATAGAAAATTCCAAAAAAATAGCAAAAAAATTCAAAAAATTAAACAATACCATTATGGCTCCATTTCGAGCCAAAATAGGTTGAAAGAGGATGAGAAAGGGAGAAAATAAAAATTATTGTTTCGTTCCGTTCCTACCTGACGCGTAATAGAAAATTCAAAAAAAATAGAAAAAAATTAAAAAATTTAAAAAATAGCGTTATGGCTTCATTTCGAGCCAAAACAGGTTGGAAAAGGCCGAGAAAGAGAGAAAATTAGAATTATCGACCCGTTCCATTTCTACCTGAGATGAAATTGAAAATTCCAAAAAAATAGTAAAAAAATTAAAAAATAGTATTATGGCTTCATTTCAAGCCAGAATAGGTTGGAAAAGGCTAAGAAAGAGAGAAAATAAATATTGTCGTTACGTTCCGTTCCTATCCGACGAGTTATAGAAAATTCAAAAAAAAGAGCAAAAAAAATTCAAAAAATAAAAATATCATTATGGCTTCATTTCAAGCCAAAATAGTTTGGAAAAGGCCGAGAAAAGGAGGAAATAAAAATTATCGTTTCGTTCCGTTCCTACTTGAAGTGGAATAGAAAATTTTAAAAAAATAGAAAAAAAAATAAAAAATGCGAATATGGCTTCATTTCATGTCAAAATAGGTTGGAAAAGGCCGAGAATGGGGGAAAATTGAAATTATCGTTCCATTTCGATCTTACCCGACGTCTAATATAAAATTCCAAAAAAATGGCGAAAAAATAAAAAAAATTAAAAAATACCATTATGGCTTCATTTCAAGCCAAAATAGGTTGGAAAAGGCCGAGAAAGAGAGAAAATAAAAATTATCGTCCCGTTCCGTTTCTACCCGAGACGTAATTGAAAATTCCAAAAAAATAGTAAAAAAATTCAAAAAATTAAAAAATAGTATTATGGCTTCATTTTAAGCCAGAATAGGTTGGAAAAGGCCGACAAAGAAAGAAAATAAATATTGTCGTTCCGTTCCGTTTCTATCCGACGAGTTATAGAAAATTTCAAAAAAAGAGCAAAAAAAATTCAACAAACAAAAAATACCATTATGGCTTCATTTCAAGCCAAAATAGGTTGGAAAAGGCCGAGAAAGGGAGAAAATAAAAATTATCGTTCCGTTCCGTTCCAACCCGACGTGTAATAGAAAATTCCAAAAAAATAGCAAAAAAATTCAAAAAATTAAAAAATACCATTATGGCTTCTTTTAAATCCAGAATAGGTTGGAAAAGGCCGAGCAAGAAAGAAAATAAATATTTTCGTTCCGTTTCGTTCCTACCCAACGCGTAATAGAAAATTCCAAAAAAATAGCAAAAAAATTCAAAAAGAATGAAAAAATACCATTATGGCTCGATTTCAAGCCACCATAGGTTGAAGGAGGATGAGAAAGGAATAAAATAAAAATTATCGTTTTGTTTCGTTCCTACCTGACGCATAATAGAAAATTCCAAAAAAATAGCAAAAAAATTCAAAAAATTAAACAATACCATTATGGCTCCATTTCGAGCCAAAATAGGTTGAAAGAGGATGAGAAAGGGAGAAAATAAAAATTATTGTTTCGTTCCGTTCCTACCTGACGCGTAATAGAAAATTCAAAAAAAATAGAAAAAAATTTAAAAATTTAAAAAATAGCGTAATGGCTTCATTTCGAGCCAAAACAGGTTGGAAAAGGCCGAGAAAGAGAGAAAATTAGAATTATCGACCCGTTCCGTTTCTACCTGAGATGAAATTGAAAATTCCAAAAAAATAGTAAAAAAATTAAAAAATAGTATTATGGCTTCATTTCAAGCCAGAATAGGTTGGAAAAGGCTAAGAAAGAGAGAAAATAAATATTGTCGTTACGTTCCGTTCCTATCCGACGAGTTATAGAAAATTCAAAAAAAAGAGCAAAAAAAATTCAAAAAATAAAAATATCATTATGGCTTCATTTCAAGCCAAAATAGTTTGGAAAAGGCCGAGAAAAGGAGGAAATAAAAATTATCGTTTCGTTCCGTTCCTACTTGAAGTGGAATAGAAAATTTTAAAAAAATAGAAAAAAAAATAAAAAATGCGAATATGGCTTCATTTCATGTCAAAATAGGTTGGAAAAGGCCGAGAATGGGGGAAAATTGAAATTATCGTTCCATTTCAATCTTACCCGACGTCTAATATAAAATTCCAAAAAAATGGCGAAAAAATAAAAAAAATTAAAAAATACCATTATGGCTTCATTTCAAGCCAAAATAGGTTGGAAAAGGCCGAGAAAGAGAGAAAATAAAAATTATCGTCCCGTTCCGTTTCTACCCGAGACGTAATTGAAAATTCCAAAAAAATAGTAAAAAAATTCAAAAAATTAAAAAATAGTATTATGGCTTCATTTTAAGCCAGAATAGGTTGGAAAAGGCCGACAAAGAAAGAAAATAAATATTGTCGTTCCGTTCCGTTTCTATCCGACGAGTTATATAAAATTTCAAAAAAAGAGCAAAAAAAATTCAAAAAACAAAAAATACCATTATGGCTTCATTTCAAGCCAAAATAGGTTGGAAAAGGCCGAGAAAGGGAGAAAATAAAAATTATCGTTCCGTTCCGTTCCAACCCGACGTGTAATAGAAAATTCCAAAAAAATAGCAAAAAAATTCAAAAAATTAAAAAATACCATTATGGCTTCTTTTAAATCCAGAATAGGTTGGAAAAGGCCGAGCAAGAAAGAAAATAAATATTTTCGTTCCGTTTCGTTCCTACCCAACGCGTAATAGAAAATTCCAAAAAAATAGCAAAAAAATTCAAAAAAAATGAAAAATACCATTATGGCTCGATTTCAAGCCACCATAGGTTGAAGGAGGATGACAAAGGAAGAAAATAAAAATTATCGTTTTGTTTCGTTCCTACCTGACGCATAATAGAAAATTCCAAAAAAATAGCAAAAAAATTCAAAAAATTAAACAATACCATTATGGCTCCATTTCGAGCCAGAATAGGTTGAAAGAGGATGAGAAAGGGAAAAAATAAAAATTATTGTTTCGTTCCGTTCTTACCTGACGCGTAATAGAAAATTCCAAAAATATAGAAAAAAATTAAAAAAATTAAAAAATAGCGTTGTGGCTTCATTTAGAGCTAAAAATGGTTGGAAAATGCCGAGAAAGAGAGAAAATTAGAATTATCGTCCCTTTCCGTTTCTACCCGAGATGTAATTGAAAATTCAAAAAAAATAGTAAAAAAATTAAAAAATAGTATTATGGCTTCATTTCAAGCCAGAATAGGTTGGAAAAGGCTAAGAAAGAGAGAAAATAAATATTGTCGTTACGTTCCGTTCCTATCCGACGAGTTATAGAAAATTCCAAAAAAAGAGCAAAAAAAATTCAAAAAACAAAAAATACCATTATGACTTCATTTCAAGCCAAAATAGGTTGGAAAAGGCCGAGAAAGAGAGAAAATAAAAATTATCGTTCTGTTCCGTTTCTATCCGACGAGTTATAGAAAATTTCAAAAAAAGAGCAAAAAAAATTCAAAAAACAAAAAATACCATTATGGCCTCATTTCAAGCCAAAATAGGTTGGAAAAGGCCGAGAAAGAGAGAAAATAAATATTGTCGTTACGTTCCGTTTCTATTCGACGAGTTATAGAAAATTTCAAAAAAAGAGCAAAAAAAATTCAAAAAACAAAAAATACCATTATGCCTTCATTTCAAGCCAAAATAGGTTGGAAAAGGCCGAGAAAGGGAGAAAATAAAAATTATCATTCCGTTCCGTTCCAACCCGACGTGCAATAGACAATTCCAAAAAAATAGCAAAAAAATTCAAAAAATTAAAAAATACCATTATGGCTTCTTTTAAATCCAGAATAGGTTGGAAAAGGCCGAGCAAGAAAGAAAATAAATATTTTCGTTCCGTTTCGTTCATATCCGACGAGTTATAGAAAATTCCAAAAAAATGGCGAAAAAATACAAAAAATTAAAAAATACCATTATGACTTCATTTCAAGCCAAAATATGTTGGAAAAGGCCGAGAAAGAGAGAAAATAAAAATTATCATTCCGTTCCGTTCCAACCCGACGCAAAATAGAAAATTCCAAAAAAATAGCAAAAAAATTAAAAAATACCATTATGGCTTCATTTAAAGCTAGAATAGGTTGGAAATGGCCGAGAAAGAAAGAAAATAAATATTGTCGTTCCGTTCCTTTCCTATCCGACGAGTTATAGAAAATTCCAAAAAAAATAGCAAAAAAAATTCAAAAAATAAAAAAAATACCATTATGGCTTCATTTCAAGGCAAAATAGGTTGGAAAAGGCCGTGAAAGAGAGAAAATTAGAATCATCGACCCATTCCATTTCTACCCGAGATGTAATTGAAAATTCCAAAAAAATAGTAAAAAAATTCAAAAAATTAAAAAATAGTATTATGGCCTCATTTCAAGCCAGAATAGGTTGGAAAAGGCCGAGAAAGAGAGAATAAATATTGTCGTTCCGTTCCGTTCCTATCCGACGAGTTATAGAAAATTCCAAAAAAAAGAGCAAAAAAAATAAAAAAAATAAAAAAATACCATTATGGCTTCATTTCAAGCCAAAATAGGTTGGAAAAGGCCGAGAAAGAGAGAAAATAAAAATTATCGTTTCGTTCCGTTTCTACCCGAGACGTAATTGAAAATTCCAAAAAAATAGTAAAAAAATTCAAAAAATTAAAAAATAGTATTATGGCTTCATTTTAAGCCAGAATAGGTTGGAAAAGGCCGACAAAGAAAGAAAATAAATATTGTCGTTCCGTTCCGTTTCTATCCGACGAGTTATAGAAAATTTCAAAAAAAGAGCAAAAAAAATTCAAAAAACAAAAAATACCATTATGGCTTCATTTCAAGCCAAAATAGGTTGGAAAAGGCCGAGAAAGGGAGAAAATAAAAATTATCGTTCCGTTCCGTTCCAACCCGACGTGTAATAGAAAATTCCAAAAAAATAGCAAAAAAATTCAAAAAATTAAAAAATACCATTATGGCTTCTTTTAAATCCAGAATAGGTTGGAAAAGGCCGAGCAAGAAAGAAAATAAATATTTTCGTTCCGTTTCGTTCCTACCCAACGCGTAATAGAAAATTCCAAAAAAATAGCAAAAAAATTCAAAAAAAATGAAAAATACCATTATGGCTCGATTTCAAGCCACCATAGGTTGAAGGAGGATGACAAAGGAAGAAAATAAAAATTATCGTTTTGTTTTGTTCCTACCTGACGCATAATAGAAAATTCCAAAAAAATAGCAAAAAAATTCAAAAAATTAAACAATACCATTATGGCTCCATTTCGAGCCAGAATAGGTTGAAAGAGGATGAGAAAGGGAAAAAATAAAAATTATTGTTTCGTTCCGTTCTTACCTGACGCGTAATAGAAAATTCCAAAAATATAGAAAAAAATTAAAAAAATTAAAAAAATTAAAAAATAGCGTTGTGGCTTCATTTAGAGCTAAAAATGGTTGGAAAATGCCGAGAAAGAGAGAAAATTAGAATTATCGTCCCTTTCCGTTTCTACCCGAGATGTAATTGAAAATTCAAAAAAAATAGTAAAAAAATTAAAAAATAGTATTATGGCTTCATTTCAAGCCAGAATAGGTTGGAAAAGGCTAAGAAAGAGAGAAAATAAATATTGTCGTTACGTTCCGTTCCTATCCGACGAGTTATAGAAAATTCCAAAAAAAGAGCAAAAAAAATTCAAAAAACAAAAAATACCATTATGACTTCATTTCAAGCCAAAATAGGTTGGAAAAGGCCGAGAAAGAGAGAAAATAAAAATTATCGTTCTGTTCCGTTTCTATCCGACGAGTTATAGAAAATTTCAAAAAAAGAGCAAAAAAAATTCAAAAAACAAAAAATACCATTATGGCCTCATTTCAAGCCAAAATAGGTTGGAAAAGGCCGAGAAAGAGAGAAAATAAATATTGTCGTTACGTTCCGTTTCTATTCGACGAGTTATAGAAAATTTCAAAAAAAGAGCAAAAAAAAATTCAAAAAACAAAAAATACCATTATGGCTTCATTTCAAGCCAAAATAGGTTGGAAAAGGCCGAGAAAGGGAGAAAATAAAAATTATCATTCCGTTCCGTTCCAACCCGACGTGCAATAGAAAATTCCAAAAAAATAGCAAAAAAATTCAAAAAATTAAAAAATACCATTATGGCTTCTTTTAAATCCAGAATAGGTTGGAAAAGGCCGAGCAAGAAAGAAAATAAATATTTTCGTTCCGTTTCGTTCATATCCGACGAGTTATAGAAAATTCCAAAAAAATGGCGAAAAAATACAAAAAAATAAAAAATACCATTATGACTTCATTTCAAGCCAAAATATGTTGGAAAAGGCCGAGAAAGAGAGAAAATAAAAATTATCATTCCGTTCCGTTCCAACCCGACGCAAAATAGAAAATTCCAAAAAAATAGCAAAAAAATTAAAAAATACCATTATGGCTTCATTTAAAGCCAGAATAGGTTGGAAATGGCCGAGAAAGAAAGAAAATAAATATTGTCGTTCCGTTCCTTTCCTATCCGACGAGTTATAGAAAATTCCAAAAAAAATAGCAAAAAAAATTCAAAAAATAAAAAAAATACCATTATGGCTTCATTTCAAGGCAAAATAGGTTGGAAAAGGCCGTGAAAGAGAGAAAATTAGAATCATCGACCCATTCCATTTCTACCCGAGATGTAATTGAAAATTCCAAAAAAATAGTAAAAAAATTCAAAAAATTAAAAAATAGTATTATGGCCTCATTTCAAGCCAGAATAGGTTGGAAAAGGCCGAGAAAGAGAGAATAAATATTGTCGTTCCGTTCCGTTCCTATCCGACGAGTTATAGAAAATTCCAAAAAAAAGAGCAAAAAAAATTCAAAAAATAAAAAAATACCATTATGGCTTCATTTCAAGCCAAAATAGGTTGGAAAAGGCCGAGAAAGAGAGAAAATAAAAATTATCGTTTCGTTCCGTTTCTACCCGAGACGTAATTGAAAATTCCAAAAAAATAGTAAAAAAATTCAAAAAATTAAAAAATAGTATTATGGCTTCATTTTAAGCCAGAATAGGTTGGAAAAGGCCGACAAAGAAAGAAAATAAATATTGTCGTTCCGTTCCGTTTCTATCCGACGAGTTATAGAAAATTTCAAAAAAAGAGCAAAAAAAATTCAAAAAACAAAAAATACCATTATGGCTTCATTTCAAGCCAAAATAGGTTGGAAAAGGCCGAGAAAGGGAGAAAATAAAAATTATCGTTCCGTTCCGTTCCAACCCGACGTGTAATAGAAAATTCCAAAAAAATAGCAAAAAAATTCAAAAAATTAAAAAATACCATTATGGCTTCTTTTAAATCCAGAATAGGTTGGAAAGGGCCGAGCAAGAAAGAAAATAAATATTTTCGTTCCGTTTCGTTCCTACCCAACGCGTAATAGAAAATTCCAAAAAAATAGCAAAAAAATTCAAAAAAAATGAAAAATACCATTATGGCTCGATTTCAAGCCACCATAGGTTGAAGGAGGATGACAAAGGAAGAAAATAAAAATTATCGTTTTGTTTCGTTCCTACCTGACGCATAATAGAAAATTCCAAAAAAATAGCAAAAAAATTCAAAAAAATAAACAATACCATTATGGCTCCATTTCGAGCCAGAATAGGTTGAAAGAGGATGAGAAAGGGAAAAAATAAAAATTATTGTTTCGTTCCGTTCTTACCTGACGCGTAATAGAAAATTCCAAAAATATAGAAAAAAATTAAAAAAATTAAAAAAATTAAAAAATAGCGTTGTGGCTTCATTTAGAGCTAAAAATGGTTGGAAAATGCCGAGAAAGAGAGAAAATTAGAATTATCGTCCCTTTCCGTTTCTACCCGAGATGTAATTGAAAATTCAAAAAAAATAGTAAAAAAATTAAAAAATAGTATTATGGCTTCATTTCAAGCCAGAATAGGTTGGAAAAGGCTAAGAAAGAGAGAAAATAAATATTGTCGTTACGTTCCGTTCCTATCCGACGAGTTATAGAAAATTCCAAAAAAAGAGCAAAAAAAATTCAAAAAACAAAAAATACCATTATGACTTCATTTCAAGCCAAAATAGGTTGGAAAAGGCCGAGAAAGAGAGAAAATAAAAATTATCGTTCTGTTCCGTTTCTATCCGACGAGTTATAGAAAATTTCAAAAAAAGAGCAAAAAAAATTCAAAAAACAAAAAATACCATTATGGCCTCATTTCAAGCCAAAATAGGTTGGAAAAGGCCGAGAAAGAGAGAAAATAAATATTGTCGTTACGTTCCGTTTCTATTCGACGAGTTATAGAAAATTTCAAAAAAAGAGCAAAAAAAAATTCAAAAAACAAAAAATACCATTATGGCTTCATTTCAAGCCAAAATAGGTTGGAAAAGGCCGAGAAAGGGAGAAAATAAAAATTATCATTCCGTTCCGTTCCAACCCGACGAGCAATAGAAAATTCCAAAAAAATAGCAAAAAAATTCAAAAAATTAAAAAATACCATTATGGCTTCTTTTAAATCCAGAATAGGTTGGAAAAGGCCGAGCAAGAAAGAAAATAAATATTTTCGTTCCGTTTCGTTCATATCCGACGAGTTATAGAAAATTCCAAAAAAATGGCGAAAAAATACAAAAAAATAAAAAATACCATTATGACTTCATTTCAAGCCAAAATATGTTGGAAAAGGCCGAGAAAGAGAGAAAATAAAAATTATCATTCCGTTCCGTTCCAACCAGACGCAAAATAGAAAATTCCAAAAAAATAGCAAAAAAATTAAAAAATACCATTATGGCTTCATTTAAAGCCAGAATAGGTTGGAAATGGCCGAGAAAGAAAGAAAATAAATATTGTCGTTCCGTTCCTTTCCTATCCGACGAGTTATAGAAAATTCCAAAAAAAATAGCAAAAAAAATTCAAAAAATAAAAAAAATACCATTATGGCTTCATTTCAAGGCAAAATAGGTTGGAAAAGGCCGTGAAAGAGAGAAAATTAGAATCATCGACCCATTCCATTTCTACCCGAGATGTAATTGAAAATTCCAAAAAAATAGTAAAAAAATTCAAAAAATTAAAAAATAGTATTATGGCCTCATTTCAAGCCAGAATAGGTTGGAAAAGGCCGAGAAAGAGAGAATAAATATTGTCGTTCCGTTCCGTTCCTATCCGACGAGTTATAGAAAATTCCAAAAAAAAGAGCAAAAAAAATTCAAAAAATAAAAAAATACCATTATGGCTTCATTTCAAGCCAAAATAGGTTGGAAAAGGCCGAGAAAGAGAGAAAATAAAAATTATCGTTTCGTTCCGTTTCTACCCGAGACGTAATTGAAAATTCCAAAAAAATAGTAAAAAAATTCAAAAAATTAAAAAATAGTATTATGGCTTCGTTTTAAGCCAGAATAGGTTGGAAAAGGCCGACAAAGAAAGAAAATAAATATTGTCGTTCCGTTCCGTTTCTATCCGACGAGTTATAGAAAATTTCAAAAAAAGAGCAAAAAAAATTCAAAAAACAAAAAATACCATTATGGCTTCATTTCAAGCCAAAATAGGTTGGAAAAGGCCGAGAAAGGGAGAAAATAAAAATTATCGTTCCGTTCCGTTCCAACCCGACGTGTAATAGAAAATTCCAAAAAAATAGCAAAAAAATTCAAAAAATTAAAAAATACCATTATGGCTTCTTTTAAATCCAGAATAGGTTGGAAAAGGCCGAGCAAGAAAGAAAATAAATATTTTCGTTCCGTTTCGTTCCTACCCAACGCGTAATAGAAAATTCCAAAAAAATAGCAAAAAAATTCAAAAAAAATGAAAAATACCATTATGGCTCGATTTCAAGCCACCATAGGTTGAAGGAGGATGACAAAGGAAGAAAATAAAAATTATCGTTTTGTTTCGTTCCTACCTGACGCATAATAGAAAATTCCAAAAAAATAGCAAAAAAATTCAAAAAATTAAACAATACCATTATGGCTCCATTTCGAGCCAGAATAGGTTGAAAGAGGATGAGAAAGGGAAAAAATAAAAATTATTGTTTCGTTCCGTTCTTACCTGACGCGTAATAGAAAATTCCAAAAATATAGAAAAAAATTAAAAAAATTAAAAAAATTAAAAAATAGCGTTGTGGCTTCATTTAGAGCTAAAAATGGTTGGAAAATGCCGAGAAAGAGAGAAAATTAGAATTATCGTCCCTTTCCGTTTCTACCCGAGATGTAATTGAAAATTCAAAAAAAATAGTAAAAAAATTAAAAAATAGTATTATGGCTTCATTTCAAGCCAGAATAGGTTGGAAAAGGCTAAGAAAGAGAGAAAATAAATATTGTCGTTACGTTCCGTTCCTATTCGACGAGTTATAGAAAATTCCAAAAAAAGAGCAAAAAAAATTCAAAAAACAAAAAATACCATTATGACTTCATTTCAAGCCAAAATAGGTTGGAAAAGGCCGAGAAAGAGAGAAAATAAAAATTATCGTTCTGTTCCGTTTCTATCCGACGAGTTATAGAAAATTTCAAAAAAAGAGCAAAAAAAATTCAAAAAACAAAAAATACCATTATGGCCTCATTTCAAGCCAAAATAGGTTGGAAAAGGCCGAGAAAGAGAGAAAATAAATATTGTCGTTACGTTCCGTTTCTATTCGACGAGTTATAGAAAATTTCAAAAAAAGAGCAAAAAAAATTCAAAAAACAAAAAATACCATTATGGCCTCATTTCAAGCCAAAATAGGTTGGAAAAGGCCGAGAAAGGGAGAAAATAAAAATTATCATTCCGTTCCGTTCCAACCCGACGTGCAATAGAAAATTCCAAAAAAATAGCAAAAAAATTAAAAAAATTAAAAAATACCATTATGGCTTCTTTTAAATCCAGAATAGGTTGGAAAAGGCCGAGCAAGAAAGAAAATAAATATTTTCGTTCCGTGTCGTTCATATCCGACGAGTTATAGAAAATTCCAAAAAAATGGCGAAAAAATACAAAAAATTAAAAAATACCATTATGACTTCATTTCAAGCCAAAATATGTTGGAAAAGGCCGAGAAAGAGAGAAAATAAAAATTATCATTCCGTTCCGTTCCAACCCGACGCAAAATAGAAAATTCCAAAAAAATAGCAAAAAAATTAAAAAATACCATTATGGCTTCATTTAAAGCCAGAATAGGTTGGAAATGGCCGAGAAAGAAAGAAAATAAATATTGTCGTTCCGTTCCTTTCCTATCCGACGAGTTATAGAAAATTCCAAAAAAAATAGCAAAAAAAATTCAAAAAATAAAAAAAATACCATTATGGATTCATTTCAAGGCAAAATAGGTTGGAAAAGGCCGTGAAAGAGAGAAAATTAGAATCATCGACCCATTCCATTTCTACCCGAGATGTAATTGAAAATTCCAAAAAAATAGTAAAAAAATTAAAAAAATTAAAAAATAGTATTATGGCCTCATTTCAAGCCAGAATAGGTTGGAAAAGGCCGAGAAAGAGAGAATAAATATTGTCGTTCCGTTCCGTTCCTATCCGACGAGTTATAGAAAATTCCAAAAAAAAGAGCAAAAAAAATTCAAAAAATAAAAAAATACCATTATGGCTTCATTTCAAGCCAAAATAGGTTGGAAAAGGCCGAGAAAGTGAGAAAATAAAAATTATCGTTTCGTTCCGTTCCTTTCCGACGTGTAATAGAAAATTCCAAAAAAATAGCAAAAAAATTATAGAAATTAAAAAATACCATGATGGCTTCACTTAAAGCCAGAATAGGTTGGAAAAGGCCGAGAAAGAAAGAAAATAAATATTGTCGTTCCGTTTCGTTCCTACCCAACACGTAATAGAAAATTCCAAAAAAATAGCCAAAAACATTCAAAAAATGAAAAAAGACCATTATGCTATCATTTCGGGCAAAATAGGTTGGAAAAGGCCGAGAAAGAGAGAAAATTAAAATTATCGTCCCGTTCCGTTTCTACCCGAGACGTAATTGAAAATTCCAAAAAAATAGTAAAAAAATTCAAAAAATTAAAAAATAGTATTATGGCTTCATTTTAAGCCAGAATAGGTTGGAAAAGGCCGACAAAGAAAGAAAATAAATATTGTCGTTCCGTTCCGTTTCTATCCGACGAGTTATAGAAAATTTCAAAAAAAGAGCAAAAAAAATTCAAAAAACAAAAAATACCATTATGACTTCATTTCAAGCCAAAATAGGTTGGAAAAGGCCGAGAAAGAGAGAAAATAAAAATTATCGTTCTGTTCTGTTTCTATCCGACGAGTTATAGAAAATTTCAAAAAAAGAGCAAAAAAAATTCAAAAAACAAAAAATACCATTATGGCCTCATTTCAAGCCAAAATAGGTTGGAAAAGGCCGAGAAAGAGAGAAAATAAATATTGTCGTTACGTTCCGTTTCTATCCGACGAGTTATAGAAAATTTCAAAAAAAGAGCAAAAAAAATTCAAAAAACAAAAAAATACCATTATGGCTTCATTTCAAGCCAGAATAGGTTGGAAAAGGCTAAGAAAGAGAGAAAATAAATATTGTCGTTACGTTCCGTTCCAACCCGACGCAAAATAGAAAATTCCAAAAAAATAGCAAAAAAATTAAAAAATACCATTATGGCTTCATTTAAAGCCAGAATAGGTTGGAAATGGCCGAGAAAGAAAGAAAATAAATATTGTCGTTCCGTTCCTTTCCTATCCGACGAGTTATAGAAAATTCCAAAAAAATAGCAAAAAAAATTCAAAAAATAAAAAAAAATACCATTATGGCTTCATTTGAAGGCAAAATAGGTTGGAAAAGGCCGTGAAAGAGAGAAAATTAGAATCATCGACCCATTCCATTTCTACCCGAGATGTAATTGAAAATTCCAAAAAAATAGTAAAAAAATTCAAAAAATTAAAAAATATTATTATGGCTTCATTTCAAGCCAGAATAGGTTGGAAAAGGCCGAGAAAGAGAGAATAAATATTGTCGTTCCGTTCCGTTCCTATCCGACGAGTTATAGAAAATTCCAAAAAAAAGAGCAAAAAAAATTCAAAAAATAAAAAAATACCATTATGGCTTCATTTCAAGCCAAAATAGGTTGGAAAAGGCCGAGAAAGAGAGAAAATAAAAATTATCGTTTCGTTCCGTTCCTTTCCGACGTGTAATAGAAAATTCCAAAAAAATAGCAAAAAAATTATAGAAATTAAAAAATACCATGATGGCTTCACTTAAAGCCAGAATAGGTTGGAAAAGGCCGAGAAAGAAAGAAAATAAATATTGTCGTTCCGTTTCGTTCCTACCCAACACGTAATAGAAAATTCCAAAAAAATAGCCAAAAACATTCAAAAAATGAAAAAAGACCATTATGCTATCATTTCAGGCAAAATAGGTTGGAAAAGGCCGAGAAAGAGAGAAAATTAAAATTATCGTCCCGTTCCGTTTCTACCCGAGACGTAATTGAAAATTCCAAAAAAATAGTAAAAAAATTCAAAAAATAAAAAAAAATACCATTATGGCTTCATTTGAAGGCAAAATAGGTTGGAAAAGGCCGTGAAAGAGAGAAAATTAGAATCATCGACCCATTCCATTTCTACCCGAGATGTAATTGAAAATTCCAAAAAAATAGTAAAAAAATTCAAAAAATTAAAAAATATTATTATGGCTTCATTTCAAGCCAGAATAGGTTGGAAAAGGCCGAGAAAGAGAGAATAAATATTGTCGTTCCGTTCCGTTCCTATCCGACGAGTTATAGAAAATTCCAAAAAAAAGAGCAAAAAAAATTCAAAAAATAAAAAAATACCATTATGGCTTCATTTCAAGCCAAAATAGGTTGGAAAAGGCCGAGAAAGAGAGAAAATAAAAATTATCGTTTCGTTCCGTTCCTTTCCGACGTGTAATAGAAAATTCCAAAAAAATAGCAAAAAAATTATAGAAATTAAAAAATACCATGATGGCTTCACTTAAAGCCAGAATAGGTTGGAAAAGGCCGAGAAAGAAAGAAAATAAATATTGTCGTTCCGTTTCGTTCCTACCCAACACGTAATAGAAAATTCCAAAAAAATAGCCAAAAACATTCAAAAAATGAAAAAAGACCATTATGCTATCATTTCAGGCAAAATAGGTTGGAAAAGGCCGAGAAAGAGAGAAAATTAAAATTATCGTCCCGTTCCGTTTCTACCCGAGACGTAATTGAAAATTCCAAAAAAATAGTAAAAAAATTAAAAAATAGTATTATGGCTTCATTTCAAGCCAGAATAGTTTGGAAAAGGCTAAGAAAGAGAGAAAATAAATATTGTCGTTACGTTCCGTTCCTATCCGACGAGTTATAGAAAATTCCAAAAAAAGAGCAAAAAAAATTAAAAATACAAAAAATACCATTATGGCTTCATTTCAAGCCAAAATAGGTTGGAAAAGGCCGAGAAAAAGAGAAAATAAAAATTATCGTTCCGTTCCGTTCCAACCCGACGTGTAATAGAAAATTCCAAAAAAATAGCAAAAAAATTCAAAAAATTAAAAAAATACCATTATGGCTTCTTTTAAAGCCAGAATAGGTTGGAAAAGGACGAGCGAGAAAGAAAATAAATATTTTCGTTCCGTTTCGTTCCTACCCAACGCGTAATAGAAAATTCAAAAAAAATAGCAAAAAAAATGAAAAAATTCCATTATGGCTCGATTTCAAGCCACCATAGGTTGAAGGAGGATGAGAAAGGAAGAAAATAAAAATTATCGTTTTGTTCCGTTCCTACCTGACGCATAATAGAAATTCCCAAAAAAATAGCAAAAAAATTCAAAAAATTAAACAATACCATTATGGCTCCATTTTGAGCCAAAATAGGTTGAAAGAGGATGTGAAAGGGAGAAAATAAAAATTATTGTTTCGTTCCGTTCCTACCTGACTTGTAATAGAAAATTCCAAAAAAATAGAAAAAAATTAAAAAAATTAAAAAATTAAAAAATAGCGTTGTGGTTTCATTTCGAGCTAAAACAGGTTAGAGAAGGCCGAGAAAGAGAGAAAATTAGAATTATCATCCCGTTCTGTTTCTACCCGAGATGTAATTGAAAATTCCAAAAAAATAGTAAAAAAATAGAAAAAAAATTAAAAAATAGCGTTGTGGCTTCATTTCGAGCTAAAACAGGTTGGAAAAGGCCGAGAAAGAGAGAAAATTAGAATTATCGTCCCGTTCCGTTTCTACCCGAGATGTAATTGAAAATTCCAAAAAAATAGTAAAAAAATTAAAAAATAGTATTATGGCTTCATTTCAAGCCAGAATAGGTTGGAAAAGGCCGAGAAAGAGAGAAAATAAATATTGTCGTTACGTTCCGTTCCTATCCGACGAGTTATAGAAAATTCCAAAAAAAGAGCAAAAAAAATTCAAAAAATAAAAAATATCATTATGGCTTCATTTCAAGCCAAAATAGGTTGGAAAAGGCCGAGAAAGAGAGAAAATTAGAATTATCGTTCCGTTCCGTTCCAACCCGACGTGTAACAGAAAATCTCAAAAAAATAGCAAAAAAATTAAAAAAAATTAAAAAATACCATTATGGCTTTATTTAAAACCAAAATAAAAATTATCGTTTCGTTCCTTTCCTACCTGACGCATAATAGAAAATTTCAAAAAAATAGCAAAAAAATTCAAGAAATTAAAAAATACCATTATGGCTTTATTTCAAGCCAAAATAGTTTGGAAAAGGCCGAGAAAGAGAGGAAATAAAAATTATCGTTTCGTTCCATTCCTACTTGAAGTGGAATAGAAAATTCCAAAAAAATAGCAAAAAAATTAAAAAATACGAATATGGCTTCATTTCATGTCAAAATAGGTTGGAAAAGGCCGAGAATGGGGGAAAATTGAAATTATCGATCCGTTTCGTTCTTACCCGACGTCTAATATAAAATTCCAAAAAAATGGCGAAAAAATACAAAAAATTAAACAATACCATTATGACTACATTTCAAGCCAAAATATGTTGGAAAAGGCCGAGAAAGAGAGAAAATAAAAATTATCATTCCGTTCCGTTCCAACCCGACGCATAATAGAAAATTCCAAAAAAATAGCAAAAAAATTAAAAAATACCATTATGGCTTCATTTAAAGCCAGAATAGGTTGGAAATGGCCGAGAAAGAAAGAAAATAAATATTGTCGTTCCGTTCCTTTCGTATCCGACGAGTCATAGAAAATTCCAAAAAAAATAGCAAAAAAAATTCAAAAAATAAAAAAAATACCATTATGGCTTCATTTCAACGCAAAATAGGTTGGAAAAGGCCGTGAAAGAGAGAAAATTAGAATCATCGACCCGTTCCATTTCTACCCGAGATGTAATTGAAAATTCCAAAAAATAGTAAAAAAATTCAAAAAATTAAAAAATAGTATTATGGCTTCATTTAAAGCCAGAATAGGTTGGAAAAGGCCGAGAAAGAGAGAATAAATATTGTCGTTCCGTTTCGTTCCTATCCGACGAGTTATAGAAAATTCCAAAAAAAGAGCAAAAAAAATTCAAAAAATAAAAAATACCATTATGGCTTCATTTAAAGCCAAAATAGGTTGGAAAACGCCGAGAAAGAGAGAAAATAAAAATTATCGTTTCGTACCGTTCCTACCCGACGTGTAATAGAAAATTCCAAAAAAATAGCAAAAAAATTATAAAAATTAAAAAATACCATGATGGCTTCACTTAAAGCCAGAATAGGTTGGAAAAGGCCGAGAAAGAAAGAAAATAAATATTGTCGTTCCGTTTCGTTCCTACCCAACACGTAATAGAAAATTCCAAAAAAATAGCCAAAAACATTCAAAAAATGAAAAAAGACCATTATGCTATCATTTCAGGCAAAATAGGTTGGAAAAGGCCGAGAAAGAGAGAAAATTAAAATTATCGTCCCGTTCCGTTTCTACAAGAGAAGTAATTGAAAATTCCAAAAAAATAGTAAAAAAATTAAAAAAATTAAAAAATAGTATTATGGCTTCATTTTAAGCCAGAATAGGTTGGAAAAGGCCGACAAAGAAAGAAAATAAATATTGTCGTTCCGTTCCGTTTCTATCCAACGAGTTATAGAAAATTTCAAAAAAAGAGCAAAAAAAATTCAAAAAATAAAAAATACCATTATGGCTTCTTTTAAAGCCAGAATAGGTTGGAAAAGGCCGAGCAAGAAAGAAAATAAATATTTTCGTTCCGTTTCGTTCGTACCCAACGCGTAATAGAAAATTCCAAATAATAGCAAAAAAATTCAAAAAAAATGAAAAAAATACCATTATGGCTCGATTTCAAGCCACCATAGGTTGAAGGAGGATGAGAAAGGAAGAAAATAAAAATTATCGTTTTGTTTCGTTCCTACCTGACGCATAATAGAAAATTCCAAAAAAATAGCAAAAAAATTCAAAAAATTAAACAATACCATTATGGCTCCATTTCGAGCCAAAATAGGTTGAAAGAGGATGAGAAAGGGAGAAAATAAAAATTATTGTTTCGTTCCGTTCCTACCTGACGCGTAATAGAAAATTCAAAAAAAATAGAAAAAAATTAAAAAAATTAAAAAATAGCGTTATGGCTTCATTTCGAGCCAAAACAGGTTGGGAAAGGCCGAGAAAGAGAGAAAATTAGAACTATCGTCCCGTTCCGTTTCTACCCGAGATGTAATTGGAAATTCCAAAAAAATAGTAAAAAAATGAAAAAAAAGAAAAAAATAGTATTATGGCTTCATTTCAAGCCAGAATAGGTTGGAAAAGGCCGAGAAAGAGAGAAAATAAATATTGTCATTACGTTCCGTTCCTATCCGACGAGTTATAGAAAATTCCAAAAAAAGAGCAAAAAAAATTCAAAAAATAAAAAATACCATTATGGCTTCATTTCAAACCAAAATAGGTTGGAAAAGGCCGAGAAAGAGAGAAAATAATAATTATCGTTCCGTTCCGTTCCAACCCGACGTGTAATAGAAAATTCCAAAAAAATAGCAAAAAAATTAAAAAAATTAAAAAATACCATTATGGCTTCTTTTAAAGCCAGAATAGGTTGGAAAAGGCCGAGAAAGAAAGAAAATAAATATTTTCGTTCCGTTTCGTTCCTACCCAACGCGTAATAGAAAATTAAAAAAAAATAGCAAAAAAATTCAGAAAAAATGAAAAAATGCCATTATGGCTCGATTTCAAGCCACCATAGGTTGAAGGAGGATGAGAAAGGAAGAAATGCCATTATCGTCCCCTTCTGTTTCTACCCGAGACGTAATTGAAAATTCCAAAAAAATAGTTAAAAAATTCAAAAAATTAAAAAATAGTATTATGGCTTCATTTCAAGCCAGAATTGGTTGGAAAAGGCCATGGAAGGAAGAAAATAAAAATTATCGTTCCGTTCCGTTCGTACCTGACGCGTTATAGAAAATTCCAAAAAAATAGCAAAAAACATTCAAAAAATTAAAAAAGACCATTATGCTATCATTTCAGGCCAAAATAGGTTGGAAAAGGCCGAGAAAGAGAGAAAATTAGAATTATCGTCCCATTCCGTTTCTACCCGAGACGTAATTGAAAATTCCAAAAAAAAGTTAAAAAATTCAAAAAATTAAAAAATAGTATTATGGCTTCATTTCAAGCCAGAATAGGTTGGAAAAGGCTGAGAAAGAGAGAAAATAAATATTGTCGTTCCGTTCTATTCCTATCCGACGAGTTATAGAAAATTAAAAAAAAAGAGCAAAAAAAATTCAAAATATAAAAAATACCATTATGGCTTCATTTCAAGCCAAAATAGGTTGGAAAAGGCCGAGAAAGAGTGAAAATAAAAATTATCGTTCCGTTCCGTTCCTACCCGACGTGTAATAGAAAATTCCAAAAAAATAGTAAAAAAATTAAAAAATACCATTATGGCTTCATTTAAAGCCAGAATAGGTTGGAAAAGGCCGAGCAAGAAAGAAAATAAATATTTTCGTTTCGTTTTATTCCAACCCAACGCGTAATAGAAAATTCCTAAAAAATAGCAAAAAAATGAAAAAAAAAAAAAAAAAAATTCCATTATGGCTCGATTTGAAACCACCATAGGTGGAAGGAGGATGAGAAAGGAAGAAAATAAAAATTATCATTTCGTTCCGTTCCTACCTGACGCATAATAGAAAATTCCAAAAAAATAGCAAAAAAATTCAAAAAATTAAACAAGACCAATATGGCTCCATTTCGAGCCAAAATAGGTTGAAAGAGGATGAGAAAGGGAGAAAATAAAAATTATATTTCGTTCCGTTCCTACCTGACGCATAATAGAAAATTCCAAAAAAATAGCAAAAAAATTAAAAAAAGTAAAAAAATACTGTTATGGCTTCATTTCAAGCCAAAATAGTTTGGAAAAGGCCGAGAAAGAGAAAAAATATAAATTATCGTTTCGTTCCGTTCCTTCTTGACGCAGAATAGGAAATTCCAAAAAAATGGTAAAAAAATTAAAAAATACCAATATGGCTTCATTTCATGCCAAAATAGTTTGGAAAAGGCCGAGAAAGGGGGAAAATTGAAATTATCATTCCGTTTCGTTTCTACCCGACGTCTAATATAAAATTCCAACAAAATAGCAAAAAAATTCAAAAAATTAAAAAATACCATTATGTCTTCATTTCAAGCCAAAATAGGTTGGAAAAGGCCGAGAAAGAGAGAAAATAAAAATTATCATTCCGCTCCATTCCTACCTGACGCGTAATAGAAAATTCCAAAAAAATAGCAAAAAAATTCAAAAAATTAAAAAATCACATTTTGGCTTGATTTTTAGCCAAAATAGTACGGAAAAGGACGAGAAAGAGAGAAAATAAAAGTTATCGTTCCGTTCCTACCCGACGCGGAATAGAAAATGCCAAAAAAAAAGTAAAAAAATTAAAAAAAAAAGTAAAAAATACCATTATGCCATCATTTGAAGCCAAAATAGTTTGGAAAAGGCCAAGAAAGAGAGAAAATAAAAATTATTGTTTCATTCCGTTCCTACCTGACGCGTTATAGAAAATTCCTAAAAAATAGCAAAAAAATTCAAAAAATAAAAAAATACCATTGTGGCTTCATTTCAAGCCAAAATCGGTTGAAAGAGGATGAGAAAGAGAGAAAATAAAAATTATCGTTCCGTTCCGTTCCTACCCGACGTGTAATTGAAAATTTCAAAAAAATAGCAAAAAAATTCAAAACATTAAAAAATACCATTATGGCTTCATTTAAAGCCAGAACAGGTTGGAAAAGGCCGAGAAAGAAAGAAAATAAATATTGTCGTTCCGTTCCGTTCCTATCCGACGAGTTATAGAAAATTCCAAAAAAATAGCAAAAAAAATTCAAAAAGTAAAAGAAATACCATTATGGCTTCATTTCAAGCCAAAATAGGTTGGAAAAGGCCGAGAAAAAGAGAAAATTAGAATTATCGCTCCGTTCCGTTTCTACCCGAGACGTAATTGAAATATCCAAAAAAATAGTAAAAAAATTCAAAAAATTCAAAAATAGTATTATGGCTTCATTTCAAGCCTGAATAGGTTGGAAAAGGCCGAGAAGGAGAGAAAATAAAAATTATTGTTCCGTTCCGTTCCTACCCGACGTGTAATAGAAAATTCCAAAAAAATAGCAAAAAAATTAAAAAAATTAAAAAATACCATTATGGCTTCATTTAAAGCCAGAATAGGTTGGAAAAGGCCGAGAAAGAAAGAAAATAAATATTTTCGTTCCGTTTCGTTCCTACTTAACGCGTAATAGAAAATTCGAAAAAAATAGCAAAAAAATGAAAAAATACCATTATGGCTCGATTTGAAGCCACCATAGGTTGAAGGAGGATGAGAAAGGAAGAAAATAAAAATTATCGTTTCGTTCCGTTCCTACCTGACGCATAATAGAAAATTCCAAAAAAATAGCAAAAAAATTAAAAAAAGTAAAAAAATACTGTTATGGCTTCATTTCAAGCCAAAATAGTTTGGAAAAGGCCGAGAAAGAGAAAAAATATAAATTATCGTTTCGTTCCGTTCCTTCTTGACGCAGAATAGGAAATTCCAAAAAAATGGTAAAAAAATTAAAAAATACCAATATGGCTTCATTTCATGCCAAAATAGTTTGGAAAAGGCCGAGAAAGGGGGAAAATTGAAATTATCATTCCGTTTCGTTTCTACCCGACGTCTAATATAAAATTCCAACAAAATAGCAAAAAAATTCAAAAAATTAAAAAATACCATTATGTCTTCATTTCAAGCCAAAATAGGTTGGAAAAGGCCGAGAAAGAGAGAAAATAAAAATTATCATTCCGCTCCATTCCTACCTGACGCGTAATAGAAAATTCCAAAAAAATAGCAAAAAAATTCAAAAAATTAAAAAATCACATTTTGGCTTGATTTTTAGCCAAAATAGTACGGAAAAGGACGAGAAAGAGAGAAAATAAAAGTTATCGTTCCGTTCCTACCCGACGCGGAATAGAAAATGCCAAAAAAAAAGTAAAAAAATTAAAAAAAAAAGTAAAAAATACCATTATGCCATCATTTGAAGCCAAAATAGTTTGGAAAAGGCCAAGAAAGAGAGAAAATAAAAATTATTGTTTCATTCCGTTCCTACCTGACGCGTTATAGAAAATTCCTAAAAAATAGCAAAAAAATTCAAAAAATAAAAAAATACCATTGTGGCTTCATTTCAAGCCAAAATCGGTTGAAAGAGGATGAGAAAGAGAGAAAATAAAAATTATCGTTCCGTTCCGTTCCTACCCGACGTGTAATTGAAAATTTCAAAAAAATAGCAAAAAAATTCAAAACATTAAAAAATACCATTATGGCTTCATTTAAAGCCAGAACAGGTTGGAAAAGGCCGAGAAAGAAAGAAAATAAATATTGTCGTTCCGTTCCGTTCCTATCCGACGAGTTATAGAAAATTCCAAAAAAATAGCAAAAAAAATTCAAAAAGTAAAAGAAATACCATTATGGCTTCATTTCAAGCCAAAATAGGTTGGAAAAGGCCGAGAAAAAGAGAAAATTAGAATTATCGCTCCGTTCCGTTTCTACCCGAGACGTAATTGAAATATCCAAAAAAATAGTAAAAAAATTCAAAAAATTCAAAAATAGTATTATGGCTTCATTTCAAGCCTGAATAGGTTGGAAAAGGCCGAGAAGGAGAGAAAATAAAAATTATTGTTCCGTTCCGTTCCTACCCGACGTGTAATAGAAAATTCCAAAAAAATAGCAAAAAAATTAAAAAAATTAAAAAATACCATTATGGCTTCATTTAAAGCCAGAATAGGTTGGAAAAGGCCGAGAAAGAAAGAAAATAAATATTTTCGTTCCGTTTCGTTCCTACTTAACGCGTAATAGAAAATTCGAAAAAAATAGCAAAAAAATGAAAAAATACCATTATGGCTCGATTTGAAGCCACCATAGGTTGAAGGAGGATGAGAAAGGAAGAAAATAAAAATTATCGTTTCGTTCCGTTCCTACCTGACGCATAATAGAAAATTCCAAAAAAATAGCAAAAAAATTCAAAAATTAAACAATACCATTATGGCTCCATTTCGAGCCAAAAGAGGTTGAAAGAGGATGAGAAAGGGAGAAAATAAAAATTATTGTTTCGTTCTATTCTTACCAGACGCGTAATAGAAAATTCCAAAAAAATAGCAAAAAAATTAAAAAAATTAAAAAATACCATTATGGCTTCATTTCAAGCCAAAATAGTTTGGAAAAGGCCGAGAAAGAGAGAAAATAAAAATTGTTGTTTCGTTCCGATCCTACTTGACGCGGAATAGAAAATTCCAAAAAAATGGCAAAAAAAAAATTTAAAAAATACCAATATGGCTTCATTTCATGCCAAAATAGGTTGGAAAAGGCCGAGAAAGGGGAAAAATTGAAATTATCGTTCCGTTTCGTTCCTACCCGACGTCTAATATAAAATTCCAAAAAAATAGCGAAAAAATTAAAAAATACCATTATGACTTCATTTCAAGCCATAATAGATTGGAAAAGGCTGAGAAAGAGAGAAAATAAAAATTATCATTCCGTTCCGTTCCTACCTGACGGGTAATAGTAAATTCCAAAAAAATAGCAAAAAATTTCAAAAAAATTAAAAAATCTCATTTTGGCTTGATTTTAAGCCAAAATAGTACGGAAAAGGACGAGAAAGAGAGAAAATAAAAGTTATCGTTCCGTTCCTACCCGACGTGGAATAGAAAATGCCAAAAAGAAAGAAAAAAAAAAAAAAAATACCATTATGGCATCATTTGAAGCCAAAATAGTTTGGAAAAGGCCAAGAAAGAGAGAAAATAAAAATTATCGTTTCGTTCCGTTCCTACCTGATGCGTTATAGAAAATTCCTAAAAAATAGCAAAAAAGTTCAAAAAATAAAAAAAATACCATTATGGCTTCATTTCAAGCCAAAATCGGTTGAAAGAGGATGAGAAAGAGAGAAAATAAAAATTATCGTTCCGTTCCGTTCCTACCCGACGTGTAATAGAAAATTCCAAAAAAATAGCAAAAAAATTCAAAAAATTAAAAAATACCATTATGGCTTCATTTAAAGCCAGAATAGGTTGGAAAAGGCAGAGAAAGAAAGAAAATAAATATTGTCGTTCCGTTCCGTTCCTATCCGACGAGTTATAGAAAATTCCAAAAAAAGAGCAAAAAAAATTCAAAAAATAAAAAAATACCATTATGGCTTCATTTCAAGCCAAAATAGGTTGGAAAAGGCCGAGAAAGAGGGAAAATAAAAATTATCGTTCCGTTCCGTTCCTACCCGACGTGTAATAGAAAATTCCAAAAAAATAGCCAAAAAATTCAAAAAATTAAAAAATACCATGATGGCTTCTCTTAAAGCCAGAATAGGTTGGAAAAGGCCGAGAAAGAAAGAAAATAAATATTGTCGTTCCGTTTCGTTCCTACCCAACACGTAATAGAAAATTCCAAAAAAATAGCAAAAAAATTCAAAAATACCATTATGGCTCCATTTCAAGCCACCATAGGTTGAAGGAGGATGAGAAAGGAAGAAAATAAAAATTATCGTTTCGTTCCGTTCATACCTGACGCATAATAGAAAATTCCAAAAAAATAGCAAAAAATTAAACAATACCATTATGGCTCCATTTCGAGCCAAAATAGGTTGAAAGTGGATGAGAAAGGGAGAAAATAAAAATTATTGTTTCGTTCCATTCCTACCTTACGCGTAATAGAAAATTCCAAAAAAATAGAAAAAAATAAAAAAAATAAAAAAATAGCGTTATGGCTTCATTTCGAGCCAAAACAGGTTGGAAAAGGCCGAGGAAGAGAGAAAATAAAATTTATCGTTCCGTTCCGTTCTGTTCCTACCCGACGCGTTATAGAAAATTCCAAAAAAATAGCAAAAAACATTCAAAAAATTAAAAAAGACCATTATGCTATCATTTCAGGCCAAAATAGGTTGGAAAAGGCCGAGAAAGAGAGAAAATTAGAATTATCGTCCCGTTCCGTTTTTACCCGAGACGTAATTGAAAATTCCAAAAAAATTGTAAAAAAATTAAAAAAATTAAAAAATAGTATTATGGCTTCATTTCAAGCCAGAATAGGTTGGAAAAGGCCGAGAAAGAGAGAAAATAAAAATTATCGTTCCGTTCCGTTCCTACCCGACGTGTAATAGAAAATTCCAAAAAAATAGCAAAAAAATTAAAAAAATTAAAAAATACTATTATGGCTTCATTTAAAGCCAGAATAGGTTGGAAAAGGCAGAGAAAGAAAGAAAATAAATATTGTCGTTCCGTTCCGTTCCTATCCAACGAGTTATAGAAAATTCCAAAAAAAGAGCAAAAAAAATTCAAAAAATAAAAAAATACCATTATGGCTTCATTTCAAGCTGTTTATTCCTTATGAGAATGAGCATTGTGATCTCTATTCTATAGTGTTGCTTGTATGGTCAAGCCATGATTTATTGCTTTTTCCATTTTGCTTGATCGCATTGTGCTTACTTCATTTGCATTACAAGTTTTTTGTGTGCAATGATCAAGTCGTGTTGTTGTGTTTCAGGAGATACTTGTTCATATGATTCAAGAGCTACACAGATTCTAGAGTTAGGTGTGAATAAGTTTTGTTCAACTGTTTTCAACTCACATGTTAAGTCTAGAGTTTGTTTTAGGGTTTTGTCACAGAATAGCTAAAGGGGGAGATTGTAAGGTTGAATTTAATCAACCATCTTATTGGCTTTATTCTGTGCCAAATTTGCTTGTACATTAGCAATTAGTAACCCTGTATTTAGGTTGGAATCATGTAAGGGTAGTGTGTGAGAGAGTCTGAAGAAATGCTCAAGTTTGTGCAAAGTAGCAGGGACTCGCGACTAGAACTCATGGGTGGCAAGTCGCCAGATGATGCAGACGAGTGAAGCAGGCAAAGAAGATGAATAGTCACGCCAGCTGGAGCACTACAGGACAAAAATTCCAGTCTGGCAATTCTGTTTGGTCACGGCTTGAACTCACGACTTAGTCAAGTCGCAAGGCCAAGTTGCCAACTAGCTCTGTTTTGAAAAACTTGACTCTTCGCATTCCATTCTCACTCTAGTATAAATACCCCTTATACCCACGAAATGTAGAGAGCTTCTAGAGAAAATATTGAGAGAGAAACCCTAGAGAAAAACAAGATTGACTCATCCATAATCTTCACATAGAGACATTTCAAATTCCTTTACTCTCACCCTCTTCATTGTTATATCCTTGAGAGGTTCATTATCAAAACATTTTCTCACCATACCCATATCTGTGAGAAGGCTTTTTGGTGGTTTGGGAAGTAGTTAGGAAGTGACCAATTTCATATTGGTTGATGTTATGGTTTATAGCGGAATCTGGCAAGCTAAAAAAGGAATAGGTTCGGCGTAACCTCATTGGAATAAGAGCTTGGAGGGTTTAAGTATACTGGGTAGATTAGGCTTAGAAAGTCTACTGCTATTCATGTCCCAACTACATTCTTAGTGGATTATTTGCCGCTTGGAGGGCGGCGGAAAGGTTTTACGCTGAGGGCTTCGGTTTCCTCTTCGATAACATCATTGTGTTGTCTTTGTGTTTGCATCTCTCTTCCCTTAATCTTTGTCATTTAATTTCTGCTGTGGATGTGATTTTATTTGGTTTAGATTTTTTATCAATTTTGTATTAAGCTTATGTTCATATTCCGCACATTAATTGTTTGATATTAAGCTTGAATTGGTAATTTGTTAATTAGGGGTCTAAACGTTTATAGTGTTTTATACGCTATTTGAACTTTCATTTCTCTTGAGCTCTCCTTTCATCTTTTCCCATTTCACAATATGATTTCTTCCTTCATGTTGTCGTTACCTCTTAAGATTCTCCTACCAGATTGAAGCATGTTTTCTCATCTTGATAGCAACAATCTTTACTTTGCAATTTTCTGGAACATCTTTGAAATCAAATATTCACTTAATAGTGGTTAGCCAATCAATGAAATCATCAAGTTGTATCTTCCCATCAAATTCTGGCATGTCTACCTTCATATTATAACCTCATTGTAAGTTTTTGAGATGACGAGGATGAGGTGGAGTGCTCTCACCGGTTGAATGACTATGAGCATGGTGAAATGGATTCTCCTTTTCATCATCGCTCATAGCTTTAGATTTTGAATTGGGATGTCTAGGACCTTTCCTTGATTCTCATAAAACTCCAAATGCTCTTGGAGTTGTTGAAGTTGTCTCTTTAAAACATCAATTTCAAAATCTTGATGATATCTCTCATATATCTCAACATTATTACCATGTTGATGATGTCCAACCATTGAACCAAAGCTTTGATACCAACCGATACTATATTTGTAAGGGAAAAACCAAACCGATTCGATAAAGGGGCGAAGGATGGATAAAATGTAATATGGTGTAACAACCTAAGGAAAAATGTAAGCCACATCTGTGCTATACCTCAAAAGGACTAGTCACAATTGAGTTTCCTTATAGTTGTTAATAAAACTTAGACCTACCTAGTAAATACCCGATGTGGGACTTATCACACACCCACACACATCACACAATCAATCATATTAGGGCACACAATCTCCCTCACTTAAATCCTTAATGTCCTTATTAGAGCCCACTTTGTAGGGTAGTGTCTCCGAGCTCACACAGGGTTATCGGGCCGGCTCTGATATTATATGTAACGACCCAAGGAAAAGTACTAGCCATATTTGCGCTATACCTCAAAAGGACTAGTCATAATTGAGGTTCCTTGCAGTTTTTAATTAAATACTTGATGTGGGACTCATCACACACACACACACACACACACACACCATATTATCAATCAAATTAGGACATCACAATTTCCCCCACTTAAATCCCTAATGTCATCGTTAGGGCCTACTTTGTGGGGTAGTGTCTCTGAGCCTACACGAGATTACCAGGTAGGCTCTGATACCATAACTGTAACACCCCAAACCCATACCATGGATTTAGATGCATACAAAGGGTTTTAACCAAACATTTAATAAATAAAAGGGATAAATGGTTCACCACTCTATGTGATATAGAAACACCACCTAGTGAGATACAGAACAAGAACTCGCCACCTAAGTTTCCACAAATGGGATAAGAGTTTAAAAAAAGAAATCCATCTTCTTAAGCATAAAGACTTTTAATATGAAATTTCGCTCTAATTTTATTTAATTTAGCCAAAAGGCTTATATAAAGCTTAGAACAACCCTCTAAGTATAGGAGAATGGAAATAGTAAATGAAACTTAAACTTAGGCATGACCAAAGTTAGGAATGACTCTTAGGAACTAGAAGCACAATAAATACTTGTTTGCCTAGGAGAAATAAAACATAAAGCCTAATACATCCTAGGAGACACTAATTAAAGTCTATTTGACTTTTTTTATTAATGATTAAAAAAAAAATGATGGGCTGCACTTTTGATCTTCAAGGAGCACATTTGGGCCAGGCTTAACATCAGATTGGACTTGCTGGAACTTGGGATACTCCGACGTCACATATTTTCCAACATGCTTTTAAATACGAAAATTTTACCAAACAAAAAAAATAAACAAATGAGAGAGTTAAAAATTTTGATGCACATGTATGCTAATATACTTACTGTAATTTCATGAGATCTGACCTTTTGATTCTTCTACACTTACTCACTAGCTAGTTGAATGCATCCATAGTTGAAAGCTCATTGCAGCATTTTTACCTTTTTGTATACATATGTCATTTCAAAAGAAATATTTATTGTTAGAATCAAAATAATTTAATTGATTATTGTTAAGTCAAATTCTACTTTCCTCTCTTGTGGTTACAAAGGAGCATGGTTGTCAAAATCACAATCTGAATTGTAGGATTGCACGATTTTACGATCTCACCTCATCGAAACTTTTAGAATCGCACAAGAATTATAAAAATTGTAGGATCGTATGAGATCCTACCAATTGGAATGCATTTGGAATAGTAAGACCAAATGACTTTGATATATTATCTCTCAATTGAGAATTCTTTATTAAAATTGGTACAACTTTAAATACACTCAAAAAGGAGAAAATCATTTAAACCAAAAAAAAAAAAAAAAATGAATGAGTTGGTATTTGTTATGTAAAACTTAAAGATAAAAGAGAAAATACCTAAACCATCAAGTGCAAAAGAAGAAATTGGTTTGAAGAACTTGTCTTTAGATGATGAGTGGTTAGCAAAGGGTGTTGACCAGAAAATGATGGTATAGATTTTGAAGAAGATAATGAAGTTAGAATTCTAAATTAAGCCTTCCTTTATAGCTTTTTTCTTCTTTTTTTTTCCTCATAAATGAAAGTAACGTGTGTGTAGTTGTGTGATCACTATTGTATCATTTGGTTATCAACGTTAGGTGATAATGAGAGTTTAGGAGCTACTGTTGAAGGAAACACTATGCTAGTATTTTGGTACTTGGTTGGTTTCTAATTAACATTCACTGAACTTTTTAAATACATTGCATTAAAACTTAAATATATTTGTTTCGTTAGTATAGACGTAGCGATGTAGGACATGCAAATTACATTATATGATACAAATCTTTATTTTCTTAAGGAAGAATTCATAATTTATATGATTATTCAATATACAAAGTCACCATCAATGTGTTTTTTTGCTTTAAATTTGAAAATATATAGGATCTTGTGATCCACAATTCTATCTACCTCCCACGATCCTACATAGAATCTTGATTTTGACAATTTTGGGAAGGGGTGTGTGGAACTTACGTCTTCTGTCCGTCTATTTGGTACATTTTTTATTTTTATTTTTATTTTTTAGTGATTTGAAAGTGAGTTGTTTAAAAAACCTATATGTGTCTACAAAGCGAGGCTTTTTTTATTTATTTTTTATTTTTTTTAAAAAGTGCAGTTTCAAAACGGCGCCAGCCAGACATGTCCAATTCTTCTTTTTTATTTGAAATGTAAAATTTATATTAAAAAAAAAGAAAATCAATTTGAATTTAATAAGATAGATCCCAGTTTGCAAAAAAAAAAAAATAAAATAAGATAGATCCCATATATAAAAATCTAATTAATTTATTACTCAAACAGTCGTGATTCAGTTGCAATATACATACAGATACAGTAATTTACTATGGCTAAAATACAGAGACGTTCTTATTATCATGTTTTATCTCAAAGCCATTAATAAATAAACAAACAAACATCAGTCTAAATATGGAAGCAAATTCATGTAACCAACACCCACAAGATGTAGTTCCAAGAATCTTTTTCTCTAAAGAAGCCAAACTAGATTAAAAGTTCCTTGTTTTCAACGCCTAGACCCACACGAAATCCCTCCTTAAACACACCCTCCTCGTTTCTCCCCCTCAAAACCAACCTTCCATTCTACTTCACAATGTATCTCAACTCTCAAGCCTACCAGAAAAGAAAATGTCATCTTCTTTTTCACATGAAATTGTCCTCACTAGCTCTCCTGATGGCCCCATTATCGCCTATGATGCATCCTCAGGTGCTCTTCTAGCCCACTTCACCGGCACCCAAACACCTCGTCAAGGCCTCACCCTTGTGGGAAACAGCACTTTGATTGCTGCCTCTCATATCTCCTCAGCCACAGCTTCTGGTTCCATTCACCTCTACAACTGGTGGTCTTCAACTGTCTTCCACCACCTTCCTCTCCCTGAACCTGTTGCTCCCCTCATTGCCTCTCTTGATGGCTTCTATCTCTTTGCTGGTGGCCTTTCAGGTAATATCCATGTGCTCTCACTCCCCTCAGCTTCAGGGAACGTACTCAAAGCATTTCCTGCTCACCACAGTCCTGTATCTTGCCTCAAAATCAGTGATGATGGATCACTTCTCATTTCGGGTGGTGAAGATGGTACCATTGTTGTTATCCCAATCTCTCAACTTATAGGGGCCTCCTCATCAACAGATGAGAATGCAAGCAACTTCATATTGCACAGGTTTGTTGCACATGCTGATTCAGTGACAGCCATTACTTGTGGAATTGGACTCTGCAACTCCACAATTATAATTTCCTGCTCACTGGATTGTACATGTAAGTTTTGGAATCTTTTACTCGGGACACACCTGGGGACAGTGGAATTCCCATGCACAGTTTTTGGGGTTGCACTAGACCCGACAGAGTCGGAGTTCTATGTTGCAGGATCAGAGGGTTTTATTTACAAGGGAACAATGAAGGTTGAAAGCAGACAGCTTGTAAGCCAAGGGCTTCAACTTGTGAAATGGGCTCAAAAGCATGGTGGGGCAATCATGTCTTTGGTGATGATGAATGAGGGGCAGAATTTGATTTCTGCTGCAGAAGATGGAAGCGTTTGGGTTTGGGAAGCCGTAACAGGACAGGTCATTATGGCTCTTCAAAATGAAATGGGAAGCATTAGTCATATGGTGGTGGCCACTGGGCGTGGTGCTAGAATGGGTAGTAGTGGAAGTAATGAATCAACTGGGAATTGGAGTCTCGGTTTATCTGGGATTGGTAGAGAGTTGAGTTTGCAGGTAAAGCAAACACAAGAAATGGAAGATATGTTGACCGTGGTGGCAAAGGATAGGAGTAAAGCTATTGATATGCTTGAATCTGCTATTGAAATGTATGAGAGGCTCCTGCAGCTCATCCTCAAAGAAGCCAAGAAAGG
Source organism: Quercus agrifolia (assembly GCA_029955455.1). Taxonomy (NCBI): domain Eukaryota; kingdom Viridiplantae; phylum Streptophyta; class Magnoliopsida; order Fagales; family Fagaceae; genus Quercus; species Quercus agrifolia. The sequence continues at coordinate 39,415,283 of JARQAD010000004.1, read as the reverse complement.
TACTAGCAATGGTGGTGAGTAAGGGAAAGATACACATGTAAGCTAAGTTAGTTATCCAAACATGAGTAAAGAATAAACATTGAAGTCGTGAAGCTCAATGTATTTTATTTACTTTTTATTTTTTATTAAAAAAAAATAGCACAAAAAAGAAAAGAAAAAAAAAGGTAAATTTCACAAACATCCTCTGAGGTCTGGGTTTTTTTTTTTTTTTTTTTTTTTTTTTTTTGATAAGAAGATTGAAAAATCTTATAAAACTTCAGAAGCATTACAAGCAAAATCCTGAGAACACGCGTCCTCAATCAAGTTTAGAGTTTCCTCCAACCATACAACAAAATCACCCACATGTTTTGCATATTGGGCTAGGATGTGGGCTGGCATGTTGCCTTCCCTTTTAACATGACAGAAAGAAACAAAATGGAAATTGTCTAAATGGGCCAAGATGTTGTTTCGATAGAGGCTGGGGCCTCTGTTATTCCAGTTAGGATATTCTTAAGTGTGCTGGAGTCAGTCTCAAAATACACCTCTCTAAACCCTGTCTCCCCTGCAAACTGGATTGCTATTTCCATGGCCTTCGCCTCTGCTTCCAGCACTGCCAGGTTGGCAGGGACTCTCTTACTCAGGGGCGTAGCCAGGAATAATTACTTGGGGGGGCCGGGTTGTAATAGAGATATACTACGGCGATGATTTTTCGGTCCTTTGTATGGATACTTTATCTCTAGGTTGATATGGACTGGCTATGAGATAAGAACGTTGAATTTCATCTTATTCGTTGACAGTGAATTCATATATTTGTTTACGTGATCTTGGATCATAGTTTATCCATTTAGATTCAATTCTTGAACATTTGGAGGGATGCTTATTAGGCATTGAAGTATCAACATTTGTTTCTATAGAAGTCCTAAGTTTTGAATGACTAATATCTTTTTTGTTAAAGAATGCATCAATTGTTTGTCGTTTGCTCATTATTTGACACCTAATTTCAATCCCCCCCCCTCAAAAAAAAAAATCAATTCAACAAATGATAAACTAACTTGGGAGAGAGAGATAATAAATTATCATATAAAATTCATTCTTACATGAATTATAATATAAATACACTTGTAGTTAAGTAATGACCATCTAGGATAAAATAACTAAATAAACAAATCAATAAAAAGTATAAACAAACAATATAAACCAAATAAATTTACAACACCCTACTACCATGTATAATGTAATGACTGAAAACCAAATACCTAGACTCTATGACAAACTTCCGGCCCTCACCCCAATTTCCTTCCATAGATTAATTTATATATATATATATATATATATATATATATATATATATAATTTACTTACACAATGCAAGCCCCACCCAGCCCCCACTCAAGGGACAAGACAAACAACACAAAAGCCAAAAGGGAAAAGGCTGGTCTGAGTCTTAGAATCAATGGATCAAATAATAAAGAATACAATGACAACAAACACAAAAAGACAAAAGACAAAGTAATAAGTATAAATTGCTTTGCTAGCAAAGGGAAATCACATACACATACACATATTTTTTGATATTTCTATTCAAGTATTAGTATTTAGTTCAGTACTTCAGTTGTAGAGAAAAAGAGAGAGAAGTCAATTAAAGAATGAATGAGATACCTTGAGGAATTGAGGTGAGGGCTTGAGTTGAGGTTGAGTCGTTGAGGCAATGATGGCTAATTTAGCAGGCTGGTAGAGGCAACGGCGTCACGGTGAGCCGGAGGGGTTTCTGAGGCAGTCAAGCAGAGGCGTGAGTTGGTGAGTGTGACATTATTAGAGTGGGAGCCTGGGAGGCATAAACTAAGAAGGTAAAAAACTAAGGCAAAGGTGTGAAGCGTGAAAATTGTTCATTTGTTCTCTCTTTTAGATTGTTCAGACGGTGAGGATTTCTTTTTTTTTCTGACTGTGAGGATTGAATGCTTTTTGTTTGTATTTAATTGGGTATTTTAGATTTTGAATTCGGGCTAGGCTGGAAGTGTTATAGTTTAGAAAAGAATAATTTTGTTTGCTTAGGGAATTGGGGCTGGCTGGTGAGCTGAATGTGGGCCAAGTTTTTTGCTTAGCTTGAAGTTGTATTGGACTAAAAGTCTAAAACTCTAGAAAACTAGTTGAAAATAATATGGTGGGGGGCTGGATCTTAACTTTTTGGGGGGCCATGAAATTTTTTTACATACTTGAATGGAAATTTGAAATTTGGGGGGGGGGGGGGGGGGGAGGCAAGTGGCTCCGCCCCTGCTCTTACTCATAGCTGCCAAGACCGAACGTTGAGAGTCTCTTAACACCAGACCCGCCCCCATGGCCGTAAGTCTTTGAATATTACAGCGTCTACATTCATTTTGAACCGAAAGGATTCCGGAGGATGCCACCTGACATGCCGATCAGGACCTGACTGAACCTCTCTTGCGTTTGCAGCCCTAAATTCCTCCACTAAAGCAACTGAGCTCCTGGCCAAAGTATTTCCTGGACAACTCACACCCCCGTTACGAACCAAGTTCCTTTCTGGGTTAATACAAACAGAGTCCAGAACATTTCAGTCCCTAACCCCGAATGACTTGTAATATTGTTAGATATTCTACTAGCTCAACCTCCTCCCCGAGTCTCTCTCTTCGTTTTCTGGCTTAAGAAAATAAAGAACACAACTTTTCTTAATATAAAAAAAAAAAAAAAAAAAACCTTGAACGGACCCCAACGACCACTGACTACCGACCATTAACCAAAGCCACAAACCCACCAACAAAACAACAACATCAACATTAGCATCGGCATTAGTACACAAACCCAGAACTTTATAACCATCTGCCAACAATAAACTTAGAACCAGCGATTCAAACCAAAACCCAGAACCAGTGATTCAAAATGAAACCCACAGAACCAAAACCTATAAACCTCCAAAGCCGACCCACAACAAAACCCAAATCCTCTAACACCGATTTAATCTAAAACCCACAAACCACCGCGAACCCACCACTATAGCACCACTGCAAAGGCGAAGGGAGAGAAGAGAAATTTGTGAAGTAAACCCACCATCACAGCACCACTACAAAGACGAAGAGAAAGGAGAAATCAGCAAACCCACACCAAGACGCCACTGTGAAGAAGAAAGAAAGAAAATAGAAATCATAGAGAGATGTGAGAGAGTCACATGAATAGAAGAGAAAAAAAGAGAGATAGACAAGAGGTAAGAGAGGGAAGAGGGGTTTGCTAGAGAGAGAAACTAAAAAATAACTAACAGCTTGTAATGCCGTCTAATTTATGGACTAGAATGGCCAAATTATAAATATTATGGACTTAATTGGTACTCACCCAAACCTCAATATGTGTTTGTGAAATTTACCCAAAACATTTATAAACCTATACTTCAATTTGGACCTAATATTCATTTTTTTTTTCTTTTCAATTCAGAATCTTGTGAGTAGTGAATCTCATTAACACAATTTGGAGTTACTTCTTTCTTTGGTTGATAACGGCAATACTGCCTCTTTGCTTGTTCACACTGATGTTAGGGCCCAACTCAAGTTAAAAGTTCATCTTATTTGAAATCTTTTCACTCTTTGAATCCTACCAAAATACCTCAAAGCGTGCATCTATACTCGAAATATTTTCACACTTTGAATCCTACCAAAATACCTCAAAGCCATGTATTTGTAGAGTAATCAAAATAATATTAGTCATATTTATAATGCAAGTACTATAACTTTAGTTTTGTTAACCCAGTATATATTGTAATAAACAATTCTATGTACTAAAATGTAGCCAGTCAAAAGTTTTTTTTCAATATGGACCAGGTCAAACCATGCTTTTTATTTTTTCCCCTCGTATTGCTCTCTTTTTTGTCTCTCACTTATAGCATTCGCATTGGGCCTGCGAAATGTCAAATGTAAGGAAAATTTGGCATTCAGGCCTAAAAGGAGCTCAGCATCCGGAAGTGGGAAATTGTAAAATTCCAAATTTTTTTGGCATAGTGCTATAGTACCATCTTAAATGTAGGATGGTACTGTAGCACTTTACCAAAACATTACATTATATTTTATTTCTCTTTTTTCTCTCATCACATGGTCTCTCATCTCTTTGTCTCTCACTCACTTTCTTCTATTTCTCCCTCTTCTCTACAATCAACGAAGCTCCACGGATCATCCATCGTGATCATTCATTGTAATCATCAATAGAGCTCCACAGTGATCATCAACCTATGGGTAAGCACCAACGGAGCTCCATGGATCATCCACCATGATCATTCACCGTGATTGTGGGTTTGCAAATCGGATTTGGTTGTGGGTGGTGAAGGGTTTACTAATCAGTTTTGGCCGTGGGTTTGGGGTTGAGTTTCGGTGGTGGATTGTGGTGGCATCAGTGTGGTGGGCTGTGGGTTATGGTGGCACGGTGGGTCTGGGGTTGAGTTTGGTGGGTCAAGTGGATTGGCATGTGTTGTTGATGGTGGAACAGTGGGTTTGCTTGGTGGGTCAGGTGGATCGGCGTATGTTGTTGATGGTGGATCACGGTGGAGAGAGAGAGAGAGAGAGACATAAATATATTTTATTTTGTAAATATATTATTTTAATGTATTGTATAAGAAAATAAAAGTTGGAATGTTAGGTGTGTTGAACAATGGTATGGTATAAATGGTAAAGTGGATTTTGAGATGATAAAATAAATTTTTTTGTAAATTCCAGATTTGAATGCTCTTATAATCCCAAATCAAGAGCATTTTAGTGCAAATTATCCGGAAATTCCGTTGATTCACCCTCTTGACCATCACCAATTTTTTAGCCCCGGTCTCCAACTTCTCCACACTTGAAAAAAGCATATTGCAGAATCCTGAGAATAGATAAATAAATAAAATGCTATTTTTGTTTTTATAGAGATGAGAATGCGAATAGGAAGGGAGTTTCAAAATTAAGGGAAGTACAATAGATATTTGCGTACCCTCCATATTTGGTACTCTTAGAATGCATGCTGAGACTAGATGTTACTCATGGACTCACAAGTGATATGCACAGCAAGTTGGTTGTTGTTCTTTATTCTGTTATTTATACCCGATAAGGATACGTAAAACATATACTATACATTATAGTATTATACAAGGTGGCTAGTTTTTACATGCCATATGTAATCCTTTTTTATTTTTTATTTTTTCCTTTCTTCTTCTTCTTATGAGTCTAGACGTGTAATGTGTAGTGTGCATTTTATTCATGCCAGTTGTCATAGTTGTCAAAATGTGAATTGTATTGTAAATCTATTTTTTTATTTTTATTTTTTTTTATTGTGTATCATGTCGTATTGTGTATGGTAAAATATACAAACAAAATACCTAATAAAATTTATAAAAATTAAGGAAAAAAAATTTAAGATATACATATAAAAGGTATATTCATTATAAATTTAAAATATATTCAATTAATGATCAATTTTATCATCACTTATGTAATAATATTTAACAAAACTAAAAAAATAAATCAAATATGTTCATATCATACAAATTCAAATTGATTAAACTCAAAGTGATAATACATGATAGTTTCTTCACCATTTTGCCTAATCAACTCCATTTAAATCAATGTCATCATCATGTTCATCATCTTGCACAATTATTTCTTCATCATCATCAACATTTACTATCTCTTTTCTTGTTTTTTTTTTCTAATACTTTTTTCTTTTTGCCATTCTAACTTAGACATATAAAAATAATAACAATTATATTTTCATTTAAAACATTATCGATAGCATAGAAAATAAATTTGTAAATATGAAAGTGAAGTGTCAAGTGTGTGGTCCAAATTTTATTGAAAAATAAAAAATAAAAATAAACTCATGGACATGTTATTTTATTGGACTCCATTAAGTACCACAATAATTTTGTGTTAAAAACAAGTGTAACAACTTTTTAAAATCAAATAAAACTATAGATTTTAACAAACAAAAAATTTCATTTTAAACTCACATGTCTATGTATCGTACTATTCAACGATAAGATACGATTCATATGATACATACCTATGTATCATACGATTCATGAGCACTTCCGATACGTCCTTATGATATGAAACATTTTGCACACAATATGATACATATTGCTTATTATATGATATTGACAACTGTGGAGTAGACCATCAACTTAGAACTCTACATTCTCATATTGGATTTTGGATTAATTATAAGTTGCTCTCCTATGCTATTGTGTTGGGAAAACAAACGGAAAAACACATTTTTGTATCTCATACAAAAACACGCAGCGGAATATAGATGGATTTACTTCATTAATGTGAGATAGCATGTAACATCTGAGTTTTAGAAACAAAGAATGAGAAAGCATACCTTGATGCAATAAAATTCAAAACAGATGAAGATTGGACTTGAGATGCCTTTCAATCTTCACTCCAATTCCACAATGTGCCTAAGATGTGTGATCTCTCAATCAGTTCTATAAGTAATCTTTCAAGAGAATAACCAAGTGTCTCCCTTAAGAAGAACTCTCATTCTTTCTCCTTTTCAATCATACATATTTTTCTGCACTTGGCTGTTACTTTATTTAATAACTCTCATTAAATAAATAATTGATTATCTAATTGGGTTAGCCTTTTGGGCCAGCCCAATTGGGTTTTAGTGTATGGCTTGGAGTGGGATCAAATGGGACAAATAAAACTCTAGCTCTAAATTGCACTCTAGGCCTTATTAATAAATTATATCCCAAGAATTTATTAAACATTTAACCCTTTCATGAAAATATTCCTAGTAATACAAAGTCATAATGTGCAATTGTCACTTTGAAAATTACTACATCTTAATTCTTGGGTATCCAGTTTAATTCTTTAAATTATTCATTTATATTTTATGAAATCAAATTTCATAAAATATAAACTTTAGCAACTCTTTACCAAAGTGGTTAGGCATAACACTCTGAATAACCAATTCCCTTAAACTTATCTCAAGGGAATATTTTATATCTTTATAAAGAGACTATGAATTCCATCTTGAGAATGTGTGTTTCTTCAACATTACGTGTGGTTTCCCAATATACTGAGGTTTTGAACATTTGTCTAGATCTTACTCCAGATATATTAAAGTAACCTACATTTCATGTTTGGGTTCACTATTCCCTCAAGATCGAGAGTTTATGTAAATGAGAAGTCGTGAGATTTATTATTCATTTGACAGTTGTTAATAGAATAATGAATCTCACATTGGTCAGGTTCAATATGTTTTATACACTTAAAACATATTAACATATCAACTCGAAGTCTCTACTTCCATGATCAAGACAAGTCATCTTAATTGATATGGTATAGTCTTTGCAGATGAAATGCCCAATTTATCACCAACTATGAACTAAGATTTTAAGTTTACAAAGGATTTGTGATTTATATCTTCTATGACTAAATCACATAAATCACATACTATGCATCTCAAGGACTATATGGTAATGTCCAAACATTCATGCTACCATTATTTTAGATAATAATAAAACAAGTTTATTACATAGAACTTAATGTCATACATGGCATATAATAGGATTTTAGGGCACTAATCCTAACAATCTCCCACTTGCCCTAAAAGACTATTGCGCACTAATCTAACTCCCATTCCTACTAGGTGTGACTCAAAAGTCTTTTGGGGCAAAGCTTTGGTAAAGGGATCTGCCAGATTATTTTCACTATCAATCTTTGCTACTACCACATCTCCTTAGGCCACAATGTCTCGAATAATATGATACTTTCTTTCTATGTGCTTTCCTTTCTTGTGATTCCTTAGATTTTGGATTGTGCAACTGCTCCATTATTGTCACAGAACAAAGTGATTGGAACTTGCTCCATTCTCTTGACACCAAGATCATAAAGGAATTTCTTAAGCCAAACAGCTTCCTTTGTTGCTTCACAAGCAGCAACATATTCAACTTCCATGGTGGAGTTAGCAATACAAGATTGCTTAACACTCCTCCAACTTATGGCTCCACCTCCCAAGGTGAACACACAACCTGAAGTGGACTTTCTAAAATCAAGATCTGACTGAAAATCAGAATCTGCGTAACCAATAGGTATCAAATCCTCACATAGATAAACAAGCATATAGTCTCTCATTCTCCTTAGATACTTGAGAATATGCTTTACAGCCTCCCAATGTTTTGCTCCTGGATTTAATTGATATTAGCTGACTATGCCAACTTAATAATAGATATCTGGCTTAGTACATAGCATGGCATACATGAGACTTCTCATTGCTGAAGCATAAGGAACTTGTCTCATTGTCTTTTCCTCTTCAAGAGTCTTAGACCTTTGGTCATCAGACAGAGGTACTTCATGTCTAAAAGGAAGTAATCATTTCTTGGAGTTTTCATGCTAAACCTTGTTGGAATCTTATCTATATATCCAGTTTGTGACAAGCCTAGCCTAACATTCTATTCTTTCGATCTCGCCAAAGCTTGATCCCTAAAATATAGTTAGCTTTGCCAAGTCCTTCATATCAAATTGGCTTGACAACCAAATCTTGACTGATGACATTACCCCTACATCATTTCCAATGAGTAGAATATCATCAACATAAAGCACTAAGAACATTACTACTTTATCTTGATGTCTTTTGTCCACACATGATTCATCAAGATTTTGTTCAAAACCAAATGACTTGATTGCTTGATCAAATCTGATGTTCCATGATCTAAATGCTTGTTTAAGTCCATAAATGGACCTTTTCAACTTGCATACGATATGCTCTTGGTTCTTTGCTATGAAACCTTCTAGTTGCATCATATAAATTTCTTCATCTAGATTTCCATTTAGAAAAGCAGTCTTGACATCTATTTTCAAAATCTCATAATCATAATAAGCAGCAATGGATAACAGAATTCAGATAGATTTAAGCATGGCTACTCGTGAAAAAGTTTCTTCATAATCAATACCTTCATTTTGTATATACCTTTTCACCACTAGTATTGCCTTAAAGGTTTCAACCTTTCCATCTATCCCTCTCTTCCTCTTGTAAACACATTTGCAACCAATAGGTTTAATGCCATTAGGCGCCTTTACAAGATCCCAAACTTGATTGGAATACATAGAATCCAATTCAGATTTCATAACTTTGACCCAATGATGTGCATCTATATCTTTCATTGCCTCTTCATAAGTATAAGGATCAAATTCAGCATCTTCTAAGGTAGCTTCATAAGTTTCTCCTAGACCTATAAATCTTACAGGTGGCCTAATAATCCTCCCACTATGATGAGGCTTTTGTGTAATAGTCATCTCATGAGTAATATATCTTATGGTGTATTCGATACAACCACATCATTCATAGTTTCATCCATTGATTGTTTGAAAGTTCAAATAGTGTAAAATACACTATGAACGTTTAGGCCCCCAAAATAAAATTACCAATTCAAGCTTTATGACAAACACAAAGTGTGTGGAAAATAAACACAAGCTATAAACAGAATTGATAAACAATCTAAGCCAATTAAAATCACATCTACAGCAGAAAATAAAAGGCAAAGATAAGGGAAGAAAGATGCAAACACAAGGACAACACAACGATATGTTATTGAAGAGGAAACCTCAGCCCTCAGCGTAAAACCTCTCCGCCACCCTCTAAGTGGTAAGTAATCCACTAGAAAATGTAGTTGGGATACATGAATGGCAATAGACCCTCGAAGCCTAATCTACCCAATGTACCTAAGCCCTCCAAGCTTCTTGCTCCTACAAGGTTGCGTCGAACTTATTTCTTTTCTAGCTTCCTGGATTCCGCTACTTAACCATAGCATCAATCAATGTGAAATTGGTTCCTTCCTAACTGCTTCCCAAAGCACCAAACAGCCCTCTCACAGAAATGGATATGGTGAGAAAATGTTTTGGTAATGAGCCTCTCAAGGATTTGACAATGGAGAGGAAGAGTGTCATGCCCCGAACCCAACTATAAAGATAGGCACGTGACAACCGCCGCACGCTTATAAAGTAAGCACCCTACAAGTGTGCAAGGCCTTTTTAGCAACTAAAATTTATCCTCAACAATTAAAATCAAATAAATCCAAAATACCTCAACAATTTCTTTATATATAGATCTTCAATAATTTAATAGGAACAAAATCCAAATCTCATGTACATAATGCTAATTGGCTAGTAAATATAAAACTATTAGAAGACCATCCAATCCTAAAATCACTAAACTTCTTTTCTTGCTCACAACACAACATCAAAACTCTTAAAACTTGGTATTCTTCACAATCTGAAACTGGAGGGGAAAAAGGGGGGTGAGTTGACAACTTAATAAGTAACCAAAAATCCTAATAAGTTCTATCAAGCAATAGATCTGTAAAGTAATGTGATGTAATATGAGTTTTCAAAAGTTATAATATACTATGTGTTTTCAAAATAACTGAAGAAGATTCATAGTCTTAAAATAATAAGTTACACATAGATCACATACTTTAATCTTACAAATATATCATAGACGGTTTAGAAAATAGTCAATTTTCCATATATCAAAAGCTATAACTTACAATAGGTTCTAAAACACATAAGTAGTTTTAGTGACTCAAAATAGTTCAAACATAATTCATATTCTTAACAATCTTATGACTATGGTCACGCTATATCCCCGTGACTGGGTATCAGAGTACCAATGAATAACCTCCCATTGGCTAGGTATTAGAGTACCAACGGATAACCCCCATTGGCTTGGGTATCTGAATACCAATGAATAACCCTCATTGGTTTGGGTATCAGAGTACACCCCAATTGGTTTGGGTATCATAATACCAATGAACAATCTCCATTGGTCTGGGCATGAAAATACCAACGAATAACTCCTATTGGCTGGGTATCAAAGTACCAATGAATAATCCTTATTGGTTTGGGTATCAGAATACTAATGAATAACCCTCATTGGTTTGGGTATCAGAATCAACTCATAGTCAAATTGTCCGTAATCATATATGTGAAATTATAGTTTCTAACAAAAATATATCTTATTCCAATACATATATATATATATATATATATATATATAAATATAAATATATATATAATCATATATTCAATATTCAAATATATTTGTGATATTTCTATATTCTTACTTTAAATCAATATAGCTAAAAAAAAAAAATTAAATAAAACAAATCTTATATTCAATGCTCATATTTATCGGTGGAAATTCTTATTTTTTACTTTAAATCAGTATAGTTAAAAACAATTAAATAAAATACATCATATATTCAGTAATCAAATATATTTGTGATAATTCTTTACTTGAAATTAGTAATACAATAGAAATAAATTATAACAACTGTAAACAATTTTTAGTAGTTAAAATATGCAAAGATAAAACTAATTAGGATAAGGTTACTTACCTCCAAAAGCTATTCCAAAAGAAACTTTTCCTTAACAATTCCTCTAAAATCTTTAGATATCACCTAGAACAATTTTCAAACACTATACTCAATAATCAAATAATTCAAGAAAACTTATAACAGTATCCAACCAGAAGAGAAACTATTCAAAATAACCAATAATTGCCCACTATCTACTCACACCAAAATCCCACGTAATTTACAATATTTTTGCTCTCTATTTTCTGCCACTAATAGTTCCTACAAATCAAGTCTATAGTTACACCATACCTATAGGCATAAAGGGCCAAAAGTACGTCACCCATTCTTATATTTATGAGTTGATATATATATATATATATATATATATATTTAATCACTTATGTCAAACCTACTGACTTCCCCTTTACACCTCAACCAACCAAATAAACAAATATAATAATAATAATAATAATAATAATAATAATAATAAAGAAAAGGAGTTGGCGTTGCTTTCTCAAAGTGGTCATTCTAGTTTTCATATATACATATATAAACGTATTTTCTTTTTCTTTCCTGCCAGTGCTGCCGACCATAAATCACTTTTGGCATGAGGAAAAAACTAAGAAAAGCACTATATCAAACCAGAATCAGGCTCCTGACATGCTTTTACAGAAAAATTCTATTTGACACATATATTTTACCTCTGTAATTTATCACACTACCGTACTTCACCATAACTTTTTGCTATTCGCCAAAACTCAGTTCAGTAAACCTGTGCAATACTTACAATTAACGCAACATCGGCACAGGGAAAATAGATCTAATTCCTTCTTCGTTTACATCATCATACTCATTGGATTATTTATTTATTTATTTAAATAATCTCACTGTTGGCCAAAATACTCACATATGAAAATATTCTAATACCTCATAAAGTTTAAATTTGACAAAAGAATAAGATTTCTTAAGCTCTTACCTCAAGAATGTAATCAATCCTTCTCTACTTTAGTCCTTTGAGTAGTCTCCTCTCTCCAAAATATCTCTTCATATACGTTGACATAATAAGCTTATATATATAGTTAGGGTTTCAACCTTATTTTTTTAAAACTCCCTTATAATTAGAAATTATAAAATTGGCCCCACAAAATAAATTTACTTAAATAATCCTTTTATTTATTTTTTTATTTTTTCCGGGGTATTACAAAGAGAGTAGAGGAATTTGAAGAGTCTCTTAGGTAAAGATTGTGGATGAGTCAATCTTGTTTTCTTTAGGGTTTTTCTCTCAAAATTCTCTCTGGAAGCTCTCTCTAAATCGTGGGTATAAGGGTATATATATAGTAGGGTGAGAAGGAATGTGAAAAGTCAGATTTTCCCAAACAGGGTGTTCTGGTGACTAGACCTCACGACTGGGTTGAGTTGCGAGTTCAAGCCACAAGCAAACAGCCTGGCCAGCCTGGGACTTTTGTCCTGTAGTGCAACAACTGGCGCGACGCTTCAACTTTTGGCATGCTTGGCACGTGTGCATCATTCTGGCGGCTTGTAGTCGCAGGCCACCTGCGAGATCCAGCCGCAAGTCCCTATTTCTTTGCACAATCTTGAGCAATTCTTCACACTCTCTCACACACTACCCTTACATGATTCCCACCTAAACACAGGGTTACTAATTGCTAAAATACAAGCAAATTTGGCACGAAATAAAGCCAACAAGATGGTTGATTAAATTCAAGCTTACATTGTTCAATTACAAGTTTATTCATTTCAGCTAAGACAACCCTACTTTTAGGAGTAAAATCATTCATATAGTCATTTTCTAAAAATTAGGCATTTGTATTAACAAATACTTTGCTATCTTTATGACTATAGAATAAATCTCCAATAGTTCCTTTTGGATACACTACAAAGAAAACCACTTTTGTTTTATATTGTAACTTATCATACTTTCCTTTCAACACATGTGCTGGACAACCCCAATTATGGAGATGTCTCATACTAGGCTTACACCCAATCCACAACTCTATAGGTGTTTTAGGAACAAAATTTGAAGGTACTAAATTCAGAAGATACATTGCAGTATTTAAGGCATATCACCAAAAATAAATTGGCAGAGTCGAATAACTCAATATGGATCTAACCATATCTAAAAGAGTCCTATTCCTTCTTTTTGCTACACCACTTTGTTGTGGTGTTCCAGGTGTAGTCAATTGGGATATAATCCCATTTTTAGTTAAGTAATCCTTGAAATCCCCAAGAAGGTATTCGCCACCACAATCAGATTGAATGGCCTAAACTCTTTGAACTTTTCAAAAGCTTTGGACTTCTGTTACATTAGGTACACATAACCAAATCTTAAGTAATCATCAGTGAAAGTAATGAAATACTCATAACCATAACCAAACCTATTTTGATAACCTATTATGAGACCTAATAAAAAGGTTAAGAGAGACAATAAATAGTCAAGTATTTCCCATGAAGATTTAAAATTAAAAAAAATAAAAAATAAAAAACTAGAAGAGTGCAAATTGGGAACATTGGTTTCTCTATTCAATGGTTAAAAAACATGGCCAAAATGGCCAAATACCACTATTTGGAAAAATATGTAGTGTTTTACCACTATTTGAGAAATATTTAACAATCTACCACCTTTTTGGAACTTGAGTTTGTGAAACTTGAGTTTGAAATGGAACTCGAGTTTTAAAAATTCGTGTTCCATAAAAAATGCTGCTTATGTGGATTATTTTAATTAAAAAATGCCACACAGAACTCAAGTTTGTGAAATGCGAGCTCTTTGCAATGTTTTACTTGGGTTTTAAAAACTCAAGTTCCATAAAAAAATGCCGTTGATGTGGATTATTTTAATTAAAAAATGTCACGCAGAACTCAAGTTTGTGAAATGCAAGATCTTTGCAATGTGTTACTCAAGTTTTATAAACTCAAGTACTATGTAAGAAAGCCCCCATTCCCAATTCCCACATCCCACATAACTCACACGGCCACACACTATTTACCTTTAAAAAAAACAAAACAAAACAAAACAAAACAAAAATTTCTTACCACACATTACATCAATGTACTTTGCATGCCCTTGTAACTCTTTTATCTAAGCATGAGGTATTGGAAAGGGAAACTATTCAAATGGAGTTGGCAGTGGTGCTGGACATGGGGCAAGGGGATGTAGATTTCTATCTACATCATCGTGCATTCTTAACCAAAATACAATAAATACTTGAGAACCACTTGGGGATTCTCTTTGTTTCTTCTTCTTCATTTGCATATTCGTTACGTGCGAGGAGGACAATAATTGGAAGTCTTCTAAGTGAAAAGCCAGTCAATGTTGGTTTGCATGCTAATAAAGCTATGTAAATAGGAAATCTTTAGTTTGTGGAACTTTATTTACATGGAACTCGAGTTCCACATGGTATTTTTATGTTAAAAAAGTTCAGCTCAGCAGGTGCCATTAGGATGACCCAATTGGATTGATTGTGTGATGTGTATGAGTATGTGATGAGTCTCACATTGGGCATATACTGGATTGAACTGGGCTTTATTAACAACTACAAGAAGCCTTAATTGTGATTGGTTTCTTTGAGGTATAGCACAGATGTGACTAGTGCTTTTTCTTGGGTCGTCACATGTGGTATCAAAGTTGGTCTGGTAACCTCATATGGGTTCAGAGACATTACCCCACATATTGGGCCCTAACGAGGATGTTAGGGATTTAAGTGAGGTAGATTGTGATGCCCCAGTTTGATTGATTGTGTGACGTGTGTAGGTATGTGATGAGTCGCACATCGAGCATATACTAGGTTTAATTGTGCTTCATTAACAATTACAAGGAGCCTCATTGTGACTAGTCCATTTGAGGTATAGCTGGCTAGCGCTTTTCCTTGGGTTGTTATATCCATGGTGACCATTTTTTATGGAGCTCAGGTTCCAAAAAATGAAGTAATGTGCCAAACTCGAGTTCCAAAAAAGTGGTAGATTACTAAATATTTCTCAAATAGTGGTAAAACACTACATATTTTGCCAAATAGTGGTATTTGGCCATTTTGGCCAAAAAACAAAGCCCAAGAAAATGTTTGGTGGTTGATAGTAAAGCATTATTCAAACCAAAGGACAGAAATGCAACAAACTAGAGGAAAAAAAATGCAAAGAGAGAGAGAGAGACAAAAAAGAAGAATAAGAAGGAATTATGCTGCGATCTTAATGTCTAACAGCATCTAATGGTGGTTGAAGTTTCAACAATGGACATAAGGTGCTATAACCATGGTTTTAAAAGCTGAACTAGCCAATTCTACCAATTCAACAAGGAACCAAAGTTTTTACAAGTTCAATTCTTGTGAAAAAAAAAAAGAAAAAAAGAAAAAAAGAAAAAGAAAAATTGAAAACCACTGGTTCAACAATGCAAACCAGGAACTAGAATGATTAAACCAATTTTGAGTGGTTCTATCAAATGCCAAAACACAACCATTTTTTGGAAAAAATAATGAGTTGTATGAACTCATTTCTCATTTCTTCCTTGTAGCAGGCCCTTTGAATCTTCGTTATAGCAAAGAATAATCAAGTATAAACAAAAATAATTCACAACATATGACGTGTTTGAAGAGAGAGAGAGAGAGAGAGAGAGAGAGAGAGAGAGAGAGAGAGAGAGAGAGATTAGATTCATTAGAAGGTGGACAATCAATCTTCATCTTTGTTGCTTCACTTGATTCAGGCTCTTAAATTTTGCAACATGAAGAGTTAAGAGAAAGAGGTGGCTTTAGCTACAAAAACTAAAGAAAGAAATGAGGGATGGGTGTGGGGTATGTTAGAAATTGGGCTTTTAACCTTTGTTGTGTGATCCATTGACCCTTATTTGTCATAGATAGATGACAATCTTTTATTATACCTCATTTATTTGATGGCCCTAACTATGCATACTGCAAAAGTACACATGGGAGCTTTCTTGCAGTCTTTAGATGAAAAGGTATTGCAAGCTGTAGAGATTGGCTGGACTAAACCAAAGGAAGTGCTGGCTAATTGGATGATGCCAAGATCAAAGCGGCAAACTTCAATAGCAAAGCATTGAATGCACTATTTAGTGTGGTGACCAATGAGCAAGTAAAGAAGATATCTTTAACTGAAACTGCTAAGGAAGTATAGACTATTCTTTAGAAAATCTATGAAGGGGCTAAGGCTGTTAAGGATTCAAAGCTCCAAAGGCTCACTACTAACTTTAAGGAGATAAAAATGGAGGAGGATGAGTCATTTGACGAGTTATATTCCAAGCTAAAAGACATGGTCAACTCAGTCTTTAATCTTGGGGAAAATATTCCCG
Source organism: Quercus agrifolia (assembly GCA_029955455.1). Classification (NCBI taxonomy): domain Eukaryota; kingdom Viridiplantae; phylum Streptophyta; class Magnoliopsida; order Fagales; family Fagaceae; genus Quercus; species Quercus agrifolia. The sequence continues at coordinate 39,398,658 of JARQAD010000004.1, read as the reverse complement.
AACTCAAGGTTGTAAGAAAGGTGCTAAGGTCTCTGCTTGATAGATTTCATGCCAAGATCACTGCCATTGAAGAATTAAAGGATATTGACTCTATTCCTTTGACGGAGCTGGTTGGCAACTTGCAAACATATGAATTGAGTTTGACTAGAATTGGGATAGGAAGCAAAAGCAAGAGCATGACACTGAAGGCCAAAAGTAATGAGACTGATGAGTCTTCTGATGATGAAGATTCCAAGATGAAATCTTACATCACTAGGTAGTTCAAGAAGTTCATGAAGAATGCTAATGCGAAAGGATTTGATAAGGACCGTAAGCAATCTAGTTCTTCTCATTTTAAGAGCCAAGACAGAGGAAAGAAGGATGCTAAGGATGGCAGTCAGTACGCTATTCCCTTCAGACCAAAGAGCTTTAGATGTTAAGGTTTTGGACACATGAAACAAGAATGTCCAACGTATCTCAAGTCAGTTGGGAAAAGCAAGGCTCTTGTTGCTACCTTGAGTGACGAAAAAGCTTGAAATTGAGTCCAATGATAGTGATGACGAGGGAATTTTAAATGCCTTCATTGCTATAGTTTATCCTACTGAAGGGGTTATAGAAATAGTAGATGATGAAGAGGACTTGGTGGATTCTAAGTTTGAGAAAATGGATGATCAAGATAACATCCATACAGCCTATGTTAAATTGTACAAGGTTTCTGAAAAGCATGAGAAACTGTATAGGTTGGCCACTAAGAAACTGAGTGATTTTGAGCTAGATCAAGAGGAGCTCTCTACCAAGGTTGATGATGCCAATCAAACCATTGGAGTACTGCAGTTTGAAAACAACTTCCTTGTTGAAAGGACAAAGAAGCTTAAAGCAAAACTTTTCCAAGTCAGAGCTCAATTGGAGAGGATTTCTAGTGCAAAGCTCGATGACATGCTAAGCTTTCAAAAAGCTGCTTCTGATAAAACCGTTTGGGGGTATGATTTCTCTTCTTCTAATATTGCCTCATCTAGTACAATTGTGTTTGTCTCATCTACTGATAATGATAATTCTAAGAATGATGAAGCTAAAACTGATATAGCTAGTGAGAACTTAGATAAAGGAAAATCTATTCTAGGAGCACCCCCTAAGGTTGAAAAGAAAGAGACTAGAAACCCTAGGACTAAGAAAGTTAATAACAAAAAAGTCTTAACCAAAGAAGCCGCATTTCTGTCATCACCATGGAGCTTCAGGGCATACTCGTCCAAATTGCTACAAGTGGTTAGCCATTCAACAAAGCAATAGTATGCTCTCGTCTGGAAACCAGAATTAGTTTCCATCCTCTTTTGCTCCTCTTGGAGATCTTCTCAAGGCCTTATGTTCCTTTTGAACTTGAATGGTTTCAATTCTTCCCCCTCACCACTAGATCAAAGGTTCGTTCAAAGGAAAGGTTCTTCCAAGGTGTGGAAGGAAAAAGGCTTAAAGTGATTTAGTCACTTTTTCTCTCTCCTCTAGTGGTTATGCATTACATGTTTGTTTTGCTTTCTTGTTTCTGAGTCAATCTAGTTTTATGCTTTGTTTTGTTTAACATGTTTTCGTTTATTTGTTTTCAGTTTACTTTATTTTATTTTTCATAAAAATTTAGGAACAAAAATTGAAAAATCAGAAAAATACAAAAACAGTGTGTATGTGTACATTGGTACTTATGCACTTTAGATGGCCATTGAAACAAAGTTTTCTAAACTTTGTATCTTTTGTAGCTTAGATGAGTATCTCAATACATAACTAAGCAAGTGAGCTTTGTGGCTCGTGTTTGTGATGAGTACGATTAAGTAATCTCTTATACTTAACACTCACATCACTCTTTTTGACAAGAAGGACTAAAAAATTCTAAGAGAAATACATAAATAACCATCTCACGACTAAAGCTCGCCAATTATACATAACATCTGTGTGCTTTGGCATAGCAAAATTGTGATATTTAAGCTTACATAATTGGGTATTTCTTCTCTCTCTCTTATATGCCCATGCATGATATGCTTAGAAAGAAAAATATGCAAAGAAAAATAAAAGCAAAAATAATCAAAATGCTTTTAAATATGGTTGCAAGCATATTTCTAGGAGATATGGGAGTAATAAGATATACCTTGAAGATGATAGTCCCCATCAAGCAGTTATGATTGTGTGTGAGTGTATTTGATTTTCTCATATCTCATATCATCATAATATGAGAGACTTAAGCACACTTGTTATGTTTTCACACATAACACGCAAATTCTTTACTACTTTTGATACATGTACAGGTACAATATTATTTGGCCATCACAAGGAATACATGTGTTAATGTATGCTCATTAAACTGTTATAACTTGTTTTTGAAATATAAAATTGGTTAGACTTGTTTAGTGTGTGTGTGTGTGTGTGTGTGTGTGTGTGTGTGTGTGTGTTTTGGATTTTTGAATGCTTTGCAGTTTTTGTTGAAAGATGTTTTTGAGAGCTTAATATGTTGATTGGATCTGTGTTTGAGTAGCTTGTTTGTTGGATTCATCTCTATGTGTTTTTCCTTTCTTTGAAAAACCTGTTTTCTTCAAGCTCGACAGCTTCTTGACAGATCCTCGAGAGATTTGCATTTATCAAGCCCCTCTTTCTTCTTTTCTTGACAGAAGTTAGCGCAATTTCAATCCATCGAGCTTTCTGGAATTTATCTCAATAGCTTCTCAACAGTTTCTCGATCCATTGAGGTATTTTTTGCCTTTGATAGATCCTCGATAACACCTCGACAGATTCACTTCTGTTGAGAATTAGTGCTTGACAGATACTTCGATCCATCGAGTTGTGATTTCTATTTATAAATGGAGCGCAAAATCAAATTTATTTTCTCACTTCTCTCTCAACAGAAAACACTTTTCTCTCTCCCCAATCACTTCTCCCTCACTCAAATCTCTCTATCCACTGCAGTTTTGGCCTTTACCAAGATCAAATCACTTGGTAAATGTCCTAAAACTTTCATTTTTCATGCATTTTAGACCTAGGTTTTGGGGTTTTTGAAAAATTTTGGGATTTTTGAGAATTTTGTGGGTTTAGTTGTGTTGTTTTGGTGTAATATGCTCATGCATTGCGTTCCACTAGCATTTTAACAATGTTTCCTGCATTTAGTATTAGGATTAGTGCCCTTAAATCCTATTGTATGATGCTATGTATGTTATTATGTATGACATTATGTATGACTTAATGTTGTGATTAATAAAGTTTCTTTATTATTATTATCTAAAATAATGGTAACATGAATATTTGGACATTATCATATAGTCCATGAGATGCATAGTATGTGATTTAGTCACAGAAGATATAGATCACAAGTTCTTTGTAAACTCATAATTTTGGTTCGTTGTCGGTGATGAAATTGGGCATTTCATCTGCAAAGACTATAACATATCAATTAAGATGATTTGTCTTGATCATGGAAGTGGAGACTTCTAGTTGATATGTTGATATGTTTTAAGAGTTAAGACATATTGAACTGGACCGCTGTGAGATTTATTTTTCTTCTAACGACTGTCAAATGAATAATAAATCTCACGACTCTTATTTGCATGAACTCTTAATCCTGAGAGAATAATGAAACTGATCATGAGGTGTAGGTTGCTTTGATATATCAGGAGTGAGATCTAAAGTAATAGTCAAAATCTCAGTATGTTGGGCAATCACATTTAGTGTTGATGGAACATATATTCTCAAGATGGAATTCATAGTCTTTTAACGGAGATATAAAATATTCCCTTGAGATAAGTTTAATGGGTTTGGTTATTCAGAAAGTTAGGCCTAACCACTTTAGTAAAAATTACTGAAGTATATATTTATGAAATTGGATTTCATAAATATATGATGAATAACTTAAAGGATTAAACCGGGTACTCAAGGATTAAGATGTAGTAATCTTCAAAGTGGCAGTCTACATTCATGACTTTAAATTACTACGAATATTTTATGAAGGGGTTGCATGTATAATAAAGTTTTGGGATATAATTTATAAATAAGGCCTAGAGTGCAATTATATTTATATAGTGGTATTAAATATAATTAATGGTAACTTTGGACTTGTCAAGAGTTGACAGAAAAGCCCAAGGCCCATTGGAGCTAGTGTCTTATTAGTCCCTTTTGGTCCCACTCTAAGCCACACACTAAAGCCCAATTGGAAAGGCCCAATAAGCTGGCCCAATTAGATAATCAGTTAGTTATAAAGGGAGAAACATAAAAAATTTTATTTTGAGAGAATCATCATTGTGAAGTAGTGTGTATGTGCGAGTGAAGCCACTCAATTATTCTCCCTTAGAAACTGATTGAGAGACCACACTTCTTGGGCATAAAGTGGAATTGGAGTGAAGATTAAAAGTGTTCCCAAGTACTTCTAATATTTTGTTTTAAATTTCACCGCACCAAGGTATGCTATCTTGTTCTCAAATTCTGAAAATCACATAATGTATGTTATCAATCATGAATGAAATAGATTCATGTTTGTTGCTTCCGCTTTGTGTTTTGTATGAGATACAAAACCAGATTTACCAACATTTAGATGTGTGCTTGATCATTGAAAATTGTTTGTTGGTAGGTTTGGATTGGGTTTCAACCCATGATCCAATTTATTTTTAGCACGTCACATGTTCATGCATATTTCATGCATACGAATTCTTTCATTCCTATTTCTAGATTGTCGTTGTGTTCTATTTCCTTCTCTCTATCTCTTTCTCTCTCTCTCTCAGATAGACTACACATGGCACCTAAGTGCAAATCTACTTCGGCTCGGAATGCTCTTAGTTCTGGGTCTTCTTTCACACTCGGGGATGGGAATCTCTTTGTGAGATACCCTTGAGATGTCCTATCGTGTTTATACAGGAGTTTTAATCCAATATACATGGTATCGATACCTCTATTCCTCAGTTTGCCACGACATTCAGAGGTACATATATCATAGTCACTGCAGATCTTATATCCAAGATACTACTTGTCTCGAGGGTATTGTATCATGATTACCTCGATTGTCAGTGTCTGAGGACTGTCCAAAGATGAGCTTCTGTCTCATTTCTATGAGACACCTTCTGTGTAGGGTTAGCGTCAAACACCCCATGCTCGGGCTTTGCAAAAGGTTTAAGATTCCTTAATATGGTGATGACATTTGTTCTTACTCCACTATCTCACTACAACTCTATCACAGAGCCATGTGCTCGATTTTTGTGTCCCTCTTTGAGGATCTTACCATTGACTTCCCCTCTTATTTCATTACTTCTATCATTGATGTTAATAGGGATATAGTGACTCGTGATAAGCTCATTTTTCCTTTGGCGATCACACAGATCGTTCGCCATTTTTCTATCCCTATTCTTGATTCCTTTTATCACATCATTATAGGTTCCATCAGCGCAGCTTCTATTCGGCAAAGCAATGCCCAGCTTTGACTGAAGCGGCCACGGATAGAGACGACTAATCCTACAACTCTTACTATTCCTTCCACCTCTGATCCTTCTTCCTTAGATGGTGGTGTGACTTTTGAGGCCATCATGGCGCAGCTTCAGTGCATGGATGCTTGCCTTGACACTCTCAGTGATGAGTTGTGTCAGGTGAACACCCATGTTGATTGTATTGCATGACAACAGGCTCGCCTTAATGGTTTCGCCTCTTCTCTTTCTCCTTCTCTAAAGGCTTCTGTAGATAAGGATGGCAATGATAGTGCTGACGATGATGATGAGGATGATGATATATGTTGTTTTTCACCTGTCTGTCCATGTGTTGTTTCTTTTCTCTCTTTATACACATGTTTCTTTATGTATGCAATCTTTATTTTTGTTTCACACTAAGATGCTTTAATTAGTTTTGTTTAAAGTGTTTCAGAAAGACAGGTTGTGAAAATCAATCATGCCATGAACTCTCTTCTTGCAAATTTTTTCAAGAGTTTATGTTAGGGTTAGATTTATTTTGTATTCCAACAAGTAGTTATGAGTTTAGTGATTTAAGACTTCTCTCATGATTTATTTTTTTGTTGTGGCTTTGTCACTGATTGCCAAAGGGGGAGATTGTTAGGACATATGTGAGAATTGTTAGAAACATATGTGATGTAAATTGGTTAATCCTTTGACAAAACGCACTTTACTTGTAATTAAGTAGATCTAGGATGTGATTAGTACTTCAAGAAACAAGCGTTTGAGTTTAGTATTGAAGCCATGCAAGTCTGACTAAGAAACAGGTGAAGGAGTGCTTTTCATTAAACTAGACAGATATCTCAATAGAAGCCTTTCTATCAAGGTTTAATGTTGAAGCTTGACAGATGCTCGACAGTAGCTGTATTTGATGAGAATTATGAAATTAGAATTTCTAGAACTTATTTCACGCATATCCATGAGTATTTGTGTAGGATTTCTTTTCTCACAACCCTAGACATATGATTATTTTAAAGGCTGTCACATGATGATGCAAAATGATTATATATGCATATTGTGACTGGAGACAATTTGCCCTAGTTCATCATATTGTCTCTAGAAGTTACTGCATCTTTGCGCCAAGGGTTTTGTAACCAAAGAGCTTCCTGATCTTCATTGTTGGATGAACTGAAGAACTTTGTTGCCAATAGCTTCCTCAAGTTGGTGTGTTAGTCACGTATTGGGATCTGTGCATCATTGGTTAGTCACGTATTGGGAGCCGTGCATCGAAAGGAGAGATTGCCGCTACATTAGAATTCCAATTGGGTATTTGGGTAGGGATTCAACTATAGGTTGGTATTAGATAATGAGATTCCTTTTACTTGTAACTGCTTATTTTGATAATAGTGAAATCTTTGGAGTGGTGATCTTAAATTCATTCGGTGGGGTTTTGCCTCGGTTGTTTTCCCTATTCGTAAACAAATCACTTGTGTCAAATTTATTTTCTGTTGCATTTAACTTAGTTGGTGATTTGTTTGTACTACCACGCTTATTGCATGTAATTGAATCTAATTAATTTACTTGGCTGATTAATTGATTAATTTACCAAAAGGGGTTAAAACATTCTTGGCCTATCACTTATGATTTTACTAAAACAAAGGATTGTCTACGGACATGCATTATGGGGTGCCTAACACCTTCCCTATACATAACCAAACTTCCGAACTCAAGAATTAAGATTTTTTGCCCATCCACATAAGATTAGGAAAAATGGCCTTTTCCTTAACCTAGGATCGGTAATAAAATCAAATAGAGTCAAGTGATCAGTCACATATGAAAAAAAAAAACCCAATGATTGGTGGTGACTTTACTTACCCTTGCTAATTTCCATAAAATTGACTCACATTCGAGTTACACACTTGAGGTACGACACACCTCCACAGCACGTGCAAATTTGCGTAAGCATTGGTGCAATGGGTGGTCGACATTTCAGCTGTGACGCGTTAACAACGATGGACCTTGGAAGATAGCAACAAGGCTAAAATAGAAATCTGTGCTGGAGATTTGTTCAATTATTGAATCACACTATAGTTTGCCTTTGGATGGTTTTGAAGAATTCCTTAGCTTCTTCAATGGTGACCCTATTCCTGACTAGGCTATACTCTTGCCAATCTCTTTACTCCTCTTTTCTAGTTCCTCAGGAGTATAACATCGACTGCTTTTGGTGAGTTAGGCTAGGCTTGAAGAGGCATTAGAGCAAACCTCTTCCTTTCTAGTTCGAGGGAAAATCAAAGTCATATCGTACTTCCATGGGACACAATGGCTTCCTTGTGAAGGAAGGGCTTCGGGATATGCTTGACCACACCCTTTTAAGTTTGCAAATTTGGCACCAAAGAGATCATCTTCGAACTGATGATGACTAGGCTGGGTAGAGTAGTTTCTAAAACTTTTGGGCCAAGAGCCCTAAAGATTCCTTGGATAGGCATTAGAAAAATTATAGGATCAAAGCCTTGAATGGCGGGGATGACGGTGGTTCCTTTCTGGATAAATCTTGGATATGGCTTTACAGCTACAGGCAATGCCAAAACTAGAGGAGTAAAGCCTTTAATGGTTGTCATGGCTTGTCCTTTCTTTGGAGCAGGCGCCTCTAATCCATAGGTGATTCTGTAATCTCTAATGACCGAAGTCAGAGGAGCTGGAGGAATCTTACATAAGCGCTCTAGTAAGTATTCGTCCTAATCTTTCCTTGATCCTATTGTCATAAAATTGTGGCTAGTTCCCACTTGGATATTTGGAGGGCATACGCTGACTGCCATGCAATCGCCCCTTTGCACGACCTCTTTTTCGATCCAGATGATACCATGGTCAGCTAGACTCTAAACCTCTACTCGAAGCACTCTATAATCGAATTGGGCATGTCAGTGCCCACTATCACAGAATGAGCAGATTCCCCAATCAAAGCTTAGAGCTCCTATGTTCTCGAGAACAATGTGACTTTCTTGGGCTAGAACTCGTAACATGGCTTTCCAAGGGAATGAGGGGGATGAGAAATCAGGGATCCTCTTCTCTACTATAGAGATAGCATTCACATTCCCTTTCCGAAAAGGAGACAAGGGGTTAGTGATGACATTTGGCCCAGCCATGTTGTCGAACTCTACTAACTTATTGTCAATGAGACCCTGGATTTAGTATCTCTAATGTATGCATTCTTCCAAAGTGTGCCCTTCGGCTCCAAAATGGTATTCACATTTCTTGGATGGGTCAAAACTATGCAGAGGAGGACTGTCCTTGGGTTTCGCGAATATTGAAGTCACTAGCTTCTTCTCCAATAGATAATCATAAAGCTCTGCCATGGGCATGGGTAACAGAGAGAATTTCTGTGGTTCTACCTTGGGATATCAGGGTTGATTAGGCTTTCCCCTCAGATTGAATGCTCGGTAAGGTGCTTGGGCTAGCTGAACTTATTGCTAGTAAGGTTGAGCATTTGCGGCTGTATAAGTAGAAATGACACCCCTTAGTCCTTTAGGTGTTTTCTCGATCACATGAACATTGGCTTCCTTCCCTTTGCAGCCAATTGCCTTTTTCACCTATTGTTCTATCATAGAATTCAGAGCCTCAGGATTGACTGTTTTCTTGCTCCTAATACCCTCATCAATATGCTTCCTAATAGGAATCAGGCTTGCGAAGTGAGTGACTTAGGCATTGATCATCTTCTCATAGTAAGGAGGCTTGAGGTTATCAATGAACCATTTAATCATTTCATCTTCCATTATAGGAGGAAGCACTTGGATGGATAGGTTGTTCCACCTTTGGGCATACTCATGGAAAGATTCCCCACAATTTTTTTTTTTGTCCTCTAAAGAACTATGTGGCCGGAAGCTATCTCAGTATTGAACTGGTAATATTCTAAGAATGCATTGGCCATCTCTCTCCAGTTGGAGGTCCTTTCCAATCTCACATACCATGTGATTGCAGGGCCAATCAAGCTATCAGGGAAAATTTGGTAAAGCAAAGGATGATTGTCTCCATTGGGTGCCATCTTCCTACAGAACATGCGTAGATGGGCACAAGGATCTTTAGTGCCATCATACTTGACAAACTTGGGTGCCTTGAACTTGGGAGGCATAATGACCAAAGGGAAATTGGTCAGACTATTTAGATCGATACTTCCTTGGGCATTGAAGCCTTTTAAAATACAAATTTCCTCAGTCAGGGTCACCACTTGACTTTTGACCTAACTGTAACTAGACTCTGAGGTCTTATCCTTAGAGGATCCACTTCTTGTTTATTCCCTTGTGGGGTGAATGGTGGTGTGGTTTGGCCCTAATTTGGATCTTGTGGTGGCTAGTTCTTATTTTCAGAATGGGGCGCAGAGCCCTCTAGAGTGGGACCAGATGATTCTCGATTCCTTCCTACATCCAGTTGTTGCATCATGTGCATCATTTCTACCATTTGTTCTTTCATTAGCATGAACTTGGCAACACTTACTTTGGAAGCTGAAGGGTCATTAGTAGACATCTCTCTAGCACGAGACTTAGTGATAATGGGATCATGACGTGATAGTAACTTGAACTATCTCCTTTAAGCAACATTTTCTCTTTAAGATCTTGGAAAGGAATAGAATGGGATGGGAGAAATTGGGTACATGTGAAAATTTGACAATGTGCAAACACCAAACAAACCCAAAGTTAGTTTATGTTTTTGCTCATTTAAAATGCACCCTCAATTTACTTGCCAGACCTTGAAAAATTGAAAAATATTATTTTCTTCACATGGGGCTGCAAGAGCATCCAAAATTACGTGGCTCAACCCGTTCAGGCACCAAAGCAACCGAAGTGCCTTTTTCAGCCAAAATGACCGAAATGCCATTGGTCAACCCTAGGTGTGACCGAAGGTCAAATGAGGTCAAAGCCCTCACAAAATGACATTTTTCATATTTTTACATCAAGCCCGAGCTTCTCGGAGATTTTTAACAATTTTGACCAAATTTGACCCGAAGTTGGTCTTAAGTGGGCCCAAAAAACCTAATTTTTATCCGATTGTCAGAATGGATTGAAACCAATGCCATTGTGAAGATTATAAAATTCTCATTCCAATGACTATTCATGGGTTGAAATCAGAGTAAGAAGATATCACAAAAACCGGGATGACGCACCGATCGAGGCACTACTAACTTCTGAGAGCCATAACTTTTGATCTGATCATTAGATTTTCAAACTCCATACCTTTTTAGAAACAAGAAGTCAAGATCTTTCCAAAGCTATCAAGATCAACCCGATTAGAGGAGGTTTGAGTCGAGGGCTATCGCCTCAAAATTTGTGCTGGGGCTATAAGAAGCCCCAGGTACCCTTCAAACCAAAAAAAGGACATTTTTCCTGAGTTTTGCTGTCTGCTTGGTACTTTTCTACGCATTTTCTCTCTTCTAGACATGAAAAAAACACGAACAAAAAAAAAAAAAACCTAAAGAAAACACATCAAAGCTTCTTGATTATTCTCTCTCCACCAAAAACACAAGGTATTGTTTTTATACCCAATCTTCTTTTCCTTGATTCTACACTTTGGATTTGGGGTTTAGGGCTGTGGATGAAGCTTTTTAGCTACCATCCACACCTCTAACCTTTTAAATCTTTGTCTAGCATTTATTTTGTTATTTTTGCTTAAATAACATGATTTATTGCTTTCCTAGCATGTTGCTTGCTTTGTTTGTGTTTCTAGATTAAATCCCTTTGCTTTTATGCCTTATGCCATGTTTAATGCTTAGGTATACACCCTTACATGCTTATATGTTTAGATCTACATGTTTTAGGCTTTATGCAATGTTTTCCTATATTTTATGCCTCTTTTGGTTTTAGGTTGATGTTAGAGTTAAATGCTCACATGCTTGTATGACGTTGTTGGCTATGCCTTTCTTGGATCTATGTGTTTTACGTGTTTATTTCCATGTTATATGGTTAGATTCGTGTCTTCACATGCTTATATGCTTGGATCCATATTCTTCCATGTCTATGCGTTAAGATTCTACATGTTTACATGCATGTTTCCATGCCTATATGTCTAGATCTATGTTTTCATATGCCTGTGTGCTTGGACCTACGTTCTCTACATGCTTTATGCCATCATCTATGCACTTGTGCGCTCCATGCCATGTTTATGTGCCTAGATCTAGGCCATGTTTGTCATGTCATGTGCTATTGTAGCCCTTTTGTCGCTTTGTCTTTCTTTCTTGTGTTTTAGCCAAATGGTTCGGACCCGATTTAGACCTTTTGGTCTTTGTTATCATCCGTACACCTTGGCCCATATCAAAGGGTTTGGATCACCCCTATTTGCATGTCTATGCTTGCTTGCTTCTATACTTTATGCTCGTGTTAGCCTTTCTTGTTCTAGGCTTTGCCACGTTTGATGCCCTTAGTAGGTTTGTGGTTGTGTGGTTACATTCGAAGCTCATGAGACCTTGTTTGGATGTAACCATTTGGGAGGCATCACCATGATGCTAGTTGCTTTGTGCATACCTTTCCCCTTTTCAGCTCTGTAAGATGATATGCTTGCCATGCTCATTTGTGCCACCCATTGGCTTTCTATGTATCCTTACACACTTGCTTACATGTCCATGCATAAGTCTTGCTTGCTGGTGTGTCGTTCATGCTTCAACACAATGAATTTATGGACATTCGATCCAAACCAGCATTTGTCCCCTGTGGACACCACCTTTTGTTTGCCTTCTTGCTTGTTTGGAGCTAGGGCACGGTCTCCTAAGCATAAGCAAAAAGGGCACAGGCGCAAGCATGTCAATATAAGCCAAACAGCAGTGTTCAGTAGGTTTAGAGGTTTAGTCTTTCCCATTTGGCTATGTACTCTTTAAAACCCCTTCCATCCTCTCTTAGATGGGTTGTATTAGGTATATCATGTTGTGTACCATTCGTCCTTGTCCCTAGAGTATGGCGACCCTTGTTTGCTATCCAACACCTATATTTTAGGCCATGCTCTAGGGATGTAGGCATTTACTTTCTTGCTCTGTATGCTAGCATTGTGCATGATGTATGTATATATATACCTGCTCGCCCCTATTGGTGTGATTGTCATAGTCCTTGTCACCTAAGGCAAAACAATTCCTAATCTCCACCGCGAAAGTAAGGTGACATATCGCTGGAATTTCGTTGTGGAAATCTAGTACTTTGCTCGAATGCCTTAGGAAAGCATAGATTGGGACCACACCCATTCAAAAGCCAAAACTTAAAACCCCCATGCATGCAATGCCCTAAAAGCCAATGCCAAAACTATGTTTTACAACCAATCTCTGAAAATTAAGGTTTTGTCAAAACAAAGGACTATCCTTGGATAGGCATTGTAGGGTGCCTAACACCTTCCCCACAAGTAACCAAACTTCTGGACTCAAGAATCAATATTTTTTTCCATCCACATTAGATTACCAAAAATGCCATTTTTCTTAGCCTTGGATTGGTAATAAAATCAACTAGAAACAGGTAACCAATCACACCTTAAAAAAACCCAATGGGAACGACGCCATGGCTGGTGTTTGGATGAAGGCCCAACGGTTCTCCGTTCTAGGCCTGGCGTCGACAGATTGGCGAGCCTTAAGAGCTTTTGATAAAACCATAATCTTTGGACATTGGCTTTCAAAAACATAGAAATTGGCATTGGCCTCCGGGGCTTTCCTTTTGAAAAAGGCTTCTACTATATCCTATTAGAATATTTTCAAAAGAGCAAAAATCTTTTTCCAAAACATCAAGGGAGGCTTTAAGGTACTTTTACATGGGGGTTTTCTGCTTTGCTAACATGCTTTATAGCTTTCCTACACATGCAAACATAGGGTAGCAAAATTTAATTTCCGTTACACTTTTATCTGCTTTCATATATATATATATATATATATATATATATATATATATATCTCTGCTGTGTTTGGAAAAATCTTTCCCCTTCATTAAGGATTGCAGACATATACACCATTTTTTAGTCAAACTCGAGCTCCACACTGTTGGCATAGTCACATCTCTTTGGGGATTTCATCACCCCATCTGCAGATGCATAAACGAAAACATTGGCAGTGTTACCCATAGTTAGATTTGGAGCTGATGTTGTAGGCACTTCTGGGTCCATGGGTGGATAGAAGTAGTTGGAAAGGCCCTCTCGATCCTTCCTGCCCCATAACTTCCATGAAGGGAGGGTTATGGCAATTGAGTACCCTAGGATAGGAACAACCTACCAGTTAAGCCTTTGCATACAGTCGGCCTAGTTATGACAAAACCCGTGAGGACTAGATCAAGACTAGAGCCCATTTGGACTAGGCAAAGCCTAAAGAGTGAACATCGAAGACTAGGAAAGGACACCCTTATAGGGCTAGAGGTTAGGGGAAAGTGTCTTGTAATAGGTGCGCCCTTTTTGCTTGTACCAAATAAATTGTGCTCTAATTCAGGTTCTTTTTATCTTGTTTGCATAACATCCATGATTAAATCCCTAGGGAAAGCAACCCCGTTGCTTGTACATGCTAGATCATACCCTATCCTTAAGGGTTTACAATCTTACAAGGGCAGTCATGCGTACACTAAATGGTTCTATCACCTAATTGTGCAAAGATAAAATCTGTGGCAAGTAGCCAAAACTCCATTAAGGAGGAGATGCTGCCAAAAAACCATCAAGGATTCCTAAGCATCAAGAGTTCAAGGGCTTTCCTAGAAAAGATCCAAAAATATTGCCAAGAAGCTTAAATCGTCAAAGAGATCACAAGATGTCAAGGTGGCCAAGAGGGTCCAAGATCCAAATTGCCAAGAGATCCACATTGCCTAGATTGCCAAGATGTCAAAATTGCCCAAAGATCCTAGATGTCTAGAATCAAAAGGCACCCCCAAGAGATCCAAGGGTTCAAGAGATCCATACTGTCCAAGTTGCTAAGAGAACCCGGTGTCCACGTGCTTCCTCGAGAAGTCCACAGTATCAGAAGCTGAGCTTTTCCTTGCAGTTGCATTATTTGTGTTGTAAAAGGCCCATCATTGAAGCCGATGAACCCAGCGTTGTAAAAGAAAATCTTGTACAAGCATGAAATCAAAGGATGGGTCCTTCCTGCATTGTTAAGCATGTCATGAAAGTTTCAGTTACTTGCCAATCTTGTGCATTAATCTTGCATCATATTAGAAACTCACCATGATAAATACCCGATCAAGGATGCAAAGCCAAATTTTTCTAAAAATACTGTTTCCTTTCACCTCCCATTCTTTCACAAGGTCAAAAGATTACTAAAAAGAAATAGGCTAAGCTACCACCACGACGTGATCCCATTGTCACTAGATCTTGCGCAAGAGAGATGTCTACTAGTGGTACTTCTCCCCATAAGGAAGATGCTCAGGAAATTGTTCTTCTGAAGGAGCAAACGGTAGAAATGATGCGTATGATGCAACAACTGGTTATAGGAGGAGGACAGAACTCTTTCGGTCATAGTCAAGGAGGTCCCCAATTTGATAATGAAAATCAGCCCCCACCAGTACAAAATCAGGGCTGTAAGGTTGAATTTAATCAACCATTTTGTTGGCTTTATTCTGTGCCAAATTTGCTTGTAATTTAGTAATTAGTAACCCTGTATTTAGGTGGGAATCATGTAAGGGTAGTGTGTGAGAGAGTCAAGTGGCTCGCGGCTGGCAAGTCACTAGATGATGCATGTGAGTGAAGCATGTAGAGAAGATGAACAGTCACGCCAGCTGGAGCACTATAGGACAAAAAGTCCAGTCTTGCAATTCTATTTGCTCACAGCTTGAACTCGCGACTCAGTCAAGTTGCGAGGCCAAGCCGCCATCCTTCTATTTTGAAAAAAAAAACCTGATTCTTCGCATTCCATTCTCACTCCAGTATAAATACCCCTCATACCCACGAAATATAGAGAGCTTCCAGAGAGAATATTGAGAGAGAAACTCTAGAGAAAAACAAGATTGACTCATCCACAATCTTCACATAGAAACTCTTCAAATTCCTTTACTCTCATTATCTCTATTGTTACATTCTTGAGAGGTTCATTACCAAAACCTTTTCTCACCATACCCACATCTGTGAGAAGGCCATTTTGTGCTTGGGAAGCAGTTAGGTAGGGACCAATTTCATATTGGTTGATGCTATGGGCTATAGCGAAATCCGGTAAGTTAAAGAAGAAATAGGTTCGGCGCAACCTCGTTGGAGTAGGAGCTTGGAGGGCATAGGTACACTGGGTAGATTAGGCTTGGGGGTCTTTTGCTGTTTATGTATCCCAACTACATTCTTTAGTGGATTATTTACCGCTTGGAGAGCGGCAGAGAGGTTTTACGCCAAGGGCTTCGGTTTCCTCTTTGATAACACATCGTGTGTTGTCCTTGTGTTTGCATCTCTCTTCCCTTAATCTTTGCCATTTAATTTCTGTTGTGAATGTGATTTTATTTGGTCTAAGATTGTTTATCAATTTTGTTATATGCTTATGTTCATATTCCACACATTAATTGTTTGATAATAAGCTTGAATTGATAATTTGTAAATTATGGGTCTAAATGTTCATAGTGTTTTATACACTAATTGAACTTTCAGTTGGTATTAGAGCGGGTGCACTTGTTGTGGTTTAATTACCCTAGTGCGATCCTAGACCCCTTTACTATGGATGAAGCTATGGAAAAGGCTATACTAAGTTGTGGTTTGAATGTTTGTGATAATGACTATATGAGTTTATTTGAAGGGTGTCCTAACAATGAACTCCTAGAGTTATTGAAAACAAAGAAACATGCTAGGATTTTTGTTCACATGTTGAAGTATTTTGAAAATGAGAATCACATCTTACACAATAGTCTATGTGAGTCTAATTCTTTAATTAAGAAGTACAAAAGAAGAAATAGAATTTTGTGTGATAAGATTGATAATCTGAAAACGAAAATTCAATCCAACAAGAGAATGGAAAATGAAGATAAGTTTCTTTTTGAAGGTCAAGAGTGCTTGTCTCATGCTAGCTTCTTTGTGCATACTTCTTTGAAGTTTTTTAATTCATGCCTATGGTATCTTGATAGCAGATGTTCTTGTCATATGACAGGAGATAAAACATTGTTTAAGTCACTCAAAGAAAAGGTGGGTGACTATGTGCTTGTCTCGGCAAGGGGACTGTCGAGATTCCTAGATTACCACTGCTGAAGGATGTCTTATACATCAAAGGGTTAAAGGCAAATCTCTTAAGCAAATATGTGATGAGGACTTTCTTGTTCAATTCTCAAAGAAGGGGTGCGTAATTATTGATGAAGAAGGGATTCAAGTCTTGGAAGGGAATAGGACTACCAACAATTGTTATGGAGTAGTCCCTATGGCACCAATTTCCTATAGAAGTGCTCGAGTTGACAAGTTGGAACTTTGGCATCAAAGGTGGTTCGGTCATGCAAACTTCAAACAAGTGGCTAAAGTTTCGAAACTTGAGGTGGTTGAAGGACTTCCAAAATTTGGAAAGGTCGAGAAACCTATGTGTGGGGCATGTCAAATGGGGAAGCAAACAAAGACAAGGCATCGAAAGGTGAATGTGAATGCAACTTCTCGATGGTTAAGGCTCTTTCACATCGATTTAATGGGGCCTACAAGAACTGAAAGTCTAGGAGGAAAAAGATACATTATGGTCATTGTTGATGACTTCTCAAGATACACATGGGCGGAATTCCTTAGGGAAAAATCGGAAGCATGTGAGAAAATGGAGGTTCAATGCAAGAGGCTTCAAAATGAAAAGGGGGTGTCTATTGTCAAGATAAGGAGTGATCATGGCAAGGAATTTAAGAACACAAGATTTGATTCTTTTTGTGAAAGGAATGGGATTAAAAAGGAATTTTCGGCTCCTAAGACTCTTTAACAAAATGGGGTAGTTGAAAGGAAAAATCGGGTAATTCAAGAGATGGCGAGGGTCATGCTGCTCAACAAGAAAATTGCACAAAAGTTTTGGGGAGAAGCTGTGAACACTCATGTCACATTGGTAATAGAATATACTTTCGAGCAGGAACAAAGAAGACCCCACTTATGAAATTTAGAATGGAAAGAAGCCAAAAGTGAAGTACTTCCAAGTATTCGGAAGCAAGTGCTACATTCTCAATGATCGGGAGAATCTTGGGAAGTTCGTTGCTAAAAGTGATAAAGGTATCTTCCTTGGGTACTCTACTAGTAGCCGGGCATACAGAGTTTACAACAAAAGAACAAAGACAGTTATGGAGTCCATCAACGTGAAAATTGATGATGCTGTAACAAAAGTAGAAATGGTTGATGATGGAGAAGGGCTGAGCACTAAAGAACCCACCGTTGAGGTTGAAGAATTTACACTGGAAAAGGAATCAACTCCCATAAACTCAAGAGTGGAGACTAGATCAATGTTTAGAACAGCAAGTCCTCTCATTCCTCTAGAAGTTCATCCTCCTATTTCTCGAAATGATGAAGTGTCCACTTCAAAGAAACCATCATCAAGAGTGGTTAAAAAACATCCGGAAAGTAACATTATTGGGTATTTAGATGAAGGTCTTCGCCTTAGAAAGGGAAATAAACTTCTGGCCAATCATGTGACATATCATTGCTACCTAGCTCAATTTGAGCCGAAAAAGGAAGAAGATTCTCTTCAAGATGAAAATTGGGTTGAGTCAATGCATGAAGAGCTGAATCAATTTGTGAGGGAATGATGTATGCGAACTTGCTCCTAGGCCTGAAGGTGTTCATGTTATCGGCACCAAATGGATCTTTAAAAACAAGACCGATGAAGATGGAGAGATTATCCAGAATAAATCTCAGTTAGTGGCTCAAGGATACACTCAAGTAGAAGGAATTTATTTTGATGAATCCTTTGCTCCCGTGGCAAGGCTTAAGTCTATACGCATTCTCATGTCAATTGCATGCACCATGAATTCCAAACTCTACCAAATGGATGTGAAATGTGCATTTCTAAATGGCTATCTGAATGAAGAAGTGTTTGTTGAACAACCTAAAGGCTTTGAAGATCCTCACTTTCTGGACCATGTGATGAGATTGAAGAAAGCACTTTATGGCTTGAAACAAGCCCAAAGAGCTTGGTATGATCGGCTTACTCAGTATCTCCTGGATAGAGGATTTAAAAGAGAGTATGGTGACCGAACTTTGTTTGTCAAGAATGATGAAGATTATTTTCTCGTAGCTCAAGTATATGTTGATGACATAGTATTTGGAGCTACTATTGATGCTTGAGCCATAGAATTTTCTGAGGAAATGAAGAAAGAGTTTAAGATGAGTATGGTGGGGGAGCTCACATTCTTTTTAGGTCTTCAAGTCAAACAAATGAAGGAAGGCATATTCATTTCACAAGAAAAATATGCTTGAAATATAGTCAAAAAGTTTGGATTAGACTCCAAAAAGCATGCATCTACTCCTATGAGTTCATCTACAAAGCTCAATATTGATTCTTCTGGGGTAGAAGTGAGTCCAACATTGTATAGGAGTATCATTGGGAGTTTACTCTATCTCACGGCAAGTAGACCAGATATTGCGTTTAGTGTAGGTGTTTGTGCTCTATATCAGGCTGCTCCGAAAGAATCTTACTTAACTGTGGTGAAGCGAATCATAAGATATGTAAATGGAACTTCGGATTATGGATTGTGGTACTCAAAGGACTCTAATGCTTGTCATGCTGGTTATTCGAATGCTGATTGGGCTGGAAGTGTGAATGATAGAAAGAGTACTTCAGGTGGCTGCTTCTATCTTGGAAACAATCTTGTGTCTTGGATGAGCAAGAAAAATCCGGATTATGTGTTTCTCTCTACAGCTGAAGCCGAGTATATAGCTGTTGGAAGTTGCTGTACATAACTACTTTGGATGAAGAAGTTACTTCATGACTACGGGATTTCGCAAGATACAATGTGTGTTTTTTGTGATAACACCAGTGCTATAAATCTCTCTAAGAATCTGGTTTAGCATTCCAAGTCAAAACACAATAGAGATAAGTTAACACTTCATCCGAGATTTGGTGGAAGATAAAGTTGTATGTCTTGAGTTCATTCATACGGACAACCAAAAGGCGGACATCTTCATTAAGCCTCTCGATGGTCCACGGTTTGAATCATTCCGTAAGACCATCGGTGTTGGTACAATTCCTTGAATTTAATGTGTGATTTGTGCTTTATTTATTTGTCTTGAGTTGATTCCTCTAGTTTAGAGCACACACTTCTTTGTTGGTTGTTTGTATAGCTTGTTTTGCTTATTTTTCTCCTTAAATGTTTTTACATTGCTGGTTTTGATCATTATTTTTTTGTGTCAAAAATCCAAAAACGCAAAAAAAAAGAAAAAAAAAAGAAAAGAAAATCAAAAAGTTTGATCGACTTTGTTGAGTTGTCTCAAAGCATGTTTTTTCTTGTACCTTTGTACTAATGGCCTTGTGCATTAATGAGCGTAGCTTGTTCCCTATGTACTTATATTATTGTGGGAGAACTCTTGACATCTACGTGACTATTGTAAATAGATCTTCAAACTTGTCATGAATGATTAGTGAATGATTTTGTTGATCTTGAGACATGCATAGACTTGTGCCTATATATCTTCCCACTCATTTATTTTATTGTTTTTGCTTAAAGAGCTCAATGTAAATCTCCAAATGAGAAGAGATATTGAGCTGCAAAAGCCTGTCGCATATACTAGTATTTGACGAGGAAAAAGGGAAAGCGACCTAAAATAAAATGTATGATGCCCAAAAAGCCAAAGGCTTGCTCATCAAATGAAATATCAAAAATTTCTAGCTTCAATCTCACAATGAGATGTTTTGATTCAAAAAGAACAAATGTTATGATGAATATGAAGCCAAATGAAAAGCTTCAAAGTTATGTAATCAAGTTTTGTGGGAGGTCATATATGTATATTTCTATAATTGAGATGGGTCACATTATCTATTGCTAATTGTGTATGTGTTGGTTGAATTGATCATTGAAGCTTCATATTAGACTAAGAACTATCTCATTTTTATATCCACATACTTCAAACAAGTTTATGTTCAATGAATGCCATATTCATTTGTATGATTGTACTTGATTAAATGTGTTTTCACATGCTCAATCCTTGTTGATCAAAGACAAAAAGATTTTTGAGTGTTTTAGTTGTTTTTGGAAAGTCTTGTGTTTTTATAAAAATGTCAAAAATTTCAAAAACAGTGTTGCCCTATTTTGGCGACTCAGTCGCGGGTTGGTCTAGTCGCATGTCCCAGTCGTGAGCCCACATAGAGATTTTTCGCGGCACACTAGCGGGTTAATGCCCCAGTCGTGAAAAATACTTAGAATATTTTTCAAAATTTGGGTTTTTAATGTTTCTCGCGACTCAGTCTGGTGACTTGTTCGCGAGTGGAAGGTCTAGTCATGAGGGGTACACAAAAATTTTTGCGGCTTCTCTCATGACTTACTCGTGAGTAGAACTTCCAGTCGCAAAAAACACTAGGAAAATTTTTCAAAATTTGTCTTTAAGGTGTTTTGTGGCTTACCCTGGCGACTTGCTCGTGACTTAACTCAGTCGCGAAAAATGCATGTTTTGCATTTTAAAGTCAATTTTTAAAAAACCTTTCAGTTTTTCCCTCGAATATTTTGTGACTATTCATTGTCTTCCTTGATTGAACCTCTCTCAACCTCATCGTGTCACTCTCGAAAAATCCCCATTATTACTCATCATTTCCACTTCAATCTTCAAGAAAAAGGTATGGGTTTTCTTACTTTTCATAAGTATTTCATTGTCTTTGCCTTGAACTTCTAGATTTGTGAGTTATTATTGATGTTCTGAAATTTATTGATGAATATGGTTGATTTTGGGTATTTGCTGTGTTGCTAAAATTGTTGTGTGGGTTGTGTTGGATACACGCTATTTCAATCTGTCTTTGGCTGCGCTAATGTATTATTTTTAGCAGACACTCATTCTATAACATGATTGTGGTTTTACTCTAATGATTTTAGGGTTTTTCCACATTTTTTGGGTCTAACTATGTGCTAATAGAGTTTGTTGTCTTGTGTGGTTTCTGTTGCTCCCTGATGCAACATGATACAGCTTACAAATGTCTCCATTCAAGAGTGCAGTTGTGAAAGGAGGTAGCTACAAGGGAAAAGAGCCAGTGATTGATGTTGACGATCCCTCTCCTAGGCCAAAGGGGACCCGATCACTGTCTGGAATATATGATCCCGACAAGTTCAGATCCTATGTTGCATTTCAAACCTATGAAAATTATTTTAGAGACGCCACTAATAGTTGAACGGGTTGTTGACCCACCAACTCTTCGTGAAACCAACATTCCCATATGGTTTGCCACAAAGGATTGGAACTTTCTTCTCTCTGACCTTGATGTTGCGTACGTGAACATGGTGAGAGAATTTTATGCTAATGCCATTGTTGAAGGAGATGAGCTCAAATTCTGGGTTAGAGAAAAGAGTTTCTCTATGTCTCCTGTTTATCTAGCTGGTATCTTACACATCAACCGGCCAATGCTTGCTACAACATCGGTATATGATGATTTAAATCCAAACGAGGTTTTACTTCGGGAAACCCTTGGACGAAACTTGGAATTCTCCCAAACTGGGAATTCAATCAGTGTTTCTTCCCTATCTCCCGAACTGAGGGTGCTTACCATAATCATGTTCCACAATCTATATCCTTTATCTAGCACCAGATATATGAATCTAGGGAGAGCCTTGTTCCTTTATGATCTAATTTCGGATGAAGAGATCGACATTTGTGCTTATATCTTTCATCTTTTGTGCAAAACGGTTCTACGAACTGATTCAAGGGCATGCATTCCTTTTTGCTGCCTCATTTCAAGGATTTTGAAGCTCAAAAGCGCTCATCCATTTGACAGTGAGTCTCCTTACACGAAGCAAAGTCCAATCAACAATCGTACACTCAATGCCAGCATTGGTCATAGTCAGAAGGGAATCAAGACAGAAAGTTCAACACCTCCTATTGGTTCACACTTTGCCTCATCCACATATGATGAGAAATTAAATAACATTATGGTATCCATCCAAGACATTAGCACCAAGATGTCCGGGCTTGCTACTTTCCTGTTCCATCACCACATCTGTTGTGATACAAAGTTCACTTCTTTCCAGACCCAATTGGACCAAATCCAAAGGAAGCTAGAAGAAACTGAGGACTAGCTTTTCCATGACAAAAAGGGGGAGATAATGATGAAAGGGGGAGTATAATGATAGGGGGAGTACTGATGTTGAAAAAATGTCTAATGCTGTGTTTATTGGTCATCACATGACTTAGCTTCTATTCAGTTTCTTTTGTACTTTGATTCTGTACCTATGTTGCTTTTGTAAGCTTTTAGGGTTTGTTCTCATGCATTTGTAGGCTTTTATGGTTTGTACCTATGCCTTGTTGCATAGTACTTGTTGTTTTGTCTTGGATTACTTCAAGTACTCTCATTCTTATGCCCTAGTAGCATCTTGTTCCTAGATGCATACTTGTTTTGTGCATTGATTGAGTGTTGGACATGCAAATTATACTTCACGTTTAAGCTTATTAGCTTTCATATCCGAATGTTCATTCCATATGTGAATGAGCATTGTGGTCACTATTCTATAGTGATTGCTCATATGGTCAAGTCATGGTTTATTGCTTTATCCCATTTTGATGATCGCATTGTGCTTGTTTCATTTGCATTACAAGTTTTCTGCATACAATGATCAAGTGGTGTTGTTGTGTTTCAGGAGATACTTGTTCTTATGATTCAAGAGCTTCACAAATTCTAGAGTTAGGTGTGAGTGAGTTTTGTTCAACTATTCCCAACTCACATGTTAAGTTTAGAGTTTGTTTTAGGGTTTTGTCACGGAACAACCAAAGGGGGACATTGTAAGGTTGAATTTAATCAACCATTTTGTTGGCTTTATTCCGTGCCAAATTTGCTTGTAATTTAGCAATTAGTAACCCTGTATTTAAGTGGGAATCATGTAAGGGTAATGTGTGAGAAAATGTGAAGAAATGCTCAAGTTTATGTAAAGTAGCAGGAACTCGCGACTAGCAAGCTGCCAGATGATGCACACGAGTGAAGCATGGAGAGAAGATGAACAGTCATGCCAACTGGAGCACTACAGGACAAAAAGTCCAATCTGGCAATTTTATTTGCTTGCAGCTTGAACTCGCGACTCAGTCAAGTCGTGAGGCTAAGCCGCTAGCCAGCTCTGTTTTGAAGAAAAAAAAACCTGACTCTTCGCATTCCATTATCACTCCAGTATAAATACCCCTCATACCCACGAAATATAGAGAGCTTCTAGAGAGAATATTGAGAGAGAAACCTTGGAGAAAAACAGATTGACTCATCCATAATCTTCACATAGAGACTTTTCAAATTCCTTTACTCTCATCCTCTCCATTGTTACATCCTTGAGAGGTTCATTACCAAAACCTTTTCTCACCATACCCACATCTGTGAGAAAGCCATTTGGTGCTTGGGAAGCAGTTAGGAAGGGACCAATTTCATATTGGTTTATGCTATGGGTTATAGCGGAATCTGGTAAGCTAAAGAAGAAATAGGTTCGGCGCAACCTCATTGGAGTAGGAGCTTGGAGGGCTTAGGTACGCTGGGTAGATTAGGTTTGGAGGGTCTTTTGCTGTTCATGTATCCCAACTACATTCTTTAGTGGATTATTTACCACTTGGAGGGCGGCGGAGAGGTTTTACACTGATGGCTTTGGTTTCCTCTTCGATAACACATCGTGTGTTGTCCTTGTGTTTGCATCTCTCTTCCCTTAATCTTTGCCATTTAATTTCTGCTGTGAATGTGATTTTATTTGGTCTAAGATTGCTTATCAATTTTGTTATATGCTTATGTTCATATTCCGCACATTAATTGTTTGATAATAAGCTTGAATTAATAATTTGTAAATTGGGGGTTTAAACGTTCATAGTGTTTTATACACTAATTGAACTTTCAAGGGCCATAATGTACTACTTTAGGGCAATGACCAAGAAATAGATCCTCCTAAGGACAAGAACCCTGAATTTGGGTATGGCCAAGTTAAAAGCCAAGTGGAAACTCTAGCTGAGAAGCTTCTTATCATGGAAGGCTCCAACACCCATGGAAGCATTGATCTAGACAGTCTGACCAACTTCTTTTAGGTCATTATGACTCCCAAGTTCAAGGCTCTAGAGTTTGTCAAGTATGATGGTACGAGAGACCCTTGCCTTGCGCATGTTCTATAGGAAGATGGCTTCCTATGGGGATAATCACCCTTTGCTTTGCCAAAATTTTCCTAATAGTTTGACTAACCCTGCAGCCATATGATATGCAAGATTGGAAAAGACCTCTAACTAGAGGGAAATGGCCAACTCTTTCTTGGAATACTACCGATTCAACACTAAGATAGTGAAGGAAAATCTGGTTTTGTATCCCATACAAAACTCACAACGGAAGCGACATTCATGGATCTATTTCATTCATGATTGATAACATGCACTATGTGATTTTGAGAATTTGAGAACAAGATAGCGTACCTTGGTGCGGTGAAATTCAAAACAAAAGATTAGAAGTTCTTGGGAACACTTTTAATCTTCACTCCAATTCCACTTTTCGCCCAAGAAGTGTAGTCTCTCAATCAGTTTCTAAGGGAGAATAATCAAGTGGTTTCACTTGCACATACACACCACTTCTCAATTATATTCTCTTTCTTAAAATAAATTTCTGTATGTTTCTCCCTTTTATAACAAACTGATTATCTAATTGGGCCGGCCTATTGGGCCTTTCCAATTGGGCTTTAGTGTGTGGCTTGGAGTGGGACCAAAAGGGACCAATAAAACACTAGCTCCAATGGGCCTTGGGCTTTTCTGTCAACTCTTGACAAGTCCAAAGTTACCATTAATTATATTTAATACCACTATATAAATATAATTGCACTCTAGGCCTTATTAACAAATTATATCCCAAGACTTTATTATACACGCAACCCCTTCATAAAATATTTGTAGTAATACAAAGTCATGAAATAGACTGCCACTTTGAAAATTACTATATCTTAATCCTTGAGTACCCGGTTTAATCCTTTAAGTTATTCATCATATATTTATGAAATCCAATTTCATAAATATATACTTTAGTAATTTCCTACTAAAGTGGTTAGGCCTAACTCTCTGAATAACCAAACCCATTAAACTTATCTCAAGGGAATATTTTATATCTCCGTTAAGAGACTATGAATTCCATCTTGAGAATATATGTTCCATCAACACTAAATGTGGTTGCCCAACATACTGAGGTTTTGATTGTGCCTTTAGATCTCACTCCTGATATATCAAAGCAACCTACACCTCATGATCAGGTCCATTATTCTCTCAGGATTAAGAGTTCATGCAAATAGGAGTCGTGAGATTTATTATTCATTTGACAGTCGTTAGGAGAATAATAAATCTCACAGCGGTCCAGTTCAATATGTCTTAACTCTTAAAACATATCAACATATCAACTAGAAGTCTCCACTTCCATGATCAAGACAAATCATCTTAGTTGATATGTTATAGTCTTCGCAAATGAAATGCCCAATTTCATCATCGACTACGAACCAAAATTATGAGTTTACAAAGAACTTGTGATCTATATCTTCTGTGACTAAATTACATAAATCACATACTATGCATCTCATGGACTATATGATAATGTCCAAATATTTATGTTACCATTATTTTAGATAATAATAATAAAGAAACTTTATTAATCACAACATT
Organism: Quercus agrifolia; assembly: GCA_029955455.1. Taxonomy (NCBI): domain Eukaryota; kingdom Viridiplantae; phylum Streptophyta; class Magnoliopsida; order Fagales; family Fagaceae; genus Quercus; species Quercus agrifolia. Next base: position 39,372,595 of record JARQAD010000004.1, on the reverse strand, counting down.
AAGTCATACATAATGTCATACATAATAACATACATAGCATCATACAATAGGATTTAAGGGCACTAATCCTAACAATCTCCCACTTGCCCTAAAGACTATTGTGTACTAATCTAACTCCCATTCCCTCCAAATGTGACTCGAAGGTCCTTTGAGGTAAGGCTTTGGTAAAGGGATCTGCTAGATTATTTGCACTTTCAATCTTTGCTACCACCACATCTCCACGAGCAATAATATCTCTAATGATGTGATACTTTCTCTCAATGTGCTTTCCTTTCTTGTGATTCCTTGGATCTTTTGATTGTGCAACTGCTCCACTATTGTCACAGAACAAAGTAATGGGAACTTGCTCAATTCTCACTACACCAAGGTCAGAAAGGAATTTCTTGAGCCATACAGCTTCTTTTGCTGCTTCGCAAGCAGCAACATATTCTGCTTCCATGGTGGAGTCCGCAATACAAGATTGCTTGACACTCCTCCATGTTATGGCTCCACCTCCCAAGGTGAAAACACATCCTGATGTGGACTTTCTGAAATCTAGATCTGATTGAAAATCTGAATTTGTATAACCAATGGGAATCAAATCCTCACACCGGTAAACAAGCATATAATCTCTCGTTCTCCAAAGATACTTGAGAATATGCTTTACAGCTTGCCAATGTTTTGGTCCTGGATTTGATTGATATCGGCTGACCATGCCAACTGAATAACAAATATCTGGTCTAGTACAAAGCATGGCATACATGAGACTTCCCACTGCAGAAGCATAAGGAACTTGTCTCATCGTATCTACATCCTCTTGAGTCTTAGGCCTTTGGTCATCAGACAGAGGAACTCCATGTCTGAAAGGAAGTAAACCTTTCTTGGAGTTTTGCATGCTAAACCGTTCTAGAACTTTATCTATATATCCAGCTTGTGATAAACCTAACATCTTATTCTTGCGGTCTCGCCAAAGCTTGATCCCTAGAATAAAATTAGCCTCACCCAAGTCCTTCATATCAAATTGGCTTGACAACCAAACCTTTACTGATGACATTACCCCTACATCATTTCCAACGAGTAGAATATCATCAACATAAAGCACTAGGAACATTACTACTTTATCTTGATGTCTTTTGTACACACATGGTTCATCAAGATTTTGTTCAAAACCAAATGTCTTGATTGCTTGATCAAATATGATATTCCATGACCTAGATGCTTGCTTAAGTCCATAAATGGACCTTTTCAACTTGCATACCATATGCTCTTGGTTCTTTGCTATGAAACCTTCCGGTTGCAACATATAGATTTCTTCTTCAAGATTGCCATTAAGAAATGCAGTCTTGACATCCATTTGCCAAATCTCATAATCATAATAAGAAGCAATGGATAAGAGAATTCTGATAGATTTAAGCATGGCTACTGGCGAAAAAGTTTCATCATAGTCAATGCCTTCTTTTTGTGTATACCCTTTCGCCACTAGCCTTGCTTTAAAGGTTTCAACCTTCCCATCTACCCCTCTCTTCCTTTTGTAAACCCATCTGCAACCAACAGGTTTAATGCCGTTAGGTGCCTTTACAAGATCCCAAACTTGATTGGAATACATGGAATCTAATTCAGATTTCATAGCTTTGATCCAATGATGTGCATCTATATCATTCATTGCCTCCTCATAAGTGTAGGGATCCGATTCAGCCTCTTCTGGGATAGCTTCATAAGTTTCTCCCAAACCTATAAATCTTATAGGAGGCCGAACAATTCTCCCACTACGACGAGGCACCTGTGTACTAGTCATCTCATGAGTAATATCTTGTGGTGTATCTAATATAGCCACATCATCCCTAGTTTCATCCATTGGTTGTTCATTTACAGGTTCATTCATTTCAGCCAAAACAACTTTATTTCTAGGATCAAAATTATTCACATAATCATCCTCCAAAAATTTGGCATGTGTGCTAACAAACACTTTGTTATCTTTATGATTATAGAATAAATAACCCTTTGTTTCCTTTGAATACCCTAAAAACATGCATACTTCGGTTTTAGCTTCCAACTTATCAGACTTCCTTTTCAACACATGTGCCGGACATCCCCAAATGTGGAGGTATCTCATACTAGGCTTACGCCCACTCCACAATTCCTTAGGTGTGTTGGGAACAGATTTTGATGGAACTAAATTCAAAATATGCATAGCAGTTTTTATTGCATATCCCCAAAAAGAAACTGGTAAAGTTGAATAACTCATCATGGACCTAACCATTTCCAAAAGAGTCATATTCCTTCTTTCTGCTACACCATTTTGTTGGGGAGTTCCAGGTGCAGTCAATTGGGATACAATCCCATTTTGAGTTAAGTAATCCTTGAAATCCCCAAGAAGGTATTCGCCACCATGATCAGATCGAATGGCCTTTATGCGTTTACCTAATTGATTCTCAACTTCAGCCCTAAACTCTTTGAACTTTTCAAAGGCTTTGGACTTCCGTCTCATTAGGTACACATAACCATATCTTGAGTAATCATCGGTGAAAGTGATGAAGTACTCATAACCTCCTTTTGCTTGGGTTGACATAGGACCACATACATCGGTATGAACTAACTCAAGCAATTCTTGGGCTCTTCTACCTTTTGCATTAAAAGGTTGTTTGGTCATTTTACCTTCCAAACAAGATTCACAAACTGGAAATTCATCGAAGTCCAATGGCCTTAAGAGTCCATCTTTGATCAGTCTTTGAATTCTGTTTGGATTAATATGACCCAAACGCAAGTGCCAAAGATATGCTTCATTAGTAGAAGGAAACTTTCTCTTTAATGATTTTATATGAGCGTTATGATCTAATTCAGAATTATATAATTCATGCTTATCAGGAGTTAAAATATAAAGACCATCCACAATATTGCCAGAACAGATAAACACTTTATCCTTCTTTATTACAACATTGTCTTTTAGGATAACATAATATCCATGTTTACCTAAATAAGTTGCAGAAATTAAATTCCTATGAACATTAGGTACATACAAACAGTCTTCCAATATTAAAACTCTAGATTCAAAACATAAATTACACACTCCAATAGCTACAACTGGAATCCTGCTCCCATCAGCCAAGGTAAGAAACATTTCTCCTTCATTCAGCTTTCTGGTCTCCTGAAACCCCTGCAAAGAATTGCAGATATGATTAGTACAACCTGAATCCACACACCAGGAATCTGTGGGATTCTGTACTAAACATGTTTCAAGAAGGAATGTACTTTTCATACCTTTATTCTTGGCAGCCTTAAATATTGGACAATTCCTCTTCCAATGTCCTTTCTCACCACAATGGAAACACTTTCCTTTGGTTTTCTTTCCTTTGTTGGCAACTCCTAAGGCAACTTGTTTACCATCTTGCTTGGCGAAGTTCTTCTTCTTCTTCTTCTTACCTTTGCCTTTCGACTTAGGTTGAGAAGTAGAAGCTTCCGCCATGTTGGCATAAACACTAGAAGTACCAAGGATGCCTTCCGCCGCTACCAACTCATTCATTAATTCAGACAAAGAATAAATCTTTTTGTTCATATTATAGTTAAGTCTGAATTCCTTGAATGATTCTGGTAGTGACTGGAGTATCATATCCACTTGGGATTCTCCATCAATATCGGCACCTAAAACTTCCAATGTATTCAGATTAGAGATCATCCGAAGACAATGCTCCCTTACTGAAGTACCTTCAGCCATTTTGGTATTATAAATCTGCCTCATAGTTTCTTGCCTTGCAGAACGACCTTGCTCACCAAACATCTCCTTCAGACTTAGCATTATGTCCGAAGCTAATTCTACATCCTGCATTTGATGCTGTAAAACATTTGAAATGGATGCTAGGATGTAGCACTTGGCCATCTCATTAGATTTCTGCCAACGATCATATCGCTGTTTTTCCTCAAGAGGAGCATCTAATGATGGAAAGCTAGGACATGGTTGAGTAAGCACATATTTGTGCTCTTCAGCAGTAAGAACAATATCCAAATTTCTTTTCTAGTCGACATAATTGGATTCAGTCAGTTTGTTTTGATTAAGAATAGCAACAAGTGGGCTAAATGATGCCATGATTTAAATCTGAAAATAACAAACATGAATATAATAAGTAAACTGGACATTATCAATTTAGCATATAAGTATATAATATGGAACCTCATAAAACCATAAAATAATATATGCAACGACAAACCAATCCATGTCTATAATTCCTTGGTAGCAAGTTTATTATAAACACATTAATTGATTGAGAACTATTCTCATTATTAGTGCTATCATGATAACTCTTATCATACACTAATAATATGCCGTATTACCTTTAGCCTCTAAGTAATAATGACATAGCTCCTTTGGGAGGTTAACATTACACTTAGTCTAGTGTACACCATTATCTAGAATCATGTGTAGCCACATTTCATCTCCCTTATAATGTTTAAACTTGTAGTATCATGGAACAAAACACCCTCCTTTGGGATCGCGAGGCATATACGCCAAGACGAGGTGCTTGTCCACACTACTTTAAACAGGTTCGTTCAATCTTGTAATACTTCGAAGTTAACACCCTCCTTTGGGATCGCAAGGCATATACGCCAAGACGAGGTGCTTACCCCACACTACTATGAACCGATAATGGAGGCCGTGAGATCCAACCCTTGTATCTCTCTCCCACTAGATATTTTAAATTGAAGGTTTTTATGATCAAGAACCATATTAATGCTAGAAACCCTTGAAAACATAATCCTAATCTCATTAGGAATAAATTTCATTAAATGAATACTTTAATCCTAGCATTAATGTATATAAATATATATAAACCAAGGCAAGCAACAATATGATGAATCCTTTATAAACAATTTGCATGTAAACCCATATATTTATATATATATATATATATATATAAAACATAATATACGGATTTTACAACCAAGGCAAATACTACATGCTTATAAGATGGCCATCAAGAACTTTCATATAAACCCATATATATAATTGAAAGCATGTTAATGGCAGATAGAATTTGCCACATGGGTCCACGAAAACATGCATGGTCAACAAAACCATGCAAGATCAAAAGCCATATAATAATCAAAACATGCAAGCCTTATATTTATATTTATATCCAAGCGGTGCAAGATCAAAGTGCACGCACATGAACCCATATAAATATATATGTTAAGCCAATTATCACACCATATATATATATATAATATACGGATTCAATACTTCCAAAAGATGTAGTTTTCATGCATATAATATATGACAATTACACCAAAATGTTAATTGCCTTGTTATAACCAAGCGGTGCAACACAAAGTCCAAGTTGTGCAATAACTTGGTTCACGCACATGGTAGTTACAAAATAGTTACTTCAACAATCAATAACTACCATAAAGCAATGCAATCGGTGCTAAATTCATATATTTACCAATGCATCAAGGCAATCCATCATGAACGGTTATCTCACAACTTCATCTAGAAGTCTATAGAAATTCAATCTATATAACCGAAAACAACTATGGGCCACCAAGAAACCGTTTTTCTTTAATTCTAAAATTCAATCACATGCTATACAATCATGATATGAAAACCTGGCTCTGATACCAATTGAAGGAAAATCTGGTTTTGTATCCCATACAAAACTCACAACGGAAGCGACATTTATGGATCTATTTCATTCATGATTGATAACATGCACTATGTGATTTTGAGAATTTGAGAACAAGATAGCGTACCTTGGTGCGGTGAAATTCAAAACAAAAGATTAGAAGTTCTTGGGAACACTTTTAATCTTCACTCCAATTCCACTTTTCGCCCAAGAAGTGTGGTCTCTCAATCAGTTTCTAAGGGAGAATAATCAAGTGGTTTCACTTGCACATACACACCACTTCACAATTATGATTCTCTTAAAATAAATTTCTGTATGTTTCTCCCTTTTATAACTAACTGATTATCTAATTGGGCCGGCCTATTGGGCCTTTCCAATTGGGCTTTAGTGTGTGGCTTGGAGTAGGACCAAAAGGGACCAATAAAACACTAGCTCCAATGGGCCTTGGGCTTTTCTGTCAACTCTTGACAAGTCCAAAGTTACCATTAATTATATTTAATACCACTATATAAATATAATTGCACTCTAGGCCTTATTAACAAATTATATCCCAAGACTTTATTATACACGCAACCCCTTCATAAAATATTTGTAGTAATACAAAGTCATGAAATAGACTGCCACTTTGAAAATTACTACATCTTAATCCTTGAGTACCCGGTTTAATCCTTTAAGTTATTCATCATATATTTATGAAATCCAATTTCATAAATATATACTTTAGTAATTTCCTACTAAAGTGGTTAGGCCTAACTCTCTGAATAACCAAACCCATTAAACTTATCTCAAGGGAATATTTTATATCTCCGTTAAGAGACTATGAATTCCATCTTGAGAATATATGTTCCATCAACACTAAATGTGGTTGCCCAACATACTGAGGTTTTGATCGTGCCTTTAGATCTCACTCCTGATATATCAAAGCAACCTACACCTCATGATCAGGTCCATTATTCTCTCAGGATTAAGAGTTCATGCAAATAGGAGTCGTGAGATTTATTATTCATTTGACAGTCGTTAGGAGAATAATAAATCTCACAGCGGTCCAGTTCAATATGTCTTAACTCTTAAAACATATCAACATATCAACTAGAAGTCTCCACTTCCATGATCAAGACAAATCATCTTAGTTGATATGTTATAGTCTTCGCAGATGAAATGCCCAATTTCATCACCGACTACGAACCAAAATTATGAGTTTACAAAGAACTTGTGATCTATATCTTCTGTGACTAAATCACATAAATCACATACTATGCATCTCATGGACTATATGATAATGTCCAAATATTCATGTTACCATTATTTTAGATAATAATAATAAAGAAACTTTATTAATCACAACATTAAGTCATACATAATGTCATACATAATAACATACATAGCATCATACAATAGGATTTAAGGGCACTAATCCTAACATGTTGAACAAAGCCTTAGAAGAAGCCAAGGGTATTTCAAAGAAGATGAAGGCCTTTGCTGAATCTAACATGGCCATGAAGGAAGAACTTTCAAGAGTGCAAGAGGTTCTTGAAAACATGTCTGAAGAAGAGTTTCAACTTCTTGAAGGAACAAGTGAAAAGTTTCAGGTTGTTGAATCAACAAAAACTGTCCTTGTCAGTGAAGATGCAAATGACAGTGAAGAGGTGGCTGATCAAAATGTCACTACGGTATTGGTCAATTGGAAGATCTCCTTTGATAAAGATGCTATTTCACAACAACACCTTGTGGGCAAGGTGTTTTCAAGGGGAGGGAAATGTTAGGAATGCTATAAGTATATGGATAATAATTGTTGTATTGAGATTTTGTTAGTTAGTTAGTTAGTTACAATTCCAAGCATGTTAATCACATTTAGCATATGTTGGAATTATTAATGCACATGTTAGTTACAATCCTAAGCATGTTAATCACATTTAGCACATGTTGGAATTATTAGTGCACATGGGGAATAATAGAACCAATAGGATGAGGCCATGTGGGCCAATGAGATTAGAGCTAGTCTCCTATAAATACATGATTGTAATCTAACATGAGAAATCAATGAAGAATAAACCAATTTCTTAGTGCATTAGTGCATCTCTCTCTCTTAATCTCTCTCTTTCTCTATGGAGGGTGACTACCTCGAATTAAGTCAAATTCCCTACAATCCTCATCTATTCCCCTATAATTCCCATCAATCTCCATTAGGAACCACTGGGTTCCTAACAATAGGGAATCTTTTCGAGACTATGCCCAGAGGTGGCGTGAGCTAGCCACACAGGTGCAACCCTCTATGATGGAAAATGAGATGATCAAATGGTTCACTGACAACCTCAAGCCTCCTTACTATGAGAAGATGATCAGCACCCAAGTCACTCATTTTGCTAGCCTCATCCCTATTAGGGAGCACATTGACGAGGGTATTAGGAGCAAGAAGATCATGGATGCTGAGTCTTTGAGTTCCATGGTCGAACAACCAGTTAAGAAAATGATCGGTCGCAAGACTAAGGAAGTCAACGGTCATATAGCCGACTGTGCATTAGAAAGGTCTAGGGGTGTTACTTTTGCCTATGCTATCCCAGTTGCTAGACCTTATTAGCAACAGGCTTAGTCTACTTAAGCACCTAACTGAGCTTCTAATCAGAGAAGGAGGCCAAACCCACCTCGTCCCTTTAGGAGGGAAAACTGGAAGTACATTCCGTTACCCGTGCGCATGGTAGATCTTTACGCTTACCCGCTAGAAAGGAAGTTAGTGACCTCAATGTTTTCCAGGCCTAAAGAAAGCCCTCCATCACCTGGTTTTAATTCGTCCAAGAAGTGTGAACGCCATTTTGGGGCCGAGGGGCATACTCTGGAAGAATGTTACCATTTGAGGGTCCATGTCTAGGATCTCATAGACAACAAGTTGATACAGTTTGATAATGCAGTTGCTCCGAACATCATCACCAACCCTTTGCCTCCCCATCAAGAAGGGAATGTGAATGCCATCATCACAGTAGAAGAAAGGATGCTAGATTTCTCCTCACCGTCATTCCCATGGAAGGCTATGCTCCAAGCCTTGGTCCAAGAGAGCCACCTTGATCTTAAAGATATAGGAACCCTGGGATTTGACTGGGGAGCTTGCTCATTCTATGATTGTGAAGATAGGCATGTCCTGTTTGATTGTAAAGTACTCTGAACACAGGTTTAGAGTCTAGCTGAATGTGGTATCATTTGGATTGAAAGGGAAATTGTACGAAGAGGTGATTGCATGGCAGCTAGTCTATGTCCTCTAGCTACCCAGTCAGGAGCTAGTTGTAATGCTATATTAGTTGGGTCGAGGAAGGATTGGGATGAATACCTACAGAAATGCCTTGGTAAGGTTACTTTAGCACCTTTCTCTTCAGTAGTCATTGAGGAGATCATAGAATCACCTACGGATTCAGGGTCATTAGATTCAGGGAAAGGGAAAATACCGCCAGCCATCGAAGGATTTACTCCTTTACTTCTTGCATTGCCTGCAGTCACAAAGCCAGCTTCATCATCAGTACAGGAGGGAACCGCCATTTTTCCCGTTATCCAAGGTTTCGATCCTTTTATTTTGTCGAAACCTGACTTAGGAATCTCTGGGGTGTTTGGCTTAAAATCCCTTGAAGCCATTCTACCAAGTTTGGTGGTCATTAATTTGAAGACGTTCTCTACGCCCAATTTGCAAACTGAGGAGTGTGTTATCATTCACATGCCAAAGCTGTTCCCTTACGAAGATAGCCATTGTGTCCCTTGGAAATACAATGTGTCCTTGATCTCCATTCAAACCGGAAAAGAGGAGGTTTGCTCCAATATCTCTTTAGGTTTGTCTGGGCTTACTAGGAGTGGCCATTGCTATACTCTCGAAGAGCTAGAAAAGAGAAGGAAAGAGATTGGCAAGGGTACAACCAAACCTGTTAGGAACAGGGTCACAACCGAAGAAGCTGAGGAATTCTTGAAAATTATCAGAAACTCAGAGTATAGTGTGATTCAGCAACTAAACAGGTTGTTGGCTCTGAACTCCATCTTGGCGCTATTGCTATCCTCTGTTGTCCATCACAAGGCTCTCTTGAAAGTCTTGAGAAAACGTGTTCCTACAGGTGCTACAAAATCCGCCTTTAAAGGTAAGGTCTCAACGGTGTTGGCCACTAACCAGATTTCCTTTACAGATGATGAGCTATCACCAGAAGGTGGATAGCACACTTTGCCTATGCACATTATAGTAAAGTGCAAAGATATGATCGTTGCCAGAGTACTACTTGACAATGGATTAGCCCTGAATGTTTGCCCGATGTCTACTTTAAAGCATTTGAATGTGGATCCCTCTCTTATCTGCCCTACCACAATAATCATTAGAGCCTTTGATGGCACTATCTAAGAGGTGCAAGGCGAGATCGAATTAGCAATTGGAATTGGCCCCATGTTTTTCATGGTCAATTTCCAAGTCATCAAGTTGGATTCCCCATATAATATGCTCTTAGGGAGGCCGTGGCTACACACGATAGGTGTAGTTGCTTCTACCCTTCATCGGAGGCTCAAGTTCCCATCCAAGGGTTTGTTGATCACTATTATGGCTGAAGAACCCCTGACTTTCTTCTAGGAGACCTCTATCCCCTACATTGGTGCTAATGCCTTTCTAGGGGCAACTTTTCACAGTTTCAAGCTAGTCTCCATGATTTCCAGAGCTTTAGAACTCAAGTCAGCATAGCCCTCTACTACTTTAAAGGTTGCCATGGAGATGTTCAAATTTGGCTATCAGTTAGGCCAAGGCCTTGGTGTTGTAGGACATGAGAAGGCTTCTTTGATGAAACCCCTGGACAACAAATGAGGTTTTAGTCTAGGCTACAACCACTCTGATGAAGAACTTTTCCAGGCTTCCAGTGGAAAGGAAAGGAAGTGCATTGGCCAAGGGATGTCTATTCCCCACATCAGGGTTACTTTTAGGCTCCGACTGAGGTCATCAGACCAGAAATGAGATAGGAATCATGCGAGGAGGAATTAGATCTATGCCCTAAAGAATTCTTAGTGAATGTAATCATATTACTAGGGGATGGTCTAACTTTTACTGTTAGGCCCTGTGTACCAGGCGAGACAATAAGGAGTATTCCATCATCGTGTGGTTAGGTCCTCCAATTGATTGAAAGATTTGGAATAGCATATCTAGTTTGTTTCGCATATTTATTTCCAATTTCATGCATTCCTTGTTTGCATTTTCCCAGTTTATTTTCAGGAAAAAAAAAAAAAGTGTTTCCCTTTTTATCACTATCAGGCATGAACCTTGTTATCCCCTATCTATAATCCATTAATGAAATTATCCAGCATATTATTCAGGAAATCCTTGCATTTATCTCTTTATTTGCTTTCCCATGAATATGTGTGTGCAAATTGTCTTATGTTTCCGTGTATATGTTCTGTTCTATAGTATCTACCATTACCAGTGGACCCCTATTGGCCTACAAGATTATGAGAGTCGGTTACTACTGGCTCACCATGGAAAATGATTGCATTAAACATGTGAGTACATGACACCGTTGCCGAGCCTATCAAGGCAGGAAGAACGCTCCTCCTCAGCCTTTACACTCTTTAGTAGCACCATGGCCTTTCTTAGCTTAGGATATGGATGTCATCGGACTCGTGATTCTAAAAGCTTCAAATGGTCATGAGTACATCTTAGTGGCCATTGATTATTTTACAAAGTGTGTGGAAGCCACTTCGTACAAAAGCGTCACTCAGGTAGTGGTAGCTCAATTCCTGAAACATAACATTATTTGTCACTATGGTGTGCCAGGAGAACTTATTACAGATAATGGGACAAACCTAAATTGAAAAATGAACCAGTAACTCTACCAACAGTTCAAGATCGAGCACAGAAATTCGGTTCCCTATTGCCCTCAAATGAATGGTGTAGTGGAAGCTGCTAATAAGAACATAAAGAAAATCTTGGTGAAGATGATAGACATATACAAGGAGTAGCACGAGTAATTGTCATTTGCTTTATGCGCATATCGCACTTCTGTTCGTACTTCCACGGGTGTGACCCCCGTATTCATTAGAGTATGGCATGGAGGTGTCCTCCCCAGAGGTAGAGATCCCGTCTCTCAGGATTTTATCTCAGACAGAAATGTCAGAAACTGAATGGGCCCGTTCCCGATATGAACAATTGAACATGATAGATAAAAAGCACAAGACCGCGATGTGCCATGGACAGTTGTACCAATGCTGCATTAAGTGAGTATTCAACAAGAAAGTTAGACCTAGAGTTTTTGAAGAAGACGATCTAGTCTTGAAGAAGCGCAACTAGGCCATGCCCGATCACAGAGGAAAGTTTTCCCTAACTTACGAGGCCCCATATGTGCTAAAGAAGGCCTTTTCTGGAGGAGCCTTGATTTTAGCCAACATGGATGGGCATGACTTCAATATGCCCACCAATCTTGATGTTGTCATATGGTACTTTGCATGAAGGAGCCTCTTAGTGCACCTCATTTCTACATTTTCATGTCAAAAAAAAAAAAAAATGTAAAAAGATAGATTAAAAACCTGGAAGGGCGGTGTCACGCCCCGAACCCAAGTAAGAGCTAGGCACGTGACAATAGCCACACACTTATAAAGTTTACACCCTACAAGTGTGTAAGGCCCTCTTAAACAATTAAAGAATTATCCTCAAGAAAATTTCATCAATAAATTTAAAAATATCCTCAATAAAGCAATTCTCAAAAGATCTCCAAATAGTAATCTTCCAACATCAATTATAAATAAACTAAATCCTTTAAGTCTAAAGGATTACACAAATGGTAATCATAAAACATAAAAGTTCAAATCTTATTCCATTGATTTCCTAAACTTCACTCATGCGCACATCCCAGCGGAAGCCCAAACATATGTTACTCTTCCTAATCCAAATATGAAAGGAGAAAGGGGGGGAGGGTGAGTTGACAACTCAATAAGTAACCAAAATCCGAATAAGTTCTATCCAACAATAGATTTGTAAAGTAATAAGATGTAATATAAATCTTCAAAAGTTATAATATGTTATGGGTTTTCAAAAAAGTAGCTAAAGAAGTTTCATCATCTTAAAATAATACTTTGCAAATAGATCACATACTTTAATCTTACAATTATATCATAGATGGTTTAGAAAGTAGTAAGTTTTCCATATATCGAAAGTTATTACTTACAATAGGTTCCAAAAATACATAAGCAGTATTAATGACTCAAAATAGTTAAATATTCAAACGTAATTCATATTCTTAACAATCTTATGACTATGGTCACGCTATATCCCCGTGACTGGGCATCAGAGTACCAATGAATAACCCCCATTGGTTTGGGTATCGGAATACCAATGAACAACCCCCATTGGTTTGGGTATCAGAGTACCCATGAATAACCCCCATTGGTTTGGGTATCAGAATCAATTCATAGTCAATTTGTCCATAATCATATACATGAAATCATAGTTTCTAACAAAAATATATCTTATTCAAGTACACACACACACATATATATATATATATACACATATATAATCATATATTCAGTATTCAAATATATTTGTGATATTTCTATATTCTTTACTTTAAATCAATATAGCTAATGAAACAATTAAATAAAATAAATCTTATATTCAATGCTTGTATTTATTTGTGGAATTTCTCTATTCTTTACTTGAAATCAATAATACAATAGAAATAAATAGTATCAAATGTAAAAAAATTTTAGTAGTTAAATTACACAAAGATAAAACCAATTAGGATAAGGTTACTGTAAGGTTGAATTTAATCAACCATCTTGTTGGCTTTATTCCATGCCAAATTTGCTTGTATTTTAGCAATTAATAACCCTATATTTAGGTCGGAATCATGTAAGGATAGTGTGTGAGAGAGAGTGTGAAGAATTGCTCAAGATTGTGCAAAGAAACAAGGACTCGCGGCTGGATCTCGCGGCTAGCTCGCGGCTGCAAGTCGCCAGAATGATGCACATGTGCCAAGCATACCAGAAGCTGAAGCCTCGCACCAGCTGTTGTATTATAGGACAAAAGTCCCAGGCTGGCCAGGCCATTTGCTCGCAGCTTGAACTCGCGACTCAACCCAATCACGAGGTCATGTCGCCAGAACACCCTGTTTGGGAAAATCTGACTTTTTACATTCCTTCTCACCCTACTATATATATACCCTTATACCCACAATTTAGAGAGAGCTTCCAGAGAGAATTTTGAGAGAGAAACCCTAGAGAAAACAAGATTGACTCATCCACAATCTTTACCTAAGAGACTCTTCAAATTCCTCTACTCTCTTCCTTTCCGTTGTCAAATCCTTGAGAGGCTCATTACCAAAACCTTTTCTCATCATATCCATTTCTGTGAGAGGGTTATTTGGTGCTTTGGGAAGCAGTGAGGAAGGAACCAATTTCACATTAGTTGATGCTATGGTCAAGTAGTGGAATTCGGGAAGCTAGAAAAGAAATAGGTTTGGCGCAACCTCGTTGGAGCAAGAAGCTTGGAGGGCTTAGGTACATTGGGTAGATTAGCCTTAGAGGGTCTATTGCTGTTCATGTATCCCAACTACATTTTCTAGTGGATTACTTACCGCTTAGAGGGCAGCGGAGAGGTTTTATGCTGAGGGTTTTGGTTTCCTCTTCGATAACACATCATTGTGTTGTCCTTATGTTTGCATCTCTCTTCCCTTATCTTTGCCTTTTATTTTTTGTTGTGGATGTGATTTTAATTGGCTTATATTGTTTATCAACTCTGTTTATAGCTTGTGTTCATTTTCTGTACACTTTGTGTTTGTCGTGAAGCTTGAATTGGTAATTTTATTTTGGGGGTCTAAACGTTGATAGTGAATTTCACGGGTCATCCAAGTCGAATGCTACAGCCGCGAGCTCCCGTGTTGATTTTGGCGACTTGTTTGCGAGTGAAAGGTCTAGTCGCAAGAGGTACACAAAATTTTCACGGCTCAACTCACGACTCCCTCGCGGGTAGACCTTCCAGTCGTGAAAAACACTTAGAAATTTTTTTCATAATTTTGACTTTGAGTGTTTTGGCGGCTTGCCTTGGCGACTTGTTGGCGATTCACCCCAGTCGCGAAAAATGCATGTTTGGCAAAAAGTGGGTTAGTTTTTAAAAACCTTTTCAGTTTTCCCTCAAAATTTTTATGCCTATTCACTTTCTCACTCAACTGAAACTCATCCAAACACTCTGTGTCACTCTCTACAAACTCCATTTTTGCACTTTTTCACCTCCAAATATTCAAGAAAAAGGTATGGGTTCTTATTTCCTCACCTCATATGTCGTGTTTTGACTTCATTTTCGTGAATATTTGTGTTGGTGTTTTGTTTTTTTTTTTTTTTTTTGTTATGGGTTTGTTTCATTTTTTTTTTTTTTTTGGATTTTCCTTGTTTGTATTGTTAAGTTATTGTTCCTATGCGAACTTGTTTCGGTTGATAGATTCATGTATTATCATATGTTGGTTTTCTTAAGATAATTTGTTGCCTGATTTATGATTCATGTATTATCATATGTTGGTTTCTCTTACCCATTTTGTTTGAAAGTAATCCGTGTGGGTCTTTTGTGCTCTATGTTATTTCATTTTCGGTGAATCTAGTTTGGAGTCATTGACTGCTATGTGATTAAAGCTACTCATGATCAGTTGCATTTAGCCCTGTCTCATTGACATGAGTTTATGATTGTTTTTGTCTGGTATACACTTCTTGTGGGGCTAGTGTGGTAGGTATCATAATATTGTGGTTGCATAATATTGTCTCTATTATACTCTGATAGTGTTCATGTTATGTGGTATCTGTTTCACTAAATTGCTCTTCTGCTATTTACAATGCCAATGACATGATCACTAATGTTTATAATTTTTCTATTGTGCTATCTGTTTGTTGTGGCCTCTTCTGCTTGATTACAGATGGCTCCCTCACCTTCGAAGAAGAAAACTCCTGTAAAGAAGGCTGACAAAAGATTGAAAATGGACTATGACCTATTTAGATCTGTTCAAAACTTTGAGAGATACAAAGATTCTTTCATGAAGGGAACTATAATTCAGGAGAGATTTGTAGACCTAGTGGACTTAAAAGACATTTTTATTCCCACCTATTTTGAGGGTAGAGGTTGGGAAAAGTTGTTAAGTGGTTTACCTGGAGTGTGTGAGCCACTAATAAGAGAGTTTTACTCTAATGTGAAGATTAGAGAGGATGAGCTAGATTGTTGGGTAAGAGGACATGAGTTTACTCTAGATGCACATGATATTGATGAGTTTACTCTAGATGCACATGAGTTTACTCTAGTTTCCAAAAATACATAAGTAGTTTTAATGACTCAAAATTGTTAAATATTCAAATGTAATTCATATTCTTAACAATCTTATGACTATGGTCACGCTATATCCCCATGACGGGGCATCAGAGTACCAATGAACAACCCCCATTGGTTTGGGTATCAGAGTACCAATGAATAGCCCCCATTGGTTTGGGTATCAGAATACCAATGAACGACCCTATTGGTTTGGGTATCAGAGTACCAATGAACGACCCCCATTGGCTGGGTATCAGAGTACCAATGAATAACCCCCATTGGTTTGGGTATTAGAATCAATTCATAGTCAATTCGTCCATAATCATATATATGAAATCATAGTTTCTAACAAAAATATATCTTATCCAAGTACATATATATAAATACATATATAATCATATATTCAGTATTCAAATATATTTGTGATATTTCTATATTCTTTACTTTAAATCAATATAGCTAACGAAACAATTAAATAAAATAAATCTTATATTCAATGCTCGTATTTATTTGTGGAATTTCTCTATTCTTTACTTGAAATCAATAATACAATAGAAATAAATAGTAACAAATGTAAACAATTTTCAGTAGTTAAATTATACAAAGATAAAACCAATTAGGATAAGGTTACTTACCTCAGCTAGCTCACCACAAAGAACTTTTCTTTAACACTTTCTCTAAAATCCTTAGATTTCACCTAACAATTTACAAGTACCATCTACTCAATAATCATAAAATTCAAGAACGACTTATAACGGTATCAGAAAATCTCTCACAATTGTCTGCTTATCTCACACCAGTAATTCCACCTAATTATAATATTATTTATATATATATATATATATATATATATATATATATATATATACTGCGACCACTTATGCCTTACAAGATAAGGCTAGCACCTAGGAGTAGTACTATGTCACTCTAGGAATGACAAGGACGTGTACTACACTTATTTTATAGTTTCCTTCTTCTTCATTTTTTTTGTTTTCAATTCCATCAATTCGGGCATAATTTCTTAAACAACCAAATTGTGCAGAAAGTTGACCCTTAAACCTCACGCCTAAAATCCACAACTTCTTACTACTTATCGCATTGGATGATATATACATAAAAATTTTAGATGCTAAGCACAGAAAAATCTATAGGTTGTATTGTCCAATTGACCGAAATATAAATCTAAACTTTTCTACGTTTGCATCATTAAAATCCTTGAATAAATAAATAGTTTCACTATTGATCAAAATACTCACATAAATAAAATACCCTAATTCTAAATAAAGTTTAGATTTGACAAGCAAGGATTTTTAGGCTCTTACCTCTATTGTGTAGTCAAATATTTTCTACTTTAGTATTTTGGGTAGTCTCCTCTCTTAAAAAATCTATCAGTATATGCTGACTTAAAATTAGACTATATAAACTAGGGTTTCAACCTTATTTTCTAAAAACCCCTTAGTAATATTAATTATAAAAGTTGACCCCATAAACAAGTTTACTTAAATACCCCTCCTTTTATTTATTTATTTTTTTTTCTGAGTATTACAGGTGGTCTACATGAAATGAAAGCCAAAAGAAAGAGAAAGTGAGAAAATATGAAAAGGTAGATTGAAAAGCTAAAAGGGTAGTCTACGCAAAAGGAGAGCAAAAGAAAGAGCATGAGAGAGCCTGCTAGATTGAAAACCTAAAGGGGCGGTCTAGGCAAAAATTAATGCAATCAAAAGTCAGTTGAACAACGTGATGACCTGATCCTTCCTCGTGGAGGTACATAGGCAACCATCTTGGTTTGGTCACATCTTCAAAGAAAAACTAGTCATTTGAATCCCCTTGAATATATGATCAAGATTAGAAAATTAGATGGATCCAGCATCCAAGACAAGATATAAAGACACCTCTAAGATTGCTCTTTGTCTACAATACTGCCACAACTCGGTGGTTTGCTTAAGATGTTCTCGCTTATGCCAACGGGAAATGTACCTCAATGGGAAAAGGAAAAGATCCGTCTAGAACAAGATGTATCCTTGGAAAAATAAGATCTTGATATGCATGGATTTTACATTTATCACTTATTTGTATAATCTTGCATTTTCAAAGCATTTGCCTGTATATTCATTAACATGCCTGTATTGTGCCATTCTGTTTCTTCCATACATTCTGGTATCAAAATGTGAAATCTCATCTCATAAATATATCTTTTGAATATCATCATAAACATCTCTCTCCACCATCTCTAAGTTTCTAAGCATGCCTAATAGACTAGACTATGCTTTAAGAACTCAAATGAAAAACGGAAGGCCTTACGCAATTGCCTTGCATTTTACGAAGGACCTTTCCATACATGATGGGATACTAACTACATAGCTCATGTGCAGCAACAAAATAAGCAGAAAAGAACGCCAGTAAGTCAAACATGGCCCAAGCTATTAGGCACGGGTTGGCACAATCTCCCAAAACTAGTGTAGAGAATCGGGTCATCGAGAGCATGAGTACGGAGTAACCCTGCCGCATTAAAGCCCAAGTCTTTGGCAATCTCTTAAAGTTTATCATATGAATGCTGAAGATGGACTAGCTTCCTTTCCATCATGGAATCAGAAGTAGAGCTCTACCTCTCAGTCTCTAGCAAAGCCTGCAAGGTGCCCACCTCTGTAGTGGCAACTCTCAAGGCCTCTTCTATCTCTGTCAGCTCAGTCTGAAGGCAACAGAAAGCCAGCTGTGGCTTACTAGGCTCATCGCCCTCTTGCCCTTACTTCATGCTCAAAGTAGAATGGATGTAGGCTCTTTCTTACATTAACTCCAGAGTATATTCTCTCAAAATATCTACTAGAAATGGTAACTTGGCCGAGACTGGTGATGATAAGTCAAACATAAAGCCAGGATCTCTAGTATCTCGCCATACTCTAAATTTAGTAGAAAACCATTCCTAGTCATCCTAAGAACAAAGGGGGAAATCAATACTTGACTTGTGCACCTCCCAGAACTCAAAGGCACACCCTATCACTACTATGTCGATATCCACGAGCTCGTACTTGCAAGTGACAACTGAAAAGATCACTAAGTCGGGGAATATGCTGGACACACCTAAATTGCCACATGGCCATGCCTTAGAAGTACCCCAATGCACCCCTAGATACCTATCAAGGGAATGTTGAGTAAACCAACACAATGGGTTTGCCCCTACCATCTAGTAATACCCCACTTGACTCTCCGGGACCAATCAGTGGGACTCAGGCTGTGCAAGTATCTTAGCTTACCCTTAGTATCCCTAGAAAATGGAAGATCGAGAGCTATAGTAGCTCGGAATCTATTCCTACTCATAAAAACCATAGGTTGATCCTTAGCAATGACAGTTCAGTGGCTGTAGAACCACTACTATAACATATGAACGTAGTAACCTAGCCTACCCCTACCAGTTTCCAGACACAAGGACAAGGACCTAATGGTCTTAGAAATTAGAGGGGGAATGAAGGAGGTACCATGAGGTAGGGCACTGACTAGAACGAGAACAACAAAACTGGCAGCTCCTGATGGTGAAAGGAACAACACCATGCCAAAGAAGGCCACCAAGAAGGCCTAACGTCAGTAGGATGTCCACCGCTCCTCTAAATCCACGAAGTTGTCTCGGTAGCCAACAGGGCACTCTGATTGATGGAACTAATCATGCAGGAAATCAAAGGACATGCTCACTTCTATCCCACTTTCATACCAAGTCAGAACCTCCATAACAGGCCTCTTAAAGCCCATCAAATTAGTGAGACTTTTGCTGTATCGTGTTCGCCCCAGTAGAATGAAAACAATGCTGAATTACAAGCAAATTTGGCATGGAATAAAGCCAACAAAATGGTTGATTAAATTCAACCTTACATGGTCTCTCAATCAGTTTATATGTGTGTGTTCAAGGGAGAATAAGAGAGTGTCTAACACTCACATACACACCATTTAATTCTCTTACAAAATTCTATATGTTTCTCTCCTGATAACTGATTATCTAATTGGGCTAGCTTTTTGGGTCATTCCAATTGGGCTCTAAGATGTGGCTTGGAGTGGGACCAACATGGAACAAATAAGACTCTAGCTCCAGTGGGCCTTAGGCTTTTCAGTCAACTCTTGACAAGTCCAAAGTTACCATTAATTATATTTAATACCATTATATAAATATATTTGCACTCTAGGCCTTATTAATAAATTATATCCCAAGACTTTATTATACATGCAACCCCTTCATAAAATATTCGTAGTAATACGAAGTCATAAATGTAGACTACCACTTTGAAGATTATTACATCTTAATCCTTAAGTACCCGGTTTAATTCTTTAAGTTATTCATCATATATTTATGAAATCTAATTTCATAAATGTATACTTTAGTAACTCCTTACTAAAGTGGTTAAGCCTAACACTTTGAATAACCAAACCCATTAAACTTATCTCAAGAGAATACTTTATATCTCTGATAAGAGATTATGAATTCCGTCTTAAGAATATCTGTTCCATTAACACTAAATGTGTCTATCCAACATACTGAGGTTTTGATCATGACTTTAGATCTTACTCCTGATATATCAAAGCAACTTACACTTTATGATCAGGTCTATTATTTTCTCAAAATTAAGAGTTCGTGTAAATAGAAGTCGTGAGATTTATTATTCATTTGACAGTCGTTAGGAGAATAATAAATCTCACAATGGTCTAGTTCAATATGTCTTAACTCTTAAAACATATCAACATATAAACTAGAAGTCTCCACTTCCATGATCAAGACAAATCATCTTAGTTGATATGTTATAGTCTTCGCAGATGAAATACCCAATTTCATCACCGATTACGAACTAAAATTCTATGTTTACAAAGAACTTTTGATTTATATATTTTGTGACTAAATTACATACTATGCATCTCATGGACTAAATGATAATGCCCAAATATTCATGTTACCATTATTATTATTTATTTTTTGAAACTTGTTACCATTATTTTAGATAATAATAAAACAATTTTATTAATTACAACATTAAGTCATACATAATGTCATACATAGCATCATACAATAGGATTTAAGGGCACTAATCCTAACAATTAAAACTTCAAAAATGCCAAAAAAAAAAAAAAAAAAAAAAAGAAGAAGAAGAAGAAGAGGATTCTAAACCTAGAACTATTGAAACAATAGAAAAAATATATGACTATAGTCACTACACATAAAAGAGGTATATAAGAGAAAGATGTCGTTGAAATGTGCCAAGTAGTTTCAGATAATGCAAAAAATAAACACAAAAAGTTAGATGAAACTAAAGAATAATCCATTGCTATAATTTTTGAAATTTGCAAGAAAATTTCAAATGTTACAAAAAATTAACCAAAAAGTCAGAAATTAAAACACAATGGAATTATTTAGATAAACCAATCTACTAGTGGGTTGAATCTAGCACCAAGTTTACCCTAAGATAATAGCTTGTTGTTGAGACTTGAGATCGAAATTATATATATAATATATTACGAAGGAGTATGATAAGCTTAGAACTGCGAGCTAATAGAATTTAGTAATATCATGGCATCGTAAATCTATAAAATAAAATAAATATATACAAAAAATTAATGATCTTGATTTAAAATTTAAAAATATCCAAAGAGATTTTTATTTTTTATAATCTAAACAATTGAATTAGATTCCCACTTAAACTTATTTGATGATGTATAATATGTATTGCATCCCAGGTAAACTTGTTCATAAGAACAAAAAGAATCAAGAATTTACGTTAATTATAGATGTTGTGTTCTATTTGTAGTCTTTTGTTTTGTAAAACTACTAACTTAAAAAACCTTGTGCCATGTGAGGAGGAAAGAGAGTTGGGAAGAACTATTATTCAACGATAAGATAAGAAGAAATAAGTAGTAATATTATTATTATAAAATTAAAAATAAGTTATCAAAAAATTGAAAAGTGGTAAAAATTTGATGGCAAGACAATTAGATTTCATATGCCACAGCTTCTAGTATTCAAACTCATAAAATTCAAATAGAAGGAGAGTTTTAGAAATATAAAATCAGAATTTTTGTTTTTCATTTAAATAATGTTGATGTGTAAAAATGTGGGAGCTCTAAAAAAATGTTTAAGGCTTCAGTTATATAAATATATATATATATATATATAGATTTTATATTATATATTTTTTGAAATTTTTGTTATAGAATTTTAGTTGAAGTAGAATTTTCAAGCTCTTGAAACATATATCTAATAGAGTTTTATTTAAACTAAATTATTGTAACACTAATAAGATAGTTACACTTTGAAGAGAAATAATAAATATATAAGATATAAAACCTAAAATAAGAAGAATCTAAAATAAAAAGAAAAAGAAAATAATGGTGACAAGGAAAATTGTAAGAGTTTTAGAGGTTTCGGTTATATATATATATATATATATTAGGGGCAATAACTCCCATGGTCTGAAAAAGGTCTTTGCAAAAGTCAATGGCAAGAAAGTTACAAATTTTAAAAAGAAAATGGGTTCAAAGAATTCAACTCTATGATTATGTGAGAGACCTTGACAAAAGCGTCCCTCAAAAAAGAGAGATTTGAAGTATCCCCAACGGAATCGCCACTGTGAGAGACCTCGACAAAAGCTGTCCCTCAAAAAGAGATTCGGGTACCTTTTGGGGCACCTCTCTTTTTGGGTAAGTAGAATAGAGTCGCCACTTATTTTTTCTATAAAAAAAATAAATAAATAAGAAAAGCTAAATATACAAATACATGACTGAATTTTATCCTTCTCATTAATTGAATCAAAATTACATATTTGATAATTTACATTGCTTTCAGCCCTAGTTACAATCTACCAAAAATACATGCCTTTTTGTCCTACTTACATTCTACCCAAAAAAAAAAAAAAAAAAAACAAAGAAAAGACTAGATCTAGTTAACCAAAGACCTAAATCTGGAGGCTAGGTTAGGGAATTTGCAGGTGTTAGGCACCCATTTCGCTCAAATAGAGTCTGGTCTTCTGAACTCTTGTGACCAATGTACTATGTTATGCATGTCATGAATGATATGTTGAACATGTGAAATAAAAATTAAATCACACAAATTTATTTATGAATGAAATCTCTTCTTTTATTTTAAAAAAATTCAGATAAGTTTTTTATTGTAAAAAAAAAAAAATGATTTTGATTAGTCAAAATACCATATATGTTTTGTAGTATTTAAAAAAAGAAAAGAAAATTTTTTTTGATGATAAAATTCAGATCTATTTTATGATGATAAAAAATGGTTTTTAATGACAAAAAAAACATATCTATTTTTTATATGTTCTTTTTAAAAAAGAATGGAAAAGATTTTTTTAAGAAGAGAGTTTCACTCACAATATGAATTTATGCAATCATGAATTAAAACAAACACAAACATAGTAGTTTATGATTCTTTCTTTATTTCAACAATTTACATGTATTAAAAAATCAGATTTCTATCTTAGGAAAGATACAAATCAGTTTTGATTTGAGAAAAATTTAGATTTGCATCTCATAAAGATGAAGATCTCTTTTTGATTTTGATTAGTCAAAATACCATATATGTTTTGTAGTATTTGAAAAAAAGAAAAGAAAAGTTTTTTTGATGATAAAATTTAGATCTATTTTATGATGATAAAAAATGGTTTTTAATGACAAAAAAAACGTATCTGTTTTTTATATGTTCTTTTTAAAAAAGAATGGAAAAGATTTTTTTTAAGAAGCGAGTTTCACTCATATTATGAATTTATGCAATCATGAATTAAAACAAACACAAAAATAGTAGTTTATGATCTCTTTCTTTATTTCAACAATTTGCATGTACTTAAAAATCAGATTTCTATCTTAGGAAAGATACAAATCAGTTTTGATTTGAGAAAAATTTAGATCTGCATCTCATAAAGATGAAGATCTCTTTTTGTTTGAGAAAAATTCAGATCTACATCTAAGAAACATGCAGATATGTTTTTATATTGAGAAAAACTTAGATCTACATCTTCTACAACTAGGAAAGATGCAGATTTGTTTTTGTATCGAGAAAAATTCAGATCTACATCTAGAAAAGATGTTGATCTGTTTTTGTATTGAGAAAAATTCAGATCTACATCTAGAAAGATGTAGATTTGTTCTATTTTAATAAAAAATTATTCACATGTAGATTATTGACTTTCAAGAATGAGATTATAACAATCACATAAAAAAAAACAGAAAAAAAAGAAAAAAGAATCATGTTGTAAACAAAACAACTATTAACAATTCATGTTATGGATATTTGAAAAAGAAAGAAATATAACGTGCATCATCACATCATAAGAAAAAGGGTTAAGAAACAACCTCTTGCATGGGCACTCTTTGTTCTTGAGAGGATGTTTTAGGGTTCAAAGAAATTTATGTCATTCACTTTGAAACCTAAAAACCCTAATTTAAGTAGCAAATCTCAGAGAGGATCATCAAATATCAACAATTTGAGAGCCTCAAAATGTGTGCCTCCCATAGTGTAAAAAAAAGGTGTTTAATTATAAGGTTTAGTCTCTATTTATAGAGGCCAGAAGACTCTAAAAAATAGGTATGGACGATTAGGGTTTGAATCCCGACACATCATTTTATGAAAAGGTTGAAAAGGGTGTGCCTTATTGTCATCCGAAGGCCATTGGGCCAAAGCCCATCACATGAAAATTCGGCCCTTTTAGAGTGCCGTTTGGCACTCCAAAAGTGCCGAATTGGCCCTATGGCTCCGAACACTCTTTCGTGTTCGGGTGCCGTTTGGACTCCTCTTCTAGGGTTTTTTGGCCGGTCCTTGTACCTAGATGCGTTTTCATCCTCCGTCTATGATTTTTCATCTCGTTTTTGGATAATTTAGGATATTTAAGAACAATTATCTTGTAGATAAATACCCTAAAATAAATCTTGATAAAGTTTAGATTATTCACAGTTTTATTGTTATCCAATCATCCCTTTTATTCCTATGCATGGATCCCAATTTTAAACTCTAATTATCAACCAATCATAAAATTATTTAATTAATTTTAATTGTTTAACCATTCAAAATTAATTTAAATTGATCATGTGTGGTCGATCCTACCCAAACACAATGCATGTTGACCGTGCAAACTTGATTAGGTGATATCTTTCAATCCGATGGTCCAATTTGAAATCCGAAAACACCATTGCAATCATTAGAATCTCAAGATCATTTTTATAATATGCAATAAATTAATTAATGCATGTAATGCAAAGACAAAATGATGCATGTGATAAAATTATGACTTTTGGGGTACATGGATTGTCATTCATGTTATTCTCCTTGATTAAATCATGGGTGCAAAATCGAGTGTTTGCAGAATGCCCCTCGTTGACTGAGCTTGAAAAGTAAATGTCAATGTAAAACAAAGACACTAATTTTAGCGACCATGATTTAACTGAGGTTGAACTTTCAAAGATTACCTAACCCTCAAACCTAAAATCTCGGAACATAGAACTTGTCTTATTTTTATTTATTTATTTATTTTTGAAAACAAAAATGAAAATACCAAACTTAGTTGGTAGTTGATGATTCTGGGCATGATTCTTGGCAATTAGGGTGACCAGGAAACTTTCCTATCTTGATCTTGAAAATGGAGCTGTCTGGGATGACGATTAAAGGGGTCTCCTCTACTTTGACCTCAATCTGGCTTTAGAATGATGACCATGGGAATCTCCTCTACCTCGATAATCTGGAACTGAAATGATGATCAACGGGATCTCTTCTACCTTGATCTGGATTTGCTTTTTTTAATGATGATCAAGGGGATTTCTGCTACTTTGATAGTCTGGATTTGCTTTCTGCAATGATGATCAAAGGGATCTACACTACTTTGATAATTTGGATTACCTTGATAATTTGGATCTGCTTTCTGCAATGATGATCAAAGGGATCTACACTACTTCGATAATCTGGATCTGCTTTCTGTAAAAAATAGCCAAAATTTAGAGTTAGACTGTAACTGATAGGTGCTTTGTGGTACCATCATTTTCTGAGATGTATAATTTTCATTTGTTTCTTCTTAATTTTAATTTTATCAAGAAAAGCTTTGATTGATTTTATTTTTGAAAAAGATTTTATTTTTTGGAAGCTTGGAAATTTTGAAATTGAAATTTAAAACTTTGAGATTTTGATTTGAAATTTGGAAATTGAAATTTGAAATTTTAAGATTTGGAATTTTGAAAATTAAGACTTGAAACTTTGATCTTGAAATCAGGGGTTTAAATTTCTACAACTTGAAAATTTGAAAATTGAAGGTTTGGATTTAAAAATTGGGCAATGAGATTGTGAAAATTTTTTAACTTTGGGAATGAAAATTTTGAATTGACAATTTCGGATTTGGAGTTTTTCTTGAAGATTTGTTTGGGAGATTTATCTTGTGAAGATTTGTTTAGGAGATTTTTCCTTTTATGAAGATGTGTTCATGAAGATTTGTTTAGGAGATTTTTCCTTTTGAAGATGTGTTCATGAAGATTTGTTCAGGAGATTTTTCCTTTCAAAGATTTGTTCAAGAGATTTTTCCTTTTATGAAGAGGTGTTTATGAAGATTTGTTTAGAGGATTTTTCCTTTTGAAGATTTGTTCAAGATATTTTTCCTTTGAAAATTTGTTCAGGAGATTTTTCCTTTTGAAGATGTGTTCAGGAGATTTTTCCTTTTATGAAGATAAGTTCATGAAGATTTGTTTAAGAGATTTTTCCTTTTGAAGATTTTTTTAGGAGATTTTTCTTTTTGAAAATTTGTTTAGGAGATTTGTTCAGGAGATTTTTCCTTTGAAGATTTATTTAGGAAATTTTTCCTTTTGAAGATGTGTTCATGGAGATTTGTCCATTTAAGATTTGTTCATGGAGATTTATCCTTTGAAGATTCGTTCATGGAGATTTGTCCTTTTGAAGATTTGTTTAGGAGATTTTTCCTTTTGAAAATTTTTTTAGGAGATCTTTCCTTTTGAAATTTTGAGGGCATTGTGTGATTGATCATGTTTTGGAAATGTTGGCTTTGGAGCATTGATGAAGTGTTGTATCTTTTGGTCATGGTGTAATCTGGACAATGTTGGTGGCTTATGGAATTTTGGCAATATTGGTAATTTGTGATGTTGTTGGATGAGTCTTGGCTTGAATTTTGTGGGCATTCAAGTTGTGAAGAATTTTGGCAATGTTGGTGATTTGTGATATTTGTTGGATGAACTTTTTCTTGAATTTTGGGGGGCATTGAAATTGTGAAGAATTTGTTTTGTAGGCTTGGTTGAACAAAATCATGATGAATGTGGAAGATTTGTTGGCATGTGTAATTTATGGCAAAATTTTGTGGGTATGAGTATGGAAAAGTTTTGTGGATACGAAATTTTTTTTTGTGGATATGGTATTTTTGCAATTGTACATGGACATGGTCATGTGGAAATTTTTTCCAATGGCATGGTTATGGGAAAAATTTGGTAGTTGTTTATGGACATGTCAAGAATTTTGGTTGTGGTAAAATTTGGCGGGGCATTGATTTTTTTGTTGTGGGACATTGACTTTTTTTTTTGTTTTTTTTTTTTTTGGGGTTCATGGGAATTTTTTGGACATGATTTTGGTCATTGTAAATTTTTTGGACATGTGATTTTGGTTATGGAAATTTTTTGGACACATGATTCTGGTCATGGGAAATTTTTTGGACATGTGATTTTGGTCATGGGAAATGTTTTGGACATATGGTTTTGGTCGTGGGAATTTTTTGGACATGTGGAAACTTTAAATGAGATAAGTTTAGAATTCACCTGATGAGGTCTTGTAGTATCAATTTAAACTTATCTTGATTGGCTTTGATGGAGTTTGCACTTATGAGGCAGAGCTGAATGCCCCTAGTTTGGAAATGAATGCATGATGATTTTGAAATCTTGAAATCTTGGGTTTTTATGAAAAGATGATGATGATGATTCATTTTTTTTTAAAATTAATAAGGCATGGCCAAATGCCCCTAGTTTGCAGATTGATGCATGACTTTTTCAAAACCTTGATATTTAAGGAAAAGCTGATTTCTACAAAATGGATGAGGCATGACTGAATGCCCCCAGTTTAGAAATGGGTGCATGACTTTTGGGAAATCTTGATTTTTTATGATGATCATTTTTTTTTTTTAATCGATGAGGCATGGCCGAATGCCCCTAGTTCAAAAATTAATGTGAATTTTGAAATATCTTATTGTGTAGGGACCTCAATAAAGAAAATTTTTAGTAAAACATGATCAAAATCACAAAACTGGGCAAAACAAGGATTGTTGGGCTAATGGGCTCAATTGGAGTGTCGATTGGCACGTTTAAACTGAAGATTGATGGTGATTGTTGAGTAGATGAAAGATCCATGTCCACCTTTGCAAAAGATTCTTCTCATGAACTTATTAGTACTCAATTATTATAAAACTGTTTTAGGCCAATGCCCCTAGTTTAGACATGCTTGCATAGAAAATTGATGATATGCTTAATGCAAAATAGATGCACCTAGCCTAAATTCACAAAAAAAAAAAAAAAAAAAATGTTTTGATTTTGAGTTTTTGAAAAAGAGTTTTTTTTTTTTTTTTTTGAAATGAAGTTTCTTTTTGGGGGATTTTGACTGAGCCTTTGAAAACGCTGCCTACGTACCTCTCTCATAAAGGATCAAGTCCAGACGTAATTCGAAACAAAGTTTTAAAAAATCTTTCTTTTAAATGAATTTTCTTTTCGGGTAATTGTGATCGGGCCTTTGAAAAGGCCGCCTACATACCTCTTTCATAGAGGATTAGGTCTAGACATAGTTCGAAAAAAAAGTTTTGAAAAATGAAGTTTCTTTTTGGGTGATTATGACCGGGCCTTTGAAAAGGCTGCCTATGTACCTCTTTCATAGAAGATTAGGTCCAGACGTAGTTCGGAATTTTTTTTTTGAAAAATGACGTTTTTAAAAAAGAAATCTTTTTTAAAATGAAGTTTCTTTTTGGGTGATTGTGACCTGGCCTTTGAAAAGGCTGCCTACATACCTCTCTTATAGAGGATCAAGTCTAAACGTAGTTTGAAAAAAAATTTGAAAAATGAAGTTTTGTAGTCTTTTGAAAAAATGAATTTTTTGAAATGAGTCTCTCTTTTTTTTTTTTTGGAAGAAAAAGCAATTTACTTAAAATGAGATTTTTTGAAATTTTATCTTTTTCAAATGAACAAAAGGTGATCCTTTGAACAACCCTTTTGATCAATCATAATGTTCAATTGTTAACTCGATCTCATTTGCTAGAAAGGATTTGAAATCACTAAAAACATGTAATCAAATTTGCTTTTTCATTCTAATTTTTTTTTTAGATTAAGTCTTCAAAGACAATCAAAGGAATGAAATGATTAGGAATCACACATATTGGGAGTAAGCAAGAAAGGGAAAAGTCCTAAGTTTGAAGATTTGAAATTTTTTGAAAATTTGGAAATTTGATCTCTTGAGAGTTATTTTCTATTGGCAGCAAAAAAAGTGAGTGTTTGGGGCTTAGAAAAAAATTTTGGTCACTTGAGAATTTGTGAAATTTGTCTTCTAAGGATATCAGCTAGTGTGGGTTGATAATCTTAAGCAATTTTCCTTCTTAATTCAAGAAAAAATATCAACAGAGCTAAATGTGTGCTTTCAATCAGTAGAACTTCAAGGAGGGCTTTATTCAAAGGTTGTAATGTAGGCCGGGTTCAGGTTATTGAGAGGAATGATATAAAAGGCTCAAAAACCCTTATGATGTTTCCCCAAGTTTGCAATACTTTAAATTCAAGCATTGGAAGATTTTTCCACATATTTCATCATTGACTCTTGTGCTAAAATCCTTATCATGTTCATCATCTTCTCATTGGTCTTCATTGATTCCTTTCATTTGGTCTTGATCTTTTCAGCTTGATGACTTCCTCTTTTTGGTCTTCTTAGCATCCTATCTTATGATCATATCACTCACTCTCATTTTTTATGAAAGAATTTTTTGATTTTTTGTTGTTTTGTTTTTGCCCTAATTTTTCCTATACCGTCCTTTCGGGTTTTCAGCCTAGTGGGCTCTCTCCTCTTTTTTTTTTTTTTGCTTTAATTTTTGTCTAGACCGCTGTTTCAGGTTTTCAGCCTAGCGAGCTTTTTTTTTTTTTTTTTTTTTTTTTTTTTTTTCTTTTCTTTTTCTTTTTGGAATTTTATTGGCTTTCACTAAAAAAAAAAAAAAATTCCTTTCAATTTGATAGAATTCCATCTTTCTTGGATGAATTTTTATTTCTCTTTGATACCCTTTTATCTTTTCTAATGCATTTTCATTTTTCTTGACTTGACTGAATATACCTTTTTTTTATTTTTTTATTTAATGAAATGTGTCTTATTTTTTTTCTTTTCCTCATCTTCCTTAATCTAATTGGATTTTCTTCTCTTGATGAGTCTTCATTTTTGCTCATCCCTCTTAACTTGAATGATCTTTCATGGAATCTCATGTCTCTCGTGTCTTTTGATGAAAATTGGACGGCCCAAAAACCCTAGAAGAGGAGTCCAAATGGCACCTGAACACAAAAGAGTGTTCAGAGCCATAGGGTCGAATTTTCATGTGATGGGCTTTGGCCCAACGGCCTTCAAGTGACGATAAGGCACACCCTTTTTGACCTTTTCGCAAAAGGATGCATCAATATTCAAACCCTAATCGTCCGTACCTATTTTATAGAGTCTTATGGCCTCTATAAATAGAGACTAAACCTCATAATTCGGCACCTTTTTTTTACGCTCTTGGAGGCACACATTTTGAGGCTCTCAAATTGCTGATATTTGCTGATCCTCTTTGAGATTTACAGCTTAAATTAGGGTTTTTAGGTTTCAAAGATAATGGCATAAATTTCATTGAACCCTAAAACATCCTTTCAAGAGCAAAGAGTACTTATGCCAGAGATTGTTTCTTAACCCATTTTCTTATGATGTGATGATGCATGTTATATTTCATTCTTTTTCAAATATCCATAACATGAATTGTTAATAGTTGTTTTGTTTACAGCATGATTGGTTTTTTTTTTTTTTTTTTTTTTACGTGATTGTTATAATCTCTTTCTTGAAAGTCAATAATCTGCATGTGAATAATTTTTTATTAAAATAAAATAGATCTACATATTTCTAGATGTAGATCTGAATTTTTCTCAATATAAAAACAGATAAGCATCTTTTCTAGATGTAGATCTAAGTTTTTCTCAATACAAAAACATATTTGCATCTTTCCTAGATGTAGATCTGATTTTTTCTCAATATAAAAATAGATCAGCATCTTTCTTAGATGTAGATTTGAATTTTTCTCAAACGAAAAGAGGATCTGCATCTTTATGAGATGCAGATCTAACTTTTTCTCAAATCAAAACTAATCTGTATCTTTCCTAAGATACAAATTTGATTTTTTAATACATGCAAATTGTTGAAATAAAGAAAGAGATCACGTACTACTATGTTTGTGTTTGTTTTAATTCATGATTGCATAAATTCATATTATGAGTGAAACTCTCTTCTTAAAAAAAAATCTTTTCCATTCTTTTTTAAAAGGAACATATAAAAAATAGATCTGATTTTTCTATCATTAAAAACCATTTTTTATCATCAGAAAACAGACTTGAATTTTTATCAACAAAAAAACTTTTTATTTTTTTTGTATACTACAAAACAGATCTGGTATTTTGACTAATCAAAATCAATTTTTTTTTTACAAAAAAAAATTGATCTGAATTTTTTTAAAAATAAAAGAAGAGATTTTAATTCATAAATAAATTTGTGTGATTTAATTTTTATTTCACATGTTCAACATATCATTCATGACATGCATAACATAGTACATTGTTCTGGGTAGAATAGGTGCCTAACACCTTCCCATTCCGTAACCTAGCCTCCAGATTTAGGTCTTTGGTTAAGTAGATCTAGTCTTGTCTTTGTTTTTTTGGGGTAGAATGTAACTAGGACATAAAACCATGTATTTTTGGTAGATTATAACTAGGAACCAAAGCCATGTAAATTATCAAATATGTAATTTTGATTCAATCAATAAGAAGGATACAATTCAGTCATGTATTTGTATATTTAGTTTTTCTTATTTTTTGTATAGAAAAAATAAGTGGTGACTCTATACCACTTACCCAAAAAGAGAGGTGCCCCAAAAGGTACCCAAATCTCTTTTTGAGGGGCAGCTTTTGTTAAGGTCTCTCACAATGATGACTCTGCTAGGGATACTTCAAATCTCTCTTTTTTGAGGGACGCTTTTGTCAAGGTCTCTCACAGTGGTGACTCCGCTGGGGATGTCGAGGGCTAAGTTTAGTATTAGACTTAAGTGACCAAATATGTACCTTTGTTTTGCATGGTCTTGCATGATATTGTTGTTTGTTTGTTTATTTATGTTTGATGTGATGTTGTATAATATTTTTGTTGTATGATATTTTGTTGTTTGTATCGTTTGTTAACATCTTTCCCTAACTATCATAGTGTGTGCCATCGAAACAATATGTATGCACCCCTTTTCCACAACTTGTGGTGGTAGTAACCATGGATCACCGGTCTTCATTAGATTTTGGTACCCAGTGGCGAACACACCAATTCGTAGCCCAAGTCACTGGATCATTTCTTGATGATTGCAAAGGACAAACCATGCTGTTCGGACCAACGTAATGTTCATTACATTACAAGTTGGGAGGTGTAACGTCCTAGATATGGGAAACAATGAAACAACAAGCCCACCCTACAACATAATGACTTAGAACCTACCCTTAGGTCGGTCCCTGTTAAAATTGCATTGCATGTTGTGTGTGTTTGTTTTGCTTGGTTGTTTTATGCCGATAGTGACCCAACTTTAATTGACCCAAAGAAAGCCTATGAGAGAGAGAGAGAGAGAGAGAGAGAGAGAGAGAGAGAGAATGCTAGAGGGGAGAATTTGGTCAAGATCTGAACGAAGGCTACAAAGAGGACTTAAGGCCAACACTTAAGCCAGTAGCTCTAGTTCCAAGCCCATCACGGTACTAAAGCCTGTAAGCATAGAGGACACTCTGCTGCTACAACATCACAATCCCATGTCTAACTCAGGAGATACTCTAAACCCCTATCAAACAACCAAATACCCATAAATGGGGGGAGATACTTCAAACCCCAATCAAGCAACCCAACACCAATAAACGGGGGAAGACACTTCAAACCCCAATCAAGCAACCCAATGCCTACAAATAGGGTGAGACATTTCAAACCCTAGTCAAATAACCCAACATCCACAAATGGGAGGTGACACTTCAAACCCCAAGATACCGATCCTAATAACCCGACAAAAATTGCCCATATTACAAGGGGGGGAGACACTTCAAACCCCCACATTTGGATACAGAAAACCCAAAGCTAAAGTCCACCGAGATTCCAACCTTTTGGATCATAAGTGCAAGCCCATCAAGCCCAAGGAAAGTTCAATCCTAATAAGCCAAGAAAGAATTAAAGATGTTCTCAACTCCATTCTGGAAGGTCAAGAAAGTATAAATGAAGAGCTAGCCCAAATCTCTTAGATAACCAAC
Organism: Quercus agrifolia; assembly: GCA_029955455.1. Taxonomy (NCBI): domain Eukaryota; kingdom Viridiplantae; phylum Streptophyta; class Magnoliopsida; order Fagales; family Fagaceae; genus Quercus; species Quercus agrifolia. Next base: position 39,339,190 of record JARQAD010000004.1, on the reverse strand, counting down.
TTTGCATTACAAGTCAGCTTAGCCAATCAAGCTATGCTCTCTACTTTGTGCAAGGATAATTCCCTAGAACCTGAAGAGATTCCACACTTCCAATTTCTAGAGAAAAGAGCCAGGGATTTCAACAAGTTTTCTTTCCAACTATCCTCTCCAATCAACAAAGAACATGTCAATGGACTCAATCCCCAATGAGGTAGTACCTTATCACATCAGTAACGGTGTAGTCAAACCATCAACTGGTGATTGTAGGCGTCGAAGAAATTTTTCAGAACTACACATGACTTTGAGTGAAGCCTTGGAGAAACTACAAGCTAAGGGATTACTGAGCCATTGGATCCTAAGCCAATACCACATCCTGTGCCTAGAAGATACAATCTTAATGCTTATTGTAGATATCATCAAGGGAAAGGCCATACAACTGATGGATGTCATAGCTTAAGGCACGCCATTCAAGATCTGATTGATCAACAAGTCATCACTCTGCCTTCATCAACCAGTAATCTTGACTTTGTTTGAATTTTATTTTACAAGTTATTTTATTTAGATAGGTTCTCTGATTTTATTGTTTAGGATTTTCTTTCTAGTTGGTTATTTGCTCAATAAAGTCCATGTTATGTTTGATGCATTTGATTCATCATGTTATTCATATCAAAAAAAAAAAAAAAAAAAAAAAAAAAGAGATTTATTGGAGTAAGGACTTTTGCTAAACATTCAACATATGATAAGAATAGGTCCTAAAAGGCAATCAAAGAAATTCATCCCTTCATCCAAATTTCTCATACCACATACACTCAATCCCAATCTCTTAAGATTTTATCATATCATTGGAGCATTTGAGCTTCTATTCCAAGAATAATTTATTAAAGGAGTTTAAGTCACTATGCTTACAAGTGAGCATCACTAGGGATAGGAGGGCCGCCTTGGGTAAACCACATTATTCCTTGACACCTATTACAATAATTATCCATTGCTAGCCAACTTGAGCCTTTAAATAGATAGCCTATTTTTCATTGAACCCACTAAAAACTTAAACCTTGGGTGGGGAAATTAAGTATGCATGCTTAAATCTCAAGATGAGGAAGTGTTGACCTTATGGATCCAATACCACTTGGTAAGGTCCTCAATGAAGACAATGAGACCAAGGAAGATTCATCAAGTTCAGAAAAGAGAATTCATCAAAGCTAGGTAGAAAGGAAATCCATCAAGGAGAGATAAGATTTTGAGAAGGTATCAAACTGTGTGAAAAAGAGTAGGCCATCAAACTAGAAAAGACTTCAAAAATCCAATCATCTCTTTTATTCCTATGCATGCATCCCTATTTTAAACACTAATTATCAGCCAATCACAAAATTATTTAATTAATTTTAATTGTTTAATCAATCAGAATTAATTTAAATTGATCAAGTGTGGTCAATCTTACCTAGACACAATGCATGTTGACCATGCAAACTTGATCACGTGATATCTTTTGATCCGATGGTCCAATTTGAAAACTGGAAACGCCATTGCAATCGTTAGAATCTCAAGATCATTTTTATGATATTCAATAAATGAATTAATGCATGTAATGCAAAGAAAAAATGATGCATGTGATGAAATTATGATTTTTGGGGTACATGGATGGTCATTCAAATCATTCGCCATGATTAAATCATGGGTGCAAAATCGAGTGTCTACAAATTAGTTATTAGGACTCTGTAAACCAATGATAAAAGCTTGATTAGCGAAATTTGAAGTTTTATCTTTTTCTCTATGACTCTGTGTCTATTATAAGAAAAAAAAAAGTATAGAGTATACATATAATTGAATGATGAAGACCACACAGCAGAATTGATTTAACATTTTTCATTCATATGCTTGGAAGGCCAAAAGATACGAACAAGGAGATCCAGCCATGTGGAAATCACATGGCCAACCCCAACAACTTTATGCCATCATCCCACTTGTTATTAAGTGGATACATAGATTCCCACTATAATTCTTCCACTTTTTCTTGTGTTCATTCATCAAAACCTGACGCTATGACCGATTGATTAGAAACCAGCTGCCTTACCAGCAATTCAAAATTTGGCTAGAGAGAGAGAGAGAGAGAGAGTTTTAACATGCTTTGTGCTAGTCTTGGAATAAGATGCATTTTGTTTTGTGTGATAGTTATCTATGGTTGGTGATTGAAGTATCGAAATTTTTTACGTACTTAACTTCAAAACCAATATTTGAGTATTAGTCCAATTGAATTGACTAACCAAACTACTTCTTGAATTCCAAACTAGTCAGTACCTACCAAACCAAAATTCTAAATCTATGATCTTTCCTTGGCCTTTCTTCGTCTAGGGCATAGATGTGATTGGAAGGATAACTCCTAAGGTCTCAAAAGGGCATGAATACAGCGTAGTATACAGCGTAGTGGTAATTGACTACCTCACCAAGTGGGTAGAGGCAACCTCCTACTTTGTACTGAAAGCCTAACATGTGGCCCGATTCATAGAGAACAACATCATCTGCCAGTTTGGAGTACCGCAAGTGATTATCACTGACAATTGTTCCCATTTTGAGAGAAAGCTTTGAAGGATTATAGAGTTATACAACATTGAGTATCACAAGTTTTCACCATATCGACCACAGACCAATGAGGCCGTAGAAGCAGCAAACAAGAATATCAAGAACAGCCTAGCCAAGATGGTAGTGACATACAAGGACTGGGCCGAGAAACTTCCATTTGCCCTATGGGGTTATAGAACTTCTATTTGTGCATCAATTGGGGCAACCCCCTACTCTTTGGTTTATAGGAGTGAAGTTGCTTCCTATTGAAATGGAGATACAATCTTTGAGAGTGTTGGTGGAGGCCAAGGTCCTAGAAGAGGATTGGTTGAGACAAAGATATGAACAGACAGCCTTGATAGATGTGAAGAGAATGGAGGCTCAATATCATGCACAGGGTTACCGAAAAAGGATTGCTAGATCATTTTACAAGAAGGTGAAACCTAGAAATCATAAGGAAGGGGATCTAGTCCTAAAGGTACTTAGAGATGAACTTTCGATCCAAGAGGGAAGATGAAGCCAAGATGGTCTGGATCTTTTATTATCAAGAAAACATGTCAAGAGGTGCTACAAGGATTACAGATTTGGATAAGGAAGAGATGCTTTGTCCGATTAACATGGATATGCTCCGGAAGTACAACATTTGAAAAAGAAAAAGAAGAGAAAATCTTACTAGTTTGAAAACACAAAAGGGAGGCCTAGGCAAAAGTTAAGGCAAAGAAACCCCGCTAGGTTGAAAACCCGAAAGGGTGATCTAGGCAAAAGATAGGTGAAAAGACCATGGGCATGGCAAAACAAGGATGTCATGAGCAAAAATTACATGGCACAAAAAAAAAGAGAAGAAAAAGAAAGAAAAGAAAAAGAATGACAATAAGCAAAGATAATATATGATTGATTCTTTCATTGCTCAAATTAATAGATGATAAATTGTTTTTATAGGGGATTTAGAACATTCCAATCCTTTATTAACTCAAATAAAAAGACATGGAATCGTAAAATGCAGAAAAGTAAAATTTAAGGCATATCAAGATAGTCACTCAGTCCTCTTCCTTTTATTAGACTTCTTATGATCCTTCTCTTCCCAATGGACTGGTTTCATGTCAATGGATAACCGATCTTAATATCCAAAAGTTGGATGAAGAAACTGAGGGAAGTGGATGTCCCTATTCATTGCCCTTCACGGCCAAGTCTCATGGATTCTGCCCAAAATCCTTATAGTGAATGCTAGGGTATGGAAAGAACCATTGCCATAAGGAACCCCTTTACAGTCACCAAACTGCCTTATAATGCGACAAGTGGGATGGTAAGAATAGCAGCGAAGCCTAACCAAAGGTACAAAATTCTCCTTGAAACCACAACTAGACATGGCCTCAATGCGCCACCATTCTACCACCCATTGGACATCCGAGGAAGTAAGACAATTTAAGAGCTCAATAAGCTTGGCAGGATCCATCTCTTTGTCTTTGAGATTGCGATCTTGATAATGCTTTAGTTGATACCGACTAGGAGTAATTATGGGAGGGTAAAGTAGCCTGAGCTTCTCATACAACCAAATCTGAGGGAGAGAAAAAGAAAGCATAAATGTTGAGTGGAAAAATGAGAGATAAAAAAGAAAAAAGATAGAAATATTCAAAGACAATATAAGGAGCCTCGATAGTTATCTTTTATGCATTATTTTAAACTACAAAAACTTAAATTTAAACAATTGATTGATGACATGGCTATTAATCTCTGATCACCTTGAAATTTTGTAAGCATGAAAAATATATGAAGATAATGTAATGTAATAGTAGATTTGTCAAAATTCACATTGAATTAAGAAATATAGAGTTCGGTTCAAGTTACACTTGATGTAACTCAAAAGAATGTTACACCTCCCAATAATTTATTATTGAATTCATATTTTACAAATCCAACCATTGGATTACAAGTTGTATATGTTCTAAACATGCATTCCAATTTTCATGCCAATTGGATGTAATCCATTTGATCTATAAACTCATCTTTTATACATTATTTTAAACTACTAAAACTTGAATCTAGATAATTGATTGATGACATCACTATTGATATTTAATCACCTTGAAATTTTGTTAGCGTGAAAAATATATGAAGATAATGTAATCTAATGGTAGATTTGTCAAAATTCACATTGAATTAAGAAACATAGGGTTGGGTTCAAGTTACACCTGACGTAATTCTAAAAGATGTTACACTAACCAATAACTTATTACTGAATTCATATTTTGAAAATCCAACCTTTGGATTACATGTTCTATATGGTCTTAATATGCATGTCAATTCATAGTCTCTTAATGGAGATATAAAATATTCCCTTAAAATAAGTTTAATGGGTTCAGTTATTTAGAGAGTTAGGCCTAACCACTTTAGTAAGAAATTACTAAAGTATATATTTATTAAATTGGATTTCATAAATATATAATGAATAACTTAAAGGATTAAATCGGGTACTCAAGGATTAAGATGCAGTAATCTTCAAAGTGGTAGTCTATATTCATGATTTTGTATTACTATGAATATTTTATGAAGGGGTTGCATGTATAAAAAAGTCTTGGGATATAATTTATTAATAAGGCCTAGAGTAAAATTATATTTATATAGTGTTATTAAATATAATTAATGGTAACTTTGGACTTGTCAATAGTTGATAGAAAAGCCCAAGACCCATTAGAGCTAGTGTCTTATTGGTCCCTTTTGGTGCCACTCCATGCCATACACTAAAGCCCAATTGGAAAGGCCCAATAGACCAGCCCAATTAGATAATCAATTAAATATAAAGGGAGAAACATACCGAAATTTTTATTAGGAGAAAGAGAGACATCATTGTGAAGTGGTGTGTATGTGCGAGTGAAGCCACTCGATTATTCTCCCTTAGAAATTGATTGAGAGACCACACTTCTTGGGCGTAAAGTGGAATTGGAGTGAAGATTAAAATTGTTTTCAAGTACTTCTAATCTTTTGTTTTGAATTTCACCGCACCAAGGTACGCTATCATGTTCCTAAATTCTGAAAATTACATAATGCATGTCATCAATCATGAATGAAATAGATCCATGTTTGTCGCTTCCACTATATGTTTTGTATGAGACACAAAACCAAATTTACCAACAATATACTCATGCCCTTTTGAGGCTTTCAAAATCACGGATCCGATGACACCATTCCCCAAGTTGAAAAGGCCATGGCACTGCTAGAGAATGCCGGGGTTGGGGAAGAACATTCTTTCTATTCTGGTACACTTGGCAACGATGGTATGTACTCACATGCTTGATGCAGTCACTTTCCATGGTGAGCCAATAGTAGCCAGCTATTATAACTTTTAGGGCTAATAAGGGTCCACTGGCATGGGCTCTAAGCAGGCCTTCATGCATCTCTTCCATCAAATGGTTAGCCTCAAGAGCATCTATGCATCGAAGCAAAGTTGTGTCATGGTTCCTATCGTACAAGACTTCCCCACTCAAGAAAAATTGGCACACCATTTGCCTGATGAATTCCTTCTCACTGTCTATGGCCCCGAGCGAGTATTCACCATCTTTGATATAAGCTTTGATATCATGGTACCATGGCTTCCCATCGATTTCAACTTTAATGTTCTTACATTCTTCGATATTCATGCAGTAGGCCGGCATGCCGTAGACCTCTATGTGCAATTGTCACATTTCATCTCCTTCTACTAACTTAACCATGCTAGCCATGGTGGCTAAAGCATCTGCGAACTGGTTGTGTGCTCAAGGTAAGTAGGCAAAGGTAATGTTCTAGAACTTCGGGATATGGTGCTAACGTACTTCTGATACAGAATCAACTTGGTGTCTCGAGCTTGCCACATTCCCTCTATTTTGGACATGATCAACAGGGAATCTCCAAAGATGCTTAGACCGTACGTGTCGAACTCTAAGGCAACTTACAGGTCTACTATGCACGCCTCGTACTCTGTGATGTTGTTGTTGCAATTGAATTTCAGCTTGACTAAAACGAGGATTATTGGCCTTTTAGGGATATTAAAACTCTTCCCACTCTATTTCTAGTGGTATTGGTAGCTCCATCAAAATAAAGCTTCCAATGCCATGGTTCCACATTGCTTGGTTCAAGCTCTATTGCCAAAACATCTTCATCCAGGAAGAGGGATTCTAAGAATTCTAGACCGTTCAATGGCTGGTCAACTAGGTAATTATCTATGGCTTGACCTTTGATGGCCTTCCATACCACAAACACAATATCGAACTCAGATAGCAATATCTGCCAATGAGAGATTTTCCCTATAAGGACAGGCTTTTAAAGATGTACTTGATGAGGTCCATGCGGGAAATCAACCATGCGGTGAATTAGAGCATGTACTGCCGCAACTTATGTGAGGCCCATGCTAGGGCACAACATGTCTTTTCAATGGAAAGGTAATTAATCTCTCATAGCTGGTGAACTTCTTACTTAGGTAGTAAATTGCCTTCTCCTTTTGATCAGGTTCATTTAGTTGGCCTAACATGCAACCCATAAATGCTTCTTGCACCGCTAGATAAAGAATCAACAGATGTCCCGGTGTTAGGGGAACCATAATAGAAGGGTTCAAAATATACCGCTTAATCCCGTGAAAGGCCACTTGACATTTATCTGTCCATTCTATCTTCATATCCTTCTTTTAAGAGCTTGAACAAGGGATTTCACGTGGTGGCCAACTACGCTATGAAGCGGGCTATGTAATTGATCCTTCCTAAAAAGCTTCAAACTTGTTTCTTGGTTTTCGGCGCGGGCATGTCCTTGATGGCCTAGACTTTTGCTGGGTCCACTTCAATTCCTCTTTGGCTAACTTTGAAGTTGAGCAATTTCCCTGAGGGTGGTCAACTATCCAGAATGGTTAGCTAATGTGGTTCCAGTACCAACGAAGGATGGAAAGGTCAGAATGTGTAGACTTTCGAGATCTGAATAAGGCCAGCCCAAAAGATGACTTCCCTTTACCTTATATTGATATCCTCGTTGACAACACAACAGCTTATGCTTTGCTATCATTTATGAATAGATTTTTAGGGTACAATCAGATTAAGATGGCTCAAGAAGATATGGAGAAAGCCTCCTTTATTACTCCATGGGGGACATATTACTACAAGGTCATGCCATTTGGCCTTAAAAATGCTGGTGCTACTTACCAACGTGCAACTACCACTTTGTTGCATGACTTGATCCACAAAGAAGTAGAGGTTTATGTTGATGATATGATAGTCGAGTCCGAGGACTTTGAGGGGCATATACCAGCTTTAAGGAAGTTCTTTGAAAGAGTTTGGTTCTACAAGTAACAATTAAATCCAAAAAAGTGCACTTTCAAGGTCACATCCAGAAAGTTGTTTGGGTTTATTGTAAGCCAAGGGGGAATTGAAGTTGATCCAAACAAAATTAAGGCAATAGTAGAGATGAAGTCTCCAAAAACTAAAAATGAGATCCAAGGATTTCTAGTGAGGATATAGTACATCAGTAGGTTCATAGATCAGCTCACCATGACATGTGGACCAATCTTCCAATTGCTTAAGAAGGAGGTCCCTACAGTATGGAATGAACAATGTTAAGAAGCCTTTGAAAAGATTAAGAGCCCATTTGGTATGGTATTTTAAGCAACACTTTTCAGTTTTTAAACAACATTACACGTATTTCTACACACTTTTTCACCCACACATACTTCCAAAAAATACAAATAACGTTACTAGAACAACGTTACCAAACGGCCCCCAAGAATTATCTGATGAAGCCACCAATACTTGTCCCACTGGTACCCGAAAAGCCATTATTGGTGTATCTTACCACTGCAGATACAGTAATGGGGGCTTTACTTGCTTAATACCCAGAGGAGAATAGAAAGGAGAATGCAATTTACTACATCAGCAGCAAGAAGATGTTGCTTTATGAAAAAAAGTATTCACCATTAGAGAAGACATGTGTAGCACTTGTATGGGCAACCCGCAAACTCAAACATTATATGCTGGCTTACAAGGTCTTGTTGATTGCAAGAATGGATCCTTTCAAGTACTTAATGGAAAAGCCTGTGCAAGATGGGAAGACAACTAAATGGGTTTTGCTTTTGTCAAAATTTGACATTAAGTATGTGACTCAAAAATCTGTGAAGGGTAGAGCAATAGCCGATCATTTAGCCCATTGTTCACCAGAAGAAGCAGAAGAAATCCAATGAGACTTTCTAGATGATGACATCATGGGTATTGAGGTAGAATCATAGAAGATGTACTTCGATGGAGCAATAAATTAAAATGGAAGTGGCATTGGAGTTCTCTTGATTTCTCCAAAAGGGACACACATTCCATTTCCTTGTAGACTCAACTTTCCTGCCACCAACAATGCCACTGAATATGAAGCTTGAATCATTGGGTTACGAGCAATCCTAGGCCTTGGAGTAAAAGAGTTGGAGGTATACGGAGACTCAACTTTGATAATCTTCGAGATTCAAAATAAATGGAAGATCAAAAAAGAAAGGCTGATGCCTGATATGAATGTCTTCAGAAGTGGGCATCAAAATTCAACAAGATCCAATATCAATGTATGCCGAGGATGCAAAATTAAATTGTCGATGCTTTAGCAACCATGGCATATGGATGGGCCAAAAGAAGATGAAGCTAGACCGATAGTGGTGGAACAAAAAGAAGAACCAGCCAATTGCATGACAATAAAGGAGGATAAGGAAAAGAATGGAGAAGGTGAATGGTACTCAAACATCCTACAATACCTCAAAGATGGGATATACCCAAAGGCTGTAGACAAGAATGATCATTTAGCCATTAGGAGGTTGTCTACTAATTACATTATTTATAGTGAAAGGCTTTATAGAAGATCATATGATGGAATTCATCTCTTTTGTGTAACCACCAGGGAAGCATAGAAAATAAATGAAAAGGTTCATGAGTCAAGTTATGGGCCATATATGAATGCACACATGCTGTCAAGGAAGATAATGAGACAAGGCTATTACTAGACTACTATGGAAGCTGATTGTGTGGCTTGTGTTCGAAAATGCCATCAATACCAAGTCCATGGAGATCTGAAGCACATGCCACCCATGCCATTATATACCATGACATCACCTTGGCCATTCTCTATAAGGGGGATAGACATTATTGGGAAAATTCACTCAATAGCATCTAATAGCCATGAATTCATACTTTTAGCCATTGATTACTTCATTAAATGGGTAGAAGCTGCCTCATATAAGGTTCTAAATTCAAAGAAAGTTACTCAATTCATTCAGACCAATATCATTTGCAGATATGGGGTACCACATGAAATTATTTTAGACAATGGGCTGCATTTTAAAGGTGAAATAGAGAAACTACTACAATAGTTCAACATTCAACACCACGAGTCTTCACCTTACCATCCTCAAACCAATGAAGAAATTGAGGTAGCTAATAAAAACATATGGTGAATCTTGAAGAAGAGCACAAAGAACTACAAGGATTGGCACCTACAATTGCCCCTATGCACTCTGGGGGTATAGAACATCAATTCAATCTGCCACAAGAGCCACTCCTTATTCAGTGTTGTATGGGATAGAAGCAATCCCTCCTACTGAAATGGGTGCCCGTTCACTAAGGATAGTATTGGAAAGTGAAATCTCTGAAGCAGATTGGTTGCAAAGCAGCTATAACCAGTTATGCATGCTAGATGAGAAGAGACTTAAGGCCTTGTATCATGTTTACCAAAGGAGGCTTAGGAAAGCTTTTGACAAGAAAGTAAGAACAAGAGATTTGAAGTTGGGGGATTTAGTGTTGAAAGAAATTTGAGCCCTGGTTTGAGATGCAAATGGGAAGTTCAAGGAAAATTGGGTAGGCCCATACATTATCAAGTAGATATACTCTAGGGGAGCAGTAAGGTTGATGGATTTAGATGCAAACCCTTTCATTGAGCCAACCAACATGGATCAATTGAAGAAATACCATGTCTGAGGTAGTAATCTGAAAGCACCACGTCTGAAGTGGTTGTAAATTATGCTATTTCCCTTCCTAGGCTTCACCAAAAAAAAAAAAATGAAAACCCGAAAGGGTGATCTATGCAAAAAGAGAGTAAAAAAGAGAGTTGAGAGAGTCTGCTAGGCTGAAAACTTGAAAGGGCGACCTAGGAAAAAATTAAGGCAAATAAAAAATCGATGAACTACGTGATGACCTGATCCTTCTACAAAGGGGGTACATAGGCAACCATGCATTGGTCCAATCACAATTTCCCAAAACCACCATTTGCCCATTAAACAAAATTTTCCAAAATTCAACCATTCCATTAAACCATGTCATTACACAAAATCTAAAAAACCAAACCTTAAGAAGCTAAACCTGAAACCAAACCTCAAGAACCCAAACCCTAAACCAAACCATAAAAAATAAAAATTTTAAATTTAAAAAAAATTAAATATATATATATATATATATATAAATATATATATATATATATACCCCTAAAACCCTTAACCTGCAAATCCTAAATAATTCCTAAACATAAGAGTTTTTACATCAACTTTTAAATAAACATGTTCAAAGCCAAAAATAAGAAGGTCACTTTGTCTTTTCTCTTTTCTCTTTTTGTTGGTCATTGATTTCCTTTGTGCTAGGAACTTTTTCATCCTTGTCCCATCTTTTAAATTCATAGTTGTCATCATCACGTCTTTCCTAGTTATCTCTAAGAAATTGCTTTCTCATAGCAACCATCTCAATTTCCTTGTCAGCAATCTTGTCCACCAACCAATTAGAGTATTATGCAGTCATCCTGTGAAAGTGAACCTTGACAAAAGACTGGTCCACTCAATCATTCATCTCCAAGCCCAACAGCATCTTCCTTATAGAAGTAGGATTTGTGTCCACAGGAGTGAAAGGTCTTCTTCTTTTTTCCACCTGGCATTCCTTGCTCATATTGGAACTGCCTCAAGAGTTGCCCTCCACAATCCAACAATGAAGATGTGATCTGATCCTAGAGACCACAGTAGAAGGGGTGGGCACTTTAGCCAATAACAATTCCATAGGATTGAGGCACTAGATTTCTTGTTCAAAAATTTCACCCAGTTGCTTTCAATTTGGCACTCAGTTTTGATGACAGTCCTGCTAAGGAAACTGCTAGGACCATAATTACCAGTTATAGTCTTGGCAATCATATCCAGTCGCTTCATCAGCCATATCTGCAAAGTTAAGGGACTTCCAAGGAAGTTTTGAGATTCTCCACCATGAAATACACCATCCAATCCCAGAAGAGTTTCTTCCAAGATTAGAGAAGCTAAGTCATCACCATCCTTAACTTGACTCACCACACTTATGGCTTGAGCATTTGTAAAACCGTATCTTCCAGAGCAAAGCAAAAATTCTCCCACAAAGCATAAGGCCAAGCCAAAATTTTTTTGCATATTGTCAGTCACTCCATAAGTGCATTTGTTAATCAGCCTGGAAACAATTGCATGAAAATTCATCATATGTCCTTCAACCATACTAATAGTGATGGAAGTAGGAAGACCAAGAGCATCGGACAAAGACTCCCTATGCTTGGTATCACAAGAAACCGCTATAGATTTTTTTGCTTGGATCATAGCCCAGGATAGCGGAAAATTCTTCTATTGTGGGACAGAGTTCATTAGTTTTAAACCGAAACACGTGAACTTCGGGGTCCTAGATTTTCACAGCAACACGAAGGAAATCCCACTTGATTTTAACATTCCTCAGAGCCTTAATTCCCTCAAGTTTGCAGGTTGTAAAATTGGTCTTGGCACTAAAATCAAAGCTAAGAACCCATCTATTGATATCATTAATTGTTGATTGAGAAAATTTGTGATTGCCAGCCATGGTTGACTTTTGCTTATGATTGTTGTGTTTTGCTAACCTTGATGTAGAGATTTGTTGCAGGAGAGATCATCAGTATAAGCTACATCAATTCCTAAATCAGGTTTAAATAGGTTTCACAGAGTTTGTAGCAGAGTAGGAAAATGTTTCATGGTCCTAAACCATGGCATAAGCATCATGGCATGGCCAAGTGCCATTCGGCACTCTAAAAGTGCCAATCGGCACTTTCAAAGTGCCGAATGTCACTCTAAAAATGCTGAACAGCACTCCTCAAATGCCAAGTGGCACTCTACCCCGCCATCACTCATTCATGCAATCTCATGCAAATTTGCGTTTTCAAGCTTTTTTTTTTAGGACTGTTAAACACACAAAAAGATTTTTTTTTTTAGGGTTAAATAGAGGCATTCAGACATGCCTAACTCATTTGTTTTCACAAATCATCACTTGCATCATTATTTTCAAAAATTGATCGAATAAAAAAAAAAAAAAATTCCAAGCTCTTGAATATATCTCTCAAACTAAGGGCATTCGCCCATGGCCCATTCATTTTCAAAAAAAAAAAAAAGACCACCATCATCATCTTTTCAAAAAAAAAAAAAAAAAAAATCAGATCATCAAGATTTCAAAAAAATCATGCATTCATTTTAAACTAGTGGCATTCGGCTCTGCCTCATTCAAGTAAGTGCAGGTTCCATCAGAGCCAATGAAGATAAGATTAAATTGGTACTACAAGATCTCATCAGGTGAATTCTAAACTTGCCTTAGTTAAAGTTTCTTCATGATCCAAGGCGATTACAAGGACAAAGTGCTAAACATGCAAGTTAATACAAGATTATCTAAGGAACACTTTTTTTTTACAGGAAAAATTAAAAATACAAATCAAACATCATTTGGACTCCAGGTCTACCTGTGAGAAGACCTCCTCGACCCACCTCTAGAGGAACCGCCTTCAGTATTTCCCTCTTGACTTGCATAGAATCAAGGATCATACTGACGGTTCTCAAGTTCAAGGTTTTAGATCCTATCCTCCAAAGTTCTTCTAGCGAAATCAGCCACTTCCATTTGACTCACCTGAAAAGTCAGGAAAATTAAGTGTTATTTATCAAGAAAAATCCAATTAAAAGCCACTTTGGAAAGCATCATTGCATACCTAGCTCACCTCATTGATCACATATCGAGAAGACTGAGTACGAGCCAACAGTTGCAAACCTCCAATCATTTGCATACTTTCCTCCATGAAATCAACATCAACCTGAAGCACAAATCTACCAAGATTAGAAGCAATTTAGTAAGCCAAGAAGAGATAAAGACAAGGAATTCAAAAATTCAAAAGCACCGGATCGGGCCAAGGGACGTTTGGTGTGTGCTTTGGCTTATTCTAAGGCATGGAACTATATGTTCCATCAGGATTCATCACTTTACATTGCCATGCCAAAAAATAGGGATAAGTTTTCATGAAAGAACTAGAAGAGCTACCATTATGGTGAGGAGAAGGAATCTCTTCTTCTTCTTCCTTTCCCTCTTCCTCTCCTTTAGAAGATGAAGTTTGAAAATCCAACATGCAAATGTTGTCACCAAGCAAAAATATGGAAAAGGAATATGCAAGATGAAAATTTGACTTTAGAAGGGAAGAGAAATACTGATATGTCGGCCAAGCAACCTTGCAGATGAGTTCGAATAAATTCAGAATAAGTCCCTGCTACTCCTAAAACCATAAAGCCAACATGAGCCTGAGTAATCTCTTCATCAATCAAAAGGTCAGCCAACCGGATGGAGGGACAAGGAGGAACTGGAATTGTTGTAAGAGGATATAAATGCTGAACTTGAGGCAACACCCAATTACCAAGATACCAATACCTTCCATGCCCACACTTAAACAATACCTGATGGCTATTAAACTCCAAAGCCCACTCACACTCCACATACTCCTCACATCCAACCCAAGGATTCAAATACATTTGAAAAATCACAATAGAACCCAAAATGAGAAAATGACCAAACCACCACTAAGCACCAAAGATCCCACACACAAAAAAAAAAACAAAAAAAAAAGGAAATGACTCACATCATCAGCAGTCAAGTTGTCAATCACCAAGCACCAAATTTCCAAAGAACGCCTAGAGGGCGTTGACAAACGATGTTTGAGCAACCAACGGAGAAATCTTGGAAAAATGCCATTAACCTCCTCCCGAACTTAAAGGCTAACTCCAAAGTATTCATACATTCAAACCTAAATAAAATTGACAACACCATTACAACATAGCCAAAATAACTTTCCAAAACCCACACATAGCCAAAAATTCCAAACCTCACCTGCCATAGAAATAGAGCCCCACCTAGGCTTGAAAGGCGAGAAAGCTAAGTCATGAAATGCAAAAGGGTAGCATAAGCCATACCACCCCAGTCATAATTCTTGATTTGCTCCATAAATAATGCAGATTCACCGTATTGCCTAAATCTGGGCACAAGAAAGTCCCAATTAAAAGAAGCATGAACATGCGGGTACCTTTTGCCACAGTATCACATTTGGTAATGTTCGCACATAGCCATGACAAAGGAACATTTTTACTCCTCATTTTGGAAGGCATTACACCTAAAAGTTTCTTGATTTCATTTGAAGAAAGGGAGTCATGGACACGAATTCTCTCACCACCTAAATTTCAACATTACCTCATCAATGCCTAGAAAATGGAAGGTACATGTGGTGTCCCAAAAGAGTTCTAACAAAGCGAGGAGTAGCTGGATGTCCTTGTATTCATGAGTCTCCTGATTTAGTAAAGCTTCAAAGAAAGTACCAAAGCCTGCATCATTGATGATATTCCTGATGGTAAGAGACAATGCTTCCTATATGCTCTTCAACATTTGGAAACTACCTCAACTCTTGAGGCTTTGCAACATCAAAATTTAGCCCATTATTCCATGACCAAAATCACATGTCTAAAAATTCCCACAACAAAAAAAAATTAAAAAAATAAAAAAATCAATGCCCCCACCAAAAATTTTACCGCAATCAAAAATTTTTCACATGTCCATACACAACTACCAAATTTTTCCCATAACCATACACAATCAAAAAAATTCCTACATGACCAAGATAGCTATAAAAATAAAGAAAAAATTCCCACATATCCAAAATCATAACCACAAAATTTTCCATATCCACGAAAATTTTCCTTGCGAAGGAAATCGTAATTGCCAAGCTCAATCTCAGAGAGAAGATTGAGGATGCTAAGGTGGTGAAAAAGATTTTGAGGTCCTTACTAGAGAGCTTCCATGTGAAGGTCACAGCTATAGAAAAAAGTAAAGATTTGGATGAGATCAAGATCCAAGAACTCATTGGATCTCTCCAAACATATGAGCTTGGACTGCCTTCCTACAAGTTGAGCAAATTACTTGCTATCAAAACCATCAACAAGAGAATGGATGATTCCTCCGAAGAAGATGATGTCGAGAAGGAAGTAGCACTCCTTGCAAAGAACTTTCAGAAATTTTTGAAGATGAAAACAGTGGGAAGTCATTCAGCAAAGGAATGTTTTCATCCCCTAAAGGTGATAGAAAGGAGTTCAAGAAGAAAGATGGAAAGGATTCTCAATTCCCTCAAGGAATCGCGTGCTACGAATGCAAGGTCATGGACATCTCAAGAAGGAGTGTCCCAACTATTTGAAAAGGAAGGGTAAAGTGTTTGCCACTACCCTTAGTGATTCTGAAAGCTCAAATTCAGACACAAAAGAAGAATGTGATAGTGAAGGAAACTATAGAGCCTTCATGGCAATTACCTCTGTTGATTCAAATAATGATTTGAGCAATTTGGTTGATGAACTTGGTGTTCTTTCCAAGGATAAGGATGTTGAAGAATCGGAAGATAAAGACGTATGTCAAAATGAAGGGGAGAACAACCTTCAAGAAGCATATGATTCTCTACTGGAAGATTGTGGAAAATACGGCAAAGTTACGAACCTTGCTATGAAAAAGATGAGAAAGGTTGAAGAAGAACATAGGTGTATACTTGTGCAACTTAAGGAAGCAAAGTGTGAAGTAGAAGGACTCAAGGGAGAACTAGTTGAAGCTTATTCAAAGATCAAGTTTCTTGAACTTGAAATTATCCAAGCTAATGTCATGGTTGAGCACATCTCCACCAAGAAACTTGACAATGTGCTGTCCTCTCAAAAATCTTCACATGATAAGACCGATTTGGGCTATACTGAAGAAGGAAGTTCTAGCAGCGAACCCAAGAAGGAAGTAAGGTTCGTATCAACCAAGAATAAAGAGAAACTCAAAGAAGTGAAGCCTGAGATTAAGACTCCTGTTGTTGTAAAAAGAATCATCAGTGCAAAACCAATGGAAAAAGGGAAGTCATTACCTAAAAATCAAAGGGGGCCTCTAATGAAGCATGTGTGTCATCATTATGGTGTACAAAGGCACACATGGCCGAATTGTTTCAAGCTCCATGCACTCAAGAAGGTTGACTCTATGCGTGACCAAGAAAGTTCAAAGAGAAGACCAAAGGGAGCACAAGCTAAGGGAGATAGTGAGGGACATCTCATTGGAGACATTATGGAAATGTTGAAGAACATATCACTATGCCTTGCTAGCTTCATTCCGAGGTTTGAAAGTTATGTTGGTCATACCTTTCCATCTAAGGCACTCACCCAAAACACTCGTAAAGTGTGGGTGAAGAAGGGTACTTATGCATGATCACTTCCTATGTCCATGCATTAATTCTTCCAATGTTTAGAGTTATAGGTTCATGCATCATTACATACATAATCCTCTTGTGTCATTGCTTTCAGTTTATAGCATGTTTCTTTTGCAAGTTTTGTTTTGTACTTGTCGTTTGTTTGTTGATCTTACTTTACATGTTTGTTTTTTAGTGTGTTGAAAAATTCAAAAACCAATAAAAATTGAAATATCTCCAAAAAGTTTGATCGCTTGTGTTGTATATATCACATGTGAATTTGGCCTAGTACCTTCATACTTATGGCGTAGTGCATTTATGAGCTTAACTTGTTATGTATGCACATCTATCTTTATGGGAAAAATCTTGAAATCTATGTGCGACTGTTGTAAATCGATTTTCGAACTTGTCATGAATGATTGGTCAATAGTTTTGTTGGTTTTGATACATGCATAGACTTGTGCCTGTATATCTTCCCACACTTTTTTATGTTTTTGCTTAAAGAGCACAACAAATGTAAATCTCAAAATGAAAAGAGATAATGAGCTACAAAAACCGTCACACATACTAGTATTTGACTAGGAAAAATGGAAAGTGACTTTTTATTGAATTGTATGGTGCTCAAAAAGCCAAAGGCTTATTCTCAATATTGAAATATCAAAAATTTTAAGCACCAATCTCAAAATGAGATGTGTTGTTCGAAAATGATCCAATGTTATGATTTGTAAAGAAGCCAAATGAAAAGTTTCAAAGATGTGTAATCATTTTATTGTGGGAGGTCATATATGTTCATTTCTATAATTGAGATAGACCACTTGACTTAGTACTAGTTGTGTATAACTTGATTGAATTGATCATTGAAGCTTCACTCTGGACTAAGGACTATTTCACATTTGATACTCACACACAACACATGAACAAATACATATAATCTGATTGAGAGACCACACTTCTTGGGCATAAGTGGAATTGGAGTGAAGATTAAAAGTGTTCCCAAGTATTTCTAATCTTTGGTTTTAAATTTCACCGCACCAAAGTACGCTCTCTCTTGTTCTTAAATTCTGAAATTTACATAGTACATGTTATCAATTGCAAATGAAGTAGATCCGTTAATTTTCCACTACGTATGCTTTGTATGCGATACAAACTATTTTTTCCTATAAAACACTCATGAGATCACTCTCCTGAAAGAGCAGATGGTAGAAATGATGCGCATGATGCAATAGCTGGTTATAGGAGGGAATTGAGATTGATCTGGTCCCACTTTGGAGGGCTCTGCACCCCATTCTAAAAACGAGACTCGGCCTCCACCAGATCCAAATTAAGGCTAAACCACACCGCCATTCATCCCACAAGGGGGTGACTAAGAATTGAATCCTCTTAAGGGTAAAACCTTAGAGTCTGGTTACGGTCAGGTCAAAAACCAAGTGAAGACCCTGACTGAGAAAATCCGTATCACAGTGGGCTCTGGCGCTTGAGGAAGCGTCGATCTAGATAATTTGACCAATTTCCCTTAGGTCATTATGCCTCATAAGTTCAAGGCACCTAAGTTTGTCAAGTATGACGGCACTGGAGATCCTTACGCCCATCTGCATATGTTCTGTAGGAAGATGGCACCCTATGGAGACAATCATCCATTGCTCTACTAGATTTTCCTTGATAGCTTAACTGGCCTTGTAGTGACTTGGTATGTGAGACTGGAAAAGAGAGAGATGGCTGTTGGGTTAAGATAGCTTGACCCTAGTTAATTAATTCAATTACCCAAGTTGATTAATTAGGTTAAATTGCATACAAAACCTGAAGGCACCAACAAATTACCAATTAA
Source organism: Quercus agrifolia (assembly GCA_029955455.1). Lineage (NCBI taxonomy): Eukaryota > Viridiplantae > Streptophyta > Magnoliopsida > Fagales > Fagaceae > Quercus > Quercus agrifolia. The sequence continues at coordinate 39,320,331 of JARQAD010000004.1, read as the reverse complement.
ACTAAATGCAGTGGAAAATAAATTAACACGGTGATTTGTTGACAAATGGAGAAAACCTTTCAGAAGGCAAAAACCCCATCGGGTGATTTTAAAGTCACCAGTCCCAAGAATCCATTAATCAATAATCAAGTGGTTACAAGTATAAGGAATCTTACCAACTACCCTGGCCTATCCCAAAATACCAACCTACAGTTGAACCTTTGCTTTAATACCCAATTGAACTTGATCTTGTAGTAGTCTTCTTTCCTTTGATGCACAAATCTCCAATCTGTGACTAACCCTTTGCACGGAGCCCAGTACATGACTAACTCCAGCAAGTTGAATGATGTCGTTGGCTACAAAGTTCTTCACTTCATCAACAATGAAAATCTGGAAGCACTTGGTTACAAAACCCTATGGCGTTCAAACGCAATAGCTTCTCACAGAGAAAATAAATCTCTAGGTCTTTGTATCCGTTTGTGACGGCTCTTAAAATAAGCCTAATATATATCTATGGTTGTGAGAAAGAAACCCTAAACAAATACATAAGCCTGGGCCGAATTTTAGATCTAGAAAATTGAAAAACGCAAATCTCGATAGATCGAGTTACTGTTGAGCTATCTATCTAGCTTTACATTAAGTCTTGATAGTAGGCATATGTCAAGCTATCTATCGAGACTTAATGACTAGCTTTTCTTAACTTGTTTCTTGGACCAATCTTTATGACTTTTAATATGAGCATTTGTTATTTTTGAACCACATATTTCTCAAAGTATTATACCCATCTTAGATCTACCTAAATACAAGTAAAGTGCATTTTGTCAAAGGATTAGCCAATTACATAAAATATGACCCTAACAATGGCCAATGCATTCTTGGAATATTACTGATTCAATACTGAGATAGCTCCTGACCGCACAGTTCTTAAGAGGACAAAAAAGAAGAGTGGGGAATCTTTTTGCGAGTATGCCCAATGGTGGCATGAGCTGGCCACCCAAGTGCTTCCTCCCATGATGGAAGACGAAATGATCAAGTGGTTCATTGATAACCTTAAGCCTCCTTACTATGAGAAGATGATTAGTGCCCAAGTCACTCACTTCGTAAGCCAGATTCCTATTGAGGAGAGTATTGACGAGGGTATTATAAGCAAGAAAATAGTTGATTCTGAGGCTCTGAATTCTATGATAGAACAACAAGTGAAAAAGGAAACTGATGTTCATATGATTGACAAAAAGCTTGAAGGACCAAGGGGTGTTATTTCTGCTTATACAGCCTCAAATGCCCAACCTTATCAGCAACAGGTTCAGCCAGCCCAACACCTTACCAAATATTCAATCAGAGGGGAAGGCCCTATTAACCCTGATATCCCAAGGCAAAACCACGAAAATTCTCTCCGTTACCCATTTTATGCTTATCTGTTGGAGAAGAAGCTAGTGACTCCAATATTTGTGAAACCTAAAGATGGTCTTCATCTGCTCGGTTTTGACCCTTCCTAGAAATGTGAGCACCATTTTGGGGCTGAAGGGCACACTTTGGAAGAGTGTGTACATTTGAGACATCGAATCTAGATCTCATCAATAGGAGCTTTGGGAATCGATTGGGAAATTTGCTTATTCTGTCATAGTGAGGACTGACATGCCCTATTCAATTGTAGAGTGCTTAGGGAACAAGCTCAGAGTTTAGCCAACCGTGGCATTATCTGGATTGAAAGAGAGGTCGTACGGAGGGAAGATTGCATAGTGGCCAGGCTATGCCCTCCAAATACCTAAGTGAGAACTAGCCACAATGCTATTACAATAGGATTAAGGAAAAGACTGGGACAAATAATTGCAAGAGCACCTTTGCAAGGTTCCTCCAGGGATAAGGACGCTAGCTCCTCTGACTTCAGTTGTTATCGAAGAGATTACAAGATCACCTGTGGATTCAGGAGTGCCATCTCCAAAGAAGGAACAAAACCTGCCAACCATTGAGGGTTTTGCCCTTTTGATCTTATCTTTGCCTGGGGTCATCGAGCCATCTCCAGGATTTGTCCAGAAGAAAACTCTTGTTGTCTTTACCATTCAAGGTTTTGATCCTCTAATTCTGCCAAAGCCTATCCAAGGAATCTCTAGGTCTCCTAGCCTAAAAGTTTTGGAAGCTACTCTGCCCTGCCCAGTCATCATCAGTCCAAAGATGTTTTCCTTGGTGCCAAATTTTCAAACTCAAGAAGGCGTGGTAATTTGTATGTCAAAGCCTTTCCCTTACAAAGATAGCTATCGTGTCTCACGAAAGTATGATGTGACTTTGATCTTAACCCAAATTGGAGAGGAAAAGGTTTGCTCTAACATCTCTTTAGGCCTAGTCAGACTCACTAGGAGTGGTCGATGTTATACACCTGAGGAACTAGAAAAAAGGAGGAAAGAGATTGGCAAGAGCACAGCCAAGCCAGTCAGGAATAGGGCCACTATTGAAGAAGCCGAGAAATTCTTGAAAACCATTTTGAAAGGCTGATTATAGTGTGATTTAGCAGTTGAACAAATCTCTAGCTCAGATTTCTATTTTAGCCTTGTTGCTATCTTCCGAGGTCCATCATGAAGATCTATTGAAGGTGTTGAAGGAAATGCATGTTCCTATCGGTAAAATAGACTCCTTTTTCGAGGGTATGGTATCATTGGTGTTAGCCACCAACAAAGTCTCATTTTCAGATGATGAGTTGCCTCTAGAAGGTAGAGATTATACCTTAGCTATGCACATTGTGGTCAAATATGAAGACATGATTGTCATAAGGGTATTAATCGATAATGGATCAGCTTTGAATGTCTACCCGATGGCCACTTTTGAGTGCTTGAAAGTGGTTATATCTCTTATTAAGCCTAGCATTATGATTATCAAAGCCTTCCACGGCATGCGTCAAGAAGTGCAAGGCGATATCGAGTTAATGACTAAGATAAGCCTAAGAACCTTCATGGTCAATTTCCAAGTGATTAAGGTTGACTCTCCTTACAATCTACTTTTAGGGAGACCTTGGTTACATATAGAAAGTGCAATCATGTATACCCTCTATCGGAGACTCAAGTTCATCCCCAAAAATCAGTTGATCACTATTATGGCTGAAGAGCCCATGACTATCTTCCAGGAGAAATCTATCCCCTACATCAATGCTAATGCTTTTCTAGAAGCATCTTTCCATAGTTTTGAGCTAGTTTCCATCATTCACAATGCTTCAAAGCCTGAGTCCGGTTGGCCCGCAGCAGTTTTGATGTCCGTAAAGGAAATGCTCAAGTTTGGGTACTGACTAGGCCAAGGCCTCGGAGCCGTAGGACGTGGGAGCCCTGCTTTCATTGAATTCTCAAATAACAAAGGAAGATTTGGTTTGGAGCACGAACCCACTCATGAAGAGCTCTTTCAAGCTTCTAGAGGCAAGAAGAGGAAGTGCGACACTTTAAGGATGTCTATTCCCCATATCAGAAACCACTTTCTTGGCTCTGGCTGAGATCATTATACTAGAACCTTTCAAGGAATTGGAAGACGAAGAGCCTGATCTGGCTTGCATTATTCGGCTCTATCCCGAAGAGTTCTTTGTGAACACTATCACATCTTCTGAAGATGATCCAACTTTTACTATCCCACTAGGGATGCTAGGCGAGGCGGCAAGCCTTTGGACTATCGAGCCTTGCTTTGTGGTTGCACCGGCTGAGTAAGGAGTATTCGATCATCGAGTGATTGGGCCTCCCGATCACCCGAGAGGGTTAGAATAGCATATCTAGTTTGTTTTGCATGCTTATGTTATTTCCTGCTTCATTTGTATTTCCTATTCATTTCCCCATTTTGTTTTCCAAGAAACAACAAGAAAAGCATTTCCCTTCTTTCATTATCAAGCATGAAATTTGTTTTCCCCCTACCCATAATCCATTAATGAAATATTCAGGGTATTATTTAGGAAATTATTGCATCTTGCTTTATTTGCTTTCCTATGAATACGTTTGTGCAAATTATCTTATGTTTCTCTGCATATGTTCTGTTCTATAGGATTTGTTTTGATTCCTAAACAAGTACATTGTTCTTTTGCCATAATGAGGGTATGGATGATGTGAATGAGACAATAGAGTTGGATCATGATGTTGAAGGAGTGGAAGAGATCCTGAACTTACCATGAGACATCCTCGAAGCACTAAATAGAGAGAGTGAAGGGTCCAAAACCAATATAGAAGAGACAGAAGTGATAAACCTAGCTGGTGATGGTGAGAAAGAAAAACCCATCAAGATTAGGGCAAATAGGCCATCAGGGACATGAAAGATGAGCTCATAGCTCTGCTGAAGGAATTCAAGGAAATCTTTGCTTGGTCTTTTCAAGATATACTAGGACTAGATACAAAGAAACCTGAATGCCCCCTCAGTGTGGCAAGCCCTTTGAAGTATGAAGCCAGAGATTATCCTAAAAATCAAAGAAGAAGTAGAAAAGTAGTTGAAAGCTGATTTTCTTACCGCCATAGCCTACTCTGATTGGGTTGCCAACATTGTTCCCGTGCTAAAGAAAGATGGGAAAGTATGCATATGCGTCGATTATAAAGACTTGAATTGGGCCAGCCCAAAGGATAATTTTCCCTGCCGCATATCAATACCCTAATCGATAACATCATGACCAACATGTTCTTCTCCTTTATGAATGGATTCTCAAGTTATAATTAGATTAAGATGGCTGAAAAGGAGAAAGCCAAGACAGCATTCACCACCTATTGGGGAACCTACGCCTACGATGTCATGCCATTCGGCTTGAAGAATGCTGGGGTGACCTACCAGCGAGCCATGGTAACCCTGTTCCATGATATGATGCACAAAGAGATCGAAGTCTACGTGGAAGATATGATTGCCAAGTCACGCACCCCTAAAGATCATTTGATAGATTTGAGAAAGCTATTCAAGTGCCTTGTCAAGTACAGGTTAAGGCTTAACCTAACAAGTGTGTCTTCAGAGCTAGTTCAGGGAAATTGCTTAGCTTTATAGTCAGCCAAAGAGGAATTGAAGTGGACCTAGCAAAAGTCCAGGCCATCAGGGACATGCCTACATCGAAAACCAAGAAACAAGTTCGAAGCTTCTTTGGAAGGATCAATTATATAGTTCATTTCATAGCGCAAATGACCGCCATGTGTGACCCCTTATTCAAGCTCTTGAAGAAGGACACAAAGATAGAATGGACAGATGAGTGTCAAGTGGCCTTTGACAAGATTAAGTAGTATTTATTCAACCCTCCTATTTTGGTTCCCCTAACTTCGGGACATCCGTTGATTCTCTACCTAGTGGTACAAGAGACATCCATGGGTTACATGTTAGGCCAACTAAATGAACCTGATAAAAAAGAGAAGGTGATTTACTACCAGAGTAAGAAGTTCACCAGCTGTAAGATCAATTACATCGCCATTGAGAAGAGGTGTTACACCTTAGCATGGGCCTCACCCAAGTTGTGGTAGTACATGCTCTACTTCACCACGCGATTGATTTCCCGCATGGATCCTATCATGTACATCTTTGAGAAGCCTGCCTTTAAAGGGAAGATCTCCCATCGATAGATGTTACTCGCTGAATTCGATATCGTATTTGTAGTACGAAAGGCCATCAAGGGCTAAGCCATAGCCGATTACCTAGCAGACCAGCTGTTGAATGTCTCTGAGCTCTCAAAATCCCTCTTCTTAGATGAGGATAATTTGGAAGCTTTATTTCGATAGGGCTGCCAATATCACAAGAAATGGAGTGGGAGCAATTCTAGTATCCTCGAAGGGCCAGAAAATTCCTGTTTCAGTCAAGCTAAATTTTGATTGCACAAACAATGTCACAGAGTACGAGGCATGCATAGTAGGCCTACAAGTCACCTTGGAGTTTGGCACATACGATCTAAGCATCTTTGGAGATTCCCTGTTGATCATTTCCCATATAAAGGGGAAGTGGCAAGCTCGAGACACCAAGTTGATTCCGTATCAGAAGTGTGTCAGTCGCCTAATCTTAAAATTTTGGAACATTACCTTTGCTTATTTGCCCCGAGCACACAACTAGTTTGTGGATGCTTTAGCCACCTTAGCTAGTATGGTTAAATGGGCAAAAGGAGATGAGATGCAACAATTGCGCATAGAGGTCCGCAGTGCGCCGACCTATTGCATGAACATCAAAGAATGCATGAACGTTGAAGCCAAAATCGATGGAAAGCCATGGTACCATGATATCAAGGCTTATATCAAGAATGGTGAATACCAGTCCGGAGCCATGGGTAGGAAAGGAAGTTTATCAAGCGCATGGCATGCCAATTCTTTTTAAGTGGGGAAGTCTGGTATAAGAGGAACCATGATACAGCTTTGCTTCGATTCATAGATGCCCTCGAGGCTAATCATTTGATAGAAGAGATGCATGAAGGTTTGCTTGGAGCCCATGCCAGTGGACTCTTGTTGGCTTAAAAAATCATGAAAGCCGGATACTATTGGCTTACCATAGAAAATAACTATATTAAGCATGTGAGGACGTGCCACAATTTCTAAGTCTACCAGAATAGAAAGAATGTTCCACCCCAATCCTTGCATTCTCTAGCAGCGCCATGGCCTTTTTCAGCCTAGGGAATGGATGTCATTAGACCTATGATTCCGAAAGCCTCCAATGGGCATGGGTATATCTTGGTGGCCATTGATTACTTCACCAAGTGAGTGGGAGCCATTTCCTACAAAAGTGTCACCTAAGTTGTGGTGGTTTGATTCTTGAAATAGAACATCATCTGCCGCTACGGCATACCAGGAAAGCTCATTATTGATAACGGGAAAAACCTAAATGGAAAAATGATTGAGCAACTTTGCTAACAATTTATGACCAAACACTGGAATTTGATTCCTTCTTGTCCTAAGATGAATGGCACATTGGAAGCTGCTAACAAGAACATAAAAAAGATCTCAGTGAAGATGACAGACAACTATGAGGATTGGCACGAGTTCTTGCCATTTGCCTTGTGCGCCTATCGCACTTTTATTCATACTTCCACGAGCATGACCCCGTATTCCTTAGTCTACGGCATGGAAGTTGTCTTCCTTGCAGAGGTAGAGATCCCATCCCTTAGAATCTTATCACAGATAGGGCTATCAGAAGTTGAATGGGCCCGGTCTCGATATTAGCAACTGAGCATGATAAAGAAGAAGCACATGACCATGATGTGCCATGGATAATTGTACCAATGTCGCGTCGAGTGAGCATTCAACAAGAAAGTTAGACCCAGAGTCTTTGAAGAAGGTGACCTGGTCTTAAAGAAGTGCAACCAGGCCATGCTTGATCACAGAGGAAAGTTTGCCCCAACCTACGAGGGCCTATATGTGGTGAAAAAGGCTTTCTCTGGAGGAGCCTTAATCCTAGCCGATAGGGATAGGCACGACTTCAGTATGCCCACCAATTTCGATGCTATCATAGAGTACTTTGCATGAGGGAGCCTCTAAGTGAAAACTTTTTTTCTACATTCTTATGTAAACAGAAAAAAAAAAAAAAAGAAAAAAAAAAAAAGAAAAAAAAAAGGAAGGTAGATTAAAAACCTGAGAAGGCGGTCTACTAAAAAAGAGAGCAAAAGAAAGAGTGCGAGAGAGCCTGCTAGATTGAAAACTCGAAAGGGCGGTCTAGGAAAAAATTAAGGCAATCAAAATTTGTAATGTTAATTGAACTACATGATGACCTGATGCTTCCCCGTAGAGGTACGTAGGTAGCCAATTCTAGCACGATTACATTTTAGAAGAAAAATCAGTCAGTTGAATCCACTCGGGTTTATGATCAAGACCAAGGAAAGAAAGTATGCACCCTCTTGGGTTACTTTATGTTTGCAACGCGTATGGCCCATTGTGATTTGTTCAAAGATCTTATGGCACATGCCAACGTAAGATGTACCCCAATGGGAATGGGAAAGATCCATCTAGAACTGGATGTATCCTTTGGAACCTGAGATATTGATATGCATAGACTTACATTTACCATATTATTTGTATGATCTTGCATTTCCAAAGCATTTACACACATATTCATTAAATATGTCTGTCTTGTGCATTTCTAATCCTTTCATGCATTCATCATTATGCATCCAAACACAAACTTCATAAACATAAATATTTCCTAATAATCAATATATGCAAAAAACATCTTCGTTTCCACCTTCTTTTTGTTTTAAGCATGCCTTGCAAACTAGACTATGCTTTAGAAACACAAAAGTGGAAGGCCTCACATAATTGCCTAACAATTTATGAAGAACCTTTCCATACATGATGGAATACTAACTACATAGCTTATGTGCAAAATGAAAAGAAACAGAAAAGACTCCAACAAGTCAAACATGGTCCAAACAGTCTGACACTGCTTGTATAGCACCCCGAAGCTAGCAAGAAGAATTGGATCATCCGATGAATGATTATGAAGCAACCCTACTGCATTAAAGCTTAGATCTCTAGCAACCTCTCTAAGTTTGTTATATGAGTGTTGAAGACGAACCAACTCCCTCTCCATGCTGGGACTCGAGGTGGAGCTTTGCCTCTCTGTATCAAGTAGGGCTTGCAAAGTGCCAACCTCAGCAGTAGAAACTCTCAATACCTCCTCCTTCTCGGCTACCTCAGCTTGAAGGTGACAAAAAGCCAACTGTGGCTCACTAGGCTCATTAGCTGGCCCATATTCCAAGCTCAAAGTGGAATGGATGAAGGATCTAGCCTCCAATAGCCTCAATGCTAAATCATTAGCTTTGCTGCTCGCCTCAGCATGACTAGCCTCCACTATGGCCCTTTCCTCATCTCTCGTCTAATCCAAGACAGTAAATGATGAGAATCACAAAGCATTCAAGGATCCATTGCATGTTCCAGTTGGGCCTATTACTAAAGCAAGATCCAAGAAGATCAAAGAAGCACTTAATGGGCTGATTCAAGAGATTTGGGCTGATTCTAACACAGGACATTCCAAGCTTGACCCAAAGGAAGATGAAGGTGTAATAAATTTAATCCAAGCTATTGAGGGATGATCTACTTTGATTGGACGTGATTTATGGCGTGGATTAATGGCTGATTGACTTTCCAACCCCATATTAGTTTATAGCCATTTTTCCTATTCTGAAACTTATTATTTTAGACCAAATCCACCTTAATTTTAGGCTTTTATTATTTAGAACGTTTTTTTAGCTATTTTCCTATTTTGGATATGCTAATTTCAGACCAAATCAACTTTTATTTAGGGTTTTATTATTTAGTACGTTTTTCATATTTTTAATTTTTAGTCATGCCTTATAAGTAGCATGCACTCATTGTAATAGAGAAGGCTATTGAATAAAAATCAGAAAAGGTGAGGCTTTGCTCTTCTTTTGGTTCTTCAAGAACTGTGAACTTATCAGGGATTCTTCCTTGTGGCGTTCAAATTTTATACCTTTGGTTCATGATTCCGTTATAATCATTGGGTCAAGGTCTATTACTTATACCTCTGGTTCGTGTTTCGCTTGTAAACGTTGGGTTAGGGTTTTCTATCAAAATCTGAATTTTAGTTTTCTTGGGCAAGTATTCCAATATTTTTGTTGGGTCTCAAAGCGTGTCTATTGGGGTTCGCATCAGTAAATCTCAGAGTAAGGTCTACTAGCTCACTTTCTAAGCTCGCAACTCGAGATCTCAGCTGAGTACACTTCGCCTCTATGGCTGAAGGGACCAGACCCTTTTGCTTAAGCTCTACTTTAAGGGTGGTGAGCTCAGCCTTATAGTTCCTCCCTATCTCATTATAATCCTCCACTGTGGCATCAAGAAGCTCTTCGCAACAATCCCTATCCTTTATAGCCTTTGTCAGGCACTCATTCAAGTCTTTAAGAGTACTCTCAACTCTAACCTTAAACTCTAGCTTATAATCCCTTAATATATCAGCTGGAAGGCGGGGATTAAGAGGATCCAGAACCGATAGGTCAACAATGAAACATGGATCCGTGGTAGCTCTCCACTCACTAAAATCATCAATAGACCACTCATGATCATCCCCGGGGCAAGTAGGATAGTCAACAGTTAACCTGCGCTCCTTCTAGAGATTAGAAGCACGACTTATGATGACTATATCAATATCCTAGAGCCTATAATCACAAGTGATGACATAAAGTACCTAGAAAATACCCTGTGCTGATTACCCCTAAACTGCCTCATGGCCATACCTGGAAAGTACCCTGTGCAACCTTAGATGCCTACCAAAGGGATGCCAAGCAAACTGACACAATGGGTCCAACCTTGCCACCTAGTAATTCCCCACTTGACTTTCCACGTCCAATCAGTGGGACCCAAGCCAAATAGATACCGCAACCAACCGATGGTATCCCTAGTAAAAGGAAGATTAAGGGCTACAGTTATCATAATTCTATTCTTCCTCAAGAACCCCATGGGTTGTGCCCTAGATATCACACTCAGATGACTATAGAACTACAGTAGATGCACATAACAACCAAGGCTACCACTACCCATCTCACGACATAGAGAAAAAGTCTGAATAGTCTTAGGGAGGAGAGAAGGAATAAAGGAAGTGCTATGTGGCAGGGTACTTACTAGGGGTAGAACTACAAAGCTGATAGAATCTGAATGAGACGAATAGCACTGAGCCAAAGAAGGCCATTATGAAGGCCTAGCGCCTGTAGAAGGTATAATGCTCCTTAAAATCTACAAAGTCTCTTCGGTAAGCAGCAAGGCACTCAACTTCACCAAATTGATAGATTAGAAACTCCTAGGGGATGCTACCTCCTAAACCACTCCTATATTGGGTTAGAACATCCACTACAAACGTCTTTAGTCCTAATAGCTTCATCAACTGCATGTGGAAACGAGGTCGAGGTAGTGGTCGATAAATCTTACTCACAGGGGTAGGAAGAGAAAGAAAGCGATCATACTTCTCCAAAGTAGGGACCAAGTCCACATCTCCAATGGTGATGCACCTTAAAGTGGGATCCCAACAATTAACTATGGCCTTTAGTAAGTGCCAATCCATAGAAGTACAAAAGAGTGAAGTGGCATCTCTAAGGAATTGTTGGATGTAAGCCCAATCCTTAGAAGAGAATAAAGTCCACCACTTCTTGAGATCTGTTTCATGAAAAGTCTCTCACTCAATCTCCACCATAGTATCATAAGTCTTGAGCCCAAGAAAATCCATGCTCAAATATTAAAGAATCTGGTGTAGAAAAGCGTAGAAAAATGGTGTATCTAAGAGTTTTTAGTGAAGAAAAAGGTTAAGTGAAGACCCCAGAAATTGCAGACTAGAATATGGAAGGTCTGGGGGGGACCCAGCCCTTTATGCACACTTCCCAAGGCCAGCTCACATTGTGTGGCTGCCGGCCCTAGGCGGCGCACCTTGTGTAGCCGCCGCACCTCGGGACATGTGCCAAGGCTTTTCAACCCCCTATTACAAACCCACACATATTCTGAGCTTAAATCTAAAGGATGAAGGGTTTTGGATAGCTTTGGAGCAAAGATTCCCTTGGGTTTTGCACTAATAGTGGTGTGCGGCAGGTTCAATAGTAAACCGGTCCCTTAAGAGATTTTTTTGCATAACTGGGACCACACAAAGCCTACACTAGGGCTGTTTATCTTTTTGTGTCTCCTCTGACATCCCAAAATATCTTGAACCTCATTTTCAAAACCTAGTTTACTCGGTTCAGGGGTCAGTTTAGCCCCCATTGCCAGGATGTATAGTGGGATAGTGCTGAGGCCATTCCCAATCATTAGTAGCAATCCATCCAGCATGGTATGAAGATCACAACAATCAGTTCATGTAAGGAACCTTTCTCAAAGAACCATTCAGTTTAGTTGATAACCAAGTCAATTAATGCTTTCCACTGCATGGCGAGTACAAAATCCCGCTAAGGAAGTCCATGATCATCATTAGGGTTGTCCAGTGCGATTCTAATCCTGCTTCAAGTTGGTTGATCAGTTTAGAACTATATAAAACCCTACATTGGGGTAGTTTATTTTGTGTGATTTAGTCCATTTTCTGCTAGTTAGTATGCTCAAGAATGAGTACACCTTGCTAGGAACATTTCCTCTCATATCGAGAACTACATGAAACCTACACTGGGGCAGTTTCATTTCATGCGGCCTCTCCTTCTTCCATATCCCTTATCAGGTTAATCAGTATTAGATTTTATCGATAAACCTGTGAAAATACGGTGCGATGTGAATGAAGTGATAGTGCATGAGAACAATGGTACCACAACCTTATCAATGCTAAAGCAATATATAGAATCATACATGTAAGGCCTATTGAGAGGCAATGTCCATACATACATTAGGAGCCTACCAATGGGCGATATCCAAAATCATACATATAAGGCCTACCAAGAGGCAATGTACATACATACATCCAAGCCTACCAACAGGCGATATCAAGAAACATACATCCGAGCCTACCGAGAGGCAATGTCTATACATACATATATGCCTACCAAGAGGCAATATTAGAATACAGTTTAGGCCCATGATAGGGCAATCATACATACATGTCAAAAAGCCTACCAAGAGGTAATATCAAGATACAATTTGGACCTACTGTGGGACAATATAATATATACTGTTAGGACATATGTGTTTCATATGTTAGGATCATATGTCACTATTTTATGTAATTGGCTAATCCTTTGACAAAACACACTTTACTTGTAATTGGGTAGTTCTAGGATGTTTTTAATACTTTAAGAAACAAGGTTTCAAGATCAAGTGTTGAAGTCATCAAGTCTGTCCAAGAAAACAAGCTGAAAGTGCAAATTCATTAAATCTCGACAGCTGGCTCGATAGCTGCTCGACAGCTTATCTGTCAAGATTTAAGAAATTCAGAATTCTGATCTGATTTCTTGGAATCCGTGATTATGTGTTTAGGTCTTCTTTTCTCCTAACCCTAAACATATAAAAGGATTATTTTAAGGGCCATCAAAAGGTTCGCAAGTTGCACAAGCATTGAGAAAACTCTGTTCAAGCATATTGTGACCAGAGACGAAGTTCTTGCCCTAGTTCATCATTCTTGTGAAGAAGTTGCTGTGTATGTTCACCATTGGGTTTTATGACCAAGCATCTTCTTGATCTTCATCGTTGGAATGAATTGAAGAACTTTGCAGCCAACAACCTTCTTAGTTGGTGATTGAAGTCGCGTACTGGGATCCTCGCAATTGGTTAGTCATGTACTTGGGAGCCGTGCATCAAAGGGGAACTGTCACTACAGAATAAGTCCAATTGGGTATTAGGGTAAGGGTTCAACTGAAGGTTGGTAAGGTACTTGAGATTCCTTTACTTGTAACCACTTGTTGTGATAATAGTGGAGTTTTGGGAGTGGTGACCTGAAAATCACCCGGTGGGATTTTTGTCGTTAGGTTTTCCCTATTCGTAAACAAATCACCGTGTCATTTATTTTCCGCTGCATACTTTAGTTGTTTGGTGATTTATTTGTGCTACCATGTGCTTTGCATGTTAATTTGATTAATTAATAAACTTGGTTAATTAATAAGTTAATTTGTCATAAGGGGTCAATTCGTTTTTGGCCTATCATATACATGTCTGGCCCACCAAAGGGCAATGTCTACCAAGTACAAGAAAAATGAAACATACTTGTGTAGGGGCTACATCATCATGGTACAACATACATGGCTGGCCTAAGGAGAGTCATCATCTCTGATGATATCACTTGCGAAGTGCTCGGGATTGCTACCACTGGCATCATCACCTGTAGTGGGACCTATTAAAGGACCGGCTCGATACGTTGAAGAACTTGGGGCATATCCTGGAACCTGAAATGGTGCCTGATCTGGAAAAGGGCCCCGTGCCTAATCACCTAAGGGGCCATATCCCCAACTATAGGTTGGGCCTGGAGGAGTAGGTATATACTCTAACTCTTGTTGTCGAATAGAAGAGTCTGCTAGGAATATAAGGTGCTGGAGCTATAAGCATCATCTTCCCTCGCATCTCGTTGATCAGAACGCCGATGTAACCACAGAGCATGCTTATCTCAACCAGGAGCTGGCCCTCTCTCTCTTTGTAGCAATGGCATGGGCCTCCCTCTCTCTCTGCCATCGATAACTCTGTTGAGTTAATGATCTGGCAATCCCCTCCTACACATACCCATCCTAGCAGTGGTCGTGCCCTTAGGCTTTCTTACCCTGGCTTATATGGTATCTACATGTAACCTCAAGTGGGCCTCTGAAGCCCAACGAGCGCGTGCTATGCCACCACGTAATCTGCCCCCACTTATAGGGCAATCTTCGATACTTCCAGCCGAGGACCGTAGAAACCAAGTGACATAATCAGTATCCTTCGTAATGAAACCCTCGAAGGAACCTGTCCCATACTCAAGGTCGTCTAAGATCACCATTGAACAAGAAAGCTCACGAGGTGGGTCCTTGGGTACTCTAAAGACCGACATGACCTGATGGTAGGTCCTCTTAGCTAAAAAGAACTCCCATCTCAATAAAGTCCAGAACTAGCACTGTACACTCAACTTAGACATAGTAAGGGTGACTTCACACCTAGCCAACAATCGCCTATCATAAGGGTTGTTGAGTATCTCGCCTCAGGTGACATAATCTAGCGCAGCGCCGATGATGGATGGCCATGTCAAAATAACTCTGGTGATCGTATAGAGGGCCTAGGCATATGCCTTAGTATATATCATCGAAGACAGGCTAGAATACTGTGGATGCAGGTTCAGAATGTGCTTATAAGCCCATCACATCAAAATTTGCCAATAACCCTCGAGGCTCCTAAAGCCTTGTCTTGAAGCCTACCTCAAGTAAGTGATGAATAATTCGTAAGAAAGGGACTCCCAATCATAGGCCATATATTTGATACCATTCTCATGGTCGACATCAGTTGGCAAGTCAGCACCGACCAGTTGTTTCCAAAAAGGCAACTACTGATGAAGTAGAAGAAGAACCTTTTAAGGGCAATGTCGTTCAGCTCCGCCCCTCAAGTTATGTTCATCCTCAGCCACTCCATATGAATTTGAGGCTCATCTGTAGGCCCAAAGTACCATATCATCACTTGGGTAAGGGGATAGTTAATGCCCAAAAGCTCACTGGGGACGTCGAGGTCCACAAACTCAATCGGGACTGGATACCCACTGAATCTAAGGCCCAAAATGGTCTTCTAGTCAAGGGGAAGGATTGCATACTCCTTACAGCTTAAATGAAAAGTTCCTGTCTCCGCGTGGAACTACTGCGCCAAAGTCTCCACTATCACGTGCCTCATAGAATAGGCCAAAATCCTTAGGAAGCTCTCAAAGCCTTGCTTAATCAAAAATTCATAGCAGTGCGCATGAGTCCTAAAGTCAAACAGGTAAATAAGAATGGAGACTATGAGGCCTAGAAAAACGGAACATACTTGACTCTTTTGAGCCTGAGCAGAAGGATGCCTCTTTAGATCATGTTGTATATGGGTATCATCTATGCTATCATTAGTCTCTCTAGTGTATGCCTCGGCCTTGGCCAGACAAGGCAGAAATCTTGGCCTATGACAACGGTGCCTCGGAGCGCCTAGACCCCGTTTGGCCATGTCATCAGCCTCCAAATCCGCGTCCCGATCAAACATGAGCTCATCCTCTAACTCTACGCCCCTTAAGTCTCCTCCCTCCTTGGTCTGAGGGAATTGTGAAGAACCAGCTCCTAAACCAGTGCAAGATTAAGATGAGGAACTTGTTGCCTCCACTAAACATAGGCTCTTGGTGCGACATGCTTTGTGTATGCCTCTAGCAGGCAGTGTCATCACCACCTCAGTCAAACGTTGCTGAAGGGTTCGCATAACCTGCATGCTGGCCGAAATAGTGTCGTCACCACTGCTAGACAAGTCTACTCAAGATGGAGCAATAGTGGGAGCCTTCCCGCAATTTCTGCTAGATCTCACCCATCGAGACATGACCTGCGAAAGCAAATTCACAGTGATTAGTAAGAACAAAACATATGACAATGCAAATAAATAGGTAAGTATGTCAAACCCTACTGCATAACACATATCATGCATGCTCATACCAAAATGTCATGTTTTCTCAAAATATCAACATTTTCAAAAATACCTCTCTTGGGATTCAGATTCGGCAACAATAGTTTAATCCTATCGCTTTTGCCTCAAAAGTATCCAATTTTTCAAAATAACACTCTTGGGATTCAATTTCAGCAACGACAGTTTAATCCTATTGCTTTTGCCTCAAAAGTATCAATTTTCAAAATACCTCTCTTGGGATTCGGATTCGGCAATGACCATTTAATCCTATTGCTTTTGCCTGAAAAATATCAAGTTTTTCAAAATACCTCACTTGGGATTCAAATTCGGCAACGACCGTTTAATCATATCGCTACCTCAAAAGTGTCCAGATTTTCAAAATACCCCTCTTAGGATTCGGATTCGGTAGCAACCATTTTATCCTATCTCTTTTATCTCAAAAGTGTCAAAATTTTCAAAATACCCTTCTTTGAGATTCAAATTCAGCAATGACTGTTTAGTCTCACCAGGGTTCAGATTCGGTAATGATCGTTTAGTCTCATTAGGATCTAGATTTGGCAATGATCGTTTAATTCTATGTCTGTTTCAAGATTCAGATTCGGCAATGACCATTTTGTCTCATTGGGATTCAGATTCGACAGTGACCGTTTAATATCACTGGGATTTAGATTCGGCAGCGACCATTTAATCCCATGCCTTCTTCGAGATTCATAGTTCAGCAGCGATCGTTTAGTCTCACTAGGTTTTAGATTCGGCAACGACCATTTAGTCCTATGCATCCTATGCATTCATTAGGATTTATATTCGGCAACAACCGTTTAGTCCTATGCATTCATCAGGATTCAAATTCGGCAACGACCGTTTAGTCCTAGGCATCCTATCCCTTTTTAGAGATTCAGATTCAGTAGCAACCATTTAGTCTCACTAGGATTCAAATTTGACAACGACTGTTTAGTCCTATGCATCTTATGCATTCACTCGGATTCAAATTTGGCAATGACTATTTAGTCCTATGCACCCTATGCATTCACCAGGATTTAGATTTGACAATGACCATTTAGTCCTATACATCCTATGCATTCATCAGGATTCAGATTTGGCAACGACCGTTTAGTCCTAGGCATCCTATGCCTTCTTCAAGATTCAGATTTAGCAGCGACCGTTTAGTCTCACTAGGATTCAGATTTGGCAATGACTGTTTAGTCCTATGCATCCTATGCATTCATTAGGATTCAGATTCGATAGTGACCATTTAGTCCTAGGCATCCTATGCCTTCTTCAAGATTTAGATTCGGTAGCAACGTTTAGTCTCACCAGGTTTTAGATTTGGCAATGACTATTTAGTCCTAAGCATCCTATGCCTTCTTCGAGATTCAGATTCGGCAGCGATCGTTTAGTCTTACTAGGATTCAGATTTGGCAATGACCGTTTAGTCCTATACATCCTATGCGTTCACTAGGATTCAAATTCGGCAATGACTTTTTAGTATTATGCTTGGCAGCGACTATTTAGTCCTATGCATCCTATGCATTCACCAGGATTTAGATTCAGATTCAGCCACGACCGTTTAGTACTATGCATCCTATGTAGTCATTAGGATTCAAATTCGGCAATGATAGTTTAGTCTTAGACATCCTATGCCTTTTTCAAGATTCAGATTCAGCAGTGATCGTTTAGTCTCGCTAGGATTTAAATTCGGAAGTGACCATTTAATCTTATGTTTTCCAAAACTACCCTCACTCAAAATAACAATTTTTTTTTTTTTTTTTTACATTTTTAATCCTATCAAAATTTTCCATCTTTATTATGCATGGTCTCTCATATCTACATAGCTTTTCTTTTAGTTTTGTTAGTGTTTCATGTGTTTTCATAGCATCTACCATGTACAAGTTTGACCTGACGTTGGCTCCTAAAACCACCGAAACCCTAATTTTGGTATGAGCATCAGAATGGGTTGGGACGAGCGCCATTGTGAATATTATCAAATTCCCTTTCCAACGACTATTCATGGGTTGAAATCAGAGTTAAAATGGTTGAGCTATCCTAAAAACCGTGTAAAGCACGTCAGCACGATTCCCGAGGACTAACTTTTGATCCGATCGCCGAATTTCCAATTTATTTAATGTTCTCAAAACTATTCATCTAGAGCTTTTTAGGGACACCAAGATCAACTTAATCTGAGTTAAGGAAGACCTTAAAATATGCATCCAAACTTCAACCAGAAAAAGCCGAAACTACTAATGTCAATAGAAGTGGCCAGCGCACATTGTAGGGCCGCCAGAAGCAAACGGGTTAGAATTCCACTATAAGTGCTTCCAAACCCCTCTTTTTGGCACATATCCTCTCTCTCTTCTCTCTAATTTCTCTCCCAAACACATCCAAACTCCCTTGATTCTTCTATTTTCTCCACAATCACAAGGTAGTGTTCTTGCACTCAATCTTCCTCTCCTTGGTTCCATACCTTAGATTTGAGGTTTATGGGAGTGGATGTAGCTTTTTAGCTGCAATACACACCATTTTCATTTCATAACTTTTTCTTGTTCAATAATATGCTTTATTGCTTTTCCTAGCATGTTCTTGCTTTATTTTGCTTCCTAGCATGTTTCCTTGCTTTTTGCCATGATTTATTTCTTTGATGTTGTTGGCCTAGCCTTCTTGGTCTAGGATATGTCTAAATTTAATGTTTGTGCTTAGATCCACATGCTTTTAGGCTCCTTGTCCTTGCTACGTTTATGCTTAGATCTATATGCCTATGTGTTCTTTACCGTGTTTATGCTTAGATATACATGCCTATGTGTTCTTTGCCATATTTATGCTTATATCTATGTGTTTATGGGCCTCCTGTCATGCCTATGCTTAGATCCATGTGTTTATACGCTCCATGCCATACTTATGTCTCTAGATCTATATGTTGGTTGCTATGCCATGTGCTTTTATAGCCACTTTGTTCCTTAATGTCTCTCTTTCTTGTGTTTTGGCCCTTATTGGTAGGGTGTAGATCTAGATCCTGTGGTCTAGGCCTACACCCATCCACCTAGGCCTATATCAAAAGGTTTGGATCATTTCCTTTTTGCGTGTTTATGTTTGCTTGCTTGCTTCTATGCTTTATCTCAATGTTTGCCTATCTAGATCTAGGCTTTGCCATGCTTCCTACCCTCTGGGGGTTTGTTTCTATCGGTCTTTGAGGCCATTTGCTTGTGCGTTTGCATCCATCCCTCCTAGGGCTTGTTTGGATGTAACCACTTGCGAGATACAACTCTGTGGTGTTCTTGTGCTTGATTCACACCTTTGTTCATTCCGTGCGATGTTCATATGCTTGCCTTGCTTTCTTGGTGCTACCCGTTTGGCTTTCTTTTCTTCTTTTGCATCTTTGAACACTTGCCTACATGTTCATGCATAAGTCTACGTGTCGTCCATACTTCAATCCAACGGAACTATAGACCTTCGATCCAAACCTACATTTGTCCTCCTAGGATACCCTCTTTCGTTTGAAAACATGCTTGTTTGCCCTTTCATATGCTTAGCATGCTTTGTTTGCCCCCCCAGTTGGCTCTCTTTGTTAGTGTGTTCTTTGCATGTTCTACCTATTTCCTTTATTTCTATCTTTGCTTGTCTGATGGCCTGTTTCTTTTGTCTTTGCATGTACATGTATGGAACATGGACACTTGGAGCAAAGGTGCGACCAATTAGGCACGACCAAAGGGCAAGGATGCAAGTAAGAAGATGCAAGCCCACAAAGGGAAATACTAAATAGATTATTGGCCATGCTTGTTTATTCCAATTTCTATTTTTCGAGATCTAGTTCGACCGTGCTCATTTAAACTCACGCGGATTAATTCGGCCATGCTCGTTTAATCCTATCTATCGTTTCGAGATTTAATTGCACCGTGCTCGTTAAATCTCACGCGGATTCTATTCGGCCATGCTCTTTTAATCCTATCCATCTTTCCGAGATTCAATTCGATTGTGCTTGTTTAATCTCACGTGGATTCAATTTGGCCATGCTCGTTTAATCCTATCTATCTTTTTCAAGATTCAATTTGACCATGCTCGTTCAATCTCACACAGATTCAATTCAGCCACACTCGTTTAATCCTATCTATCTTTACAAGATTCAATTCCACCGTGCCCATTTAATCTCACACGAATTCAATTCTGCCATGCTCGTAAAATCCTATCTATCTTTTTCGAGATTCAATTTGACCATGCTCATTTAACCTCATGTGGATTAAAATCAACCACACTTTCTTAATCCTATCTACCTTTTTTGAGATTTAGTTTGACCGTGCTCATTTAATCTCAGGAGCATTCAATTTGGCCATGCTCGTTTAACCTTATCTATCTTTTCGAGATTCAATTTGACCGTGCTCGTTTAATCTCACGCGGATTCAATTTGGCCATGCCAGTTTATTCCAATCTATCTTTTTAGACATTCAATTCGGCTGTGCTCGTTTAATCTAATGCGGATTCAATTTGGTCTTGCTCATTTAATCCTATCCATCTTTTTGAGATTCAATACGACTGTGCTCATTTAATCCCATGCGGATTCAATTCGGCCATGCTCGTTTATCCTATCTATCCTTTTTGAGATTCAATTCAATAGTGCTCATTTAATCTCGCACGGATTCAATTTGGACATACTCATTAAATCCTATCTATCTTTTTCGAGATTCAATTCGACTGTGCTCATTTAATCTTGGATTCAATTCGGCCATGCTCGTTTATCCTATCTATCCTTTTTGAGATTCAATTCAATAGTGCTCATTTAATCTCGCACGGATTCAATTTGGACATACTCATTAAATCCTATCTATCTTTTTCGAGATTCAATTCGACTGTGCTCATTTAATCTTGGATTCAATTCGGCCATGCTCGCCTATCTATCTTTTTTCGAGATTCAATTCGACCTTGCTCGTTTAATCTCTCGCAAATTCAATTCGGCCATGCTCCTTTAATCCTATCTATCTTTTTTAAGATTCAATTCGACTGTACTTGTTTAATCTAACGCAGATTTAATTTGGTCATTCTCATTTAATACTATCTATCTTTTCCAAGATTCAATTCAACCGTGCTCGTTTAATCTCACGCGGATTTAATTCGGCCATTATCGTTTAATCCCATTTATCTTTTTCAAGATTCAATTCGAACGTGCTGGTTTAATCTAATGTGGATTCCATTTGGCGATGCTCGTTTAATCCTATCTATCTTTTTCAAGATTCAATTCGACCATGCTTATTTAATCTCACGTGGATTCAATTCAGCCATGCTCGTTTTATCCTACCTATATTTTTGAGATTCAATTCAACTGTGCTGGTTTAATCACACATCGATTCAATTTGGCCATGCTCGTTTAATCTTATCTATCTTTTTCAAGATTCAATTTGACCATGCTCGTTTAATCTCACGCGGATTCAATTCATCCATGCTCGTCTAATCCTATCCATCTTTTTCAAGATTGAATTTGACTGTGCTCGTTCAATCTTACGTAGATTCAATTCAGCCATGCTCCTTTAACCCTATCTATCTTTTTTGAGATTCAATTTGACCGTGCCCATTTAATCTCATGCAGATTCAATTCAACCATGCTCGTTTAATCCTATCTATCTTTTTCAAGATTCAATTCGACTGTGCTTATTTAATCTCACGCGGATTCAATTTAGCCATGCTCGTTTTATCCTATCTACATTTTTGAGATTCAATTCAATGTTGCTCGTTTAATCTCACACGGATTCAATTCGTCCATGCTCGTCTAATCCTATCTATCTTTTTCGAGATTGAATTTTACTATGCTCGTTTAATCTCACATAGATTCAATTCAGCCATGCTCCTTTAACCCTATCTATCTTTTTCGAGATTCAATTTGACCATGCCCGTTCAATCTCCCGGCGATTCAATTTAGCCATGCTCGTTTAATCCTATCTATCTTTTAGAGATTCGATTCAACCGTGCTCATTTAATCTCACGCAGATTTAGATCGAACATGCTCGTTTAATCCTATCTATCCTTTTCGAGATTCAATTCGACAATGCTCATTTAATCTCATATGGATTCAATTCGGTTATTCTCATTAAATCCAATCTATTTTTTTCGAGATTCAATTTGATTGTGCTCGTTTAATCTATCTTTTTCTAGATTCAATTCTACCTTGCTCCTTTAATCTCTTGCAAATACAATTTGGTTGTGCTCCTTTAATCCTATCTATCTTTTTCGAGATTCAGTTCGACCATACTCGTTAACTCAAACGTGGATTTGTTTCAGCCATTCCCGTTTAATCCTACCTATCTTTTCTAGGATTCAATTCAATCGTGCTAGTTTAATATCGTGAAGATTTAATTCGTCCACTCTCGTTTAATCCAATTTATCTTTTTCAAGATTCAATTTGACTTTGCTCGTTTAATCTCATGCAGATTCAATTCAGGCAAGCTCCTTTAACCCTAGCTATTTTTTTCGAGATTCAATTCGACCACGCAGATTTAATCTCACACGGATTCAATTCGAGTATCCTTTTTGAGATTCAATTCGACCGTGCTTGATTAATCTTGTGCGGTTTCAATTCGGTCATCCTCGCTAAATCCTATCTATCTTTTTCAAGATTCAATTCGACTGAGCTCGTTTGATCTCACGTGGATTCGATTCAGCCATGCCCGTTTAATCCTATCTACATTTTTGAGATTTAATTCGACAGTGCTCATTTAATCTCACGTAGATACAATTTGGCCATGCTCGTTCAATCGTATCTATCTTGTTCGAGATTCAATTTGACCATGCTCATTTAATCTCATGCGGATTCAATTTGGCCAGGCTCGTTTAATCCTATCTATCTTTTTCGAGATACAATTCGACTGTACTTGTTTAATCTCACGCGGATTCAATTCGGACAAGCTCGTTCAATCCTATCTATCTTTTCGAGATTCAATTTAACTGTACTCTTTTAATCTCACGCACATTCAATTCGGCCATGCTCGCTTAATCCAATCTGTCCTTTCGAGATTCAGTTTGACTGTTCTCGTTTAATCTCGTGCAGATTCGGTTCAGCCATGCTCAGTTAATCCTATCTATCCTTTTCGAGATTTAATTTGACCGTGCTCGTTTAATCTCCTGGCGATTCAATTCAGCCATGCTTGTTTAATCCTTTCTATCTTTTTCGTGATTCAATTCAACCGAGCTCATTTGATCTCAGGTGGATTCGATTCAGCTATGCTCGTTTAATCCTATCTACATTTTTGGGATTTAATTTGACAATGCTTGTGTAATCTCACACAGATTCAACTCGGCCATGCTCGTTCAATCATATCTATCTTGTTCGAGATTCAATTTGACCATGCTTATTTAATCTCACGTGGATTTGATTAGGCCAGGCTTGTTTGATCCTTTCTATCTTTTTCGAGATACAATTCGACAGTACTTGTTTAATCTCACACGGATTCAATTTGGACAAGCTCGTTCAATCCTATCTATCTTTACGAGATTCAATTTCACTGTGCTTGTTTAATCTCACGCGGATTCAATTCGGCCATGCTTGCTTAATCCAATCTGTCCTTTCGAGATTCAGTTTGACTGTGCTCGTTTAATCTCGTGCGGATTTGGTTCGGCCATGACCGGTTAATCCTATCTATCCTTTTTGAGATTCAATTCGATCGTGCTCGTTTAATCTCTTGGCAATTCAATTCAGCCATGCTCATTTAATCCTATCTATCTTTTTGAGATTCAATTCAGCCATGATCATTTAATCCTATCTATCTTTTTGAGATTCAATTCAGCCATGATCATTTAATCCTATCTATCTTTTTGAGATTCAATTCCACTGTGCTCATTCAATTCGGCCATGCTCACTTAATCCTATCTGTCATTTCGACATTTAATTCCTCCGTGCTCGTTTAATCACATGCAGATTCAATTCAGCAATGCTCATTTAATCCTATCTATCTTTTCGAAATTCAGTTTGACTGGGCTAGTTTAATCTTGTGCGGATACGATTTGGCCATGCTTGTTTAATTCCATCTATCCTTTCCAAGATTCAATTCGACAGTGCTCGTTTCATCTTCCAGGGATTCAATTCAGCCTCGCTCGTTTAATCCTATCTATCATTTTGAGATTCAATTCCATCGTGCTCATTCAATCTCACGCGGATTGAATTAGGCCATGCTCGTCTAATCCTATCTATCTATTCAATTTGACAGTGCTCATTAACTCCCACGCAAATTCAATTCGTCCATGCTTGTTTTATCCTATCTACCTTTTTCAAGATTCAATTCGATCATGCTCGTTTAATCTCACGCACATTCAATTCGACCCTGCTCGTTTAATCCAATCTATCTTATTGATATTCAATTTGACCACGATCGGTTAATCTCACACTGATTCAATTCAGCCATGCTTGTTTAATCCAATCTATCTTTTTCGAGATTTGGTTTGACCGTGCTTGACTAATCTCATTGGATTCAATTCGGCAATGCTTGTTTATTCCAATCTTTCTTTTTCGATATTTTGTTTGACCGTGCTCATTTAATTTATCGCAGATTCAATTCGGCCATGCTTGTTTAATCCCATCCATCATTTCGTGACTCAATTCAACTGTGTTCGTTTAATCTCACGTAGATTCAATTCGGCCATGCTCGTTTTATTCGATCTTCCTTTTCTGAGATTCAATTCGATAGTGCTCGATTAATCTCATATGGATTCAATTCAGCCATGCTCATCTAATTCTATCTACCTTTTTCGAGATTTAATTTAATTGTGCTCATTTACTCTCACACAGATTCAATTCAGCCATGCTCATTTAATCTATCTACAATTTCGAGATTCAATTCAACCGTGCTCGTTTAATCTCATGCAGATTCAATTCGACCATGCTCATCTAGTCCTATCCATCTTTTTTGAGATTCAATTTGGGCATGCTCGTTTCATCCCATCTACATTTTTCGAGATTCAGTTCGATCGTGCTTGTTTAATCTCACGCGCATTTAATACCACCTGGCTTATCTAATCCTATCTATCATTTCCAAGATTCAATTTGACTGTGCTTGATTAATCTCACCCGGATTCAATTCGGCTATACTTGTTTATTCCTATCGTTCATTTTCGAGATTCAGTTTGACCGTGCTCGTTTAATTTCACGCGGATTCAATTTGGCCATGCTAGTCTAACCTTGTCCATCTTTTTCGAGAATCAATTTAACTGTGCTCATTTACTCTCATGTAGATTCAATTTGGCCTTGCTCATTTTATCCCATATATGTTTTTCGAGATTCAATTCGATTGTGCATGTTTAATCTCATGCACATTCAATTTGGCGTTTCTCGTCTAATCATATCTATCTTTTTCGAGATTCAATTTGACTATGCTTGATTAATCCAATCTATCCTTTTCGAGATTCAGTTTGACCGTGCTTGATTAATCTCACCAGATTCAATCCGGCTATGCTTGTTTATTCCAATCTTTCTTTTTTCGAGATTCAGTTCAACCGTGCTCATTTAATTTCACGCGGATTCAATTCGGCCATGCTTGTTTAATCCCATCCTTCTTTCTGTGACTCAATTCGACTGTGTTCGTTTAATCGCACGCAGATTCAATTCGGCCTTGCTCATTTTATCCTATCTTCATTTTTCGAGATTCAATTCAATCGTGCTCGATTAATCTCCCGGGGATTCAATTCGACCATGCTTGTTTTATCCTATCAACAATTTTGAGATTCAATACGACCGTGCTCATTTAATCTCACGCAGATTCAATTCGGCCATGCTCGTCTAGTCCTATCAATCTTTTTCAAGATTCAATTTAATTGTGCCCATTTACTCTCGTGCAGATTCTATTTGGCCAAGCTTGTTTTATCCCATCTACATTTTTCGAGATTCAGTTTGACCGTGCTCAATTAATCTCACATGCATTCAATTTGGCCCGACTTGTCTAATCCTATCTATCATTTTCCGAGATTCAATTTGACCGTGCTTGATTAATCTCACATAGATTCAATTCGGCTATACTTGTTTATTCCATTCGTTCATTTTCGCGATTCAGTTCAACCGTGCTCGTTTAATTTCACTCAGATTCAATTTGGCCATGCTTGTTTAATCCCATCCATCTTTCCATGACTTAATTCGACTTTGTTCGTTTAATCTCATGTGGATACAATTTGGCCATGCTCGTTTTATCCCATCTACGTTTTTCGAGATTCAATTCAATCGTGCTCGTTTAATCTCTCGCGCATTAAATTCGGCTTAGCTCATCTAATCCTATCTATCTTTTTCGAGATACAACATGACTGTGCTCATTTACTCCCACGTAGATTCAATTTGGCCATGCTCATTTTATCCTATCAACACTTTTCGAGATTCAATTTGATCACGCTCCTTTAATCTCACATGCATTCAATTTGGCCATACTATTTGACCCTACTTATGTTTTTGAGATTCAATTTGAATGTGCTCGATTAGCCTTACACCGATTCAATTCGGCCATGATTGTTTAATCCAATCTATCTTTTTCAAGATTCAATTTGACCGTGCACGTTTAACCTCACGTAGATTAAATTCGGCCATGCTTGTTTTTTCCACTCTTTCTTTTTCGAGATTCAGTTTGGTCGTGCTCATTTAATTTCACTCGGATTCAATTCGGCCATGCTTGTTTAATCCTACCCATCTTTCCGTGATTCAATTCGACTGTGCTCGTGTAATCTCACGCAAATTCAACTTGGCCATGCTCATTTTATCCTATTTATGCTTTTCGAGATTCAATTCGACCATGCTTGTTTAATCTTGCATAGAATCAATTCCATCATGCTTGCTAAATCCTATCAATCTTTTTCGAGATTTAATTAACATAGTCCCTTCTGTTCTCACATGCGTTCGATTCAGCCATGCTCGCTTTATCCCATTTATGTTTTTCTATATTCAATCGAACGTGCTTGTTTGATCACACGTGCATTCAATTCAGCCGGGCTCATTAAATCCGATCTATCTTTTTCGAGATTCAATTTAACTATGCTCATTTACTCTCATGCATATTGTTAGGACATATGTGTTTCACATGTTAAGAACATATGTTTATGTAATTGGCCTATCCTTTGATAAAACACATTTTACTTGTACTTTTGGTAGATTTAGGATGTGTTTAAATACTTCAAGAAACCATGTTTCAAGATCAAGTGTTGAAGCCTTCAAGTCTGTCCAAACAAACAAGTTGATAGTGCAAAATCATTAAAGCTCGATTGCTGCTTGATAGCTGCTCAACACCTCCTATCTGTTGAGGATTAAGAATTTTAGAATTCAAGTATGATTTGCTTGGGATCCGTGAATATGTCTTTGGGCCTTATTTTCTCCTAACCCTAGACATATAAAAGGATTGTTTTAAGGGCCGTCAAATGGTACACAAGTTGCACAAACTTTGAGCAAACTCTGTTCAAGCAAATTGTGATCGGAGACGAAGTTCTTGCCTTAGTTCATCTCTTTCTCTTGAAGAAGTTGCTATGTATTTTCATCGTAGGGTTTTGTGACCAAGCATCTTCTTGACCTTTATCGTGTGGATGAATTGAAGAACTTTGCAGTCGACAATCTTCTTAGCTGGTGATTGAAGTCGTGTATTGGGATCCGCGCAATTGGTTAGTCACGTACTTGGGAGCCGTGCATCAGAAAGGGGAAACTGTCACTACAGAGCAAGTGCATTTGGGTATTGGGGTAAGGGTTCAACTATCGGTTGGTAAGGTACTTGGGATTCCTTTACTTGTAACTGCTTGTTGTGATAATAGTGGAGTTTCCAGGAGTGGTGACCTGAAAATCACCCGATGGGGTTTTTGCCATTAGGTTTTCCCCATTCGTAAACAAATCACTGTGTTATTTATTTTCCACTGCATAATTAGTTTATTGGTGATTTGTTTGTGCTACCACGCGTTTGCATGATGAATTGATTAATTAAGAACTTGGCTAATTAATTAATTAATTTCTATCACAAGGGGTCATTCAGTTTGTGGCCTATCACATATTCAACTCAGCCATGTTCGTTTTATCCTATCTAAATTTTTCGAGATTCAATTCGATCGTGCTCGTTTAATCTCACGCACATTCAATTGGGCCCTACTCGTCTAATCCTATCTATTTTTGCGAGACTCAATTTGACTGTGCTAATTTACTCTCAGGTAGATTCAATTTAGCGATACTCGTTTTATCCCATCTACATTTTTCAAGATTCGATTCAATCATGCTCATTTAATCTCACGTACATTCAATTCCACCTGGCTCGTTTAATCCTATCTATCTTTTTTGAGATTCAATTTGACTGTGCTAATTTACTTTCACGCAAATGAGCACAATCAAATTGAATCTCCAACTTTTTCGAGATTCAATTTGATTGTGCTCATTTACTCTGACGCAGATTCAATTTGGTCATGCTCGTTTTATCCCACCTACATTTTTCTTGATTCAATTCGATCATGCTCGTTTAATCTCACGCGAATTCAGTTCGGCCTGGCTCGTCTAATCCTATCTATCTTTTTTGAGATTCAATTTAAATGTGCTCATTTACTCTCACGCAGATTCAATTTGGCCATACTCATTTTATCCTATCTATCTTTTTTGAGATTCAATTCTATCTTACTCGTTTAATCTCACGCGGATTCAATTCGGCTATGCTTGTCTAATCCTATCTATCTTTTTCGATATTCAATTTCACTAGGTTCATTTACACTCACATAGATTAAATTCGGCTATGCTCGTTTTATCCCATCTACGTTTTTTGAGATTCAATTTGATCGTGCTCATTTAATCTCTCGCACATTAAATTCAGCTCTGCTCGTCTAATCCCATCTATCTTTTTCGAGATTCAATTTAATTATGTGCATTTACTCTCACACATATTCAATTTGGCCATGCTCGTTTTATCCTATCTACCATTTACGAGATTCAATTCCATCTTGCTTGTTTAATCTCACGTGGATTTAATTCAGCCAGGCTTGTCTAATCCGATCTATCTTTTTCGGGATACAATATGACTGTGCTCATTTACTCTCACATAGATTCAATTTGGCCATACTCGTTTTATCCTATCAACGCTTTTCGAGATTCAATTCGATCATGCTCCTTTAATCTCACACACATTCAATTCGGCCCTATTGTTTGATCCTACCTATGATTTTGAGATTCAATTTGACCGTGCTCGATTAATCTCACACCGATTCAATTCAGCCCTGATTGTTTAATCCAATCTATATTTTTTGAGATTCAATTTGACCGTGCACTTTTAATCTCACGCAGATTCAATTCGGCCATGCTTGTTTTTTCCACTATTTCTTTTCCGAGATTCAGTTGGACCGTGCTTATTTTATTTCACTCGGATTCAATTCGGCCATCCTTGTTTAATCCTACCCATCTTTCCGTGATTCAATTCGATTGTGCTCGTCTAATCTCACGAGAATTCAACTCAGCCATGCCCATTTTATCCTATCTATGCTTTTCGAGATTCAATTTGATCGTGCTTGTTTAATCTCGTGCATAATCAATTCCGTCATGCTTGCAAAATCCTATCTATCTTTTTCGAGATTCAATTAACATTTGCCCTTTTGTCTCATGTGCGTTCGATTCAGCCGTGCTCGCTTTATCCCATCTACATTTTTTGAGATTCAATTCGAACCTGCTTGTTTAATCACACGCGCATTCAGTTCGGCCTGGCTCGTCTAATCCAATCTATATTTTTTGAGATTCAATTTAACAATGCTCATTTACTCTCATGCATATTCAACTCAGCCATGCTAATTTTATCCTATCTAACTTTTTCGAGATTCAATTCGATCTTGCTCGTTTAATCTCACGCGCTTTCAATTCCACCCTGCTTGTCTAATCCTATCTATCTTTTTCGAGATTCAATTTGACTGTGCTAATTTACTTTCACGCAAATTCAATTCGGCCATGCTCATTTTATCCTATCTATCCTTTTCGAGATTCAATTCTACCTTGCTTGTTTAATCTCAGGCAGATTCAATCTGGCCATGATCGTCTAATCCTATCCAACTTTTTCGAGATTCAATTTGACTGTGCTCAATTTACTCTCACGCAGATTCAATTTGGTCATGCTCGTTTTATCCCACCTACGTTTTTCATGATTCAATTCGATCGTGCTCGTTTAATCTCACGCAAATTCAGTTCAGCCCAGCTCGTCTAATCGTACCTATGTTTTTCGAGTTCCAATTCAAATGTGCTCATTTACTCTCATGCTGATTCAATTCGACCATACTCGTTTTATCCTATCTACCTTTTTTGAGATTCAATTTTATCTTGCTCGTTTAATCTCACGTGGATTCAATTCAGCCATACTTTTTTAATCCTATCTATCTTTTTCGATATTCAATTTCACTGGGCTCATTTACACTCATGTAGATTCAATTCGGCCATGCTTGTTTTATCCCATCTACATTTTTCGAGATTCAATTCGATTGAGCTCGTTTAATCGCACGCGAATTCAGTTCGGCCCGGCTCACCTAATTCTATCTACCTTTTTCTAGATTCAATTTAAATGTGCTCATTTACTCTCACACATATTCAATTCGGCCATACTCATTTTATCCTATCTACCTTTTTTGAGATTCGATTCGATCAAGCTTTTTTAATCTCACACGCATTCAATTCGGCTCGGCCCATCTAATCTGATCTATCTTTTTTGAGATTCAATTTAATTGTGCTCATTTACTCTCATGCAGATTCAATTCAGCCATGCTCGTTTTATCCTATCTAACTTTTTTGAGATTCAATTCGATCTTTCTCATTTACTCTCACGCAAATTCAAAACAGCCATACTTGTTTTATCCTATCTACCTTCTTTCAAATTCAATTCTATCTTGCTCGTTTAATCTCACGCGGATTCAATTTGGCCATGCTTGTCTATTCCGATAAATCTTTTTCGCGATTCAATTGAACTGTCCTCATCTACTCTGATGTAGATTCAATTTGGCCATGCTCGTTTTATCCCGTCTATGTTTTTTGAGATTCAATTCGGTCATGCTCGTTCAATCTCACGCTCGTTCAATTCCTCCTGGCTCGTTTAATCAAATCAAACTTTTTCAAGATTCAATTTCACTGTGCTTATTTACTATCACATAGATTCAATTTGGCCATGCTCGTTTAATCCCATCTACGTTTTTCGAGATTCAATTCGATCGTGCTCGTTGAATCTTATGCGCTTTAAATTCGGTCTTGATCGTTTAACCCTATATATCTTTTTGAGATTCAATTTGACCAATTCAATTCGGCCATGCTTGTTTAATCCGATCTATCTTTTTTGCGATTCAGTTTGACCGTGCTTGTAGAATCTCACGTGGGTTCAATTCGACCATGCTTGTTTATTACAATCTTTCTTTTTCGTGATTCATTTCGACCGTGCTTGTTTAATTTCACGCAAATTCAATTCAACGTGCTTGTTTAATCCAAACAATCTTTTTCAAGATTCAATTTGACCATGCTCGTTTAATCTCACGCAGATTCAATTTGGCCATGCTCGTCTAATCCAATCCATTTTTTTCGAGATTCAATTTGACTGTCCTCATTTACTCTCATGTAGATTCAATTTAGCCATGGTCGTTTTATCCCATCTACTTTTTTTCGAGATTTAATTCGATCATGCTTGTTTAATCTTATGTGCATTCAATTCCTCCTAGCTCGTCTAATCCTATTTATCTATTTCAAGATTCAATTTGACTGTGCTCATTTACTTTCTTGAAAATTCAATTCGTTCATGCTCATTTTATCCTATCTATCCTTTTCGAGATTAAATTCGATCGTGCTTATTTAATCTCATGCAGATTCAATTTGGCCATACTCTTCAAATCCTATATAACTTTTTTGAGATTCAATTTGACTGTGCTCATTTACTCTCACGCAAATTCAATTTGGTCATGCTCGTTTTATCCCACCTACGTTTTTCAGGATTCAATTTGATCGTGCTCGTTTAATATCACGAGAATTGAGTTCGGCCCAGCTCATCTAATCCTATCTATCTTTTTTGAGATTCAATTTAAATATGCTCATTCACTCTCACTCAGATTCAATTCGGCCATACTCGTTTTATCCTATCTACCTTTTCTAAGATTCAATTCGATCTTGCTCGTTTAATCTCACGCAGATTAAATTCGGCCATGCTTGTTTAATCCTATCTATCTTTTTTGAGATTCAATTTGACTATGCTCATTTACTCTCACGTAGATTCTATTCGGCCATGCTCGTTTAATCCCATCAACGTTTTTCAAGATAAAATTCGATCGTCCTCTTTTAATCTCACGCACATTAAATTCGGCCATGCTCATTTAACCATGTCTATCTTTTTGAGATTCAATTTGACCGTTCTCGGTTAATATCACGTGGATTCAATTCGGCCATGCTTGTTTATTCCAATCTTTCTTTTTCATGATAAAGTTCGACCATGCTCGTTTAATTTCACACAGATTTAATTCGACGTGCTTGTTTAATCCAATCAATATTTTTAGAGATTCGGTTTGACCGTGCTCGTTTAATCTCATGCAGATTCAATTCGGCCAAGCTCATCTAATCCAGTCCATTTTTTTCAAGAGTCAATTTGACTGTCCTCATTTACTCTCATGCAAATTCAATTTGGCCATTATCGTTTTATCCCATCTACGTTTTTTGAGATTTAATTCGATCGTGCTTGTTTAATCTCATGCGCATTCAATTTCACCTGGCTCGTCTAATCCTATCTATCTTTTCTGAGATCCAATTTGACTGTGCTCATCTACTGCCATGTAAATTCAATTTGCTCAAGCTCATTTTATCATATCTATCCTTTTTGAGATTAAATTCAACCATGCTTGTTTAATCTCTTGTAGATTCAATTTTGCCATGCCATTCAAATCCTATCCAACTTTTTCGAGATTCAATTTGACTGTCCTCATTTACTCTCATGCAGATTCAATTCGGTCGTGCTCGTTTAATCTCACGTGCAATTAATTCCGGCCGGCTTGTCTAATCCAATCGATCTTTATTGAGATTCAATTTGACTGTGCTCATTTACTTTCACTTAAATTCAATTTTTCCATGCCCATTGTATCCTATCTATCCTTTTTTCGAGATTCAATTTGACTGTCATCATTTACTCTCATGTAGATTCAATTTAGCCAAGCTAGTTTTATCCCATCTACATTTACTAGATTCAATTCGATCGTGCTCATTTAATCTCACACGAATTCAGTTCGGCCCAGCTTGTCTAATCCTATCTATCTTTTTCGAGATTCAATTTAAATGTGCTCATTTACTCTCACACTGATTCAATTTGGCCATGCTCATTTTTTCCTATCTACCTTTTTTGGGATTCAATTCTATCTTGCTTGTTTAATCTCACACTGATTCAATTCGGCCATGCTTGTCTAATCCTATCCATCTTTTTCGAGATTCAGTTTGACTGGGCTCATTTACACTCACGTAGATTCAATTCAGCCATGCTCGTTTTATCCCATCTACGTTTTTCGAGATTCAATTTGATCGTGCTCGTTTAATCTCACGTTAATTCAGTTCTGCTCGGCACGTCTAATCCTTTCAACCTTTTTTGAGATTCAATTTAAATGTTCTCATTTACACTCATGCAAATTCAATTCAACCATACTCGTTTGATCCTATCTACCTTTTTTGAGATTTAGTTTGATCGTGCTCTCTTAATCTCACGTGCATTCATTTCGGCCCAGCTCGTCTAATCTGATCTATCTTTTTCAAGATTCAATTTAACTGTGGTAATTTACTCTCGTGCAGATTCAATTCAGCCATGCTCATTTTATCCTACCTAACCTTTTTGAGATTCAATCCGATCTTGCTCGTTTAATCTCACGCGGATTCAATTCGGCCATGCTCGTCTAATCCAATCCATTTTTTTCGAGATTCAATTTGACTTTCCTAATTTACTCATGCAAATTCAATTTGCCCATGCATGTTTTGTCCCGTCTACGTTTTTTCGAGATTCAATTTGATCGTGCCTGTTTAATCTCACGCACATTCAATTCCCCCAGACTCATCTAATCCTATCTATCTTTTTCGAGATTCAATTTGACTATGCTCATTTACACTCACATAGATTCAATTCGGCAATGCTCGTTTAATCCCATCAATGTTTTTCGAGATTCAATTCGATCGTGCTCGTTTAATCTCACGCGCATTAAATTTAGCCCTGCTCGTTTAACCATGTCTATCTTTTTGAGATTCAATTTGACCATGCTCGGTTAATCTCACACTGATCTATCTTTTTTGCGATTTAGTTTGATCATGCTTGATTAATCTCGTGTGGATTCAATTTGGATGTGCATGTTTATTCCAATCTTTCTTTTTTGAGATCCAGTCTAGCTGTGCTCTTTTAATTTCACGCAGATTCAATTCGGCCATGCTTGTTTAATCC
Organism: Quercus agrifolia; assembly: GCA_029955455.1. Classification (NCBI taxonomy): domain Eukaryota; kingdom Viridiplantae; phylum Streptophyta; class Magnoliopsida; order Fagales; family Fagaceae; genus Quercus; species Quercus agrifolia. The sequence goes on along the minus strand of JARQAD010000004.1, from coordinate 39,286,028 downwards.
ATTCTATCTTTTTCAAGATTTAGTTTGATCGTGCTCATTTATTCTCACGCAGATTCAATACGGCCATGATCGTCTAATCCTATCCAGCTTTTCGAGATTCAATTTGACTTTCCTCATTTACTCTCTTACAAATTCAATTTGGCCATGCTCGTTTTATCCCATCCACATTTTTCGAGATTCAATATGATCGTGCTTGTTTAATCTCATGTGAATTCAATTTCGCACGGCTCGTCTACTCCAATTGATCTTTTTTGAGATTCAATTTGACCGTGCTTGTTTAATCTCATGCAAATTCAATGTTGCCATGCTCGTCTAATCCAATCCAACTTTTTCAAGATTCAATTTGACTGTCCTCATTTACTCTCACGTAGATTCAATTTGGCTGTGCTTGTTTAATCCAGTCTATCTTTTTCAAGACTCAGTTAGACCGTGCTCGTTTAATGTCACGTAGATTCAATACGGCCATGCTCGTCAAATCCTATCCAACTTTTTCAAGATTCAATTTTAATGTGCTCATTTACTCTCCCGCAGATTTTATTTGGTCATGCTCGTTTTATCCCATCTATGTTTTTCGAGATTCAATTTGACCGAGCTTGTTTAATCTCATGCGCATTCAATTCCGCCAAACTCGTCTAATCCAATCGATCTTTTTTGAGATTCAATTTGACTGTGCTCATTTACTTTCGCGCTAATTCAATTCTGCCATGCCCATTTTATCCTATCCAACTTTTTTGAGATTCAATTTGACTTTCCTCATTTACTCTCATGCAGATTCAATTTGGCCATGCTAGTTTTATCCCATCTACATTTTTCAAGATTCAATTCGATCGTGCTCATGTAATCTCACGCAATTCATTTCAGCCCAACTCGTCTAATCCTATCTATCTTTTCCGAGATTCAATTTAAATGTGCTAATTTACTCTCACACAGATTCAATTCGGCCATACTCGTTTTATCCTATCTACCTTTTTTGAGATTCAATTCAATCATGCTCTTTTAATCTTACGCACATTCATTTCAGCCCAGCTCGTCGAATTGAATCTCATTTGACTGTTCTCATTTACACTCACGCAGATTTAATTTGACCGTGCTTGTTTAATCTCAGATAGATTCAACTTGACCATGCTTGTTTAATCCTAACCAACTTTTTCGAGACTTAATTTGATTGTGCTCATTTACATTCACGCAGATTCAATTTGGTCATGCTCATTTTATCCCATCTATGTTTTTTGAAATTCAATTCGATCGTGCTCGTTTAATCTCACGTGAATTGGGTTCGGCCCGGCTCGTCTAATCCTATATATCTTTCGCGAGATTCAATTTAAATGTGCTCATTTACTCTCATGCAGAATCAATTCGGCCATACTCGTGTGATCCAATTTACCTTTTTTAAAATTCAATTCGATCTCGCTCATTTAATCTCACGCGGATTCCATTTAGCCATGCTTGTCTAATCCTATCTATCTTTTTCGAGATTCAATTCAATTGTGCTCGTTTAATCTCACGCACATTCAATTCGGCTCGGGTCGTCTAATTTGATCTATCTTTTTTGAGATTCAATTTAGCAATGATCATTTACTCTCATGCAGATTTATTTAAGCTATGCTCATTTTTTCCTATCTAACTTTTTCAAGATTCAATTCGATCTTGCTCGTTTAATCTCACTCAGATTCAATTTGGCCATGCTCATCTAATCTTATCCATCTTTTTCGAGATTCAATTTGAATGCCCTCATTTACTCTAAAGTAGATTCAATTTGCCATGCTCATTTTATCCCATCTAATTTTTCGAGATTCAATTTGATCGTGCTTATCTATTCTCACGCCCATTCAATTCTACTTGGCTCGTCTAATACAATCGATCGTTTTGCAGATTCAATTTGACTGTGCTCATTTACTTTTATGCAAATTCAATTCTGCCATGCCCATTTTATCCTATCTATCCTTTTTGAGATTCAATTCAACCATGGTTATTTAATCTCATGCAAATTCAATTTGTCCATGCTCGTCTAATCCTATCCAACACTTTCGAGATTCAATTTGACTATGCTCGTTTACTCTCAAGCAGATTCAATTTGGTCATGGTTGTTTTACCCCATCTACATTTTTTGAGATTCAATCCGACCGTGCTCGTTTAATCTCACGCAAATTTAGTTTGGCCCGGCTCGTCTAATCCTATCTATCCTTTTCGAGATTCAATTTAAATGGGATCATTTACTCTCACGCACATTCAATTTGGCCATACTGGTTTTATCCTATCTACCTTTTTTTGAGATTCAATTCGATTTTGCTTATTTAATCTCGCGTGGATTCAATTCGGCCATGCTCGTCCAATCGAATCTATCTTTTTCTAGATTCAATTTAACTGTGCTCAATTACTCTCTCGTAGATTCTTTTCGACCATGCTCGTTGAATCCCATCTATGTTTTTCGTGATTCAATTCGATCGTGGTCGTTTAATCTCATGCATATTAACTTTGTCCTTGCTCGTTTAACCCTATCTATCTTTTTGAGATTCAATTTGGCCGTGCTCGGTTAATCTCACGCTGATTCAATTTGGCCATAATTTTTTAATCCAATCTACCTTTTTTGAGATTCAGTTTGACCGTGCTTGTTTAATCTCATGCAGATTCAATTCGGCCATGCTTGTTTATTCCAATCTTTCCTTTCCGAGAATCAGTTGGACCGTGCTCGTTCAATTTCACGCGGATTCAATTCCACCATGCTTGTTTAATCCTACCTATCTTTCTATGATTCAATTTTACTGTGCTCCTTTAATCTCTTGTGGATTCAACTCAGCCATGCTCATTTTATCCTATCTTCCTTTTTCGAGATTCAATTCAATCGTGCTCGTTTAATCTCACACGGATTCAATTCAGCTATGCTTGTCTAATTCTATCTATCTTTTTCAAGATCCAGTTTGACCGTGCTTTTTTTGTCACAGATTCAATACGGCCATGCTCGTCAAATCCTATTCAACTTTTTCAAGATTCAATTTAACTGTGCTCGTTTACTCTCCAGTAGATTTTATTTGGTAATGCTTGTTTTATCCCATCTACGTTTTTTGAGATTTAATTCGACTGAGCTTGTTTAGTCTCATGCGCATTCAATTCTGCCCGGCTCGTCTAATCCAATCGATCTTTTTTGAGATTGAATTTGACTGTGCTCATTTACTTTCGTGCTAATTCAATTCTGCCATGCCCATTTTATCCTATCCAACTTTTTTGAGATTCAATTTGACTGTCCTCATTTTCTTTCATGCAGATTCAATTTGGCCATGCTAATTTTATCCCATCAACGTTTTTTGAGATTCAATTCGATTGTGCTCGTGTAATAGCATGCGAATTCATTTCAGCCTAGCTCGTCTAATCCTATCTATCTTTTTCGAGATTCAATTTAAGTGTGCTCATTTACTCACACACAGATTCAATTCGGCCATACTCATTTTATCCTATCTACCTTTTTTGAGATTCAATTCGATTGTGCTTTTTTAATCTCACGTGCATTCATTTTTGCTTGGCTTGTCGAATTGAATATCATTTGACTGTCCTCATTTACTCTCACGCAGATTCAATTTGACCGTGCTTGTTTAATCTCAGGTAGATTCAATTTAACCATGCTCGTCTAATCCTAACCAACCTTTTCGAGACTTAATTTGATTGTGCTCATTTACATTCATGCAGATTCAATTTGTTCATGCTCATTTTATCCCATCCATGTTTTACGAAATTCAATTCGTTCGTGCTCGTTTAATCTCACTCGAATTGAATATCCTCATTTACTCTAATGCAGATTCAATTTGGCCATCCTTGTTTTATCCCATCTAATTTTTCGAGATTCAATTTGATCGTGCTTATCTGTTCTCACGCCCATTCAATTCCCCTCGGCTCGTCTAATCGAATCGATCTTTTTACAGATTCAATTTGACTGTGCTCATCTACTTTTACAAAAATTCAATTCTGCCATGCCCATTTTATCCTATCTATCCTTTTTGAGATTCAATTTGACCGTGCTTGTTTAATCTCATGCAGATTCAATTTGACCATGCTCGTCTAATCCTATCCAACATTTTCGAGATTCAATTTGACCGTGCTCGTTTACTCTCACGCAAATTCAATTTAGTCATGCCCCTTTTATCTCATCTACGTTTTTTGAGCTTCAATTCGACCGTGCTCGTTTAATCTCATGCAAATTTAGTTTGGCCCAGCTTATCTAATCCTATCTATCTTTTTCGAGATTCAATTTAAATGGGATCATTTACTCTCACGCAGATTCAATTCGGCCATACTCGTTTTATCCTATCTACCCTTTTTGAGATTCAATTCAATCATGCTTGTTTAATCTCGCGTGGATTAAATTTGGCCATGCTCGTCTAATCCTATCTATCTTTTTCTAGATTCAATTTAACTGTGCTCAATTCCTCTCTTGTAGATTCTTTTCGACCATGCTCGTTGAATCCCATCTATGTTTTTTGAGATTCAATTCGATCATGCTTGTTTAATCTCACGCGCATTAACTTCATCCTTGCTCGTTTAACCCTATCTATCTTTTTGAGATTCAATTTGACCGTGCATGGTTAATCTCACGCTAATTCAATTCGGCCATGCTTGTTTAATCCATCTATCTTTTTCGTGATTCAGTTCGATCGTGCTCGTTTAATTTCAAGTAGATTCAATTCGGCCATGCTTGTGTAATCCAATCAATCATTTTCGAGATTTAATTTTACTGTCCTCATTTACTCTTATGCATATTCAATTTTGGCCATGCTCGTTTTCTCCCATCTACATTTTTTGAGATTCAATTCGGCCATAATTGTTTAATCCAATCTATCTTTTTTGAGATTCAGTTTGACCATGCTTGTTTAATCTCACGCAAATTCAATTCGGCCATGCTTGTCTATTCCAATCTTTCCTTTCCTAGATTCAGTTGGACTGTGCTCATTCAATTTCATGCGGATTCAATTCCACAATGCTTGTTTAATCCTACCTATGTTTCTATGATTCAATTTTACTGTGCTCCTTTAATCTCTTGTGGATTCAACTCAGCCATGCTCATTTTATCCTATCTTCCTTTTTCGAATTCAATTCAATCATGCTCGTTTAATCTCACGCGGATTCAATTCAGCCATGCTTGTCTAATTCTATCTATCTTTTTCGAGATTCAAATTTGCTGTGCTCATTTACTCTCACACAGATTCAATTCGGCCATGCTCGTTTTATCCTATCAACAATTTCAATATTCAATACGACCGTGCTCGTTTAATCTCATGCAGATTCAATTCGGCTGTCTAGTCCTATTCATCTTTTTCGAGATTCAATATGACTGTACTCAATTACTGTCGCACAGTTTCAATTTGGCCAAGCTTGTTTTATACCATCTATGTTTTTTGAGATATAGTTTGACCGTGCTAGTTTAATCTCATGCGCATTCAATTCGGCCTAACTCATTTAATCCTATCTATCTTTTTTCGAGATTCAATTTTACCATGCTTGATTAATCTCACATAGATTCAATTTGGCTATACTTGTGTGTTCCATTAGTTCATTTTCGCAATTCAGTTCGACCATGCGCGTTTAATTTCACGCAGATTCAATTTGACAAAGCTCGTTTAATCCCATCCATCCTCCCGTGACTAAATTCGACCGTGTTCATTTAATCTCACACTTATACATTTTGTCCATGCTCCTTTAATCCCATCTACATGTTTCGAGATTCAATTCGATCGTGCTCGTTTAATCTCTCGCGCATTAAATTTGATCCGGCTCATCTAATCCTATCAATCTTTTTCGAGATTCAATTTAAGTATGCTTATTTATTCTCACGCAGATTCAATTCGACCTTGCTCGTTTTATCCTATCTACCTTTTTCGAGATTCAATTCGATCTTGCTCATTTAATCTCACGTGGATCCAATTCGGCTGTGCTTGTTTAATCCAATCTATCATTTTAGAGATTTAATTTGACTGTCCTCATTTACTCTTATGCATATTCAATTTTGGCCATGCTCGTTTTCTCCCATCTACGTTTTTTGAGAGTCAATTCGATCGGGCTCGTTTTATCCCACGCGCATTCAATTTGACCCTACTCATTTAACCCTATCAGTGTTTTTGGGATTCAATTTGACCGGGCATAGTTAATCTCACGCTGATTCAATTCGGCCATAATTGTTTAATCCAATCTTTCTGTTTTGAGATTCAGTTTGACCTTGCTTGTTTAATCTCACGCAGATTCAATTCGGCCATGCTTATCTATTCCAATCTTTCCTTTCCTAGATTCAGTTGGACCGTGCTTATTCAATTTCATGCGGATTCAATTCCACCATGCTTGTTTAATCCTACCTATGTTTCTATGATTCAATTTGACTGTGCTCGTTTAATCTCTTGTGGATTGAACTCAGCCATGCTCATTTTATCCTATCTTCCTTTTGCGAATTCAATTCGATCGTGCTCGTTTAATCTCATGCGAATTCAATTCAGCCATGCTTGTCTAATTCTATCAATCTTTTTCGAGATTCAATTTTGCTGTGCTCATTTACTCTCACGCAGATTCAATTCGGCCATGCTCGTTTTATCCTATCAACAATTTCAAGATTCAATACGACCGTGCTCGTTTAATCTCATACAGATTCAATTCGGCTGTCTGGTGCTATCCATCTTTTTCGAGATTCAATATGACTGTACTCAATTACTCTCGCGCAGTTTCAATTTGGCCAAGCTTGTTTTATACTATCTTTGTTTTTTTAGATTCAGTTCGACCATGGTAGTTTAATCTCACGCGCATTCAATTCGGCCCAACTCGTCTAATCCTATCTATCTTTTTTCGAGATTCAATTTTACCATGCTTGATTAATCTCACACAGATTCAATTCGGCTATACTTGTGTGTTCCATTCGTTCATTTTCGTGATTCAGTTCGACCATACGTGTTTAATTTCTCGCGGATTCAATTTGGCAAAGCTCGTTTAATGCCATCCATCCTTCCGTGATTAAATTCGACCGTGTTCATTTAATCTCACGCTTATACATTTTGTCCATGCTCCTTTAATCCCATCTACATGTTTCGAGATTCAATTCGATCGTGCTCATTTAATCTCTCGTGCATTAAATTTGGCCCGGCTCATCTAATCCTATCAATCTTTTTCGAGATTCAATTTAACTATGCTCATTTACTCTCACGCAGATTCAATTCGGCTTTGCTCGTTTTATCCTATCTACCTTTTTCAAGAATCAACTTGATCTTGCTTATTTAATCTCACGTGGATCCAATTTGGCCATGCACTTCTAATCCTATATGTCTTTTTCGAGATTAATTTGATTGTGCTCATTTACTCTCATGTAGATTCAATTCGGCCTTGCTCGTTTTATCCTATGAACGCTTTTCGAGATTCAATTCGATCATGCTTGTTTAATCTCACTCACATTCAATTCAGCCCTGCTCGTCCAATCTTATCTATCTTTTTCAAGATTCAATTTGACTGTGCACATTTACTCTACGCAAATTCAATTCGGCCATGCTCGTTTTATCCTATCTACCTTTTTCAAGATTCAATTTGATCTTGCTCGTTTAATCTCACTTGGATTCAACTCGGCCATGCCTGTCTAAACCTATCTATATTTTTCAATATTCAATTTGATTGTTCTCATTTACGTTCACGTAGATTCAACTCGACCATGCTCGTTAAATCCTATCTATCTTTTTTGAGATTTAATTAAATCGTGCCCTTTTGTTCTCAGGTGGATTCGATTCGGCCATGCTCATTTTATCCTATCTACGTTTTACGAGATTCAATTCGATTGTGCTCATGTAATCTCACATGCATTCAATTCCACCCAGGTTGTCTAATCCAATCTATCTTTTTTGAGATTCAATTTGACTATGCTCATTTACTTTCACGCAAATTCAATTTGGCCGTGCTCATTTTATCATATCTATCCTTTTCGAGATTCAATTCAATCGAGCTCGCTTAATCTCACATGCATTCAATTTGGCCCTGCTTGTTTGACCCTGTCTATGTTTTTGAGATTCAACTTGACTGTGCTCAGTTAATCTCATGCTGATTCAATTCGGCCATGATTGTTTAATCCAATATATCTTTTTCGAGATTCTGCTTGACCATGCTCGTTTAATCTCACACGGATTCAATTAGGCCATCCTTGTTTATGCCAATCTTTCCTTTCTGAGATTCAGTTCAATTGTGCCTATTCAATTTCATGCGGATTTAATTCTGCCATGCTTGTTTAATCCTACCTATCTTTCCTTGATTCAATTCGACTGTGCTCGTTTAATCTCATATGGATTCAACTCGGCCATGCTCATTTTATCCTACCTTCCTTTTTTGAGATTCAATTCGTCCGTCCTTGTTTAATCTCACGTGGATTCAATTCAGCCAGGCTCGTCTAATCCTATCTATCATTTTCAAGATTCAATTTAACTGTGCCCATTTACTCTCATGCAGATTCAATTAAGCCATGATCATTTTATCCTATTTAACTTTTTCAAAATTCAATTTGATCGTGCTTGTTTAATCTCACTCACATTCAATTCGGCCCTACTCGTCCAATCTTATCTATCTTTTTCGAGATTTAATTTTATTGTGCACATTTACTCCACGCAAATTCAATTCAGCCATGCTCGTTTTATCCTATCTACCTTTTTCAAGATTCATTTCGATCTTGCTCGTTTAATCTCACTTGGATTCAATTCGGCCATGCCTGTCTAATCCTATCTATATTTTTCAATATTCAATTTGATTGTTCTCATTTACAGTCACGTAGATTCAACTCGACCATGCTTGCTAAATCCTATCTATCTTTTTTGAGATTTAATTAAACCGTGCCCTTTTGTTCTCAGGTGGATTCGATTCGGCCATGCCCATTTTATCCTATCTACATTTTACGAGATTCAATTCGATCATGCTCATGTAATCTCACATGCATTCAATTCCGCCCAAGTTATCTAATCCAATCTATCTTTTTTGAGATTCAATTTGACTATGCTCATTTACTTTCACGCAAATTCAATTTGGCCGTGCTCATTTTATCATATCTATCCTTTTCGAGATTCAATTCAATCGGGCTCGTTTAATCTCACACGCATTCAATTCGGCCTTGCTTGTTTGACCCTATCTATGTTTTTGAGATTCAACTTGACTGTGCTCAGTTAATCTCATGCTGATTTAATTCCGCCATGCTTGTTTAATCCTACCTATCTTTCCTTGATTCAATTCGACTGTGATCGTTTAATCTCATGTGGATTCAACTTGGCCATGCTCATTTTATCCTACTGTAATAGCCCGAAAAAAAAAAAAATAATTAAATAAATAAATAAAAGAAAAGGAGGGGTATTTAAGTAAAGTTGTTTATGGGGTCAACTTTTATAATTAATATTACTAAGGGTTTTTTAGAAAATAAGGTTGAAACCCTAGTTTATATAGTCTAATTTTAAGTCAGTGTATACTGACAGATGTTTTGAGAGAGGAGGCTACCCAAAATACTGAAGTAGAGAAGATTTGACTGCACAATTGAGGTAAGAGCTTAAGAATTTCTTTCTTGTCAAATCTAAGTTTTATTTAGAATTAGAGTATTTTTTCTATGTGGGATTATTGAAGAGTTTTAATGATACAAACGAAGAAAAGTTTGGATTTATTTTCAGTAAACTAGACGCTGGTTTATGTTCAATTTAATCTTATCTATGCCCTTTGTTACGTTGAAAGGAGATAGAATCTACAGAATTTTAGGCTGGGTGGGACAAGTTTTTGCATATCCGGAATAGTACCGATTTGATGAGTTGAGGTCTAACAAGTCAAAAAAAAAAGAAAAGAAAAGAAAAGAAAAGAATGGTGTGGTGTATTTGTAAATGTCATGGTGCCTTGATTTTTGTATGATGTAGTACTTGGTTTGTCCTCATCTCAGGAGACTAATGGTGGCAGAAAAAAATAAATAAATAAATAAATAAAGAAAAGAAAAGAAAAGCTACACGTATAGACCCTATGTAGCTATAAGTATATTGTGTTCTATAGGTTTTATTCCTAGGCAACTATTTGTGGCAGAAAGTAAAGGAACAAAAATATTAAGTTTATGTGAGTTTGGCAAAAAAAAAAAAATAATAATAATAATAGGGGATTATTGGTAGGCTTAGTGAGGAGACATAATTTATATAGATGAATTAATGATAGTTCTGAAATATATAAAATGAATATTTTTTTAGCAGTTTCTCTTCTGACTGGATACCGTTATAAGTCTTTCTTGAATTTTTATGATTATTAAGTAGATGGTACTTGTAAATTGTTAGGTGAAATCTAAGGATTTTAGAGAAAGTGTTAGAGAGAAGTTTTTTTGTGGTGAGCTAGCTGAGGTAAGTAACCTTATCCTAATTGGTTTTACCCTTGCTTATACTACTATATTCTAACTACTGAAATTTGTTTACAATTGTTACTATTCTATTTAATTGTTTAGCTACATTGATTTAAAGTAAAGAGTAGAGAAATTTCACAAATAAATATGAGCATTTATACAAGATTTATTTTATTTAATTGTTTCTTTAGCTATATTGATTTAAAGTAATGAATATAGAAATATCCCAAATATATTGGATACTGAATATATGATTATATATGAATATATGTGTACTTGAATAAGATATATTTTGTTAGAAACTATGATTTCATATATATGATTATGGACAAATCGACTATGAATAAATTCTGATACCCAAACCAATGGGGATTATTCATTGGTACTCTGATACCCAACCGATGGGGGTCATTCATTGGTATTTTGATACCCAAACCAATGGGGGTAGTTCATTGGTATTCTGATACCCAAACCAATGGGGGTTATTCATTGGTACTCTGATACCCAAACCAATGGGGGTTGTTCATTGGTATTTTGATACCCAAACCAATGGGGTTTGTTCATTGGTACTTTGATGCCCAGTCACGGGGATATAGCGTGACCATAGTCATAAGATTGTTAATAATATGGATTACGTTTGAATATTTAATTATATTAAGTCATTAGAACTGCTTATCTATTTTTGAAACCTATTGTAAGTTATAGCTTTGATATACGGAAATCTGACTACTTTATAAACCATCTATGATATAATTATAAGATTAAAGTATGTGATCTATTTGTAAAGTATTATTTTAAGATCATGAAGCTTCTTTAGTTATTTTGAAAACCCATAGCATATTATAACTTTTGAAGATTCATATTACATCTTATTACTTTACAGATCTATTGTTGGATAGAACTTATTTGGATTTTGGTTACTTATTGAGTTGCCAACTCACCCCCCCCCCCCCCCTCTTTCTCCTTTCAGATTCTGATCAGGAAGAGTAGCATAAGTTTGGGCTTCCGCTGGGATGTGCGCATGAGTGAAGTTTAGGAAATCAATGGAATAAGATTTGAACGTTTATGTTTTTAAGATTATCATTTGTGTAATCCTTTAGACTTAAAGATTTAGTTATTTTTATTTGATGTTGGAAGATTATTTTTGGAGATCTTTTGAAAATTGCTTATTTGAGGATATTTTTAAATTAAATGATGAAATTTTCTTGAAGATAATTCTTTAATTGTTAAGAAAGCCTTACGCACTTGCAGGGTGTAAACTTTATAAGTGTGTGGCTGTTGTCATGTGCCTAGCTCTTACTTGGGTTCGGGGCGTGACACCTACCTTCCTTTTTTGAGATTCAATTCGTCCGTCCTTGTTTAATCTCATGTGGATTCAATTCAGCCAGCCTTGTCTAATCCTATCTAACTTTTTTGAGATTCAATTTGACTGTGCACATTTAGTCTCAGTCAGATTCAATTTGGCCACGATCGTCTAATCCTATCCATCTTTTTCGAAATTCAATATGATTGTGCTCATTTACTCACATGCAGATTCAATTTGACCATGCTCATTTAATCCCGTCTATGTTTTTTGTGATTCAATTTGATTGTGCTCGTTTAATCTCATGCGAATTCAGTTCGACCCTACTCGTTTAACCATGTCTATGTTTCTGAGATTCAATTTGACTGTGCTCAGTTAATCTCACGCGGATTCAATTTGGCCATGCTTCATAATCTAATCTATCTTTTTCGAGATTCAATTAAACCATGCCCTTTTGTTCTCACTTGGATTCGATTCGACTATGCCCGTTTTATCCTATTTACGTTTTTCGAGATTCAATTCGATCATGCTCATTTAATCTCACGTGCATTCAATTTCGCCTGGCTCGTCTAATCCTATCAATCTTTTTCGAGATTCAATTTGACTGTGCTCATTTACTTTCACGCAAATTCAATTTGGCCATGGTCATTTTATCATATCTATCCTTTTCAAGATTCAATTTGACCGTGCTTGTTTAATCTTAGGCAGATTCAATTTGGCCATGCTCATTTAATCCTATCCAATGTTTTCGAGATTCAAATTGACCGTGATCATTTACTCTCACACAGATTCAATTTGGTCATGCTCGATTTATCCTATCTACGTTTTTCGAGATTCAATTCAATCGTGCTCGTTTAATCTCACTCGAATTCAGTTCGGCCCAGCTCGTCTAATGCTATCTATCCTTTTCAAGATTCAATTTAAATGTGTTCATTTACTCTCACACAGATTCAATTTGGCATGTTTTTCAATTCAACAGTGTAGAAGTATGCCCCACTCTTGAGGAGTTTAGTGCAATCATGGAAGAACCTTCGGTGAACGACCTTGTCTTTCCTACCATGTGTGGTGATCTTCCTACCTTGATTCAAGCTTTGTTGGGTGTTCCTCTTGAAAAGCCAAAGCAGTGGTGCATTTTTAGCAAGTTGAATGCTCGTCTCATCTTTGCATACTTCTCTCGGCTAACTATCCCAACGACCGATATACCGTGCTCCCAGTTTCTCAATGCTTTCTGTCTATGCATCCTTGCAAGCTACTTCTTGGTTCATGGGACCCCTTGTGTAGATCTTAGGATGTGCTTGGTGGGTGCTGACTTGAGGAACCGAAACATTGCGGGCATGATTTTTGCTAAAACTCTTAATGGTTTGGATTAATTTCATAGGAAAGAAGCTAACTTCTTTATTGGGAGTCCTCTCCTCTTTCGGGTATGATCCCTAATTCTTGCCTGGGTTCTCAACCTAGCGGTATTCCACTACCTTTTGGTTTTCAACCCATCGAGGCACCTTATATCATCTTTTCCATTTTTTTTTAATCTTTCCTTTTTCCACTCTTGCTCTCTCTCTTTTCTCCCTTCTTTCTTTTCTTTCTCTTCTTTGTAGACAATTGTATTTTGTTCGCCTTTGATTTGCATGCCTAACCATGAAAATTCCAAAAATATTATCTTTTCTCCATGAGAAGCATCTAGACTAACATGGTGCAACCCATTCAAGCATTGGAGCACTCGAAGTGTCATTTCAGGTCAAGTTGACCAAAACGCCCCTAATCAACTCTAGGTTGATTGAAAGTCAAAGTCAGTCAAAATAATCCCAAAATGACTTTTTTCATGTTTCCACATCAAACTTGAGTTGCTCGGTGATTTTCGTCAACTTTGACTAAGTTTGACCCGAGGTTGACTCCCATAGGCATTAGAAACCCTAATTTTGATCTGATTGTCATAACGGGTTGGGACTAGCACCATTGTGAAGATTATCAAATTCCCTTTCCAACGACTATTCATGGGTCAAAGTCGAAGTTAAAATGTTGATATATCTAGAAAACCGTGAAAAGTGCGTTAGCACGCTTCCTCAGGCCATAACTGTTGATCCAACCGTTGGATTGTGCATGTGTGTGGGTGATTGTGCACTTGTAGTGTGGGTATGTGCTCAAGGCGATTGTCGTAGTTGCATATTCATGCTATATTGTGTGCACGATCATTGCGGTGTGATTGTCTTGATCTATGTCACCAAGTGACGTTGGTTTCTCTGTGTATGCGACACGCATCAACATGCTTGATGCTTTGAAGGGCTTCGGCTCATCATGGTATGACCATGTCGATACACGCCGTATACACAGACACAAAACCCTACCGGTGTGCCATAGCGTACCAAACACGAAACTCTACTGCATTTTCATAGTAAAAATGGGGCATCCCCACTACCATATTCTCAAGTCAAAAGCTTGGTGAGAATAGCGTTTTGCATGCTATGATGCATCTGAGGCAAAGTTCTGTCAGATTTTCACCGCAAAAATAAGGCGAAATGCTGCCGGATTTTCATTGTGGAAATTTGGCGACAACTTCAAACGCACTTAGAAAGCATTGATTGAGACCATACCCATTCCAAAATTAAACCTCAAAGCCCAACATGTTCAAAGCCCTATAAGCTAATGCCAATAGTTTGTTTCAATTGCCAATGTCTAAAAGTTACGATTTTACCAAAACAAAATACTGTCTTTGGACAGGCGTTGTGGGGTGCCTAACACCTTCCCCACATGTAACCAAACTTCCGAACTTAAGAATCAAGATTTTTTTCCCATCCACATTAGATTAGGAAAAATGCCCTTTTTCTTAACCTAGGATCGATAATAAAATCAAATAAAGTCAGGTGACCAATCACGCCTTAGAAAAACCTAATGATTGGTGGCGACTTCACTTACCTTTGGTAATTTCCTTAAAATCGACTCAAATTCCAATCACACACTCAAGGTACGACACACCTCCATATATCATCTCTCGCACCGAGGTTGAGATAGATGAAAGGTGCGTGAGCATCGCTGTGATGGGTGGTCGAGCAGCCATGAGGTGTCGGCAGACTGGCAACTCCATTAAGGACACTTAAAGACTTTAGCCTTTAGAGCTTTTGATAGGATCATAATCTTTGGACATTGGCTTTCAAAAACAATGAAATTGGCATTAGCCTCTGGGGCTTTCTTTTTGAAAATTGCTTTTACTATATCCTAGTAAACTATTTTCAAAAACTCAAAAAAAAATTTCCAAAAATGTTTTTCAAATGGTTTTCCAAAAGTCGGCTTTGAGGTATTTTCATATGTGTGAAGCTTTCCTGCTTTCCTAAAGCATGCTTTACAACTTTCCTTCACATGTGCAAACCTAGGGTAGTAAGATTTAATTTCTACTTATATCTGTTATGCTTGGAATGTTTTTCCCCTTTCATTTAAAAATGCGTATCACCCCTTATATTAGGTTGAACCAAACTCAGTGTTGAAGGCTAATGCTGGATGCGTACACCTTAGATAGTTACTAGATGTGTACACCTTAGATAGTTATTGAATGACGAATTGTAGGCTTTTCCTGAGTCAATGGGTGGATAGGATTATGCTGAAAATGCCCCCTTGATTCGCTTTATCCCACAACTTCTATGAAGGGAAGGATTAGATGATCAAGGTCCCCTCTAAGAATAGGACCAACTTACTAGTTAAGTCATGTCTTATATAGTTGGCATAGACTATGTCAAATCCATGAGAACTAGAAAGAGCCAAATCTGAGTGAACATCATAGCCTAGGGTAGGATATCCTTCATAGGATTGTTTTCAAAATGAGTCAAGGGGAAAGTGTCTAGTTTCCGTTTGCAGGTTTGCCCTTTTTCTTGCATCAAAGAGCCATGCTCTACTCTAGGTTCTATCCATCTTGTTTACACAGTATTTGTGATTAACCCCTAGGAAAAAGCAACCATGTTGCTTACACATTAGATCATACCCAATCCCTAAGGGTTTCCAACCCTACAAGGGCATGCATGCATACAATAATGGCTCTGTCAAGTCAATTTGTATAGATAAAATTTGTGGCAAGTAGCCAGAACTCCGCGCCAAGGAGGACATTGCCTAGAAGTTCAAGATCTTCTCCGAGAAGGCCAAGCAATCAATAACGAAGCTTTTCATTATAAATTTGAATTTCCTTGTATTGTAAAAGTCCCACTGTTGGAGCCATTGTCATCTTGGGGCATTGTAAAAAGTCAAGGTTTGTAAAAGCATTACTTTCCGTGTAATCGAAAGAGAAGGGTCCATCCCACAATTTCAAGCATGATATGAAAGTTCCGGTTACTTGCCATGCTTGTGCATTGATTCCACATCACTATAGAAACTCACCATGATAAACACCTGATCAAGGGTCCAAGCCAATGTTTCAAAAATGATAGATGCATTTTAAATGAGCATGTACCTAAACTAATTACTTGTTTGTTTTGTGTTTCCACGTTAAATTTTCAAATGTACCACATTTTTGTTTTATGTTTCCATATTGTTAAATTTTCAAATGAACCACATTTCTTTCCCATCCCATTATTTTCCTTTCAAAGATTCTAAAGAGAAAAGATTGCTCAAATGAAACAGTCCAAGTTACTATCACACCATGATCCTATTATCCCTAGGTCTTGTGCTAGAGAGATGTCCACTAGTGATCCTTCAGCTTTTGAAGTAAGTGTTACCGAGTTCATGTAGATTAAAGAACAGATGGCAGAAATGATGTGCATGATGCAACAACTAGTTGTTAGGGGGAACCGAGAATCATCTAGTCCCATTCTACAAGGCTCTGTGCTCTATTTTAAAAACAAGAACTGGCCACGGCAAGATCCAAATCAGGGCCAAACCACACCTACATTCACCCCACAAGGGAATAACTAAGAAATGGATCCTCCTAAGGATAAAACCTCAGAGTCTGGTTATGGTTAAGTCAAAAGTCAAGTAGAGACCCTAACTGAGAATAACCGTATCATAGAGGGCTCTAGCACCTAAAGAATTGCTAATCTAGACAGTCTAACCAATTTCCCTTAAGTCATTATGCCTCCCATGTTCAAGGCACCCGAGTTCATCAAGTATGGTGGCACTGGAGATCACTGCATCCACTACGCATGTTCTGTAGGAAGATGGCACCCTATGGAGACAATCATCCTTTGCCCTGCCAGATTTTCCTTGATAGCTTGACTGGCCCTACAACTATTTGGTATGTGAGATTGACAAAGACCTCTAGTTGAAAAGAGATGGCTAATGCATTTCTAGAATATTACCAGTTCAATACTAAGATAGCTCTCGACTGCGTAGTTCTTTAAAGGACAAAAAAGAAGAGCGGGGACTCTTTCCGTGAGTATGATAGAATAATAGGTGAAGAAGGCAACCAAACACAAAGGGAAGGAAGCCAATGTTCATATGATTGACAAGGCGCCTGAAGTGCTAAGGGGTGTCGTTTATGCTTATATAGCCCCAAATGCCTAGCCTTCTCAGCAACAGGTTCAACTAGCCTAAGCACCTTATCGAGTATTCAATCAGAGGGGAAGGCTTGATCAATCTCGATATCCCAAGGTGGAACCATAGAAATTCACTCTGTTACCCATGCCTATGGCAAAGCTTTATGCTTATCTATTGGGGAAGAAGCTAGTCACTCCAATATTTGTGAAACCCAAAGACAATCCTCCTCTACCCGGTTTTGACCCGTCCGAGAAAAATGTGAGTTCCATTTTTGGGGCCAAAGGGCACATGTTGGAAGAAAGCATACATTTGAGACACCGAATCCAAGATCTCATCAACAACAAGTTAGTACAGTTCGACAATGCAGTTGGGCCAAACGTTATCACCAATCCCTTGCCTCCTTATTAGGAAGAGAATGTGAATGCTATCTCTATAATAGAGGAGAGGATTCTGGATTTCTTATCTCCCTCATTCCCTTGGAAAGCCATGCTGCAAGCACTAGCCCAGGAAAGTCACATTGTTCCTGAGAAGATAGAAGCTTCAAGTTTTGATCGGGGAGTCTACTCATTCTGTGACAGTGGGGACCAACATGCCTTATTCAATTGTAGAGTGCTCCAAGCACAAGTTCAGAGTCTAGCCAACCGTGGTATCATCTGGATAGAAAGAGAGGTCACGCAAAAGGGCGATTGCATGGTAGCCAGCCTATGACAATAGGATCAAGAAAGGACTAGGACGAATACTTACAAGAACGCTTATGTAAGACTCCTCTATCTCCTCCGACTTCGGTCGTTATTGAAGAGATTACAGAATCATCGGTGGATTCAACGGCACCGGCTCCAAAGAAAGGACAAGTCATGCCAAACATTTAACCCTTTAGTTTTGGCATTACTAGTAGTTGTAGAGCGATCTCCAGGATTTATCTAGAAGGGAATCCCTATCGTTCCACACCATTCAAGGTTTTGATCCTCTAGTCCTGCTAAGGTCTATCCAAGGAATCTCTGGGGCTCCTAGTCCAAAAGCTTTAGAAGTTGCTTTGCCCAGCCCAATCATCATCAGTCCAAAGATGTTCTCCTTGGCACCAAATCGACAGACTAAAGAGGGTGTGGTCATCCGTATGCCGAAGACCTTCCTTTACAAAGATAGCCATTGTGTCCCATGGAAGTACGATGTGACTTTGATTTCCACTCGAATTGGAAAGGAAGAGTTTTGCTCTAATATCTCTTCAGGCCTAGCTGGACTCACTAGGAATGGTCGATGTTATACTTTTGACGAACTAGAAAAGACAAGGAAAAAGATTGGTAATAGCATAACCAAGCCAATCAAGAATAAGGTCACCACTGAAGAAGCTGAGGAATTCTTGAAAACCATCTGAAAGGCTAATTATAGTGTGATTCAGTAGTTGAAAAAATCTCTAGCTCAAATTTCTATTTTAGCCCCGTTGCTATCTTTCGAAGTCCATCGTGAAGCTCTATTGAAGGAGTTGAAGGAAACGTATGTTCCTGCTGGTTTCACAGACTCCTCATTTGAGGTATGGTATCATTGGTGTTGGCCACCAACCAAGCCTCATTTTCAGATGATGAGTTGCCTCTAGAAGGTAGTGATCATACCTTGGTTATGCATATTGTAGTCAAGTGTGAAGATATGATTGTTTCTAGCATCTATCGAGGTTTAAAAGCTGCTGAAACTCGTGGCTCGATAGCTAGCTCGATAGATGGCTATCTATCGAAGTTTATGAAACTAAGTTTTTCAGAGTTTATTTTCATCCAATCCATGAGTATGTGTTTAGGCTTTCTCTTCTCACAACCCTAAACATATAATAGGATTATTTTGAGGGCCGTAAAAGGTTGCACAGTTGCACAAGTGTGAAGCAAAGTCTTGTTCATGCAAATTGTGACCGAAGACAGAATTTGCCCTAGTTCATCTTTCTCGGGAAGAAGCTACTGTGTTTGTACATCGTAGGGTTTTGTGACTAAGGAGCTTCTTAATCTTCATCATCTGGATGAACTGAAGAACTTTGCAGCCAACATTTTTCCAAGTTGGTGATTAAGTCACATACTAGGATTCGCGCATCTATTGGTTAGTCACGTATTGGGACCCATGCATTGAAAAGGAGAGACTGTCACTACAGAACAAGTCCAATTAGGTATTTGGGGTAAGAGTTCAATTGTAGGTTGGTATAAGGTATTGGGATTCCTTTACTTGTAACTGCTTGTTTTGATAATATTGGATTCTTGGGAGAGGTGACCTTAAAATCACTTGGTAGGGTTTTTGCTATGTAGTTTTCCCCATTCGTAAACAAATCACTATGTCAATTTAATTTCCTCTACATACTTAGTTTAATTAGTGATTTGTTTGTGCTGCCACATACATTGCATATTAATTTGATTAATTAATAAATTTGGCTAATTCATCAAAATGGGTTAAGACATTCGTGGCCTATCAAGTGGTATCAGAATAGGCACACTCTAATTAAGGTTAATCTTTGCTGTATGATCCATTGACCCTTGTTTGTCATGGATAGAGGACAGTCTCTTATTATACCTCCTTTATTTGATGGCACTAACTATGCATACTGGAAAGTACGCATGAGAGCTTCCTTGCAGTCTTTAGATGGGAAAGTGTGGCAAGCTGTGGAGATAGGCTGGACCAAGTCTACGAAAGCGCTGACCGACTGGGATGATGCTAAGATCAAGGCAGCAAACTTCAACAATAGAGCATTGAATGCTCTATTCAATGTAGTCACAAATGTGGAATTCAAGAAAATATCCTTTACTGAAACTGCTAAGGAAGCATGGACCATTCTCCAGACAACTTATGAAGGAACCAAGGCTGTCAAGGATTCAAAGATTTAGAGGCTCGCTAAAAGCTTTAAAGGGATCAAGATGGAGGAGGATGAGTAGTTTGATGAGTTCTATGCCAAGCTTAAGGTCATAGTAAACTCAGCATTTAATCTTGGGGAAACCATTCGTGAACCCAAGATTGTGAGAAAGGTGCTCAGATCTTTACCGAGAAATTCCATGCCAAGATCACCGTGATTGAGGAATCAAAGGATGTTGACAAAATTCCTTGGGCAGAGTTGGTTGGCAATATGCAGACCTATGAGTTAGGTTTGACAAGGATCGGGAAATCGAGCAAGAGCAAGAACATGGCATTGAAAGCCAAAAGCAGTGATACTGACGAGTCTGCAGACGATGAAGATTCTAAAATGAAGTCCTACATTACAAGGCAATTCAAGAAGTTCATGAAGAATGCAAATGGGAAAGGCTTCGACAAGGACCGCAGGCAATCCAGTTCCTCACAGTTCAAGAGCCAAGATAAAGGGAAAATGGATGCTAGGGATGGTGGTCAATACACTGTTCCCTCAAGAACAAAGTGCTTTGGGTGTTAAGGTTTTGGTCATATGAAACAAGAGTGCCCTACTTATCTCAAGACCATTGGAAAAAGCAAGGCACTTGCTGCTACCTTGAATGACACTGAGCCTAAGGATGACTCCGATAATAAGGATGATGGAATCCTAAATGCCTTCACTGCCATTGTAAATCCTACTGAAGGGATTGGCGAAGATGTGAATGAAGAAAAGGAATTGATGGAGTCTAAGTTTGAGAAGATGAATGAACAAGATGGCATCCACACAACCTATGCAAAGTTATACAAGGTCTCAAAAAAGCATGAGAAGTTGTATAGGTTGGCCACCAAGAAGCTTAGTGATGTGGAGCTTGAGAGAGAAGAAATCTCTACAAAGTTTGATGAAGCCAATTAGACTATTGGAGCACTAAGATTTGAGAATAATTTCTTGGTTAAGAAGACCAAGAAGCTTGAGGCAGAACTGTTCCAAGTCAGAGCTCAACTAGAAAGGACTTCAAGTGCTAAGCTCGATGAGATGCCCAGTCTTCAGAAATCGACTTCCGATCGAACCGATTTAGGGTATGATTTCTCTTCTCCTAGTATTTCTTCTACTAGTACTATTGTTTTTATTCCTCCTACTAATAATGTTGAAACTAAAAACAATGATGTTAAGAATGAATTAGCTAGTGAGAACATAGACAAGGGTAAATCTATCTTAGGAGCACCCTATAAACTTGATAAGAAAGAGATTAAGAACCCTAGGGCTAAGAAGGGAAACTCTCAAAAGCCTAAGTAGAAAAGGCAGCATTTCTGTCACTACTATGGCACAGCTGGACATACTCGACCTAATTGCTACAAGTGGTTAGCCACTCAAAAGAGCAATAGCATTATCGCTTCAGGAGACCAGAATCAGTTTCCATCCTTTTTTGCTCCTCTTGGAGATCTTCTTAAAGTCCTCATGTTCCTTTCCAACTTGAATGGTTTCAACTCTTCCCCCTTACCGCTGGATCAAGGGTTTGCTAAATGGAAAGATTCTTCCAAGGTGTGGAAGGAAAAGGGCTCCAAGTGATTCTGTCACTTATTCTCTCTCTCCCCTTCGTGTTTTGTTTTTGCATTACTTGTGTGTTTTGCTTTCATGGTTTAAGTCAGACTAGTTTTATGCATTGCTTTGTTTAACATGTTTTCGTTTGGTTATTTTTCAGTTTTGCTTTATTTTGGTTTTCATATAAAAATAAAATAAAAAATTGAAAAATTAGAAAAATACAAAAAACAGTGTGTGTTTTGGTACTTGTGTACCTTGGATGGCCATTGAAACAAAGTTTTCTAAACTTTGTATCTTTTATAGCTTAGATGAGCATCTCTATGTACAACTAAGCAAGTGAGCTTTATTGCTCGTGTTTGTGATGAGTAAGGTTAAGTAATCTCTTGTACTTAACACTCATATCACTCTTTTTGACAGGAATGACTAGAAAATCCTAAGAGAAAGGCATAAATAATCATCTCACCACTGTTGCCCGCCAATCATGAAATGACATTTATATGCTTTAGCATAGCAAAAGTGGAATGTCAAATGCTTAACATAATTGGGCATTTATTTTCTCTCTCATATATGCCCATGCATAGTTTGCTTAAAGGAAAAAAATGCAAAGAAAAATAAAAAGCAAAAAGAATCAAATGCTTTATATATGATTGCAAGCGTGTATTCTAAGAGATGTGGGAGTTATAGGATGTACCTCGAAGGTGATAGTCCCCATCAAATAGTTATGATTGTGTGTGAGTTAAAATGATCTTCTCATATCCCAAATTGTCATAACATGTAAACACATATGCAATCTTGCGATGTTCTTCACACACAACATGCAATACTCTTTGCTACTTTTGATACATGTGCAGGTACAATATGATTTGGCCATCACAAGGAATACTTGTGTTAATGTATGCTCACTAAATTGTCTTAACTTGTTTTTGAAATATAAAATTGGTTAGACTTGTTGTGTGTGTGTGTGTGTTTTGGGATCTATATGCTTAACATTTTTTGTGTTGAGAGATGTTTTTGAGAGCTTAAAATGTTGTTTGGATCTTTGGTTGAGTAACATTCTTGTTGCATTTATATCTGTGTTTGTCTCTTTTTTGAAAAACTATTTTTAAGCAATCTCGATAGTTTCTCGATAGCTCTCGACAGATAAGCTATCTATCGAGACCCTTTAGCTTCTTTTTATCACATTCTCGATAGCTCTCGATAGTTAGTTCGATCAATCGAGAAACTTTCTATCTCCTCGATAACTCCTCGATAGCTACCTTGATCCATTGAGCTTCATTGTTGAGGAAACCTCTCGTTAGATCCTTGATAGTTGGTTCGATAGCTAAAACATGCCTTTTTAAAGCTTGATAGCTCTTGATCGATTGAGCTTTATGAGATTTCTATATATACGCACCTCGCAATTTCAGATCTATTCTTCTCGATCTCTCTCGACCGATTTCAGCATTTTCACCTTCCAAACACACTTTTCACTCTCTAAACTTCATTCCCAAGAGATTTTCGACCTAAAGATCATCTCTTTTCATTTGGTATGATCTTTTTCACTCATTCTATCATGCATTTCATGTTTTTTTGCCTAACTTTTGGGATTTTTGATTAACTTTGGGGTTTTTCAAAAGAAATGAAGTTTTTATGCAATTTTTGGGTCTGGTGTTGCTTCATTGAGTTTTAAACTTCATGCATTGCATCCTATGTGCATTATAACGATGTTTCATGCATTTTAGATGTGTGTTTACTTTGTTGCTATGTTGTGTGCTAGTAGGTTTGGATTGGGCTAAGCCCATGATGCATTTATATTTGCATGTCACATGTTCAAGCATTTTCATGCATATGTACCTTCCTGTTTTTATCATTTGATATTAAAATTGCTTGGTACTTTTTCGATTGTCTCTCTCTCTCTCCATCTCTTTCTGTTTCTTATGATAGTTGCGTCATGGCACCTAAACGTAAATCTACTCCGTTCCAGAACCCTCTCTGTTCTGAGGCATTTTCTTCTTCTTCTCCATCTGACTCCTCTCCTTCTCATGTCCGGTTCTGTGATGAGAAGGCCAAATCAGACTTCTTGGAGAACTTTTCACGATGTGGCATTCATTTGAAACGCCAAGTCGTTCTATCAGATTTCTCTGACGCTGACCAACCCACTATCAATCACAATAGGGGTTAGGAGTCACTTTGTGGCGTCCCAGTCACATGCCCTTCTGTGATCATATAGGAGTTTTACTCCAATATGCACGGTTTTGATTACTCTATACCCTAATTTATCACTCGTGTTCGGGGTAGTTACTTCGGATATTGTATCCGAGGTACTACACGTCCCTAGGGTAGTGCATCCTGACTACCTGGCTATGAGCATCTGAGGACAATGTCCAAAGATGAACTCTCATCTCTATTTTGTGAGACACCTTCTTCATGGGGTGATCATCAAAGCACCTCATGCTCGGCCTTTGCTAAAGGTCCAAGAATCTTAAACATGGTGATGACATTCTTTCTCCATCCATTCTTTCTATTGACTTTCCTTTTCATTTCATACTCTCCCTTATAGATGTCTATAAGGATACGGTGACTCGTGATAAGCTCATTTTTCCTTCCGCTATCACGAGGCTCCTTCGCCATTTTTCCGTCTTCTATCCTAAGTCTCCTTACTTCACGTATATATATGCCATTAACATCACTACCGTTAAGTGGAGTGTTGCACAGCTTTGCCCGAGGTAGCCCCAGACAGAAACAACAGCTCCTCCAGCTTCTACTGCTCCATCCACCTCCTCTCCTTTATCTTCAGCGGGTGGAGTGACTCTTGAGGCCATCATGTTATAGCTTACATGCATAGATGCTAGCCATGACACTCTCAGCAATGAGTTGTGTCAGGTGAACACCTATGTTGGTCGTATCGCACGACGACAGGCTGTCATAGGTGGTTTCACTGTTGCTTCCTCTCCATCTCCGTCGGCCTCTAAGGATGAGAGTGATGATGGCTTTGACAATGACAATGCTAATAAGGATGATGATGATGGCTCGCTGAGTGATGATGAGATGTCTACTTGATGTACTTACCCCTTTGTCACTCATGACAAAAAGGAGGAGTAGTTTTAAGATGAGAGTAGTCATATACTTATAAGGGGAAGGTTAGTATATGAGATAGGGGGAGTGTATATTGAGGAATGTAGTGAGGATTCTTGTATCTTTTCTTTTCTTTCTATTTTAGATACATTATCTCTTGTATATTGGTCTTGTGACCACTTGACATACATTGTTCTTATATTTGGTTTATATATATATATATATATATTGATGTATGTTATTTCACCTATCTCTCCATGTGTTGTTTCTTTTCTTTCTTTATACACATGTTTCTAATTTAATATATACAATTTATTATTTCTGTTTCACACTAAGATGTCGTGATGAGTTTGTTTAAAGTGTTTCAAAAATACAGGTTGTCAAAGTCTTCTTGCAAAGTTTTTCAAGAGTTTGTGTTAGGATAGATTTTATTGTATTCAACAAGTAAATATGAGTTGAGTGATTTATGACTTCTCTCATAACTCATTTATTTATTATGGTTTTGTCACGGATTGCTAAAAGGGGGAGATTGTTAGGACATATGTGATTCAATGTTAGGAACATATGTCAATATTTTTTGTAATTAACTAATCCTTTGACAAAACGAACTTTACTTATAATTGGGTAGAGATAGAATGTGTTTAATGCTTCAAGAAACAAGGTTTCAAGTTCGAGTGTTAAAGCCATGCAAGTCTATCCAAGAACCAAGTGAAGAAGTGCTGGATTTTAAAGCTCGACAACTGGCTTGACAGCTAGCATCTATCGAGGTTTAAAAGCTACTGAAACCCGTTGCTCAACAGCTAGATCGATAGATTGCTATCTATCGAGGTTTATGAAACTCAATTTTACAATGCTGATTTTCATCCAATCCGTGAGTATGTGTTTAAGCTTTCTTTTTTCACAACCCTAAACATATATAAGGATTAATTTGAGGGCCATAAAAGGTTGCACAGTTGCACAAGTGTGAAGCAAAGTCTTGGTTAATTGATTAATTAATTCATCACAAGGAGTCAATACATTCTTGGCCTATCATATCCAACCAGGGATGCCAGGCGAGGTGACAAGCCTTTGGACTGTCGAGCCTTGCTTTGTGGTTGCATCGGCTGAGTAAAGAGTATTCCATCATCGAATGATTGGGCCTCCTGATCACCCGAGAGGGTTGGAATAGAGTATCAGGTTTGTTTTGCATGCTTATGTTATTTCCTACTTTATTTGTATTCCCTGTTTAATTTCCCAATTTGTTTTCAGAAACAACAATAAAAGCATTTCCCTTTTATCATCATTAGGCATGAACTTTGTTTTCCCCCTACCTATATTGCATTAATTAAATGTTCAGTGTATTATTCAAGAAATTCTTGCATCTCTCTTTATTTGCTTTCCTATGAATATGTGTGTGCAAATTATCTTATGTTTCTCTATATATGTTCTGCTCTATAGGATCTATGGATTATGTGAATGAGACAATAGAGTTGGATCATGATGTTAAAGGAATGGAAGAGGTCCTAAACTTACCTCGAGACAAGTTAGAAGCTCTAAACAGAGAAAGCGAAGGGTCCAAGCTCAATATAGAAGAGATAGAGGTGATAAACCTAGTCGATGAAGGCGAGAGAAAAAAAACCCGTCAAGATCGGGGTAAACTTTCCCAAAGACATGAAAGATGAGCTCATAGCTCTACTGAAAGAATTCAAGAAAAGCTTTGCTTGGTCTTATCAAGATATGCCAAGACTAGATACCGAGATCATCGTCCACAGGATTCTAGTTAAATCTAAATGCTCCTTAGTGTGGTAAGCCCTTCAAAGGATGAAGTCAGAAAGTATCCTAAAGATCAAAGAAGAAGTAGAAAAGTAGTTGAAAGTCGGTTTTCTTACCACCATGTCCTACTCAGATTGGGTTGAAAACATTGTTCCCGTGCCAAAGAAAGATGGGAAAGTATGCGTGCGTTAGTTATAGAGATTTGAATCGGGCTAGCCTGAAGGATAATTTTCCCTTGCCACATATCAATACTCGATTGATAACACTACAACCAACCTATTCTTCTCCTTTATGGATGGGTTCTCAGGTTATAATCAAATCAAGATGGTTGAAAAGGACAAAGCCAAAACAGTGTTCACCACTTATTGGGGAACTTATGCCTATTATGTCATGCAGTTTGGCTTGAAGAATGCTGGGGAAATCTACCAACGAGCCATGGTAACCCTATTCCATAATATGATGCACAAGGAGATCAAAGTCTACGTGGATGATATGATCGTCAAGTCGCACACTCCTAGAGATCATTTGATAGAATTGAGAAAGCTATTCAAGCACCGTGTCAAGTACAACTTAAGGCTTAACCCTAACAAGTACGACTTCGAAGCCAGTTGAAGGAAATTGCTCAGCTTTATAGTCAGCCAAAAAGGAATTGAGGTGGACCCAGCAAAAGTCCAAGCCATTAAGGACATGCCCGCATAAAAAACTGAGAAACAAAGTTTAAAACTTCTTAGGAAGGATCAATTATATAGCTCATTGCATAGCACAGTTGACAGCTATGTGAGATCCCTTGTTCAAGCTCTTGAAGAAGGATACAAAGATAGAATGGGCAAATAAGTGTCAAGCGGCCTTTGACAAGATTAAGCAGTATTTGTTGAACCTTCGTATTCTAGTTCCCCCGACACCGGACATCTGCTGATTCTCTATCTAGTGGTGCAAGAGGCATCCATAGGTTGCATGTTAGACCAACTAAATGAACCTAATCAAAAAGCGAAGGCAATTTACTACCTGAATAAGAAGTTCACCAGCTATGAGATCAATTATGCACCCTAGCATGGGCCTGGCGAAAATTATGGCAATACATGCTCTACTACACCACGCGGTTGATTTCCCACATGGACCTTATCAAGTACATATTTAAAAAGCCTACCTTCACAGGGAAGATCTCCCGTTGGCAGATGTCGCTCTCCGAGTTTGATATTGTGTTTGTGGTGCGAAAGGCCATCAAGGGCTAAGCCATAGCCAATTACCTAGCGGACCAGCCATTGAACAATCTAGAATTTTTAGAATCCCTCTTCTCAGATGAGGATGTTTTGGCAATAAAGCTCTACCAAGCAATGTAGAACATGACGTTGGAAGCTTTATTTTGATGAAGCTGTCAATAGCACTGGAAATGAAATGGGAGCAATTCTAGTATCCCCGAAGGGACAACAAATCCTTGTTTCAGTCAAGCTGAATTTTGATTGCACCAACAACATCATAAAGTACGAGGCATGCATAGTAGGCCTGCAAGTTGCCTTAGAGTTCGACGCATACAGTCTAAGCATCTGTGGAGATTCCTTGTTGATCATCTCCCAAATAGAGGGAAAGTGACAAGCTCGAGACACCAAGTTGATTTTGTATTAAAAGTGCATCAATCGCCTAATTCCAAAGTTCCAAAACATTACCTTTGCTTATTTGCCCCAAGAACACAACTAGTTTGCAAATGCTTTAGCCACCCTGGCTAGCATGGTTAAGTTAGTAGAAGGAGATGATATGCGACAATTGCACATAGAGGTCCACGGCGTGCCGGCCTACTACATGAATATCGAAGAATGCATGAAAGTCGAAACTAAAATCGACAGGAAGCCATGGTACCACAATTCAAGGCTTATATCAAGAATAGTGAATACCCACCTAGGGCGATAGATAGTGAGAAGAAGTTCATCAGGTGCATGGCGTACCAATTCTTCTTTAGTGGGAAAGTCCTGTACAAAAGGAACCATAATACAACTTTTCTTTGATGCATAAATGCCCCTGAGGCTAGCTGTTTAATGGAAGAGATGCATGAAGGCTTACTTGGAGCCCATGACAGTGGACCCTTATTAGCCCAAAACATCATGAGAGTTGGCTACTATTAGCTCACCATGGAAAGCAACTGCATCAAGCACGTCAAGATGTGGCATGGTTGCCAAGTCTACCAAAATAGGAAGAATGTTCTTCCTCAGCCATGCACTTTTTAGCAGCGCCACGGCCTTTTTCAGCTTGGGGAATGGACGACATTAAACCCGTAATTCCGAAAGCCTCTAATGGGCCTGAGTATATCTTGGTGGCCATCAATTACTTCACCAAGTGGGTGGAAGCTTCTTCCTACAAAAGCGTCACCCAAGCTGTGGTGGCCCGGTTCTTGAAATAGAACATCATTTGCCGCCACGGCATACCAGGAGAACTCATTATAGATAATGGGAAAAATCTAAATAGGAAAATGATTAAGCAACTTTTCCAACAGTTTAAGATCAAACACTAGGATTCGATTCCTTACCGTCCTCAGGTGAATGGCGCGGTGGAAGCCACCAACAAAAACATAAAGAAGATCTTGGTGAAGATGACATGCACCTATAAGGATTGGCATGAGTTCTTGCCAATTGCCCTATGCGCCTATCGCACTTCTATTTGTACTTCCACGGGTGCAACACTATATTCCTTGGTCTATAGCATGGAAGCCGTCCTCCTCGTAGAGGTAGAGATCCTATCTCTTAGAATCTTATCACCAACATAGCTATCAGAGGCTAAACGGGTCTGTTCCTGATATGAGCAATTGAACTTGATAAATGAGAAGCACATGACCGCAATGTGCCATGGATAGTTGTACCAACGCTGCGTTGAGCAAGTATTCAACAAGAAAGTTAGACCTAGAGTCATTGAAGAAGGCGACCTAGTCTTGAAGAAACACAACCAGACCATGCTTGATCACAAAGGAAAGTTTTCCCTGACCTTTGAATGCCTGTATATGGTGAAGAAGGCCTTCTCTGGAGGAGCCCTAATCCTAGTCGACATGGATGGGAACGACTTCAATATGCCCACCAATTCGGATGTTGTCATATAGTACTTTGCATAAGGAAGCCTCCAAGTGCAACCTCTTCTTCTACATTCCTATGTAAACAGACCAAAAAAAAAAAAAAGCAAAAAAATACAAATATATATATATATATATATATATATATATATGAAATGGTAGATTGAAAGCCTGAAAAGGCGATCTATGCAAAAGGACAGTTAAATAACAAAAAAAAAAAAAAGGTGTGTGAGAGAGCCTGCTAGATTGAAAACTTGAAAGGGCAGTCTAGGAAAAAATTAAGGCAATACAAAAATGTCAGTTGAACTACTTGATGACCTAATTCTTACCAGTAGAGGTATGTAGGTAGTCACCTTAGCCCGGTCACATTTTAAAAGAAAAATTAGTCAGTTGAATTCGCTTGGGTTTAGCATCAAGATCAATGTAAGAAGCATGCACCCTCTTGGGTTGCTCTATGTTTGCAACACGCGTGGCCTGTTGTGGTTATATTCAAGGATTTTATGGCCCATGCCAATGGAAGATGTACCCTAATAGGAAAGGAAAAGATCCGTCTAGAACATGATGTATCCTTTGGAACCTGAGATATTGATGTGCATAGACTTACATTTACCATTTTATTTATATGATCTTGCATTTTCAAATAATTTGCGCATATATTCATTAAACATGCTTGTTTTGTGCCTTTCTAACCCTTTCATGCATTCATCATTATGCATCCCAAACACAAATCTCATAGATAAATATCTCCTAATAATCAATATGCGCAAAAACATCTTTATTTCCACCTGTTTTCCATTTTTAAGCATGCCTTACAAACTAGACTATGCTCTAAAAACCCAAAAGTGGAAGGCCGTACGTAATTTCCTTGCAATTTATGATGGACCTTTCCATTCATGGTGAAATACTAATTACATAGCTCATGTGTAGAAATGAAAAGAAACAAAAAAGACTTCAGCAAGTCAAACATGGCCCAAACAGTCTGATACTACCCTACATAGCCTCCTAAAGCTGATAAGAAGAATCAGGTCATCCGAGGAATAGGTACAAAGCAACCCTATTGCATCAAAGCCCAGATCTCTAGCAATCTCCGTAAGTCGACCATATGAATGTTGAAGGCGAACCAACTCCCTTTCCATACTGGGGCTTGAGGTGTAGCCCTACCTCTCTATATCAAGCAAAGCCTGTAAGGTGCCAACCTCTGTAGTAACAACCCTCAATACCTCCTCCTTCTCGGCTACCTCAGCCTAGAGATGACGAAACGCCAACTGTGGCTCACCAGGCTCATCAGTTAGCCCATGCACTCCAAGCTTAAAGTGGAATGGATAAAGGATTTAGCCTCCACTAGCCTCAATGCTAAATCATCGGCTCTGCTACACACCTTGGCATGAATAACCTCCACTATGGCTCTCTCTCCTCATTCCTCGTCTAGCCTTAATAGTGGTGCACGGTCAATTTAGCCGTAAACTGGTCCATCAAGATATTTGTCCAACAAACCGAGACTGCAAAAACCCTACACTAGGCAGTTTATTTTTGCTTGTCTCATCCATCATCCTGAAATATCTTGAACCTTATTTTCAAAACCCGGTTCACTTAGTTTAGGGGTTGGTTCAACCCTCATCATCAAGATATGTAATGGGACAGTGCTAGGGCCATTCCCAATTACTAATAGGCATGGTATGAAGATCGCAACAATCAATTCCTCAAGGGAACTTTTCTCAAAGCATCAGTCGGTTTAGTCGATAACTGGGACCATCAATGCATTCTATTGCAGAGCGAGTCCAAAATCTCGCTGAGGAAATCCACGATCATCATTAGGGTTGTCAATAAACCTGTATCGTCCAGTGCAATTCTAATCCTATTTCAAGTCGGTTGATCATTTTAGAACCACACAAACTCCTACACTAGGGTAGTTTATTGTGCATGGTTCAGTCCGTTTTTTGCTAATCAATATGATCAAGAACGGGTCCATCCTACTAGGAACCACTTCTATCATGATAAGAACCACATAAAACCTACACTAGGGTAGTTTTATTTTATGCAGTCTTTCCTCTCTCTAGAGCCCTTAATGGGTCAATAAACATTAGATTTTATCGGTAAATCAATGAAAGTACGGTGCGATGCAAAGTGACCATAGTGGTGCAACCAGCTCTTAAATGCTAATGTGCTACTAACATACATACATGTAAGACCTATCAAGAGGCCATGTTCAAGAATCACGCATCAAAAGCCTGCCGACAGGTGATATCTAGAATCATACATGTAAGGCCTACCAAGAGGCAATATTCATACATACAATGAGAGCCTACCAACAGGCAATATCTAGAAACATACATATAAGGCCTACCAAGAGGTAATGTTCATACATACATCAATAGCCTACAAACAGGAAACATCTAGAAACATACATGTAAGACCTACCGAAAGGCAATGTCCATACATACATCAGGAGCCTACCAACAAGGGAAATCTATAAACATACATGTAAGACCTACCAAGAAGCAATGTTCAAAAATCATGCATCAGAAGCCTACAAACAGGCAAAATCTGGAAACATACATGTAAGACCTACCAAAAGGTAATGTTCATACACACATCGAGAGCCTACCAACAAGCAAAATCCAAAAACATACATGTAAGACCTACCAAGAAGCAATGTTTTATACACACATCAAGAGCCTACCAATAGGCGAAATCTAGAAACATACATGTAAGACCTACCAAAAGGCAATGTTCAAGAGTCATACACAAGATCCTACCAACAGGTGAAATATAGAAACATACATATAAGGCCTACTAAGAGGCAGTGTCCACACATACATCAGGAGCCTATCGAGAGGCAATACATACATGTCTAAAGACTACCAAGAGTCAATATAATACATATAGTCCAGGCCTACCAAGAGGCGATCTAATATGTACATGTTTGGCCCACCAAGGGGCAATGTCTACAAAATAAAACAATCTCTACAAAGTAAAAAAATGAGAAAAACATGCCTATGCAAGGGCTACATCATCATGGTACAATAATACATGGCTGGCCTAAGGGGAATCATCATCTCTAATGGCGTCATCAGTAAAGCGCCTAGTGCTGCCATCATTGACATCATCACCCACAGTGGGACCTATAGAAGGACCGGCTCAATCCGCTGGAGAACTTAGGGCATATCCCAAAGTAGGGCCCCATGCCCAATCATCTAAGGGGGCATATCCCCAACTACCGGCCGGTCTGGGGGGAGCATGCATATATTCTGACTCATGTCAACCAATATAAGGTGTAGGAGGTGCAAGCATCCTATGCCCTCTCATCTCGCCAATCAAAACACTGATGTACCCACAAAGTAGGCCTATCTCAACCTAAAGCCAACCCCGCTCTCTCTCTGTGGCAATGGCATGGGCCTCCCTCTCTCTCTACCATAGGTCCCTCTCTCGAGCTAGTGACCTGGCAATCTCCTCCTGCACATATCCCTCTCTAGCGTTAGCTGTGCCCTCAAGATCTCTCACCCTAGCCTATAAGGTATCTACATGCAACCTCAAATGGGCCTCTGAAGCACAACAAGCATGTGTTATGCCACCAAGCATTCTGCCACCACTCATAGGGCAATTATCCATGATGGGTCTGGTCAAGGACTATAGGAACCGAGTGAAGTAATCAGTGTCCTCCATGACAAAATACTCAAAGGAGCCTGTCGTATAGTCAGGGTCGTCTAAAATCACCTCGGAACATGAAAGCACCTGAGGTAGGTCCCTGGGTACTCTGAAGATCGGCATAACCTGATGGTAGGTCCTCTCAACTAAGAAGAACTCCTAGCTCGACAAAGCCTAGAACTAGCACCGCGCCCGTAACTTAGCCATTGCATGGGTGACCACACGCCTAGCCAACAACCACCCATTATATGGGAGATTGAGTATTTTGCCCCACGTGACACAATCTAATGCAGCATCAATGATAGAAGGCTATGTCAAAATAACCATGGTGATCAGAGTGACCAGGCATATGCCCTGGGATATATCTCAAAAGAAAGGTCAGAATACTGTGGTCGCAAGGCCAAGATATACTTATATGCCCACCACGTCAGAATCTGCCAATAATCCTCCAAGCTCCTGAAGCCTTATCACGAAACCTGCCTCAGGAGAGTGATGAAGAATCCATAAGAAAGGGGCCCCCAATCATAGGCCCCTATATCTAACACTACTCTCATGGCTCCTAGTAGCCTACAAGTTAACACCGACTGGTTGTTGCCAAACAAGCAACTACCAATTAAGTAGAAGAAGAACCACCTGAGAGCAATGTCTTCTAGCTCCGCCTCCCAGGGTATGCTCACCCTCAGCCACTCCATGCGGATCTAAGGCTTGTCAGTAGGTCCAAAGTATTGTCTCCTCGTCAGAGTAAGGGGATAGCGAATGCTTAAAAGCTTGCTCGCAACATCAAAATCAACAAAATCAGTCAGGAAAAGATACCCACCAAATCTAAGGCCCAAAATGGTCGTCCAGTCGAGGGGAAGGACTGCATACTCCCCACAACTCAAATGAAAGGTGCCAGTCTCTACGTGGAATCACTGCATCAAAGTCTCTGGTATTGCGTGCCTTATGGAATAGGGAGGAATCCTCATAAACTCCTTAAAGCCCTACTTAATCAAAAAGCCATGATAGCGTGCATTCATCTTAGGGTCGAACATGCAAAGAAGGAAATAAGGCCAAGCTCCCTGACCGCGAATCTTTTCAATGGCCTGCACTTGAAATCAAAAAAGTTACCAATTAGCATGCATATATACACATTTAAATCTGACAAGTGAAAGAGAAAAAGGAACATACCTGAGCCTTCTGAATTTAAGTAGATGGATGCCTCTTCAGACCACGCTAAAGATGAGTCTATACTGTCATAGATCTCTCCAGTATAAGCCTCAGCCCCGACCAAACCAGGCGGAAACCTCAGTCTACGGCTACAATGCCTTAAAGCGCTTAGACCCGGCTCAGCCCTATCATCGACCTCCAAGTTAGCATCTATGTCAAACATGAGCTCATCATCTACGTCAAACTGTGATGAACCACCTCCTTAACTAATGCAAGACTGAGATGAGGCACTGGCTGTCTCCACTAGACATCAACTCCTAGTGAAAGGTGCTATATGTATGCCCCCATGGGATGCAAGGTCATCACCGCCTTGGTCGAAGCAACTCTAAAGGGTTCGTGCAATCTATACACTAGTTGACACAGTATCGTCATCACTACTAGAAGAATCAGCTTAAGATGGAACAATGGCGGGAGCCTTCCCGAGAGCACCGCCAAATCTCATCCGTCAAGACATAACCTGCAGAAGCAAATTCAAGATTGGTTAGTAAGCCCAAAAACATTTGGCAATGCAAGTAAATAGGTAAGTATGTCTAACCTTACTGCCTAACACAAATCATGCATGTTCATACCAAAATGTCATGTTTTCTCAAAAATATCAAAATTTTCAAAATACCTCTCTTGGGAGTCAAATTTGGCCATGACCGTTTAATCCTATCTCTTTTGCATCAAAAATACCAAAATTTTCATAATACCTCTCTCTTGGTATTCAAATTTGGCCACGATCGTTTAATCCTATCTCTTTTGCATCAAAAATATCAAAATTTTCAAAACGACTCTCTTTGAGATTTAGATTTGGCCACAACCGTTTAGTCTCACCAGGATTTAAATTCGGCTATAACCGTTTAATCCTAATAGCCTCTCTCTGAGATTAAAATTTGGCTATGACTGTTTAGTCTCACCAGGATTTAGATTCAGCCACAACATTTAATCCTAATAGCCTCTCTCTATGATTTAGATTCGGCCACGACCATTTAATCCTAACAACCTCTGTCTGAGATTCAGATTCGGCCACAACCATTTAGTCTCATTAGGATTCAGATTCAACCTCGATCGTTTAATCTTAACAGCCTTTCTCTGAGATTCAAATTCGGCCATGATCATTTAGTCTCACCAGGATTTAGATTCGGCCATGACCTTTTAATCCTAATGGCCTCTCTCCGAGATTCAGATTCGGCCACAACCGTTTTGTCTCACCAAGATTCAAACTTAGCCACGACGTTTAATCCTAACAATCTCTTTTTGAGATTTAGATTCAGCCATGACTGTTTTAGTCTCACTAGGATTTAGATTCGGCCATGACCTTTTAATCCTAATAGCCTCTCTCTGAGATTTAGATTCGACCATGACCGTTTAGTCTCTCCAAGATTTAGATTCAGCCATGACTGTTTAATTCTATGTTTTCAAAAACTACCCTCACTCAAAATTGCAATGTTTTTGCATTTTCAATCCTCTCAAAAATTTTCATCCTTATCATGCATAGTCTCTCATATTCACCTAGCTTTTCTTTTGGTCATTTTAGTGTTTCATTTGTTTTCATAGCATCCAACATATGCAAGTTTGCCTTGGCTACTTAAACATGTGAACAGGTAGGTCTTCCAACATCATCATGGCATAAATGATAAAAACAAAAAAAGAGCATATATGCAAAAATACCAAAAATGAAATAAGTGCTAGCATGATTTCTTGCTTACTTTGCTACTAACATACTTGCAGAAAATAAAAAGAAAGAGAAAAATAGACATTGACCTCAAGTGTAGAACTGGAGATTGAAGTTGTGAACTAAAGCTGAAAGCCAAACCCAATAGACCACAACTTGCTCTAGAGAAACTTTTAGAAGTGAGATTTCTGAGAAATAGAAGTGAAATGGTCAAAATAAGGCCTCGAGGCCCCTTTATAGGGCCTTGTATGGCCTGGGCTGCCCAGTGCACCTTGTAGGGCCACCCGTCAACATTGACCTGGTCAATGTTGATGTGGCGCTACCCGTTCGAGTATCAGAGCACTTGAAGTGCCATTTCAGGTCAAATTGACCAAAATACCTCTAGTCAACCCTAGGTTGACCAAAAGTGAAAGTAGGTCAAAATCATCCCAAAACAACATTTTTCATTTTTCTACACCAAACCCGAACTAATCGGTGATTCTCATCAACTTTGACCAAATTTAACCCAAGCTTGACTCTAGGGAGCACCAGAAATCCTAATTTTGATCTGATTATCAGAAAGGGTTGGGACTAGAGCCATTGCGAAGATTATTAAATTCCCCTTCCAACGACTATTAATGGGACAAAATCGGAGATAAAATAGTTGAGATATTCAGAAAATTGTAAAAAGCGCATCAGCACACTTCCTAAGGCCATAACATTTTATCCAACCATTGGATTTTCAATTTCTTTAGTGTTCTGGAAACTAGACATCCAGAGATTTTCAGGGACACTAAGATCAGCTCAATCTGATTCCGGAAAGGCCTTTAAATACGCGTCCAAAGTTGAACTTGGAAAAGGTTGAAACTGCTAATGTTAGCAGGGTGGCTGGCGACCCTACAAGGTGCGCTAGAAGCTGAAGAGCCACTTTTTCAGTATAAATGCCTCCAAACCACTCATTTTGCACAAAAAAAAAAAAGAAAAGGATTTTGTGCAGTTTCAGGGCAGATTCTCTCTCTAATTTCTTTCCCTAACACATCCAATCACCTTTAAACAACTTAGATTCTCCTCTTTTCTCTACAATCGTCAAGGTAGTGTTTTTGCACACAATCTTCCATTCCTTGGTTCCATACGTTGGATTTGAGATTTAAGGGTGTGGATGTAGCTTTTTAGCTACAATCCACACCCTTTTTTTTTATAGCTTTTCCTTGCTCTATCTTGCTTAATAATATGCTTTTATCACTTATCCTAGCATGTTCTTGCTTCCTAGCTTTGTATTTACAGTTTTTATAGCATGTTTCCTTGCTTATGCCATGATTTATTGCTTTGAGGTTGTTGGCCTAGCCTTCTTGGGCTAGGATATGTCTAGTCTTAATATTTATGCTTAGATCCACATGCTTTTAGGTTCCTTGCCATGTTTATGCTTAGATCTACATGCTTATGATTTCTTTGCCATGTTTTTGCTTAGATCTACATGTGTAGCGCTTATATCTATATCCCTGCCTTTAGATCTATGTGTACATGTGCTCTGTGCCATGCTTGTGTGCTTATATCTATGTTGGTTGCTATTTCATGTGCTTTTATAGCCCTTCCATCTTTTGATATCTCTCTTTCTTGTGTTTTGGCCCTCTGGTAGGGTGTAGATCTATATCCTGTGGTCTAGGCCTACATCATATGCCTAGGCCTATATCAAAAGGTTTGGATCATTTCCTTTGCATGTATATGTTTGCTTGCTTGCTTCCATGCTTTATCTCTGTGTTTGCCTCTCTAGATCTAGGCTTGGCCATACTTTGTGCCCTCCACGGGCTTGTGCTTGTGTGGTCGCATCGATCCATCTTAGGGATTGATTAGGTATGACCACTTGTGAGATACACCTCTATGGTGTTGGTGTGCTTGATACACACCTCTCTCCACTCCATGCGATGTTCATATGCTTGCCTTGCTTGTTTTGTGCCGCCCGTTTGGCTTTCCTTCCTTCTATGCATTTCTTTTTGCACACTTGCCTACCTGTTTATGCATGAGTTTGTGTGTCGTCCATACTCCAATCTAATGGAACTATAGACATTCAAGCCAAACATACATTTGTCCTCCTAGGACACCCTCTTTTGTTTGATAACATGTTTTTTGCCCCTTCTTATGCTTCACATGCTTGTTTTCCCCCATTTGGCATCTTTTGCTAACTTGTCTTTTAGCATGTCTTCCTTCTATTTGTATCTTTGCTTATCTGTTGGTTTGTTTCCCTGTTTGTTGCATGTACACACATGGAGTGAGGATGCTTGGAGTGAGGGCACAACCTCCTAGGCGCAAACAAAAAGGGCAAGGTTGCAAGCAAGAAGACGCAATCACACAAAGGGCAATGATCAGTAGATTAGGGGGCCTAGTCCTTCCAAAGTGGTTTTCTCTTTCCCTCTCTCTAAGCCTCTTTTAAAGAGCATGTATTAAGGTTCCCCCTCTCCTAGTACCCTTTACTTTTCCTGCTCCTTGCTTGGGCCATGTTCCTTGGGTATGGCAATGTCTGTTTTACATTTCCTGTACCTTGCTAGGCCATACCCTAGGAACTTTGGCAATGTATGATTTACTTTCTCTTTATGTGATTGCATTGTGCATGATGTATGTATATATATATATATACCTATGCTTGTGTGGGTGATTGTGCACTTTGTATGATGGACCCTCATGGCTACATGAGTGACCCTCTCTAGTCATGAGAGCTCTTAACCTTGTAGTATGGATATGCACTCAAGGCTACTGTCGTAGGTGCATATTCATGCTATATTATGTGCACAATCATCACAGTGTGATTGTCTTGATCCATGTCACTAAGTGATATTGGTTTCCCTATGTATGCGATACAACATGCTTGATGCTTTGAAGGGCTTCGGCTCATCATGGTACCAGCATGTCGATATGCACCGAATACACAAACGTGAAACCCTGCCGGTGTGCCATAGTGCACCAAATGTGAAACTCTGTTGGATTTTCGCCATGAAAATGGGGCATCCTTATTGCCGTATTCTCACATCGAAAGCTTGGTGAGAATAGCATTTTTGTGCTATTACGCATCTGAGGCAAAACGGTACTAGATTTTTGCCACGAAAATAAAGTGAAATGTTGCCAGATTTTCGCCGTGGAAATTTGGCAACAATTCCAAACACATTTGGAAAGCATTGATCGAGACCATACCCATTCCAAGATCAAACCTTAAAGCCCAAAACATTTAAAGCCCCAATAGCTAATGCCAATAGCTTGTTTTTAACTACCAATGTCCTAAAATTACCATTTTACCAAAACAAAGGTTTGTCTACGAACAAGCGTTGTGGGGTGCCTAACACCTTCCCCCACACAAAACTATGCTTCTGAACTCAAGAATCAAGATTTTTTACCCACCCACATTAGATTAGGAAAAACGACCTTTTCTTAGCCTAGGATTGGTAATAAAATCAAATAGAGTTAGGTGACCAATCACACCAAAAAAAACCCAATGATTGGTGGCGACTTCACTTACCCTTAGTAATATCCATAAAATCGACTCATATTCCAGTCACACACCTGAGGTACGACCCACCTCCATATCGACCACAACTCACACGGCAAGATGAGGTGGAAAGGTGTGTCAGCATCGTTGCGATGGGTGGTCAAGCAGCTGCGAGATGTCGACAAGATGTATATGTTGTAATACATTTCTCAACCTGTTCTATTGCTAGGCTTACATCAGTGATACTTCAAATGAATGTAACACTAATTTATCAACTAAACAAGGTGGTGATTGTACAAAATTTCAAAAAGTTGATGTTCAAAGCAATGTGCAACTCACACCAACATTTGTACTAAAGGAAAACAAAAGGACATATTCAGGGACTACTACAAAGCAACTAATGAAGAAGATACAAAAAACACTTTAAAGTTGTCTTTCAATTTATTTGAAATATTGATTAAGTAGTTCTTGAAAGTTATGTTGGTAAGTTGATGTTAAGTTTATTAGTCAGATGGTTATACTGGTGTGATGATTTTGAGTGTTGTGTGGAACTTTGTGGAGCTTAGAAACCTATATTTGTGTAATATTTTCTATGCAGAGTTTGGTTTCTATGTTGGCATTAAAATTTTTTACTTTATACTCAGTTTTTATAATATGAGACCTTTTTTTAAAAAAAATTTGTATTTAAATTTTATTTAAGTTTCTGAGTTATCTCAAACTTGGTTTTATATTTAGTTTAATTGTTTCATATTATGGTTTATATTAGTGGAGAGAAAATCCATTTGGGGTTTTAGAGTTGTTATCTTTTTTTTTTCTTTTTTTATGGGAGTCCAATAATAGTGCCTTGTTTCATTGTTAATAACTTTGTTATGTGTTGTATAAGGAGTCCCCCCCCCCCCCCCCCCTCCTCCCACACACACCAAAAATAGAAAAGAAAAAAAAAGAAAAAAAAAAGTGATGGCTCCTGAAATGAATAATACAAGTTAAGGTTTCTACTATACTTAATGCTCATCTTTTACAACAGTAATGATATTTC
Source organism: Quercus agrifolia (assembly GCA_029955455.1). Classification (NCBI taxonomy): domain Eukaryota; kingdom Viridiplantae; phylum Streptophyta; class Magnoliopsida; order Fagales; family Fagaceae; genus Quercus; species Quercus agrifolia. The sequence goes on along the minus strand of JARQAD010000004.1, from coordinate 39,245,683 downwards.
ATGTCCTTTTATTATGGATATCATTTTTATTTATTTAGCATATAAAGCCAAAGGATCCATAGAATTAATTGGGAACAACACGACAATTGAAAAGTTTTAAGTTGTTTCATCTTAAATTTTTTGAGATTAAGACCTCGTATAACTAGACATATAGGCATGCAACATATACAGAATAGCAATTTTGTACTCGATTAGACTTTAGACGAATGAGCAGTAACTGCTGATAATTACAAAGCATCCGTTGTTACTTGTTATTAGGAAATGTAAGTGTGATTTCTTTCTTTCCATACCTCGAAAGAAGCAGCTAGCGCCTTAGATTTGCAATAGAGTTGCCCCATTTGCAAGTCCCTTCTAAGTACTAAATCCATTTAACATAGCAGAGTGAGTGTCCATTTGGCAAAGATTATTTTTGTCAACATATTTTACTATTCAACTTATTTTTACTACTATTCATAAATCTCACTGTATTTTTTGTTATTATTCATAGATCCCACTATATTATTTCAGTTAACTTTTACTTTTAAATACAGTACTTTCAACAAAAAAGCCCTAAAACAATAGAAGCAAGTATACTCCTGAAACAATAGAAGCATGTATACTCGTTAGACTATGCCACCTCTCACTTTAATACGCTTATGGTAGAGCAAGACCTCTAGGACCTCTACTTTAAGATTTTTCATCTACTACTTTTCTTTTAATATGGAGCCTGTGGAGAATTCAATATGTAAATTAATCAAATAAAATAGTCAAAGAGAACTCAATTTGATCAAAACTACAACCTTCATGTGTACTCATTTGAAAATCGAAAATAAGTTGCAAGCCTAGCACCAAAACACCAGAAGGTGAAGGCTCAAATACTAACTGATCTTAGCTCTGAAGTATGAACTTCTTATCAATAACAAACTTTAGAAAATTTTGCTCTTTAGTTTTTACATGTATAAATTTTAGACAGTCAAAGAAAGTATGAAATCACTTAAGAAAACGAACCCAATTTTTGCCCAAAGAGACTTCACCTAAAAGGACCAGGTTCTTTTTCATCATTCAAGAGAAACCGAACATAAATTTCATATAGCATTATTCACTAGAATCCAACACCTTAAATATCACAAAAATGATTGCCATTATATCTCCTTAAAGAAAACATAATGTAGATTGATGGAATTGAGAGAGGGAATAAATTTCACATATGAGAATAGATTTTATTCAAATTTCTTCACCTACTCAATTTGGCTTAATAAGTAAACCTGAGTTTCTTGGACTACTGAAAATCCAATAATGTCTATTGGATGAATTTCTGCACTAGAATTACCAAATGAACCAGTTATGGACTATATTCGTCGAACATTTTATCAAAAGCATAAAAAATAAAAATAAAAACCAGATTGCAAAGATAATTAACTAAAAATTACAGGAATCTGTCAGTGCTACCAAAAGAGAAAAACTATTTCTAAGTTCTGGGAATCCTTGCAGATTCAAACCAAACTACTTCATGTGCTCCTCTCTAGCCACAATCTTGAACTTTCCAGTTTGTTGTTGCTGCAAACAAAGCAGAACCCAATCAAATACTCCATCCTTCATTGACACAAACAATGTTAGAACTATGATTAAATGATTAAATTCGTTATTTCTAAACAATTTTAAATTTTTAAGACAATCAATAATATATCATGATATAAAAACAAGTAATCACAAGTTCAAATCATATCTTCACTCCATCTCTAATTTAAAATATTAAAAATTCCTACATGTTGGGTTCAATTTATCATCGGTAATTTATCAAACAACGCGTCAAATCTCATACATAAGCCAAACTCAGAGACTAAAACTTACCCTTTTCCATAATTCAGTGTGGTCTTTGCAGAAGCCAGCAACAATAGCACCCTGCTTCCTCACTTCTCTGTACTCAATACAAAGATCCTCCTTCAAACCGCAAGTGACATGAAAGGCCAAATGGCACTTGGGTTCAGAGCACTCCACAGCACACCCACTTCTACTCTTGCAAACATAACACTTCTCTTCCCACCTCTTCTTTGGAATCTTAGAGCAATCGATCCCCTCCCGGCCTTCCGCATCCGCAAAGAACACCTCTGGAACAAGCAGGGCACACACAAGGTGAGCCCACCGGCCATCTACAGTGGGCTTCAATGCACCTCCCTTGGTTGGACATAGGCAGCAAGAAAAAGAGGGGTTTCTGCCTTTATTGGATTTAGAAGTGGAAACTAGGCATTGGGAACAGTACCAATCACCTTCTGGAATACCCTTCACAAGGGGATTACCATAGCAAGTGGCGTGTACCATTAGATCACAGCCATCACAGAACACAATTGGGTCTGTTGGGTCCCCATCGGTGCTTTGGCAAATAGCACATACAGTCCCATCATCATCATCTTCATTTTCATCTTGACTAGCATTCGTAAGAGACTCATTGGTACCATCTACAAGTGGAATTTCTTCTTCAGAAGCCGGAGAATTGAGGTCGAAAGGCAGAGAGATGGTGACGGCCTCATCGGCAATGAAATCAGGTTGATGGAGAGAGACATCAGCAATGAAATCGGGTAGAAGGGCCCATACCCTTTTCTTAGCAGGCAAGCAGTAGGTGGTTGCAGTATGTGTGGGTTCAGGGAAAGAAGGTGAAATACGGGATTCCTTTCGCTTCTTGGCCGGAAGGCGTGAGGGGGACACCGCAGTGTCTCTTTGCTGTTGTTGTTGAATGAGTTTGAATCTTTTGAGAGGAGGTAGGCCGTGGAAATTGGAATCCATTGATTTGTGGGTTTGGTTTGTTTTGGAAAGAGGGAGAGAAAATCAGAAAAAGAAATTGGAGGCTTTCTGAGATTTTGAAGTTTGGGGAAAGAAGAAAGACTGGTGGGAAGAGAAGCGGGAAGGGAACGATAATAATTAAAAAGATTGGCGGGAGCTATAGACTTTTTTTAATTTTGGGATTTCCCACGCCCGGGTTTCTGTTCAAATTTTTATTTGAGAAATGAATGAATTGCGGAATCTGATCAGTATTGGTATGCTGACATAGTATCAAAATAATATTTTATATATAATATTTCTTTTCTTCTCTATTTGTCTTTTTCTTTTTCGTTTCTAGGGCTTTGCCCGTTCGCCCAACAATTTTTGGATTTTTTTTATTAAACTTTGAAAGAGTTTTTTTAATAGTTTAGATACAAAAATAGAAATGAAAAAAATATTCAATAGTTTAGGAATGAAAAATGATATTTTTTAAAGTTTAAGGATAGAAAGTGAAATATTTTTCAGTATTTTATAAACAAAAATGAAGCTTTCAATCATTTAAGGACAAAAAAAAAAAAAAATAGTTAAATTTAGAAATAAAAGTAAAATTTTAGCCAATAAATAACAACTTAAATAATATGAAACTTGATTTAAGTTATAATGCCTAAAATGATGACTTTCTAATAAAAAATTTATGTTTTTCCTAAAACAAAAATACCTAAAATGATAAACTAACATTGTCAACAAATTTGAGATGTGAGCAAAACTCAGATTAGCGAAGAATACAATCCATGAGTTCCCTTTACTGGAACTTTGTTTCTATTTATTTTTATTCGAATTGGTCAGTTGCTCTTTTACTTTGGAAAATCATACAGTTACCTCATTAGGAATTAGCCACGCCTTCAAATGATATAAATACTACTGTTGCTTTTGCTTTAGCTTTACTAACATTAATAGCATATTTCTATGCGGGTCTTAGTAAAAAATGATTATTAGGTTATTTTGGTAAATACGTTCAACCAACTCCAACTCTTTTTACCCATTAATATTTTAGAAGATTTCACAAAACCCCTATCACTTAGTTTTCGACTTTTCTGAAATATATTAGCTAATGAATTAGTAGTTCTTGTTCTTGTTTCTTTAGTACCTTCAGTGGTTCCTATACCCGTCATGTTACTTGGATTATTTACAAGCGGTATTCAAGCTCTTATTTTTGCAACTGTGTAGCTTATATTAGGGGTGAGCAAAACGTTATCGGAGTCGATGACATTGTCCCAACACCAGCACCGACCGACTAAGTCGAAGTCGGCATTCAGAGGGCAAAGCCCGTTCCGATGCCGGTGCGGTGTAGGCACCGGATTGAGAAATCCTAAATCGCTAAGTCGAACCGAACCGATACCAAGTTCTGATTTTAATTTTTTTTAAAGTAAAACGATGTCGTATGGTATGGGTGTTATTAAAAAAAAAAAAAAAAAAAAAAAAAAAGGCAAAACAGTGCGTTTTAGGCTAGGTTTTCAGATTCACAAGGTATAAATTCAATCTTTTCTCTCAATAATTAGAATTGTTTAAATCTCTCTCTCGCTCTTGCCTCTCGCCTGACGCAGCTCTCGTCGTCACCTGAGCTCTCACTATTGCTTGATGCAATGACTCCTTGCCTGAGCTCTTGCCGTCGCTCACCAATCACAGCAAAACAACAGTAAGCCTCTCGGGTTGGATAGGTATTTCATATTTGTCTTCGTGTTGGATAGGTGTTTGTATTCGTGTTTTCACTTTTTAGTTTTGTTTTCCTTTTCATTTGTTTCATTTGTTTTTTGTTTGGGAAAGCATGAATGATTAAGTTGGTTTGATTAGGTTTGGCTGTTTGGGAAAGCATGAATGTCTTCATGTTTGATTAAGGTTGGCTGTTTGATTAAGGTTGTGATTTTTATATAAAACTTTAAATTGAATACTCCAAAATTTTGTACGGTCATAATGAATGGGCCTTGTTATTATGTTGTTGTGAGCTCTTTGCCAAATGGGTGGGCCTGCCTAACTCATATACGGAGTATAACATTAATAAAACAAAATGGTATTCCTTCATGTTGTTCAAATTAGAATAAATTTATTGTTTACTATCTAATATCTATGTTGTGCTTCTACTATTTAGGCCTCTTTTTTGTAACTGGATTCGACCCATTTTTTGCACAAGTTTTGGATCAATACTGTTTGTGTTTGGGTGAACAAATTTTTATAGGTTGAATAGATTTTTTTTTTTTTTAAAAAAAAAAAAAAATGAAAACAGATTGTTAATGTTTCAAACCAACCAAAAACTTATGAAACCAAGCTGATCAAACCGCACCACTATAGGTCGAAAAACCGACCCTAATCGGTATGCATTGGTTTTAATTATTACAAAACCGATCCCTATCAGTTTGGTAACAAATTTGAAAAAAAACCGAGCCGACCGAACCGCGCACACCCCTAGCTTATACAGGCAATCCATGGGGGGTCATCACTGACTAGTTTTCGAAATAGTCTTTTTTTAGTTTAAGCCTTACGTAATATATGTTATTTTTACTTTTCTTTTAAAATAACAGAAATTTAAAATGGAAAAAAAAATTTTCAAATAGGTGTCATCCCAAAATTGGTGGAACATAGAATGGACCACAAAATATGGTAAAAAGGATTGTATTTGTTTATTGGTAATCATGCCTTGTCAAACCACTAAAATAGTACTAAATAGGAAACAAAGAGAAAAATAAACCTTAGATATGTAGATAGTGGAGAGGGGAATGTGAGGTTCAAACCACAAACAATTTTGCACACCCTAATCATAGATCAACCTAATTCAAAAGAACAATACGTATTAGTTCATACCAAAAATAAAATAAAAAATAACATAGATCACATGTTACTCTCTCTCTCTCTCTCTCATTTAATCTTTGATCTCATTCTCATGAATCTCACTTTATCTCTCTTCTCCATATAACTATCTAGTATCTTCAACTCTAAGAGTAAAAGAGTGTTTGTAAGTTGTGAGTTTCTTTCTATAATAAATTTATATTATATGTGTCTTGAGTATGTGTTTGATATTGATTGTATGCATTATTTTTTTTGTTATAATATTATTTGTGTGAATTATGATGTGTGTGAATGTATGCGTGTATAGTATACATATAATATAACTTTATATATTTATGAATTAGGAAATACTGGGGATTTATTACATATATGTGTATTGTTATCATGCTATAATAACTTTCCGCTATCAAATTAGTGATTCGAGAAAAATAAATAAAGTTAGTGATTGTTAACGCATTTGATTAGTTAAGTAGACATTTAGTGTGTTATTTATGTATGGATGAGTGTTGCTATATTGGTTAAATATTAATATAGTGCCAGTGGGTTGAGTTTCATCATCTATTTGAAAATATTTTATATAAAAAATGACAAATTGTGAACGCAAGCGCCCTCAACGAGTGGTCTTCTCATGGGAAGTATGTCTCAAGCTGGAGTAGACTAGGTGAAGGGTGTAAATGAAGTCTCCATCGAGATTAGGTCTTGGAACCATATATATATTGCACCCTTATGTGAAGGATGATCCTACCAGAACACATGTCCGGAGTTTAGGTATGGGGATGGGAAGGTGTTAGTCACCCGGCCCCACTCGACTCGTAGGTTAGCCTCTATTTTTTGTGTTCCAAATCCTAATCACACCAAAGGATCTTCTAATAGGTTATTCTTTACACACACACTAACAAGAATCTAGCATCCAAATATGGTGTCGTAAACATATCATTCATGGCATACACCCTCACATTCGTCTAGCATGGCATTGACATCTATATCCATCCAAAGTTAGTAAGTACATCATATGGCAATAACATTAACAAGGCAGTAGTATATGATCATGGAATTTAATCAAGCGTATTCAATTATTTAAGCATAGCATCATTGCATACATCAATCAAAGAAACCAATCATCATGTTCAAAGTTTCATGTTTGCATCCATATGCATGACTTAACTTCACTTATCTTACTACACTACAGCACCTATGCATCAATGCATGTTAATGTTGTTCATCAAAGTATAAATCCTAATCATTAATCTAGCAATTTAAACAAATTAAACATGTTGTTCTAATAATTCTAGACCTAAACATGTGAGAACAAAACTAACAGAAGCTAAACATGTGACTAAAGACAGCAAAGTAGTTAAAACAACAAAAACCCTAAATCTGGGTTTCTGGGTGCAAATAGTCATGCACATACATAAAGTATGTGTACGCATGTCTCGAGTATAAGTATGCATGCGTGAAGCATTCACATGCATACGTGCCCAGAAACACAATTTTAAGGTAGCAACAAAACCTAGCATGCTTCTAATGCGAAAGTTGTAAACCTAAACAACAAAGATACTAAAGCAGTAATCAAGACAATAAACAAATAAAGCAACAAGAATGAGAGAGACAAGGTTAGACCCCCACCTCAAACACTAGAAGGTTAGTAAATCTAATCAAGACAAAACTAGAAGGTTAGTAAACTTAAAACTCGACGGTTAAGACCATAATAGGTCCTACCTAAGTAAAATTTAAGTTTAGGATGTGGGCGCAAGCACCCACGATGGATCTTGGGAAGTATGCCTTGGCCTGGGGTGGGCCATGGCAAAGAAAAATAATAATGGAGTCGCCACCTAGATTAGGTCTAGAAACCATGAATATAGCTCCCTTCATGGAAGGAATGATCTTTTACCAGAGCACGTGTTCAAAGTTTAGGTATGGGGATGGGAAGGTGTTAGACACCTAAACTCACCCGACCTGTTGGTCGGTTTCCACTCATTTTGTTCTAAATCTTAATCCCATAAGGCAAGTTCAACATTGTTATTCTAACTCGCACTCTAGAATGCTTCTAAACATACAAACATGGTATAATCATCCCAAATGATACGACAAAAATGTATTGACCCCTTGCAAATTAATTAATTACCCAAGTTAATTAATTAAATTTAATTACACGCAATAGCATGGTAGCACAAACAAATCACCAATTATACTAAATGTAGTGGAAAATAAATTTGACGTGGCTGATTTGTTTACAAATGGGAAAAACCACCGAGATAAACCCCACCAGGTGATTTTAAAGTCACCACTTCCAAGAATCCACCATTATCAATCACAAGTGGTTACAAGTATAAGGAATGTAACCAAACCCTTTGGCCTATCCCGAAATACCAACCTACAGTTAAACCTTTACGCTAATACCCAATTGGACTTATATTGTAGCAGCAATCTTTCCGTTCAATGCACGAATCCCAATACGTGACTAACTCCACAACAACCCTTTGATTGATGTAGTTGATTTGTAATAGCTTCACATAGAAACACCAATAAGATCTTCAATGATGGTGTGAGAGACTTTACTTGGTTACAGAACCCAAAGGCGTATAAGAAATGCAACAAGAACTCTTTCTTTTGTAGAAGGAAGCTAGGGTTTCAAAAAGAAAACCTTATGAAGCTCTCTAGGGTTAGGTTTTTCTTTTTCCACCTCCTTGTTTAAATAGGAGCTCAATGGGCTCTCCTATTCCAAATAGGTATACACAAACTTTGGGCTTTCCTAGTCTAATAAGGATTATACAAACCCATAAACAAATAGCCTTTTAGAATAAAAACATTGTTGCCTATAGTTTGAATCCCATAAGCTTGATAGATCGAGACATGTGTCGAGCTTTAATGAATCTCGACAGATCGAACTTCTGTCGAGGAGGTATCGAGACTTGCAGATTGCACTTTTCTTAAGCAGTTCTTAAGTAATCTTCATGTCTTCAATGTAACCACTTGTAATGATCATCTTGAACCTACTTAGATTTACCCAAATACAAGTAAAGTGCATTTTTTCAAAGGATATATCAAACACATTAAAATATGTCCCTTACACCAAAACCTAGCATTCACTTATCATGGCATCATAACATACATAAACCAAGGATAGAAACATCATGAAGCGAAATCAAACAAAGCATATTCATGTTCCTCAATCAAAACCAAGATTATATCCAAACAATGCATGTTCATGTAAATGCATGGCTTACCTCACTTACCTCACTACATCACAGCACTTATGCATCAATGCATGTTCATGGTATTCAAACAATATAAAACCCTAATAAGCATAAAAGAGATAAAACAAGCAAACTAAAATAAAACAGAGAAACAAAGACTCAAAGACAGACAAAATAGGTTAAACGAAGGCTAAACATGTGAACATGACAAAAGAAAAACAAACAAAAAATGAAATTAGGGTTTTTAGGTTTGAGTATGTGTGCGTATATATAGGGCATGCGTGCATAACCCAATTGTATGCATATTGAAAGTTCAATTAGTGTGTAAAATACTAATGAATGTTTAGACCCCCAATTTTAACAATACCAATACAACCTTATACACAAACAATATATGTGCGGAATGATGAATATAAGCTATAACCAAATAGGTAAAACCCTCTAAACCATAATTAATCACCAACATAGTAGTAATTAAAAGGTAAAAAGTAAGGGAAGAGAGATGTAGACACAAAGATAACACCGGCACATGTTATCGAAGAGGACATCGAAGAACTCGGCAAAAAACCTCTCCGCCGCCCTCCAAGCGGTCAAATAATCCATTAAAGAATAAAGTTGGGATACATGAATAGTAGAAGACCCTCCAAGCCTAATCGACCCAATGCACCTAAGCCCTTCAAGCTTCTTGCTCCAACAGGGTTACGCCTAACCTTGTCTTCTTTAGCTTCCCGAATCCTGTAATAAGCCCATTGCATCAACCAAGTAAATTGGTCATCTTCGAACTGCTTCCCAAACACCAAAATACCTCTTCACTGATATGAGTATGGTGAGATAAGGATTTGGCAAAATGTACTTCTCAAGGATATGTCAATGGAGAGGGTGAAAGTAGAAGAATTTGGAGAATCAAATGACAAAGATTGTGGATAAGTCAATCTTGTTTTTTTTAGGGTTTCTCTCTCAAAATTCTCTCTAGAAGCTCTCTACATTTCGTGGGTATAAAGGTATTTATAGTTGTGTATGTTAGGAATATGAAAAGTCAATTTTCATCAAAACAGGGCATTCTAGTGACTCAGTCTCGTGAGTGGAACAAGTTGCGAGTTTGAGTCGCGAGCAACCTGCCTGGCCAGACTGTACATTTTGTCCTGTAATGCTCCAGCTGTCATGACCCTTCTGTTCCCTGCATGCTTCACACATGTGCCACTTTGGCGACTTGCCAGTCGTGAGATCCAGTCGCGAGACTCTTCTTGAATGCACACAACTTGAGTTTCTTCACACTCTCTCACACATAACCCTTACATTATTTTCACCTAAATACAAGGTATCTAATTGCTAAAATACATGCAAAAGCCAACACTTGATTAAATAAATTCAACCTTACAATCTCCCCTTTTGGCTATTCCGTGACAAAACCCTAAAACAGACTCTAGACTTAAAATGTGAGTTGGGAATAGTTACCAAAACTCACTCACACCTAACTTTAGAAACTGTGAAGCTCTTGAACCAAATGGACAAGGTTTCTTGAAAATAATAATACAAGATGATCATTGTAAGCAGAAATCTTGAAATACATATGGAACAAGCACAATGCGATCAAGCAATAAAGACTATAGCAATAAAGCATGGCTTGACCAAACATGAACAATCACTACAAATAGTGGTCACAATGACCATTCACACAATGAATGAACTTCCGGACATGCAAGCAAATAAGCTCAATGCAAAATATCATTTGCATGTCCAATACACAATTGATACAAAAACACAAAGGTAGTTGCATCAAGGACACAAGATCCAACAAGGGCACAAGTGTGGAGTACTAAAGAAAATGCATACTATTAACTAAAAATACTAGGCTACAAAAGCAAAGGTACATAATAAAGCATAGTTTAAATAGCTAAAACATTCAAGCATTCATAACACACCATGTCCAAATATTTTAAAACCAAGTACTAAGTTATAGAGTACTTAAAAACCAAACCACGGTACTAGAATAAGTGCTATGAAAACCCATAATAGAAACTAAATCCAAACATAAACCATAAAAACTGTAAAAACTTATAAAGTTTCTCCCCTTCAAGGTAAGGCTCCCCCTCAAGAGCTACTACATCTACTCCCTATTTTTTACTGGAATGGCCAAAGGGCTAAGGCTGGTTAGTGAAGCTATCAAACTTGGCTGCAAACAAGTTGATTTGTTCTTGAATAGTAGTCAACCTGTCAGAGTTCTCATTTTGGAATTCTTGCAAGCCGTCAATACTCTCAAGAATGACTTGAAATGCACCTGGAGGCACTTCTGAAAATGATGAGGCTCTGCTTCTTTTACCACGACTTCGTGAAGTTGAGGGTTGTCCTTATGCTTTAGTCTTGGTGTCCATAGGCTCTCCTTGTGCTGGATCACCCTCTTCTTCATCACCCAGAAGATGAATTTTGATCCATGCGATTGTAAGAGCATTGATAGCCGGAGGAGTAGGCATGAGGCTGATGACTTGGGGAATTTCCACACCTTTTACACGAAAGAGCCTTATGAGTAGACTAGGGAGAATAAGCTTTTCCCTTGAAGTTGTCCTTGTTTCATCAGCAATGATGGAGAATGCATGAGCACTAATATTAATGTAGGTATTCTCCTGAAGCTCCATGAGAAAGATGGCTCTAGCATTACTGATGGTGGTCATCTTCTTCACCAAGTAAAGATTGAACATCATGATGTATGTAAGACATCGCAAATCCGGTGGAAAAGCAGTTGTGTTGAGGCATCTTCCTTCTCTAACACCACCAATATAGGATTGAACCATCTCTATGGAGAGCATTCTGTCCTTGTAATGAGTGAAATCATGTTCTGGATCCTCAAAGCCAAGAACATCATCAATGTCCTCCACGTCAATGGTGAACTCATAGCCTCTAATCTAACGGTCTATTTCATATTCTCGAAGAATAGCATTGGCATAGAATTCTCGAATCAATTGTTCACAAACCCTGGGGAGATCACCAAGAAGCTTTTCCTAACCTCTATCTTGAAATCAACTTGGGATAAAGTAGTCCTTCAAATCAACAAGGTCCACAAATCGCTCTTGGATGATTGAAGCCTTCTTAAAGAACTGATTGTATCTCTCAAAGTGTTGCGTAGAGCAAAATTGAGTATTGTCCATTTTCTTCCTCTTGTCAACTCATTGTGCAGTGGATTTCTTCTTTGGCGTCATCTACAAAAACAGAGCAGCAAGTACCACAAAAACAGAGCACAAAATGTGATAACAAACTCAGTTAGTAACCAGTCAGTACCAACACAATGGACATTGAAATACAACCCCAAAATAGAAATTTAAGGAGTAATTCAACCAAAAATGATATGTAAAGACATAAATCATCAATACATGATAGAATCATGACATTAAGCACTCAAACATGTCAAAAAGTGTGTGTGTGTGTGTGTGCATCAAATGCAAAAGTGTGCAAATTAGGGCAAAGTGTAAAATCACATAATCATATGATGTTTCAAAATAAAAAACACATGATTATCCCTACACCCATTGTCTTCCATGGAATCCACAAAAACACAAGAAAACATCTATGAGACATTTTATCATGGACATAATATGCACAACACAACACAAACATGGTATAATGCACAAAAATGAGAAACAAACAAGTAAAACATGTATAATAGGCATCATACTAACAAAACCAACAAAACTCATACATCTAACTCAACAAAACATCAATAAACCATATTGTAACATCATATTTTTAAATCTTAACAAAAACACAAAATCCAAGAATTCTAGGGTTAGAAACATGAAATACTTTGAGAATAAGAGAAAACCCATACCTTTTCTTGAAGATCGGTGAAGGATTGATGAAGAAAATGGAGATTTTGTGAGTGAAAATGGTGGTTTTGGAACAAGGAGAGGTGGACAAGTCAATGAAACAGCACGTGATGTGAGGGAAAACTGAAAAGCTTTTGAAAACCGTCTTGGATTTAACCCTATTTGTGCAAAACACGCGTTTTTCACTACTAGAATAAGTCACGAGAAATTTTCCAAGTCAAGATGCCAAAATTCCGTGTCACAAATTTTGAAAAATTGGTCTAAGTGTATTTTGCGACTGGAAGGTCCACTCGTGAGTAAGTCGTGAAAGGAGTCACAAAGCATTCTGAGTAAACTCGTGACTGGAGCCTCTACTCAGAAACAAGTCGCCAAACTGAGTCGTGAAAATGCTAAAAACACTAAAATTTTGAAATTTTTTTAAGTCTTTTTCGCAACTGGGGGGTTGACTTGCTAGAGAGTCACGAGAGCTTCTGAGTAAGCTCGCGACTGGGGTCTCGCGACTAGCTTGACCTGTGAGAGTGACTCGCCAAAACAGAGTTGCACAATTTTTGAAATTTTGAAAATTTTCAAAACAAAAAACACTTTCCAAAAACAATTAAAATACTCAAAAATCTTTTTGTGTTTGATCAACATATGATTGAGTAAGTGCAACAAATTTAATAAAGTACAATCACATAAATGAATAAGGCATTCATTGAACATAGACATGTGTGATGTGCGTGGGAAACAAAGATGAGATAGCCCTTAGTCTAATGTGAAGCTTCAATGATCAATTCAATCAAGACATACACAATTAGCACTAGGAAGAGTGACCAATCTCAATTATAGAAGTATGCATATATGACCTCCCACAAAACTTGATTACATAATTTTGAAGCTTTTCATTTGGCTTCATACATTTCATAACTGTTGATCATTTTGGAACAATACATCTCATTTTGAGATCAATGCTTGAAATTTTTTATATTTCAATTTGATTAGTAAGCCTTTGGCTTTTGGGCACCATACATTTTCATAAAAGTTGCTTTCCCTTTTTCCTAGTCAAAGACTAGTATGTGTAATGGCTTTTGCAGCTCATTATTTCTTTTAATTTTGAGATTTAACATTAGTTGAGCTCTTTAAGCAAAAAAGAAAAAGAAAAAAAAGAGTGGGAAGATATATAGGCACAGGTCTATGCAAGTCTCAAGATCAATAAAACCATTGACTAATCATTCATGACAACTTTGAAGATCTATTTACAATAGTCACATAGATGTCAAGATTTTTCCCATAATGATATGAGTGCATAGAGAACAAGCTATGCTTGTAAATTCATAAAGCCATTTGTATGAAGGTACAAGGCAAAACATGCGTGTGACAAAACACAATAATGCCGATCAAAATTTTTGGATTTTCTACTTTTTATGTGTTTTTGGATTTTTGACACAAAAGAAAGTAAAGATTGATCAAAAGGAAAACATTCAAAGCTCTTTAAAATAAACAAAAATTTGTCAAAACATGCTAGAATGATTGCTAGGAAAACAACCAGACAAAATCACAACATATAGAAAAAATTGATGCATGGACATGTTCTGATGCTTATGCATATGTACCCTTTTTCACCCATATGGCATATGCGTTTGGGGTGATTTCCTTAGAGGATTGGGTACTTGAGTTACGATCCTCAAACCTTAATGTGAAGTTTTCCAAACAGGAGGTGATGGTGTTTATCATCTTCATCACATCACCAATATTAGACTCAACTTCTCGCCCTTTTGATTGCTTGAGGTTCCTTTTGCCATTTCTTTCTCCTCTTGGCCTTTAAGAGCTGCCATTCTTAATGCCTGAAGCTTGTGGCAATTTGGTCTTGTGTGTCCTCGAATTCCATAATGATGGCAAAAGTGTTGAGTTTGTGGTCGTCTTTATGACTTCGGAAGAGATTTTCCTTTGGCTTGAGTTTAGCCACTACTGGGTTTAGAGGCTTTGATAAAACCCGTTGAGCAATCACTTTGGGCTTCTTCTCAAACTTCCCTTTCTCAATAGTTGGAGTGTCTACTACTAGTTCCTTTGCTTTAACAAACTTCATCTCCTTAGACACATTGGCGCTTAAACTACTCTCTTCGGTGTATCCTAAGCCGCTTTTGTTAGAAAAGGGCTTTTGATGTGCAAGCACTTCGTTAAGCTTTTTGGAGGCAACCCGCTCCACTTTAGCATTAGCTTGAATCACTTCAAGCTCAAGAAACTTGATCTTGGAGTAGGCTTCGGTTAGTTCTTCGTTCAGCGTCTTAACTTCACATTTAGTCTCCTTGTACTGCACTAGAAGACTTTTGTAATCTTACTCTGCTTTCTTCATTTTTCTTATGGCTACCTTAGCCACTTTTGCATACTCTCTAGTCTTCTCTAGAAAAGAATTATAATTTTCTTGCAATCCTTTTGTTCTTCATGGACACATTTCTCACCTTCATCATCGAATTCCTCCCCAACTCCCATTGACTCCACTTTGGTGTGCTCAATGAGCTCTTCCACTAGTGCATTCAAATCTTCTGAAGAGTCCATGGTTGCAATGGTCATAAATGCAGAGTAGTTTCCTTCTCCATCACAACTTTCTTCCGAATCTGAATTTGAACCATCTGAGTCACTAAGGGTAGTGGCAAATACTTTACCCTTTGCCTTTAAATAAGTAGGGCATTTTTTCTTTACATGCCCATGCCCTTTGCACTCAAAGCATGTGACCATATGAGATGGGGGGGAGTATTTTGAATCCTTCTTTTTGAAGTGTTTCTTGTCCTTCTTAAAATTTGAGAATTTTCCTTTCTCAAAAGACTACCCATCTCTCTTGAACTTCAAGAACTTGCGAAAGTTCTTAGCAAGGTACACCACTTCCTTTTCAACCTCATCTTCATTCGAGGAGTCTTAGGCCTCCTTGTTCTATGCCAAGGCCCAAAATGATGAGAAATTCATGAAGTTTGATAGGAAGACCACAATATATTCTAGCTAAAGGGTTGCTTAAAAAAATGATGTTAGTGAATGAAAAAAAAAAGATGAGCCTAAAGGTGATGGATACATTGTAAACCCATATTTGAGACAAAGGGTTTAAAATCTCTAATAAGTACATTCTAATGAAAGTCCATGAGAGCAAGATGAGAGCTTTATTATAAATGGAATAAGCCTAATGAAACAAGGGGTATGGTTCATGAGAGAAAAGGGAGATATTTTGTAATTGGGCCTTCATTAAAATGGACTTAAAGACTTTCTAAGAACATCTAAGTTAATAAAAAGAACATTTTAATTAGGACATAGGCTTAATAAAACTCCAATTTGGGTCCGAGAGAAGAACGGAAGACATTTGATTAAGGTTGAGGTCACACATCAAGAGGAGATGTTTTAAGAAGAATGGAAGTGCAATAATCACACAAGGCAAACTGCAAATACTCGTGCCAATCCTTATAGGTATCTGTCATCTTCTCTAAGATCTTTTTATTCTTGTCGGCTGCTTCTACTACGCCATTCATTTAAGGGTGGTTAGGAATTGAATTTCGATGCTCAATCTTAAACTACTAGCAAAGCTGCTCGATCATTTTTCCATTTAGATTCTTTCCATTATCTGTAATGAGCTCTCTTGGCACACTGTAGTGACAAATGGTATTATGTTTCAAAAAACGGGCTACTACCACTTAGGTGACGATCCTATTGGAAGCAGCCACCACCCATTTGGTAAAGTAGTCGATGGTCACTAAAATATACTCATGCCCATTCGAGGCTTTTGGAATCACAGGTTCGATGACATCTATATTCCAAGCTAAAAAAGGTCACAGCACTGCTAGAGAGTGCAAGGGTTGGGAAGGAACATTCTTCCTATTCTGATAGAATTGGCAACGATGGCAAGTCCTCATATGCTTAATGCAATCATTCTCCAAGGTGAGCCAATATTAACTGGCTCTCATAATCTTCTAGGCCAACAAGGGTCCACTAGCTGAAGGAAAATCTGGTTTTGTATCCCACACAAAACTCACAGCGGAAGCGACATTCATGGATCTATTTCATTCATGATTGATAACATGCACTATGTGATTTTGAGAATTTGAGAACAAGATAGTGTACCTTGGTGCGGTGAAATTCAAAACAAAAGATTAGAAGTTCTTGGGAACACTTTTAATCTTCACTCCAATTCCACTTTACGCCCAAGAAGTGTGGTCTCTCAATCAGTTTCTAAGGGAGAATAATCGAGTGGTTTCACTCGCACATACACACCACTTCACAATGATGATTCTCTTAAAATAAATTTCTGTATGTTTCTCCCTTTTATAACTAACTGATTATCTAATTGGGCCGGCCTATTGGGCCTTTCCAATTGGGCTTTAATGTGTGGCTTGGAGTGGGACCAAAAGGGACCAATAAGACACTAGCTCTAATGGGCCTCGGGCTTTTCTATCAACTCTTGACAAGTCCAAAGTTACCATTAATTATATTTAATACCACTATATAAATATAATTGCACTCTAGGTCTTATTTATAAATTATATCCCAAGACTTTATTATACACGCAACCCCTTCAAAAAATATTCGTAGTAATACAAAGTCATTAATGTAGACTGCCACTTTGAAAATTACTACATCTTAATCCTTCAGTACCCGGTTTAATCCTTAAAGTTATTCATCATATATTTATGAAATCCAATTTCATAAATATATACTTTAGTAATTTCTTACTAAAGTGGTTAGGCCTAACTCTCTGAATAACCAAACCCATTAAACCTATCTCAAGGGAATATTTTATATCTCCGTTAAGAGACTATGAATTCCATCTTGAGAATATATGTTCCATCAACACTAAATGTGGTTGCCCAACATACTGAGGTTTTGATCGTGTCTTTAGATCTCACTCCTGATATATCAAAGCAACCTACACCTCATGATCAGGTCCATTATTCTCTCAGGATTAAGAGTTCATGCAAATAGGAGTTGTGAGATTTATTATTCATTTGACAGTCGTTAGGAGAATAATAAATCTCACAGTGGTCCAGTTCAATATGTCTTAACTCTTAAAACATATCAACATATCAACTAGAAGTCTCCACTTCCATGATCAAGACAAATCATCTTAGTTGATATATTATAGTCTTCGCAGATGAAATGCCCAATTTCATCACCGACTACGAACCAAAATTATGAGTTTACAAAGAACTTGTGATCTATATCTTCTGTGACTAAATCACATAAATCACATACTATGCATCTCATGGACTATATGATAATGTCCAAATATTCATGTTACCATTATTTTAGATAATAATAATAAAGAAACTTTATTAATCACAACATTAAGTCATACATAATGTCGTACATAATAGCATACATAATATCACACAATAGGATTTAAGGGCACTAATCCTAAAATCTCCCACTTGCCCTAAAGACTATTGTGTACTAATCTAACTCCCATTCCCTCCAAATGTGACTCGAAGGTCCTTTGAGGCAAGGCTTTGGTCAAGGGATCTGTTAGATTATTTGCACTTTCAATCTTTGCTACCAACACATCTCCACGAGCAATAATATCTCTAATGATGTGATACTTTCTCTCAATGTGCTTTCCTTTCTTGTGATTCCTTGGATCTTTTGATTGTGCAACTGCTCCACTATTGTCGCAAAACAAAGTAATGGGAGCTTGCTCAATTCTCACTACACCAAGGTCAGAAAGGAATTTCTTGAGCCATACAGCTTCTTTTGCTGTTTCGCAAGCAGCAACCTATTCTGCTTCCATGGTGGAGTCCGTAATACAAGATTGCTTGACACTCCTCCATGTTATGGCTCCACCTCCCAAGGTGAAAACACATCCTGATGTGGACTTTCTGAAATCTAGATCTGATTGAAAATCTGAACCTGTATAGCCAATGGGAATCAAATCCTCACACCGGTAAACAAGCATATAATCTCTCGTTCTCCGAAGATACTTGAGAATATGCTTTACAGCTTGCCAATGTTTTGGTCCTGGATTTGATTGATATCGGCTGACCATGCCAACTGAATAACAAATATCTAGTCTAGTACAAAGCATGGCATACATGAGACTTCCCACTGCAGAAGCATAAGGAACTTGTCTCATCATATCTACTTCCTCTTGAGTCTTAGGCCTTTGGTCATCAGACAGAGGAACTCCATGTCTGAAAGGAAGTAAACCTTTCTTGGAGTTTTGCATGCTAAACCGTTCTAGAACCTTATCTATATATCCAGCTTGTGATAAGCCTAACATCTTATTCTTGCGATCTCACCAAAGCTTGATCCCTAGAATAAAATTAGCCTCACCCAAGTCCTTCATATCAAATTGGCTTGACAACCAAACCTTTACTAATGACATTACCCCTACATGATTTCCAATGAGTAGAATATCATCAACATAAAGCACTAGGAACATTACTACTTTATCTTGATTTCTTTTGTACACACATGGTTCATCAAGATTTTGTTCAAAACCAAATGACTTGATTGCTTGATCAAATCTGATGTTCCATGACCTAGATGCTTGCTTAAGTCCATAAATGGACCTTTTCAACTTGCATACCATATGCTCTTGGTTCTTTGCTATGAAACCTTCCGGTTGCAACATATAGATTTCTTCTTCAAGATTGCCATTAAGAAATGCAGTCTTGACATCCATTTGCCAAATCTCATAATCATAATAAGCAGCAATGGATAAGAGAATTCTGATAGATTTAAGCATGGCTACTGGCGAAAAAGTTTCATCATAGTCAATACCTTCTTTTTGTGTATATCCTTTCGCCACTAGCCTTGCTTTAAAGGTTTCAACCTTTCCATCTACCCCTCTCTTCCTCTTGTAAACCCATTTGCAACCAACAGGTTTAATGCCGTTAGGTGCCTTTACAAGATCCCAAACTTGATTGGAATACATAGAATCTAATTCAGATTTCATAGCTGTGATCCAATGATGTGCATCTATATCATTCATTGCCTCCTCATAAGTGTAGGGATCCGATTCAGCCTCTTCTGGGATAGCTTCATAAGTTTTTCCCAAACCTATAAATCTTATAGGAGGCCGAACAATTCTCCCACTACGACGAGGCACCTGTGTATTAGTCATCTCATGAGTAATATCTTGTGGTGTATCTAATATAGCCACATCATCCCTAGTTTCATCCATTGGTTGTTCATTTACAGGTTCATTCATTTCAGCCAAAACAACTTTATTTCTAGGATCAAAATTATTCACATAATCATCCTCTAAAAATTTGGCATGTGTGCTAACAAACACTTTGTTATCTTTATGATTATAGAATAAATAACCCTTTGTTTCCTTTGAATACCCTAAAAACATGCATACTTCGGTTTTAGCTTCCAACTTATCAGACTTCCTTTTCAACACATGTGTCGGACATCCCCAAATGTGGAGGTATCTCATACTAGGCTTGCGCCCACTCCACAATTCCTTAGGTGTGTTGGGAACAGATTTTGATGGAACTAAATTCAAAATGTGCATTGCAGTTTTTAGTGCATATCCCCAAAAAGAAACTGGTAAAGTTGAGTAACTCATCATGGACCTAACCATTTCCAAAAGAGTCCTATTCTTTCTTTCTGCTACACCATTTTGTTTGGGAGTTCCAGGTGCAGTCAATTGGGATACAATCCCATTTTGAGTTAAGTAATCCTTGAAATCCCCAAGAAGGTATTCGCCACCACGATCAGATCGAATGGCATTTATGCGTTTACCTAATTGATTCTCAACTTCAGCCCTAAACTCTTTGAAGTTTTCAAAGGCTTCGGACTTCTGTCTCATTAGGTACACATAACCATATCTTGAGTAATCATCAGTGAAAGTGATGAAGTACTCATAACCTCCTTTTGCTTAGGTTGACATAGGACCACATACATCCGTATGAACTAATTCAAGCAATTCTTGGGCTCTTCTACCTTTTGTATTAAAAGGTCGTTTGGTCATTTTACCTTCCAAACAAGATTCACAAACTGGAAATTCATTAAAGTCCAATGGCTCTAAGAGTCCATCTTTGATCAGTCTTTGAATTCTGTTTGAATTAATATGACCCAAACGCAAGTGCCAAAGATATGCTTCATTAGTATAAGGAAACTTTCTCTTTAATGATTTTACATGAGAGTTATGATCTAATTCAGAATTATGTAATTCATGTTTATCAGGAGTTAAAATATAAAGACTATCCACAATATTGCCAGAACAGATAAACACTTTATCCTTCTTTATTACAACATTGTCTTTTAGGATAACATAATATCCATGTTTACCTAAATAAGTTGCAGAAATTAAATTCCTACGAACATTAGGTAGATACAAACAGTCTTCCAATATTAAAACTCTAGATTCAAAACATAAATTACACACTCCAATAGCTACAACTGGAATCCTGCTCCCATCAGCCAAGGTAAGAAACATTTCTCCTTCATTCAGCTTTCTGGTCTCCTGAAACCCTTGCAAAGAATTACAGATATGATTAGTACAACCTGAATCCACACACCAGGAATCTATGGGATTCTGTACTAAACATGTTTCAAGAAGGAATGTACTTTTCATACATTTATTCTTGGCAGCCTTCAATATTGGACAATTCCTCTTCCAATGTCCTTTCTCACCACAATGGAAACACTTTCCTTTGGTTTTCTTTCCTTTGTTGGCAACTCCTAAGGCAACTTGTTTACCATCTTGCTTGGTGAAGTTCTTCTTCTTCTTCTTCTTCTTAACCTTGCCTTTCGACTTAGGTTGAGAAGTAGAAGCTTCCGCCATGTTGGCATCAACACTAGAAGTACCAAGGATGCCTTCCGCCGCTACCAACTCATTCATTAATTCAGACAAAGAATAAATCTTTTTGTTCATATTATAGTTAAGTCTGAATTCCTTGAATGATTCTGGTAGTGACTGGAGTATCATATCCACTTGGGATTCTCCATCAATATCGGCACCTAAAACTTCCAATGTATTCAGATTAGAGATCATCCGAAGACAATGCTCCCTCACTGAAGTACCTTCAGCCATTTTGGTATTATAAATCTGCCTCATAGTTTCTTGCCTTGCAGAATGGCCTTGCTCACCAAACATCTCCTTCAGACTTAGCATTATGTCCGAAGCTAATTCTACATGCTGCATTTGATGCTGTAGAACATTTGAAATAGATGCTAGGATGTAGCACTTGGCCATCTCATTAGATTTCTGCCAATGATCATATTGCTGTTTTTCCTCAAGAGGAGCATCTAATGATGGAAAGCTAGGACATGGTTGAGTAAGCACATATTTGTGCTCTTCAGCAGTAAGAACAATATCCAAATTTCTTTTCCAGTCAACATAATTGGATCCAGTCAATTTGTTTTGATTAAGAATAGCAACAAGTGGGCTAAATGATGCCATGATTTTAAATCTGAAAATAACAAACATGAATATAATAAGTAAACTGGACATTATCAATTTAGTATATAAGTATATAATATGGAACCTCATAAAACCATAAAATAATATATGCAACGACAAACCAATCCATGTCTATAATTCCTTGATAGCAAGTTTATTATAAACACATTAATTGATTAAGAACTATTCTCATTATTAGTGCTATCATGATAACTCTTATTATACACTAATAATATGCCGTATTACCTTTAGCCTCTAAGTAATAATGACATAGCTCATTTGGGAGGTTAACATTACACTTAGTCTAGTGTACACCATTATCTAGAATCATGTGTAGCCACATTTCATCTCTCTTATAATGTTTAAACTTGTAGTACCATGGAACAAAACACCCTCCTTTGGGATCGCGAGGCATATACGCCAAGACGAGGTGCTTGTCCACACTACTTTAAACAGGTTAGTTTAATCTTGTAGTACTATGAAGTTAACACCCTCCTTTGGGATCGCAAGGCATATACGCCAAGACGAGGTGCTTACCCCACACTACTATGAATTGATAATGGAGGCCGTGAGATCCAACCCTTGTATCTCTCTCCCACTAGATATTTTAAATTAAAGGTTTTTATGATCAAGAACCATATTAATGCTAGAAACCTTGAAAAAATAATCCTAATCCCATTAGGAATAAATTTCATAGCCCTAGCATTAATATATATATATATATATATATATAATGTAATATAAACCCATATTACATTATAAATCCATATTACATTATAACTAATATAATATATGGATTGTTACATGTAATATATGATTATTACATTATATATAATATACGGATTCAATATGAAATAAAGAACTTGAATCCTTAATGCATGCAAATCAATATATATCTCATATATTCAACTTAGCATGAGAGTTATGTTAATTGACTTTCAATAACTACCATTGAGAGTAGTTATTGTCAACCGACAATTACTACCATTGAGAGTAGTTATTGTCAATGAACAATAACTACCATTGAGAGTAGTTATTGTCAATGAACAATAACTACCATTGAGAGTAGTTATTGTCAACCGACAATTACTACCATTGAGAGTAGTTATTGTCAACGGACAATAACTACCATTGAGAGTAGTTATTGTCAACGGACAATAACTACCATCTTTTAATGGCCGTATCTTGTTTACAATACAACTTCAATAAACCCGTTCACATGAAGTGTAGATGGTGTCCTCTTAGAACCATGCAAAAGAATATATCGCATATATTGATCAATGCACAAAGGGTTCATGGAACAATAAATTTATGCAGAAATTTGAAAACACAAAGATAACGGTTTTCTTAAATTCCAAAACTCAATCACATGTTATACAAACATGATATGAAAACCTGGCTCTGATACCAATTGAAGGAAAATCTGGTTTTGTATCCCATACAAAACTCATAGCGGAAGTGACATTCATAGATCTATTTCATTCATGATTGATAACATGCACTATGTGATTTTGAGAATTTGAGAACAAGATAGCGTACCTTGGTGCGGTGAAATTCAAAACAAAAGATTAGAAGTTCTTGGGAACACTTTTAATCTTCACTCCAATTCCACTTTACACCCAAGAAGTGTGGTCTCTCAATCAGTTTCTAAGGGAGAATAATCGAGTGGTTTCACTCGCACATACACACCACTTCACAATGATGATTCTCTTAAAATAAATTTCTGTATGTTTATCCCTTTTATAACGAACTGATTATCTAATTGGGCGGGCTTATTGGGCCTTTCCAATTGGGCTTTAATGTGTGGCTTGGAGTGGGACCAAAAGGGACCAATAAGACACTAGCTCCAATGGGCCTTGGGCTTTTCTGTCAACTCTTGACAAGTCCAAAGTTACCATTAATTATATTTAATACCACTATATAAATATAATTGCACTCTAGGTCTTATTTATAAATTATATCCCAAGACTTTATTATACACGCAACCCTTTCAAAAAATATTCGTAGTAATACAAAGTCATGAATGTAGACTGCCACTTTGAAAATTACTACATCTTAATCCTTGAGTACCCGGTTTAATCCTTAAAGTTATTCATCATATATTTATGAAATCCAATTTCATAAATATATAAGACTTTATTATACACGCAACCCTTTCAAAAAATATTCGTAGTAATACAAAGTCATGAATGTAGACTGCCACTTTGAAAATTACTACATCTTAATCCTTGAGTACCCGGTTTAATCCTTAAAGTTATTCATCATATATTTATGAAATCCAATTTCATAAATATATACTTTAGTAATTTCTTACTAAAGTGGTTAGGCCTAACTCTCCGAATAACCAAACCCATTAAACTTATCTCAAGGGAATATTTTATATCTCCGTTAAGAGACTATGAATTCCATCTTGAGAATATATGTTCCAGCAACACTAAATGTGGTTGCCCAACATACTGAGGTTTTGATCGTGCCTTTAGATCTCACTCCTGATATATCAAAGCAACCTACACCTCATGATCAAGTCCATTATTCTCTCAGGATTAAGAGTTCATGCAAATAAGAGTCATGAGATTTATTATTCATTTGACAGTCGTTAGGAGAATAATAAATCTCACAGTGGTCCAGTTCAATATGTCTTAACTCTTAAAACATATCAACATATCAACTAGAAGTCTCCACTTCCATGATCAAGACAAATCATCTTAGTTGATATGTTATAGTCTTCGCAGATGAAATGCCCAATTTCATCACCGACTATGAACCAAAATTATGAGTTCACAAAGAACTTGTGATCTATATCTTCTGTGACTAAATCACATAAATCACATACTATGCATCTCATGGACTATATGATAATGTCCAAATATTCATGTTACCATTATTTTAGATAATAATAATAAAGAAACTTTATTAATCACAACATTAAGTCATACATAATGTCGTACATAATAGCATACATAATATCACACAATAGGATTTAAGGGCACTAATCCTAACACTAGCATAGGCTCCAAGCAAGCCCTCATGTATCTCTTCCATCAAATGATTAGCCTCTGTAGCATCTATGCATTGAAGCAAGGTCGTATCATGGTTCCTCTTATACAAGACTTCCCCGCTCAAGAAAAACTGGCACGCCATGCGCCTAATGAACTTTTTGTCACTGTTTGTAGCTCCACTCGGGTATTCAGCATTTTTAATATAAGCCTTGATATTGTGGTACCATGGCTTTTCATTGATCTCGACTTCAACATTCATGCATTCTTCAATATTCATGCAATAAGCCAGAAAACCATGGTCTTCTATGCGCAATTGTCACATCTCATCTCCCTTTACCAACTTAAGCATGCTAGCTTTGCTAAGGAATCAATGAACTGATTGTGTGCTGAAGGCAAATAAGCCAATGTAATGTTTTGAAACTTCAGGATCAGGTGGCTAACACATTTCTGATATGGATTCAACTTGGTGTCTTAGGCTTGCCACTTTCCCTTTGGTGAACTTCGGGATCAAACGACTAACATATTTCTGATTGTGTGCTTGAGGCAAATAAGCACATGTCTTTTCAATGGTGATGTAGTTGATCTCACAATTGATGAACTTCTTACTAAAGTAGTAAATCGCCTTTTCTCTTTTATCAAGCTTACTTAGCTGGCCTAACATGCAACCCATGGATGTCTCTTGCACCACTAGGCAGAGAATCAACGGATGTCTCAGTGTAAGGGGAACTAGAATGGGAGGGTTCAACAAATACTGCTTGATCTAGTCAAAAACTACTTGACATTCATTCATCCATTCTATCTTTGTATCCTTCTTTAAGAGCTTGAACAAGGGATCACATGTAGCGGTCAACTACATTATAAAGCAGGCTATATAATTAATCCTTCCTAAGAAGCTTCAAACTTTTTTCTTGGTTTTCAGTGTGGGCATCCCCCTCTGGCTAACTATGAACACGAGCAACTTCCTTGAACTGGCTCCAAAGATGCACTTATTAGGGTTAAGCCTCTACTTGTACTTGACAAGGTGCTTGAATAACTTTCTCAAATTTCTCAAATGATCTCTAGGACTACATGACTTCACAATCATGACATCTACGTAGACTTTAATCTCCTTGTGCATCATATCATGGAACAAAGTTACCATGGCTCGCTGATAAGTTACACCCGCATTCTTTAAACTGAATGGTATGACATCATAGGCATAAATCCCTCAATGGGTAGTGACCATTGTCTTGGCTTTATCCTGTTTAGCCATCTTAATCTAGTTATTACCTGAGAACCAATCCATAAAGGAGAAGGACATGTTGGTTGCGGTGTTGTCAATCAAAGTATCGATATATAGCAAGGGAAAATTATCCTTCTGGCTATCCCGATTGAAATCTCTATAATCAACCCACGTGCATACTTTCCCAT
Organism: Quercus agrifolia; assembly: GCA_029955455.1. NCBI lineage: Eukaryota > Viridiplantae > Streptophyta > Magnoliopsida > Fagales > Fagaceae > Quercus > Quercus agrifolia. Next base: position 39,219,318 of record JARQAD010000004.1, on the reverse strand, counting down.
CTTTCTTTAGCATGAGAAAAATATTTGCAACCCAATCAGAATAGGCTATGGCAATTAGGAAACCGGCATTCAAGTGCTTTTCCACTTCTTCCTTAATTTTCAGGATAATCTCGAATTTCATTCTTTTGAGAGCTTGCTGCACTAAAGGACATTTGGACTTAACTAGAATCCTTTGGATAACAATCTCTATATCTAATCTTGTCATATCTTGATAAAAACAAGCAAAGATTTCCTTGAATTCCTTCAGCAGAGCTATAAGCTTGTCTCTCATGTCCTTAAGGAAAATTTACCCCAATCTTAACCTCTATCTCTTTTATATTAGGCTTGGATCCTTCACTTTCTCTGTTTAGAGCTTCTAGAATATCTCAAGGCAAACTTAGAATATCTTCCAATCCTTCAATATCATGATCCAAATCTATTGCCTCGTTCACATTGCTCACATCCTTATTATGGCAAAGAGATGATGTATCCACTTAGGACTTAGAACAAATCCTATAGAGCGGAACATATATAGAGAAACATAAGATAATTTGCTCACATATTAATAAGAAAGAAATAAAGAGAAATGCAAGAATTTTCCTGAATAATATGCTAAATATTTTATTAATGGATTATGGGTAGGGGAAAACAAAGTTCATGCTAGATAATGATAAAAGGGAAATACTCTTAGGAAAATGAACTGGGGAGATAAGAGAGAAATACAGATAAGTGGGAAATAACATAAGCATGCAAAACAACTAGATATGCTATTCTAACCCTCTTGGGTGATTGGGAAACCCAACCACTTGAGGATAGAATACTCCTTACTCAGCTAGTGCAATCATAAAGCAAGGGTCGATAGTCCAAAGGCATGCCATCTCGCTTGGTAGTCCTAGTCGAAAAGTAAAAGTCAAACCATCTTTAGAAGACATGATAGTGTTCACTGAGAATCCCTTAGGACAAAGTCGAGTTATACGAGCTAGGATCAGACTCTTTATCCTCCACTTCCTTGAAAGGTTTTGGCATAATGACCTCGGTTGGAGCCAGAAAAGTGGCCCTAATATGGGGAATAGACATCCTTGGGATAGCAAACTTCCTCTTTTTTCCTCTAGAAGCTTGAAAGAGTTCTTCATGAGTCCACATACCTTAGATTGAATCCTTATTTGTTATCGAAAAGCTCAACTAGAATAGGGCTCCTACAACCAGTGGCTCTGAGGCCGTGTGGCCTAACTTATACCCAAACTTAGGCATTTCTTTAGTGGCCATCAAAACTACTGCAAGCCATCATGACTTAGGCTCTAAAGCATTGTGAATCATATAAACTAGCTCAAAGCTATGGAAAGAGGCTTCTAGAAAGGCATTAGCATCGAATATAGGGTATAGATGTCTCTTGAAAAATAGTCATGGGATCCTCGGCCATATTGGTTATCAACTAATTCTCAGATATAAACTTGAGTCTTCAATGAAGGGTAGGTGGGACTGCACTTGTTGCATGCATCCAGGGTCTCCCTAAAAGCGTATTATACGGAAAGTCCACCATAATCACTTAAAAGTTAACTATGAAGGACCTCGGGCCAATATCAATCTTTCCTTGCACTTCTCAATGCGTTCCATCAAAGGCTTTAATAATCATGGTGCTAGGCTAGATAAGCGATAGGTCCACTTTTAAGTGCTCTAGAGTGGCCATTGGGCAAACATTCAGAGTTGACCCATTATCAATCAATACCCTTGCAACAATCATGCCTTTACCCTTGACTACAATATGCATGGCCAAAGTATGATCATTTCCTTCTAGAGGTAACTCATCATCCGAAAAGGAGACTTGGTTGGTGGCCAATACGAACGAAATCATATCCTTAAAGGAGGAATCTGTAATACCAATGGGAACATGATTTCCTTCAACACATTCAGAAGAGCCTCATAGTGGACCTTGGAAGATAACAACAATGCCAAGATAGAAATCTGAGCTGAAGACTTGTTCAACTACTAAATCACCTTGTAAGAGCACCTTGTTTGTTTGTCGATGGTTAAGGTCATTGGCCATGTTTTTTTTTTTTTTCAATGACTTTAGGATAGTGAGTCACTTACTTTTTGCTTGACAATTGGTGAACCAAGTTCTAGGATAGTGAACCTGTCACTGCTTGTTTCCTAAGTGACACCTTTGGGACTTTGGATATATGAATCCCATGTAGCTCTCTAGAGTTGCACCCCACCTCATGTATGTGTGTTGTTTGCCACGTGCGTGGGTTAGGCCCGAGCCATACATCGAAACAAAATGTCTTGTCTCTTTTTTCTTTTGATTCCTTTAGTGAAGCTCACGAATCAGAAGAGGGCAAACTATAGACACCTCATTTTGTACCCGTTACAACTTGGGCCCCCATTCCCTAATAACAATAACACTAGGAGGTCTAGGGCTGATCTAAGGCCTAGCTATGGAAATGCTTTAGTTGAAAGATGCTTTTGGAAATATAAAAATCCTTACAAAACCCTAAGGGTGCATACGCGTTCGTAAGCCTGTTTACGCATCCTTAACTCTTGCATACATAGCCACATCATACGCAGATAGAGTTCCAGAAACCCTTGTAAGGGAAGTTTTTTTACAAACTTTTAGCAAAGGCAATCCCATATCACTTGGAATCAGCTCCGCCCCTTCTCTTTGGACACTATGAAAAGGCCCTATAACCCTTTCACCAAAACACACGGAATCCACTCCAAAAAAGCAATTCAAAGAGAAGCTTTTTACTTTGAAAAGCATCCTAATCTAAAGTTTCTTGGCTAGGACTTATTTTAGTCCAAAGCCTTCTAGTTAAAACTTATTAACCTTCTGTGTATTTTTTTTTTTTGTACATTGACCATGGGGAATGATCAAAATCAAGCTCTAAAAGCTTCTTGTGTGAGGTACTTATTCTTTCTTATATATTTTTATTTTTATTTTATTATTATTTTTTATATCTCCATTTTAAAGTCTTCTTGTGTAGTTTAGGTGTGTTGTTTGTTTGTTTAGAAAGCATGCTAAGTTGTTTAGATTAGGTTTGATTGGTGTTGGTATGCAGTGTTTCTGGACAGGTTTGCGTACGTAGATTCAACCTAGATTTACTTACTTTCATTCTTATTTTTATTTACATGCATGTTTTAGCTTCTATTATTCCTTTTTATGTATATTTAGGTCTTAGGTCAGTATTGCAACATGTTTTAATCTCTCATTTTTCCTTGAATTGTATGATTAGGGTTTAAGTTTGATGAACACTGTTAGGACATATGTGTTTCACATGTTAAGAATATATGTCATGATTTTATGTAATTGGCTTATCCTTTAACAAAACACACTCTACTTCTATTTGGGTAGACTTAGGATTTGTTTAACTACTTCAAGAAACCACATTTCAAGATCTAGTATGGAAGCCTTCAAGTCTGTTCAAGAAATCAAGCAAGGAGTGCAAAATCATTAAAGCTTGACAGCTGGTCGATACCTGCTCGACACCTCCTATCTGTCGAGGTTTAAGAATTTCAGATTTCAACTCTAATTTTCTTGGGATCTGTGAATCTGTCTATGGGCTTTCTTTTCTCCTAACCCTAGACATATGAAAGGATTGTTTTAAGAGTTGTAAAACGGTACATAAGTTGCACAAGCATTGAGCAAACTCTGTTCAAGCAAATTATGACTGAAGACAAAATTCTTGACCTAGTTCATCTCTCTTTCTTAGAAAAGTTGCTGTGTATTTGCACCATAGGGTTTTGTGACCAAGCATCTTCCTAATCATCATCGTATGGATGAACTGAAGAACTTTGCAGCCAACAATATTTTCAGATTGGTGTTTTAAAGTCGCATACTGGGATTCGCATAACCGTTAGTCACGTACTTGGGAGCTATGCATCAGAAAGGGGAACTGTCACTACAGAACAAGTTCGATTGGATATTGGGGTAAGGGTTCAACTGTAGGTTGGTAAGGTACTTGGGATTCCTTGCTTGTAACCGCTTATTGTGATAATAGTGGAGTTTTGGGAGTGGTGACCTGAAAATCACCCGGTGGGGTTTTTGCTATTAGGTTTTTCCCCTTTCGTAAACAAATCACTGTGTCATTTATTTTCCGCTGCAATTTTAGTTTATTGGTGATTTGTTTGTGCTACCATGCGTTTGCATGATAAATTAATTAATTAATAACTTGGCTAATTAATAAATCAATTCCTATCACGAAGGGTCATTCAGTTTATGGCCTATCAAGTGGTATCAGAGTGGGTATACTCTGATTAGGGTTTAATCTTTGCTATGTTGATCCATTGACCCCTGTTGTCATGGATAGAGGACAGTCATTAATTATACCTCCTTTATTTGATGGCACTAACTATGCATACTGGAAAGTACGCATAAGAGCTTTCTTGCAGTCTTTAGATGAGAAGGTGTGGCAAGCTGTAGAGATTGGCTAGACCAAGCCAAAGGAAACACCGACCAATTCAGATGAAGCAAAAATCAAGGCGGCTAACTTTAACAGCAGAGCATTGTATGCATTATTCAGTGCAGTCACTAATGAGGAGTTTAAGAAGATATCCGCCACAGAAACTACACAGGAAGCATGGACCATCCTCCAGACAACCTATGAGGGTACAAAAGCTATCAAGGATTCAAAGCTTCATAGACTCACTACAAGCTTTGAAGAAATAAATATGGAGGAGGATGAGTCATTTGATGAGTTCTATGCCAAGCTCAAGGACATAGTTAACTCAGCCTTTAATCTTGGGGAAATCATTCTTGAACCTAAGATTGTAAGGAAAGTGCTCAGATCTCTACTCATGAAATTCCATGCCAAGATTACAGCGATAGAAGAATCAAAGGATATTGAAAAAATTCCTTTGACAGAGCTGGTTGGTAATCTGTAGACTTACGAGCTAGGGTTATCAAGGATTGGAAAGTCAGGAAAGGGCAAGAGCATGGCCTTGAAGGCAAAGAGCAATAACACAGATGAGTCTTCCGATGATGAAGATTCCAAGATGAATTCCTACATTACAAGGCAGTTCAAGAAGTTTATGAAGAATGCCAATGGGAGGAACTTCGACAAGGACCGTAGGCAATCCAGTTCTTCTCGGTTTAAAGGGCAAGACAAAGGGAAGAAGGATGCTAAGGAAGGTGGTCAGTACACTGTTCCCGCAGGACCTAAGTCTTTTGGATGTCAAGGCTTCGGGCACATGAAACATGAGTGTCCTATGTATCTCAAGAGCATTGGGAAGAGTAAGGCACTTGCTGTTACCTTGAGCGACACTGAGCCTGAGGAAGATTCCGACAATGAGGATGACGGAATCTTGAATGCCTTCACTACCGCTGTCAATCCTACTGATGGGATTGTTGAAGATGTGGACGAAGAAGAAGAATTGGTGGAGTCCAAATTTAAGAAGATGGATGATCAAGATGACATTCATATAGCCTATGAGAAATTGTACAAAGTTTCTGAAAAACATGAGAAACTTTATAGGCTGACCACAAGAAACTCAGTGATGTGGAACTTGACCATGAGGAATTATCCACTAAGTTTGATGAGGCTAATCAGACGATGGAAGCACTGAAATTTAAGAACAATTTCTTGGCTGAGAAGACCAAGAAGCTTGAGGCGGAGCTTTTTTAAGTCAAAGCTCAACTGGAGAGGACTTCAAGCGCTAAGTTAGACAAGATGCTCAGCATTCAGAAATCTGCTTTAGATCATACAGGTTTAGGGTATGGTATTTCTTCCTCTAATACTGCTTCTACTAGTACCACTATTTTTATTCCTCCTGCTAGTAATACTGAAATTGAGAATACTGATGTTAAAATTAGTCTAGCTAGTGAGAACTTAGACAAGGGTAAATCTATCTTAGGAGCACCCCCTAAACTAGATAAGAAAGAAGCTAAAAATCCTAAGGCTAAAAAGGCTAACTCTCAAAAGCCTAAACAAAAGAAGCAGCATCTCTGTCATCATTGTGGAGCTGTCGGTCATACTCGATCAAATTGCTATAAGTGATTAGCCACTCAACAGAGCAACGGCATGATAGCATCTGGAAGCCAAAATCAGCTTCAATCATCTTTCGCTCCTCTCGGTGATCTTCTCAAGGCCCTCATATTCCTTTCGAGCTTGAACGGTTTCAATTCTTCCCCCTCACCACCGGTTCAAAGGTTTAATCAAAGAAAAGGTTCTTCCAAGGTGTGGAAGAAAAAGGACTCTAAGTGATTTTATCACTTTCTTTTATCTTCTTGTTTTTGCTTATTGCATTACTTGTGTGTTTTGCTTTTATTTTTGAGTCAATTTAGTTTTATGCTTTGCTTTGTTTAACATGTTTTTGTTTGTTTATTTTCAATTTTTGTTTATTTTGTTTTGATATAAAATATATAAAAAAAAAATTGAAAAAAAAAAAAAATACAAAGACAGTGTGTGTTTTGTGTACATTGGTACTTGTGTACCTTGGATGGCCATTGAAACAAAATTTTCTAAACTTTGTGTCTTTTGTAGCTTAGATGAGCATCTCTTTGCACAACTATGTAAGTGAGTTTTGTGGCTCTTGTTTGTGATGAGTAAGATTGAGTTCTCTCTTATACTTAACACTCATATCACTCTTTTTGACGGAAAGAACTAAAAAATCCTAAGAGAAAGGCATTAATAACCATCTCACCACTGTTGCCCGCCAATCATGTATGACATCTGTATGTTTTGGCATAGCAAAAGTGTGATGTCAATGACATTTGTGTGCTTAGGCATAACAAAATTGGAATGTCAAATATCATTGGGTATTTCTCTTCTCTCTCTAATAAGCCCATGTATGATATACTTAAAAGAAAAATATGCAAAGAAAAATCAAAAGCAAAAAGATCAAAAATGCTTTAAAAATGATTGCAAGCATGTATTCTAGGAGATGTGGGAGTTATAGGATGTACCTTAAAGGTGATAGTCCCCATTAAGTAGTTATGATTGTGTGTGAGTTAAAGCGATTTTCTCATATCTCAAATCATCATAACATTTATACACTTATGCAATCTTGCAATGTTTTTCACACACAACACGCAATATTCTTTGCTATTTTTGATACATGTGCAGATACAATGTGATTTGGCCATCACAAGTTTTACATGTGTTAATGTATGCTCACTAAATGGTCTTGACTTATTTTTGAAATATAAAATTGGTTAGACTTGTTTAGTGTGTGTGTATGTGTTTTGGAGATCCTTGTGCTCAAATTTTTTTTGGATTGAGAGACTATTTTGAGAGATTTTTGTGATGATTGGATCATTGGTTGAGTTATATGTTGGATTGCATTCATATCTATGTTTTTCACATCTCGAAAAACTGTTTCGAAAAGCTGGCTCAACACCTCCTTGACACCTCCTCGATACCTTGCTATCTGTTGTGCTTCTCAAGCATTTTTCTTTACGCAATCTCGACACCTCCTCGATACCTGGTGGATCGATCGAGAAAGCTCATGCCTCCTCGATAGCTCCTCGACACTTGGTGGATCGATCGAGTTTTTATTCTTGAAATCGATTCTTTGTTTCTCGATACCTCAGCTGTCGACGACCAGTTCCTCGACACCTACCTTGACAGATTCCTCGATACCTCCCGATACCTCAGCTGTCGAGCATTACTGAAGGTCTATATATTCTTCCATCGCGATTCTTCTCTCATTTCTTCGATCTCTCTCGATCTGTCCGTGACTGTTCATCTCCCAAACACTCTCTTTTTCACTCCAAACCTCTTCCTCAAGGTTTCTTCAAGTTTTTTCAAGTTTTTCTACACTTGGTAAGTGTCTAATCCCTCTTTATTCATGCATTTCATGTTTTAAAACCTAGGTTTTGGGATTTTTTGAAAATTTTGGGGTTTTTCAAAATTGATGAGTGTTTAATGAAATTTTGGGTTGGGTTTTCATTTAAATGTGTTTGAAACCTCATACATTGCATTCCATTTGCATTTTAATGGTATTTTCATGCATTTAGATGTGTTTAGTATGCTTGTGTGCTGGTAGGATGGATTGAGCTGAGCCTATGATGTCTTTTTGTTTTGCATGTCACATGTTCATGCATTTCCCAGGCATACGTACTTCTTTTCAATATTCTTGATATATTTGAAACTGCTTGGGACTTTTTTGATTGTCAATCTTTCTCTCCTTTTCTGTTAGTTTACGTTAGTTGTGTCTATGGCACCTAAGCGTAAATCCACTCCAGCCCGGAACCCTCTTCGTTCCGGTGCTTCTTCATCTATTGATCCTTCTCCTTCTACTATTCGATTCCGTGATGATGATGCCTTTAAGGCATTTTTGGAGAACTTCTCTAGACGAGGCATTCATTCAAAATGCCAAGTCGTTTTGTCGAACTTTGCCAACACTGACCTTCCCTCTATCATTCACAGTAGGGGATGGGAGTCACCGTGTGACGTCTCGGTCACATGTCCTCTCATGCTTATCCAGGAGTTCTACTTCGACATGCACGAGATAGATCATTCAGTACGTCTCTTTTTCACTCGCGTCCGAGGTATGCGCATTCCTGTCACACCGCAACTAGTTGCGGATGTACTTCATGTCCTTAGGATAGAGTTTCTTGACTATCCTAGCTGTGAGCGTCTGAGGACGGTGTCCAGGGATGAGCTCATGTCTTCTTTTTGTGAGCGCCCTACTGCTTGGGGTAAGTGTCTTTTTACACCATGTTGACCTTTTGCTAAAGGTCCTAGATTTATGAACATGGTGATGACATTTGTTTTACATCATCTTTCTCATTATAACTCTATCACAGAGCCTCGTGCTCGATTTTTACTATCTCTTCTGAGCATCTCACTATAGATTTTTCCTCTCACTTCATTCTGTCTATCATAGATGTTCATTTAGATTCGGCGTCCCGTGATAAGCTTATCTTTCATTCCGTTATCACAAGGATTTTACGCCATTTTTCCGTTCCTTTTCCCTCTTCCGACCATTTTTCCATCATGTGTGCCATAGATTCCACTACCGTTAAACGTAGCGAGGCCCAGTTTCGGCCGCGACAAACGGATTCAATAGCACCCTCCTCTCGTTCTACACCATCTCGGTCTACTCCATCTGCATCCACTTTTTCCTCTTCCAGTGATGTGTCTTTAGGAGACGTCATGGCGCAGCTGCAGCGCATGGATGCTCGCCTGGATACACTCTCTATGGAGTTATATCAGGTGAACGTTCGTGTCGGTTGTATTGCACGATGGCAGGCGGCTATGGGCGGCTTTGCACCTGAGCCTACTCCTTCACCACCTCATCCAGTTGCTTCTAATTCTGATGCTGAGGATGATGATGATGATGATGATGATGGTGATGATGATGACGCTTCAGATGATGATGGATATACTAGCTCTATCGATGAGATGTCTACTTGACACTCTACCCTTAGTCACTCGTGACAAAAAGGGGGAGTAATTTTGGATATGAGAGTAGTCACTCTTAGGGGGAGAGTTAGTTTTTGGGATTATTGTGTTAGGGGGAGTGTTGATTTTTTTTTTAGGGATGTAGTGAGGATATTATTTATCTTTTCTTTTCGTTTTTTATTAGATACATTGATTCTTGTACATAAGGTCTTGTGACCATTTATAGACATACATTGTACTTGTTTTCTCTTATATATTGTTGATGTATGTTTTTTTTCACCTACCCTTTCATGTTTTGATATATGTTTTTTTTTCACCTACCCTTTCATGTGTTGTTTCTTTTCTCTCTTTATACACATGCTTCTTATTAATTTGTATGCAATCTATTATTCTATTTCACACAAAGATGCCTTGATGAGTTTTGTTTAAAGTGTTTCAAAAATATAGGTTGTCAAAGTCTACTTGCCATAAACTCTCTTCTTGCAAAATTTTTCAAGAGTTTGTGTTAGGATAGATTTTATTGTATTCAGCAAGTGAATATGAGTTGAGTGATTTATGACTTCTCTCATATGTTCATTTGTTAGTTGTGGTTTTGTCACGGATTGCCAAAGAGGGAGATTGTTAGGACATATGTGTTTCACATGTTAAGAACATATATCATGATTTTATGTACTTGGCTTATCCTTTGACAAAACGCACTCTACTTGTATTTGGGTAGACTTAGGATGTGTTTAACTACTTCAAGAAACCACGTTTCAAGATCTAGTATGGAAGCCTTCAAGTCTGTTCAAGAAATCAAGCAAGGAGTACAAAATCATTAAAGCTCACAGCTGGTCGATACTTGCTCGACACCTCCTATCTGTCGAGGTTTAAGAATTTCATATTTCAACTATGATTTTCTTGGGATCCGTGAATCTGTCTATGGGCTTTCTTTTTTCCTAACCTAGACATATAAAAGGATTGTTTTAAGAGTTGTAAAACAGTACACAAGTTGCACAAGCATTGAGCAAACTCTGTTCAAGCAAATTGTGACCGGAGACAAAATTCTTGACCTAGTTCATCTCTCTTTCTTAGAGAAGTTGCTGTGTATTTGCACCATAGGGTTTTCTGACCAAGCATCTTCTTGATCGTCATCGTGTGGATGAACTGAAGAACTTTACAGCCAACAATCTTTTTAGATTGGTGTTTTGAAGTCGAATACTGGGATCCGCATAACCGTTAGTCACGTACTTGGGAGCTATGCATCAGAAAGGGGAACTGTCACTACAGAACAAGTTCGATTGGGTATTGGGGTAAGGGTTCAACTGTAGGTTGGTAAGGTACTTGGGATTCCTTGCTTGTAACCGCTTGTTGTGATAATAGTGGAGTTTCGGGAATGGTGACCACAAAATCACCCGGTGGGGTTTTTGCCGTTAGGTTTTTCCCCATTCGTAAACAAATCATCGTGTCATTTATTTTCTGCTGCAATTTTAGTTTATTGGTGATTTTTTTGTGCTACCATGCGTTTGCATGATAAATTGATTAATTAATAACTTGGCTAATTAATTAATTAATTCCTATCACGATGGGTCATTCAGTTTGTGGCCTATCAAACACCATGAACATAAACATGTATTGATACATAGGTGCTGTGATGCAGTGAGGTAAGTAAGGTAAGTCATGCATATAACATGGACATGCATTTCGAATGGTTAACATGAGTTGCTTGATGAACATTATGAATATGCTTGGTTGATACCATTATGCCAAGCTTGAGTAATTGGGTCTTGATTAATGTTTATGCCTTTGATTAATGTTTATGCCTTGTTGATGCTACTGCCTTGTGATGTACTTATTGTCCTTGGGTAAATGTGAATGAATGACATGATAGATGAATGCTAGGGTTTTGGGATAATATGACATGTGTTCAAAGTTTAGGTATGGAGATGGGAAGGTGTTAGGCACCCAACCCCACTCAACCCGTGGGTCCGCTTCCATCATCTTAATCTCATTAAAGGCACATCCAACATTCATCATTCTAGACTCACACACACACTAGCATACATCTAATCAAATATCATGACATTTTTCATCCCAAACTCTAACATACATCTATCACACATAGCATCATATTACATCCAAGGTAGAAACATAGACATGGCAACATCAAAAAAGCATGTTATTATGTTTTAAATATAAAAAATATGGCATCCAAGTAAGCATATTCATACTTATCAATGAAAGCATATTCCAAACAAATGCTTGATCATGTGAATGCATAATTTACCTCTCATTGCACCACAGCACCTATACATCAATGAATGATCATGTTATATGCATGTTCATGACATGTCAACAAGATTGAAGATAAACCCTAATCTAGCATGTAAAGAACAAACCACAAACAAAACATGGAGGCAGAGGAATATACATATAGAAAACTAAGATAGAACAGAGACATATTAAACAAATAAAACAAAGAAACAGAAGCCAAAAGGTTCAGATTAGGGTTTTCGAGCACGAGAATGTGTGCGCATATATAAGGCTTGCGTACACAGCAGCATATAAACTAAATCTAGCAACCTAGCATGCTTAAAACAACAAAAAAAAGAATATCTAAGCTAAAAAAACTTGTTAAACATATATAAAACTAAAGAAACAAGAAAAAAAATAGTAGATTTAATCAAAGAAAAGGAGGCAAGAAGCGCTAGAACCTTTACCTCTAAAACAAAGGCTCATTGGCTTGATTTTGATCGTTCACTTCTGTCCATCTAGTCACAACCAAACTAAAATAAGTTATTTAAACCTTGAAACTCGAAAATCAAGACCAGAAAAGGTCTCAATCGGAAAAATATTGACTTGAGGGTATTTTGTAAAGGTACCATGTATGGGTTTTTATAGTCAGAAAATAGGGGTTTGGAACATCTCCCAAATGATATGGGATTCATTCCAAAAAAATCTTTAATGCATAAAAACTTGCCTTTCATATTTTCTGGAGCCCTAGCATGTGCATGCATGCCCGTGTATGCACAAGCATGCATTAAGCATGTATACATAGAGCTTAAAGGTGTGCATGCATACGCGTGTATGCATGAGCACACCCTAGGGTTTTTGTTGTCTTTCTTTTCCAAAAATAGCTTATTTAGTTCAAAAAAGAGTTATATTTTTTGGAAAACACTTTTCTCAAGTTAATTTCATTCTAATCGAGCCCTAAACCAACCTTGGGCTTTAGAATTCCAACATCATTGGGGAACGGGGGCCCAAGTTGTAAGGGGTACAAAATGCGGTGTCTACAAATGCCTTTCTTTTGATTCATAAGCTTCACTAATGGAATCAAAAGAATAAGAGACAAAACATTTTGTTTCGACGTACAGCTCGGGCCCAACCCACACATATGGCAAACAACATGTATACATGGGGTAGGGTGTAACTCTGTAGAGTTGCATGGAATTCGTATGTCTGAAGTCCCACTTTTGTTACTTGGGAAATGAGTAAAAATTGGTTCACTATCCCAAAACCCTCTTTTTTTTCCAATTGCAAGCAAAAGGCGAGTGACTTATTATCTTAGAGTTACCAAAAAGAAAAACAATCATGGCCAATAGTCTCAACCATCAACCATATAAAAAAGGAGCTCTTACGAGCTTTAAAGGATATATATATATATATATATATATATATATGTGATGTCCATCTGGGGCTCTTGCCTTAAACTTCTTTGGGTGGCTTGTGCTTTTGGGTAATACTTGTCTTTTGCCTCCATCTCCATTTCTTCTATTTTGGTGAGGCTCTTGCCTCTGGGTGACTTTTGTCTCTATCTTTACCTTTTCTATTCTGATTTTTATTTGACTTGTGCTTACATATTTAATTCCCTCGGGATTTGTGCAAAAGTTCTATATTCTTCTCTTCTGACTTATATAGGGCCGATGCCTGCATATTCAATTTCCACGGGATATATGCACAAATGGCCTTAGTAGTTCTAACTTACGAGGAAGTCCTTGATGTATGATCGACGGGGGAGAAAGACTCATTGAGGAGTGTGTTGGTGGCCCACAGGGGAGCCCTTTTGGTAATTTTGACCTACGAGGAAGTCTCTGATGGTGTGTAGTCAGTTGGGGAGAATTCTCTTCTTCTCCTTCATGACTCATTGGGAACTTGTGTTGATTGTACTCATGAGGGAGTTTCCTTAACTCATTGGGGAAATTCTTTTCTTCACAACCCTTGAGGGAGTTATCCTTGAGCCTTGGACCTAGGGGGGTCCTCCATAAAAGGACTCACTATGGATTTGGTTAATGGTTTTAACTTACAATGGAATTTCCTTAGTGATTTCTGATCCCCTAAGGGATGTTCTTAATCCTTTCAATCCACTGGAGATGCTTTGGGAGTCCTTGTGTCTTCCACCTTACTGAGGGTATTTCTGTCATTTTAAGTTGCATTCTTGAATTTTACTTTTCATTTCCCACCTTCTTGGAGTCCACTAGGTATATTCTGAAAGTTTTTTTTCTTTTTTTTTTGGCTAAACTACACGTAGTTTAGTGGGAGGCCTTAACTACATGTAGTTTAGTCATCAGACCTTCCACCTCTTCATTTTTCTTTAATGGTTACCAACTGTTTATTTTTTCTTCTTACTCTTCTTCATCTTTTTAAACCCTTCATACTTTCTAACTCTCTAACTTCCATCTTCCTTCTACAAAAACATTCTGCCTCTCTCATTTCTTCATCCCTTACAATTTGATCATCTTTTTCTCTCCTAAACTCTCTCATCCTCTTCTATGGCACCCAAGTCCAAAACCAAGAAAACATCCTACTTGATTTTTGGCAATGTCTTCAACCTCACGCACATTAGAATGGGGATACATGGCTAACTGAGTCTCCTCTACTGAAATACAAGCCACAAAATCATCTCTCAGAGGGTGCAAAGGTCGGATTGGTAAGTCTTTGAAACTTTTCTCATTTTCAAAGTTTGCTCTAATCTTTCATTTTGATCTATTTTTAGACTTATAAATGCTTAGGTTTTGTTTTGGGATGGGTTTGGATGAAAACCCGATGCCTTAGGAAGGGTAGGAACACGCATAGGATGAGTCTTGATCAAAAGTTGGCCGAAATATTGTGAGGCCCTCTCTATCTGTGTTCATGCATGTGCATGCATTGGGCATGCGTGTGCAGCCTGTATTCATGCATGCGCATGCTCTATTCATGTCCACGCATCCATGTTCATTAGTTTAAATGGACATAGGATTGAATATGCATACATATGCAAAAACCCTACGCACGCATCTCTTCTTGGTATAGGACCTTGGCTAATGACACAAAGACCTTGGTGCGTGAAACTAGCTTCGAGCCCATCTTCTATCTACTTCCAGAGAATTCTGCCAGTGCCATCCTAGTGCAAACACTGGTTGAGAGGTGGTGGGACACTACTCACACCTTTCATATTACTGAGAAGGAGATGATAGTAACTCCCCATGATTTCCATTAGATAACTGGCCTTCGGTGTGACAGTCTTGTCATAAATCTCAAGGATGAGTCGAGTACTGAGCTAGGCATAGAGCTACTGGGGCAGAGGTTCAAGACAAAGACAGTCTATTATTTTGATCTTGAGACGGACTAAAGACCTTTTCCTTAGGAGACACCTAAAGATTGCGCTCAGATGACCTCCCACCTCCCAAGCTCACCCAATACTGGGGGCATACCTTTTTGCCGACTGTGGGTAGATGGTGTCCTTGAGGTGGTTGGCTTTATTTCATGATTTTGGGTGAGCTCGGGAGGCTAATTAGGGCCAAGCTTGTCTTTCCTACTTGTACTTATCCCTAGACATACTCAACCGGGGGACTTTACACCAGTTAGTGGGGCCTTGGAAGCTCTTTAAGGTTACTTCTTTCTTCCTTTTCTTTTGTAGCTTCTTACAAACATGTACTTCATACCTTTACAAACTATGTTCATTTATATGTCATCTAGGTTTACAAAATTGCATCTCATACTTTTACAAACTATGTCCATATTTTTATTCTGTAAACTATCATCTTGCCACTATATCTGTATTTTGCAAACTATCATCTTGCAAATTGTATCTTGTCCATCCTATGAATTGTCATTTGTTTTCTTGCAAAATATCATCTTGTAAACTGTCATTTATTTTAATACAAACTATCATCTCTTTTCTTGCAAACTATTATCTTGCAAATTGTGTTTTCTCTTTTCAACGTTGGGCCATGAAATACGGTCTCATTACTTATGGAGCGGAGGTGGACTTAAGGAGCTTTCCTTCAATCAGGGCTCATTTCAATGAGCTTTCTTCTGAATAGGTGAGTAGAAATCCTACTTTCTCTCATTACTTTCTTTTTCATGTTTCCTACGGTTCTCCTTCTAACCTCGTGTGTTGTCACAGGTTATATGGAGCCCTTAGGCAGGTTTTCCTCCTGTTGCGGACCCTAATTTGGAAGCAGCTACCATCATTACTTTTGGGGTCACCCAGCCTTTTAAGGGTGCTAGTTTGAGGGTCCTCTACTTAGTTGAGTTGGTCTGTTGCTAGTTGGTGGGTGCGGATACACCATGTGTTCCGATGGATCCTTCACAATTCATGCTTGCCCCATTTTCCATAACTGATGTTGAGTACCGATTGTGGAGGGATGGCATTCCCTATGTCGAACAGCTTGTGGATGACCTGGACTACGATGAGTTGAGCAAGACTCCTCTCACTCCTTTCCTTTCTTCTTTTACATTTTCTATCACATTGTGATACTCAATTGTGATGATTATGTCAGGGTGTTGTTGGTTCTACTACTAGCAATCTTATTGACCCTCCTCATCTACCTTGGTCGGTCTATGCTTATGGCCTTGATGGCTTTACTCGGAAACGTCATATGGGGCGTAACCCGATTGCCATGGGTTACCTTTTTCCTGAGGGTACAAGAGCGGTAAGCTCTCTTTCATCCTTGTCTTGTCTTTTCTTTTCTTACATCACTCAAAACTTGTTTTAACACTGTCTTCTTTTCTAATCTAGCCCACCATAGAGGAGCATGAAGAGCTTGTTTGGCTTGCTAAGAAAATCAAGCTAGAGGTGACTAGGTATTCCAGGCAGATTTATGGTCCTAGAAGGTATGCCCATCTAGGGGATGATGATGATGATGATGGTGATGACCCTGAGATGACTTCAAGCTATCGACCGATGAAGATGCAATACTGGTGATGATCTTGTAGTTTAGACAAATAGACATAAACATAGACACAACATATATTCCTATTTTATTTATTTATTTCCTTTTTATTAGCATTTATATCTGCATTTAAAATTTTATTTGAGACATTGGGTCGTATTTTAAGAACATCTTTTACATTTCTACTTTTATTTAGGACAAGTACTTATTTTACAACTCATGGGAATTTTTGCATTTTATTGTCTTGCTTTTCCTTTTCCTTTTTTGTCTTTGATGCTTTAAAATCTGAGCTTGAGAATGCTTTGAGTAATCCTTTAGGTCATAGGAATCATAAGGGTAGCCTTAGTGGAGGAACCATACTTCAAATGGGAAAACGAATTCGAATCTGTATGCTTACTTGCACACGTATATGTGCGCATGTGCACATAGGTGTTGACCATGTGCACGCATGCTGCCAGGCAGAGAAACCCTAGCCAACTCTCCTTAGTATAAAATAGCTGTAGGGGGCCTCCAATCCTTCACAAAACGTATTCCAAGCCTAGGAAACACCTTGTAAGGTCCCCAAATGGCAAAATTCACTCCTCTAGAGGTTTCGGCATGGATTAAGAAGCTTTGTCCTAATCTCGAAGACGTTCTCACTCCTTTTGGTCTCTCTTGCGTTCCCTTCTATCACCAAATTAGAGTGAACAAGCCTCTTCTTTGTGCTGCCACTAAATTTTGGATCCCTACTGGGCATGTCTTCCAATTCAATGGCATGGAATTATGCCCCACTCTTAAAGAATTTGGTGCAATCATGGGAGAGCCCGACCTCGGTGCTATTATTCTTCCCACTCTTGAGGAAGATCTCTCTGATTTGGCTTATCCACTCTTGGGGGTTCCTCTAGCTATAGCCAAAAGATGGTGCACACTTGATTAGTTGAACATTCACATGGTCTTCAAGTATTTTTCTTAGCAGGATGTCCCTTTGGCTGGGATGAAGAGCTCTCAATATCTCAATGCCTTTTGTCTTTGTATCCTTGTGAGATACTACTTGGTGCATGAGATACCTTGTGTAGACCTAAGAATTCTTCAGGCAGTCAAAAATCTAGGGAGGGGAAGTTCGATTATCATCATCTTGGCTGAAACTCTCAATGGCTTGGATGTCGTTCATAGATGGGAAGCAACATTCTTTGTAACTCTAATTTTTTTTAGATTGCATTTCGATTTTCAACCCATCGAGGCTCCTTATATCTTCTTTGCATATACATTTATTTTTTCTCTCTTTCTCTTTTGTTTTTATCTTTCCTTTTTCCACTAAACACTCATGCTTTTCCTTTTTTCTCTCCTTCAGATATGGCTATATGAGAGGCTCCAGTTGCTTTATCCTCCTATTGTCTCTCCTGGTCAATATCATCCTAAGCATTATTGTGATCATAAGCCCAAAAAATAAGGAGATGGAATGGTGGTGTCTCTCCCCTTTAGGTATCCAATGGGTGGTGGAATGGTGGCGCATCACGGATATGGTCAATCGTGGTTTCAAGGATAATTGCGTTCCTTTGTTTGAGCTTTGCCATTGCTCTTACTACTCTACATGTCACATTACAAGGCAATTTGGTGACCATTAAGGAACTCCAAGTGATGATGGTTCTTTCCATACCCTAGCAATCACTAAGAGAATCTTCGGCAGAATTCGTGAGACTTGGTCATAGAGGATGATAACTAGGGATATCCGCTTTCCTCAATTCCTCCATCCAACTTTAAGGTACAAGGATTGGTTATTCGCTGATATGAGGCTGGTTCATAGGGAAGAGAAGGCTTACAAGAAGTCCAACAAAAGAAAGAGGACTAACTGACTACCTTGATATGCCCCAAATTTTACTTTTCTGCACTTTATGATTCTCATGTCTTTCTTTTGAGTTTAATAAAGGATTGGAATGTTCCAAATCCCCTATGGAAACAATTTGTTTTAATTTGAGCAATAAGAGAATTAACCATTTTATTATCTTTGCTTATTGTCTTTATTTTTCTTTTCTTTTTTCTAGGCCATGTAATTTTTGCCCATGACGTCCTTGTAGGAATTTTTTCCATACCCATGGTCTTTTCCTTTATCTTTTGCCTAGATTGCCCTTCTAGGTTTTCAATCTAGCAGGGTTATTTTGCCTTAACTTTTGCCTAGGATGCCTTTCTAGGTTTTCAACCTAGCAAGCTTTTTTTTTTCAAATGTTATACTTCCGAATCCTATCCATGTTGATTGGGTGAAGCATCCCTTCTCCATCCAAATCTGTAATTCTTGTAGCACCTCCTGACATGATCTTTTTAATAATAAAAAGGCTAAACCATCTTGGCTTCATCTTTCCTCTTGGATCGAAAGTTTCATCTCTAAGCATCTTCAAGACTAGATCTCCTTCCTTAAGGTCTCTAGGTTTCACCTTTTTGTTAAATGCCCTAGCAATCCTCTTTTGATAACCATGTACATGGTACTGTGCTCTTACTCTCTTGTCATCTATTAAAGCCAAATGTTCATATCTTTCTTTCATCTAGTCTTCTTCCAGGATTTTGGTTTCTACCAACACCCTCAAAGATTGTATCTCCACCTTAATGGGAAGTACCATTTCACTCCCATAAACCAAAAAATAGGGGGTTGCCCTAGTTAACATACAGATAGAAGTTATATAACCCCATAAGGAAAACAGAAGCATTTCGGCCCAATCCTTGTATGTCACTACCATCTTGGCTAGGATATTCTTGATGTTCTTATTAGATGCTTCTACAACTCCATTGGTTTGTGGTCAATACGGTGAAGACTTATGGCGCTCAATGTTTTACGACAGCATGATCCTTCGAACCTCTCCCTCAAAATGGGAACCATTGTCTAAGATGATTTCTTGTGGTATCCCAAACCAACAAATGATGTTGTTCTCTATGAATCAAGCCACATGCTTGACTTTTAGTACATAGTAGGAGGCTACCTCTACTCATTTGGTGAAATAGTCGATTGCCATTAGGATGTACTTGTGTCCATTTGAAGCCTTAGGGGCTATTATTTCAATCACGTCTATGCCTCATACTTAGAAAGGTCATGGAGAAGTCATGCTGTATAGCTTACTAGGTGGTACATGGTTTAAATTTGTGTGTGTCTGGCAATCGTGGCAACTCATTATGAAGTCTACACAATCAATTTCCATTGTATTCCAATAGTATCCCATCCTTAGGATTTTCTTGGCCAACATCCTCCCATTCATGTGAGGACCACAAATCCATTGGTGGACTTCTTCCATGACTTTTTTGGCTTCTTCTCTCTTTAGGCAACGAAGATGCACACAATCATAGGATCTCCTATAGAGCTAACCTCCACATAGGATGTATTGCATTGCCATCATCCTGACCGAACGACGTTCTCTCTTGTTGGTTCCGTTAGGATAAATTCCTAATTTTAGGAATTTCATGATGTCATAATACTAAGGGACTTTTTCCTCTTCTATAGCCAAGACTGGTGGTTCTCCTTTCTCCTTATGTACCAACTCATGGCTCTACTAAACCTTTAAGGGTCATGTCCTTACTCCTTTGGGTATTTCAACCATTGAGGCTAGAGAAGCCAAAGCATGTACAAACTGATTATGAGCTCTAGGGATGATAATGTATTCAATCTTGTCAAAGGTTCTAGTTAACTCCTCCAAATATTGTTGGTAAGGCTTCAAGTGTTCTTCTTTCATCTTCTACAACTTTTATGTTTGGGTTATGACCAAAGTCGAATCTCCAAAGACTTCTACCTCTTTTACCCCTAACTCTCAAAGAGCTTCCTTTCTAGCGATATAAGCCTCATATTCTGCCATGTTGTTGGTTACCTCAAAGTTCAACTTGACTGCCAAAGGTATGTGAGATCCATCAAGGGTGATTAAAAGTACTCCTATCCCATTTCCATATTGGTTCATGGGTCCATCGAAATACATCCTCCTTGCCCCTAGTTTGATGTCCAAGTTTCTTTATCCAGGAAATCTTCTTTACCATTTTCTCCTTCTATAGGGTTCTCAACACAAAAGTCTAACATGACACTTCCTTTGATGGTTTTTCTAACGCATACTTTAAGTTGAATTTTGCCAACATGATTAACCATCTTGATAGCCTTCCATTCAAGGGGGGCTTCTCGAATAGATACTTCAACGGGCCCATTCTATGTACAATCCATATCTAGAAAGGTAGGATGATGTGTCTTAGTTTTTGCATGGCCCACATAAGAGCAAAGCATGACTTTTCTATGGGTGTGTATCTAGTATCATAATTATGGAACCTCCTGCTCAAGTAATAAAAGGCTCTCTCATTCTTATTATCATCCTCTTGTGTAATCATACTCCCAACCGCATTTTCTATGATCAAGAGATAAAGTAGTAATGGCTTTACATGCTTCGGGGGTACTGGGATAGGTGGATGGAGAAGATATTCCTTGATAAGTTTGAAGGCAATCTGACATTCATCGTTCCATGTATTGGGCTCATTCTTCCTTGAGAGCTTGAAGATGGGCTCATAAGTAGAAGTAAGTTTGGCAATGAATTAGCTGATGTACTATAATCGTCCTAAGAATCCTCTTATCCTTTTCTCACTTTTGGGGGGAGGCATGTCCAATATGGCTTTAATCTTTGATGGGTCAACCTCTATCCCTTTATCATGTACCCAAAAGCCTAGCAATTTCCTAGCGGTTACCCTAATGGTGCACTTTTGTGGGTTTAATCTCAGTCTATACTCTTTGATTCTTTTGAAAAAATTTCTCAAGTTGGAGATGAGCCCTTTTTTATCCTTGGATTTCACTATCATGTCATCAACATATACCTTAACTTTATTGTGAATCAAGTCATGTAGTAGGGCTGTAGCCATATTCTTTTGTAATTTGCACCTGCATTCTTGAGCCTAAACGGCATTACCGTATAACAATAAATTCCCCATTTTGTAATGAAGGTGGTCTTGGTCATGTCCTTAGGAGTGATCTTGATTTGTTTAGAAACCATCCATGAAAGAAATCAAGGCACTATTGGCAGGGAAATTGTCCTTAAGGCAAGCCTTGTTTAGATCCCTAAAATCTACACATATCCTTACTTTCCCATCCTTTTTTGGTATAGGCACAACATAGGCTATCCACTCGGCTTGGTGCACAGGTTTAATTTCCTACTTTCAATTACTTTTTGATCCCTTCTTTGATCTTGAAAAGCCATTAAGTTCTCATATTTCTCAACTTCTACTTGACGGGTACCATGTGGGCATGGGTATCAATGTGGTGTTGGGCTATCTCAGGATCAATACTAGACATATTTTCATAGGATCATGCAAACACCTCTTGGAATTCTGTGAGAAGTTCTTGAAGATCATTTCTTTCTTCTTTATCTAGGGTTAAGCTAATTTTAATTAAGCGTGGCTTCTCATCATTGCCCAAATTAAGAGTTTCAAAAGTTGGTTCCACAGGTTCAATTTTCTTTTCCAATTATTTTTTAATTTCATTTTCAAATTCATTAGAATCATTTAAGTGCAAAATTTAAATATTATGGGACACATCAAAATAAGCCAAATCAGAATTCATCTTATTGAAAATGTTGGAAAGTACATTTGAACTTTCATTACAAAATTTCTTTCCCGTATTCTTGGAAAACCTAACCCAAGTCCAATTGCTAAGTTTCCCATTAGTAGGCATGATGAAGGTAGAAGGATCACTTGGCTCCTCAATGGTGATGGAGTACATCCCCCTCCATTTTTAGCATAGCCCCCATTGCTTCAGCATCCATGTAGTCCATACAGTTGACCTCCTCTTGAATTTCCTTGATAACCACAGTAGGTTTTTCCTTGAACGTGAGCTTCTCATTGAAGAATATCTCCTAGCTAGGATTCACTTTTTCGTCCTTATCAACCCAAAGCTCGGGAAAGCCAAAGAAAGGAAAGTCTCCTCCTTCCTTCATAAATTTCTCATTTAGGGTACCAAGATTCTTCTTGATTCCACTGTAGCCTTCAAAAAATCTCAAACCTTCCTTGGTTAGTTGAGTCTTGAAGTCAAGGAACTCAGCCACCCCTCTTACTTCCTTTCCTAGACCCATACCAAGCATATATCTCATTTTCTTCATCATTGCAATCAACTTATTACTACAATATGGAGTAAATCTATAGTATACTTCTCATCCTTCAATCCATAATTAGCCATGCTCACAAACTCACAGCCACTCATTTAAAGCTCATTTCCTCCATCTTTAAGCCAACAGACGAGAGCTAAGATCTCACCATCACCAAGGACTATAGCAATTCCTCATTTCCATAGGATCTTCATCTTTCGGTGTAGAGTAGAAGGGATAGCCCCGATGGGATGAAGTCATGCCCTCCCTAAGAGACGGTTACAGTTAGGAGTGATGTCCATTACGTGGAATTCCACAAATGTTTCCAACAAACCAATTTTGCAAGGAACCTTGAAAGTTTCCATAACATTTCTTGAAATGTTATCATAAGCTCTAACAGTCAAAAGAGAGGGGATGATTGTCTCCACGTCCAGACCGATTTTGAGAGCAGTCCTAAAAAAGCATACATTTAATGTGGATCCATTATCAATAAGCACCATTGAAACCTTGGCACCCATGCACTTGATGGTGATTTGCAAAGGTATAGTATGAGTGGCTCCTTTAGGAGGAAGTTCTTCATCAAAAAAGGTGAGGAAAGGATGAGATGAGTCCTCAACTCCCATGAGAGATAGCACCTTTTGTGGTGTAGTCTCTATGGGTACTTCCTTCCCATTTAAAGTGTCTAAGAGAGTATTACGATGCTTATAAGAAGCCATTAGTAAAACCCGTACAGACACATGAGCTTGAGTCTTCTTTAATTGAGTCAAAAACTTATCTTCGTCTTCTTTCTATTCCTTTTGTTTGTGTTCAACAGACTTGGACCCTTATTCCATGTTCCTACCAAGATGATCTTTCTCCAAAAAGGATGGCTTCTAGTGTTTCCCACTCTTAGTGATGTTTGCCACATCATCTTCTAGGACCCTCTTCTTCAATTTGGACATTCCTTTGAGGAGTATTCCCCATACAGCCACCGCACTTTTCAAAATCTCATCCTTTTCATCCCATATTCCTTAGACTTCCACTACGTTAACCTCTATGATTTCTATCAATTTCAAATAATCCCAATCAATCTCTCTACTAGTTACACCCAATTTTGATACGAAGGAAGAGCTCAATGATAATCAGGCAAAGGATTCATCCTAATGTTAGGCTTAGTGATAATGTTTTGATTTGGGAGAGTTCCATTGTCTATTAGGTCTTGTATCTCATGCTTGAAAGGAAAATAATTGTCAGTTTTGTGGCCATATTTTTTATGTAAGTGGCAGTATTCATTGAGGTTCCAATTAGGAGGCACAGGATTAGGTATAAGTGTGGGGTCTAAGGGTTTGATTAATCCTTTGAAGGTTAAGTTCTCATATGCTTAGGCAAGGGTCATTCCTAGGTCATAGAATTCTTGGTGGGCTTTCTTTGTGAAGCTTGAGTAAGCTAAAGGTTGTTGAGGTATGATGACACTTACATTCATAGGATTAGGTGCTTTAGAAGTGGCCACTCCTCCTCCATATGCTTCTTGATTAGAGGCTTGCTCTCACCTTTCTCCAATTGCCCATTATTGATGGCATCTTCGATCCTAGTTTCACAATCACACAAATCTCAAAAGAACTAATAGATGATTAAAGAAGCCTACTATTATATGCCAAAAGCAAATTCTTGATAATCATGTTGATTTAGTCCTTCTCATTTGGCCTATTAACCATCCTAGGTGCCTTTCCTTTCGACCTTGTCATGTATTCTAATCCATAGGGAAAAGGGAATTGATTAGCAAAACACAAGAGAATAAAACTAAAATAATAAAGTTTAATTGAAGAGATTTTTAATAGTTTAGTGAAAGTAATTTAAATTGAGTGAAAATAACAATATATTAAAGCGCTAAGGTTTAGGGATCCACACACAACACATCTATTGGTAGTTTTAACAATATTTATTTTATAACTCAACTAAATTCATACGAAGGATGATCTTAGTTGGATGATTTAACAATAAAAACTCAAGAATTAATTGTCTAAGGTAGTTTCATGCAATTGATTGATTTTAGGCAAAACAAAATTAGTGAATTAGTTTGCAGGGAATACTAATGCCCAGAGTCTACGATAAATCAAAGGATTATACAGAACTAAACACTTTTCTAGATGAGTAAAATAATCAAATACATAAAAACATAAGCATTAAAACCAATAAACAATTGTTAAGAACATACCAATAAATGGTTGGGTTTCACCCCTTGTCTTAGTAAGGCTTCTAGCAAGTTATAACACAAATAAAACTCTAAAAGCTGTAAAGAAACTTTAAGAAAACCTAAACTATGTTCTACAGCAGCTGCCCTCTGAATTTTGCCCTAAAGAGCCTATAAATAGGTCAAGGAATCCTATTACAAGTTGAATTCCTGTTTGGAGAAAATCCCAGGTTTTTAGGCTTCATTTAATCGACATTTGTAGCCCATTTAACTTCAGAATTCGGACTTTTGGTAAACTATAAAGTTGTAGCCCTTTAAGTTAGATTTCCAACTCAACTTAAATCATCCCGATTGGATATCTAAGCTGAAAGTTATGCTCCAAATACTAACTGGTATGCAGGCTGGAATCCTAATCCGAATTGGACTTGGATTTTATGCAAATTTCCTTTGATTCCTTACTCCAATTGGACTTGAATTTAATTGGGTTGGCCTTCTTTGACTTCATCATGGCCCTTGTAAAATTAAAGTCCACTATCTTTCTTCTTTGCACAAATCCACCTATTTAATTTCATTATCCTACAAAAGACAAATTCACGCATTAAAATTCAATTAAGCGCAAAATTGATTATTTAGCATTATTCCAAAATCAACTATAAAATGCATGAATTAACTCAAAATAAGTATGATAATGCTTTCTAATAATGATATAAATATGCAAAATTAAGCTATTATCATTCATCTATCTATTCAAGAAGCTGCTGTGTTTGTACACCGTAGGGTTTTGTAACCAAGAAGTTTCATGATTTTCATCATGTTAATGAATTGAAGAACTTTGTAGCCAACATCTTTCTCAAGTTGGTGAGTAAGCCGCGTACTGGAATCCGCGCATCGAATTGGTTAGTCATGTACTGGGAGCCGTGCATTAAAAGGAGAGATTGTCATTACAAAACAAGTCTAATTGGGTATTAGGATAGGGTTTCAACTATAGGTTGGTATAAGATACTAGGATTCCTTTACTTGTAACCGCTTGTTATGATAATAGTGAATTCTTGGAAGTGGTGACCATAAAATCACTTGGTGGGGTTTTTTACATGTAGGTTTTCCTCATTTGTAAACAAATCACCGTGTCAATTTATTTTTCATTGCATTTTAACTTAGTTGGTGCTTTGTTTGTACTACAATTCTTATTGCATGCTAATTGAATTAATTAATTAATTAACTTGTCTAATTAATTGGTTAATTCATCACAAGAGCTCAATACTTTCTTGGCCTATCAAGTGGAATCAGAGTAGGCGTACTCTGATTAGGTTTTAATCTTTGTTGTGTGATCCATTGACCCCTGTTTGTCATGGATAGAGGACAGTGTCTTATTATACCTCCTTTATTTGATGGCACTAACTATGCATACTGGAAAGTACGCATAAGAGCTTTCTTGCAATCATTAGATGAAAAGGTGTGGTAAGTTGTGGAGATAGGCTAGACCAAGCCGAAGGAAGTGCCGGCCGATTGGGATGATGCTAAGATTAAGGTGGCTAACTTCAACAATAGGGCATTGAATGCCTTATTCAGTGCAGTCACGAGTGAGGAGTTCAAGAAGATATCCTCTACTAAAACTGTAAAGGAAGCATGGATTATCCTCTAGAAAACCTATGAAGGAACCAAGGCTGTGAAGGATTCAAAGCTTCAGAGGCTTACCATGAGCTTTGAAGAGATTAAAATGGAGGAGGATAAGTCATTTGATGAGTTCTATGCCAAGCTCAAGGACATAGTGAACTTAGCCTTTAATCTTAGGGAAACCATTCCCAAACCCAAGATTGTTAGAAAGGTGCTTAGATCTCTACCTGAGAGATTCCATGCCAAGATCACTGCAATTGAGGAATCGAAGGATATTGACAAAATTCCTTTGACAGAGTTGGTTGGCAATCTGCAAACCTAAGAGTTGGGTTTGACAAGGATAGGGAAATCTAGTAAGGGAAAGAGCATGGCATTGATGGCTAAGAGCAATGACACTGATGAGTCTTCAAACGATGAAGATTCTGAGATGAAATCCTATATCACTCGGCAATTCAAAAAGTTTATGAAGAATGCCAATGCTATAGGATTTGATAAAGATTGCAAGTAGTCTAGCTCATCTTAGTTCAAGAACCAGGAAAAAGGTAAGAAGGATGCTCAGGATGGCGGTCAGTACATTGTTCCTTTAGGACCAAAATGCTTTGGGTGTCAAGGCTTCGGTCATATGAAACAAGAGTTCCCTACATATCTTAAAACCATTGGGAAGAGAAAGGCACTTGCTGCTACGTTGACCGACACCGAGCCTGAAGATGATTCTGACAATGAGGATGATGGAATCCTAAATTCTTTCAATGCCACTGTAAATCCTACTGAGGGGATTGTTGAAGATTTGGATAAAGAAGAGGACTTGGTGGAGTTTAAATTTGAGAAGAAGAATGAACAAGATGACATCCACATAACCTATGCAAAATTATACAAGGTCTCAGAAAAGCATGAGAAGTTTTATAGGTTGGCCACCAAGAAGCTCAGTGAAGTGGAGCTTGAACGAGAAGAAATTTCCACGAAGTTTGATGAAGCTAATCAAATCATTGAAGCACTGAGATTTGAGAATAATTTCTTGGCTGAGAAGACTAAGAAGCCTAAGGCAGAATTATTCCAAGTCAGAGCTCAGTTGGAAAGGACTTCAAGTGAAAAGCTTGATGAGATGCTTAGTTTTCAGAAATTTGCTTTCGATCGAACCGGTTTAGGGTATGATTTCTTTTCTCCTAGTATTGCTTCTACTAGTACTATTGTTTTTGTTTCTCCTACTAATAATGTTGAATCTAAGAACAATTATGTGAAAAATGTGTTTGCTAGTGAGAACATAAACAAGGGTAAATCTATCTTAGGAGCACCCCCTAAACTTGATAAAAAAGAGATTAAGAACCTTAGGGCTAAGAAGGGAAACACTCAAAAGCCTAAACAGAAGAAGCAACATCTCTATCATCACTATGGAGCAGCTGGACATACTCGACCTAATTACTATAAGTGGTTAGCCATTCAACAGAGCAACAGTATGATCTCATTAGGAAACCATAATTAGTTTCCATCCTCCTTTGCTCATCTTGGAGATCTTCTCAAAGCCCTTATGTTTTCTTCGAACTTGAATGACTTCAATTCTTCCCCTTCATTGTCGGATCAAGGGTTTGCTAAACGCAAAGGTTCTTCCAAGAAGTGGAAGGAAAAAGGCTCCAAGTGATTTAGTCTCTCTCTCTCTCTCCCTCTCTTGTTTTTGTTTTTGCATTACTTGTGTGTTTTGCTTTCATGTTTTTGAGTCAGTCTAGTTTTATGCATTGCTTTGTTTAACATGTTTTTGTTTGTTTATGTTTTTAGTTTTTGTTTGTTTTCTTATTCAAAAAAAAAAAAAAAAAATAGGAAAGTACAAAAATAGTGTGTGTTTGTGTACATTGGTAGTTGCGTACCTTGGATGACCATTGAAATAAAGTTTTCTAAAACTTTGTATCTTTGTCATAAAACTGAGCTTTGTGGTTTGTGTCTGTGATGAGTAAGATTAAGTAATTTCTTGTACATAACACTCATATCACACTTTTTGATGGGAAGGACTAGAAAATCCTTAGAGAAAAGCATAAATAACCATCTCACCACTATTGCCCATTAATCATGAAATGACATCTGTATGCTTTAGCATAGAAAAAATGCAATGTCAAAAGCTTAACATCATTGGGTATTTCTTTTCTATCTTTTATATGCTCATGCATGGTTTGCTTAAAAAGAAAATATGTAAAGAAAAATAAAAGCAAAAAGAATCAAAATGCTTTATATATGATTGCAAGCATGTCTTTTAGGAGATGTGGGAGTTACAGGATGTACCTTGAAGGTGATAGTCCCCATCAAAAAGTTATGATTGTGTGTGAGTTAAAGTGATTTTCTCATATCTCAAATTTTCATAACATGTAGACATTTATGCAATCTTGCGATGTTTTTCACACACAATACACAATATTCTTTTCTACTTTTGATACATGTGTAGGTACAATGTGATTTGGCCATCACAAGGAATACATGTGTTAATGTATGCTCACTAAACTATCTTAGCTTGTTTTTGAAATATAAAATTGGTTAGAATTGTTTTGTGTGTGTGTGTTTGTGTGTGTTTTGGATCTATGTGCTTGACATTTTTCTTGTTGAGAGATGATTTTGAAAGCTTAAAATGTTGTTTGAAACTTTGGTTGTGTAGCATACTTGATTGCATTCATATCTGTGTTTTTCTCTTCTTGAAAAACAGTTTTTAAGCAATCTCGACAGCTACTGCCTCTCGACAGCTAGGCTATCTATCGAGCCCTTTCAGCTTCTTTTTATCAAATTCTTGATAGCTGCTCAACAGCTACTCGATCCATCGAGGAACTTTCTGGATGCTTGATAGATACTCGATAGCTTCTCAATCCATCGAGCCCTTTTTGTTGTGGACACCTCTCAACATATCCTTGATTGTTATTTCTCGCATTTTAAACCTCGACACCTTTCGACACCACTTGATCCATCGAGCTTTATGATTGTCTATATATATGCTTCAGCGCGTTTTTCTCTCATTTCTCCCCGATCTCTCTCGACGGATCTTGTCTCCTCACCTTCCCAAACTCATTTCTCTCTCTCTAAACCTCAATCCTAGAAGCTTTTAGGCCTAGATATCTCTTTCTTTCTCTAGTATGATTCTTTCTCTTTCATTTATCATGCATTCATCTCTTTTTGACCTAACTTTTGGGGTTTTTAAAAGATTTTTGGGATTTTTCAAAATTAATGAGGATTTTGTAAAAATTTTGGGTTGGGTTTTGCTTAAAATGAGTTTAACTCATCATGCATTGCATCACATTTTCAGTTTTAACAATGTTCATGCATTTTAGATGTGTGATTACTATGTTAAAATTGATGTGTATTGGTAGGTTTGGATTGGGCTGAGCCTATGATGTTTTTAAGTTTGCATGTCACATGTTCATGTATTTTTCATGCATACATACCTTCATTTATCTTTATTTTGGTATTCATCTGAGTTGGTGCTTTTTTGCGTGTCTTTCTTTCTCACTCTCTTTCTTTTGGTTAGTTGTTCTAAGGCACCTAAAAGAAAATTCACTCCATCCCAAAACCCTCTTCGTTCTGGGGCATCTTCTTTTTCTCCCTCAGATTCCACTCCTTCTCACGTACGATTCTGTGATGATGAAGCCTAGACTTTCAGAGAACTTCTCACAACGAGGTATTCATTCGAAATGCCAAGTTGTTCTGTCGAACTTTTCTAATACTGTCCTTCCCATTGTCATCTACAGTCAAGGTTGGGAGTCACTGTGTGGCATCCTGGTCACTTATCCCTCCGTGATCATACAGGAGTTTTACTCCAATATGCTCGGATTCGATACTTCAGTACCTCATTTTGTCACTTGCGTTAAAGGTACGTGAATTGTAGTTACTTTGGATCTTATATCCGAGGTACTGCACGTATTGATGGTAGCACATCCTGACTACCCTGGTTGTGATCGTTTGAGGACTATGTCCAAAGACAAACTTTCGTCTCTTTTCTATGAGACACCTTCATCTTGGGGTGACCATCAAAACACCCCTTGCTCGGGCTTTGCAAAAGGTTCGAGATTCCTTAACATGGTGATGACATTCATTCTTCATCCTTTGTCTCACTATAACTCTATCACAGAGCCTCATGCTCGACTTTTGTTATCCTTTTTAGAGGACATTTCTATTGACTTCCCTTCTCATTTCATTTTTTAAAGTTGTGGTTTTCAACTATGTGTTTTGTTGGCTTTAATTCTGTGCCAAATTTGATTATGATTCTATTCAATCTTTTGTACCCTGTATTTATTGTGGGATTTGACGGTAAGGGTTGTGTGATAAAGAGAGAGTGTACAGACTCAAGCAATTGAAGACTGAAGAGTTTTCGCGGGTATCTCGCGACTAAGCATCTCGCGAAGTGACTCATGTGACTTGTGAAGGAAAATCTGGTTTTGTATCCCATACAAAACTCACAACGGAAGCGACATTCATGGATCTATTTCATTCATGATTGATAACATGCACTATGTGATTTTGAGAATTTGAGAACAAGATAGCGTACCTTGGTGCGGTGAAATTCAAAACAAAAGATTAGAAGTTCTTGGGAACACTTTTAATCTTCACTCCAATTCCACTTTTCGCCCAAGAAGTGTGGTCTCTCAATCAGTTTCTAAGGGAGAATAATCAAGTGGTTTCACTTGCACATACACACCACTTCACAATTATGATTCTCTTAAAATAAATTTCTGTATGTTTCTCCCTTTTATAACTAACTGATTATCTAATTGGGCCGGCCTATTGGGCCTTTCCAATTGGGCTTTAGTGTGTGGCTTCGAGTGGGACCAAAAGGGACCAATAAAACACTAGCTCCAATGGGCCTTGGGCTTTTCTGTCAACTCTTGACAAGTCCAAAGTTACCATTAATTATATTTAATACCACTATATAAATATAATTGCACTCTAGGCCTTATTAACAAATTATATCCCAAGACTTTATTATACACGCAACCCCTTCATAAAATATTCGTAGTAATACAAAGTCATGAAATAGACTGCCACTTTGAAAATTACTACATCTTAATCCTTGAGTACCCGGTTTAATCCTTTAAGTTATTCATCATATATTTATGAAATCCAATTTCATAAATATATACTTTAGTAATTTCCTACTAAAGTGGTTAGGCCTAACTCTCTGAATAACCAAACCCATTAAACTTATCTCAAGGGAATATTTTATATCTCCGTTAAGAGACTATGAATTCCATCTTGAGAATATATGTTCCATCAACACTAAATGTGGTTGCCCAACATACTGAGGTTTTGATCGTGCCTTTAGATCTCACTCCTGATATATCAAAGCAACCTACACCTCATGATCAGGTCCATTATTCTCTCAGGATTAAGAGTTCATGCAAATAGGAGTCGTGAGATTTATTATTCATTTGACAGTCGTTAGGAGAATAATAAATCTCACAGCGGTCCAGTTCAATATGTCTTAACTCTTAAAATATATCAACATATCAACTAGAAGTCTCCGCTTCCATGATCAAGACAAATCATCTTAATTGATATGTTATAGTCTTCGCAGATGAAATGCCCAATTTCATCACCGACTACGAACCAAAATTATGAGTTTACAAAGAACTTGTGATCTATATCTTCTGTGACTAAATCACATAAATCACATACTATGCATCTCATGGACTATATGATAATGTCCAAATATTCATGTTACCATTATTTTAGATAATAATAATAAAGAAACTTTATTAGTCACAACATTAAGTCATACATAATGTCATACATAATAACATACATAGCATCATACAATAGGATTTAAGGGCACTAATCCTAACAACTTGCACATGCTGGAATGCAAAGAATCAGGACAAGATGGAGACAGCTGTGTCTCGTGAGTATCTTGCGAGTAAGGCCTTCCCGCAAGACACCCGCGAGACATTCTGTTTTGCTAGACTATCAATTCTGATACACACTTTCTGTGCCTACACTATTTATACCCATATTACCCATAAATGTTAAGGAGTGCTTCTGAGAGAAAACTCTAGCCAAATACCTTGAGAGTTAGAGATTGTTATACCCACAATCCTCTACATAATAGCTTGTGGATTTTCCTCAACTCCTACCTCTCCATTTTCATACCATTGAGAGGTTGATAGCCCAAACACTTACCACACCTTTCAGAGTGTCAAGTGAGGTTTTGGTGCTATTAGGAAACATTGGAAGAAGCCAAGGATGGCAGATGCAACATGGAGCTTGTTGTGGGATCCAAAGAGCTAGACAAGACTCTGTTCTGAGAAGACTTGTTGGAGCTTGGAGGGCTTAGGTACAGCGAGTAGATTAGGCTTGGAAGGTCTTTTGCTAACCCATGTATCCCAACTAATTGTCTAGTGGATCGATTACCGCTTGGAGGGCGGCAGAGAGGTTTTTCGCCGAGTTCTTCGGTTTCGTCTTCGATAACACATCGACGTGTTATCTGTGTTTGCATTCTTCTTCCCTACTCTTTTACATTTCATTTTATTGCTGTGATTATATGAATATGTGTTAGAGTAGCTTGTTTGTTTATCTGCTCGCATTTACACTATTCTACACTTAGAATTAAGTTATTGTAAAATCTATCGATCGGCAACTTTAATTTGGGGGTCTAAACAGCTCTTGTGTTTTTAACACATTTTTGAGCTTTCACATTCTATCCTTTATAGATGTCTATAGAGATACGACAACTCGTGATAAGCTCATTTTTTCTTCAGCTATCACACAGATCCTTCGCCATTTTTCTGTCTTCTATCTAAAGTCTACACACTTTTCGATTATGTGTGCCATAGATGTTGCTACCGTTTGACGGAGCGAGGCCCAGCTTCAATCGAGGTGGCCACGGATTGAGACAACAACTCCTCCAGCTTCTTTCGTTCCTTCCACTTCTGCTCCTTCATCTTCTGTGGGTGGAGTGACTCTCGAGGCCATCATGGTATAGCTTGTGCGCATGGATGCTCACCTTGACACACTCAGTGATGAGTTGTGTCAGGTGAACACCCATGTTGGTCGTATTGCACGACGATAGGCTACCATGGGTGGTTTCACTGCTTATGCTTCTCCATCTCCACCGGCTTCAAAGGATGGGAGTAATGATGGCTCTAGCAGTGATGATGCTAATGAGGACAATAATGCTAGCTTGCCCAGTGATGATGAGATGTCTACTTGATTTGAGATGACAAAATAGGGGAGTAGTTTTGATATGAGAATAGTTATATACATAGGGGGAGGGTTAGCATAGGAGATTTTTGTGATAGGGGGAATGTTTATACTTTGAGGGATATAGTGAGGACTAATGTATTTTTTTTTTTTCTCCTTTTAGAGATACATTGTTCTTACATTGTAATAGCAAACTTGTACTTATGATGTTATATATATGATGAGGTTGTTATTATAGTTCTTTCACCTATCTTTACATGTGTTGTTTCTTTTCTCTCCTTATGCACATGCTTCTTATGTATTGTATGCAATCTTTTATTTTTGTTTCACACTAGGATGCCGTGATGAGTTTTATTTAAAGTGTTTCAGAAATACAGGTTGTCAAAGTCTTCTTACCATGAACTCTCTTCTTGCAAAGTTTTTTAAGAGTTTGTGTTAGGATAGATTTTATTGTATTCAACAAATGAATATGAGTTGAGTGATTTAAGACTTCTCTCATATGTTCATTTGTTTGTTGTGGTTTTGTCACAGATTGCCAAAGGGGGAGATTGTTAGGACATATGTGAATCATTGTTAGGAACATATGTCAATATAGAATTCGCTAATCCTTTGACAAAACACACTTTACTTGTAATTGGGTAGATCTAGGATGTGTTTAATGCTTCAAGGAACAAGGTTTCAAGTTTAAGTGTTAAAGCCATGCAAGTTTGTCCAAGAAACAAGTGAAGGAATGCTGGATTTTAAAGCTTGACAGCTAGTATCTATTAAGATTTAAAAAACTGTTTCAACCTGATGCTTGACAGCTGCTCGACAGATAAGGTATCTATCAAGGTTTATGAAATTTAGTTTTTCAGAGCTGATTTCACTCTTATCCGTGAATAGATGTTTAGGTTTTCTTTTCTCACAACCCTAAACATATATAAGGATGTTTTAAGGGCCGTCACAGTGGATGCAACTCAATGCAAAAGTTTTTCATAAGCATATTGTGAACTGGAGACATATGCCCTAGTTCATCTTTCTATTCAAGAAGCTGCTGTGTTTGTACATTATAGGGTTTTGTAACCAAGGAGCTTCATGATTTTCATCGTGTTGATAAACTGAATAACTTTGTAGCCAACATCTTTCTTAAGTTGGTGAATAAGCCACGTACTGGGATTCGCGCATCGAATTGGTTAGTCACGTACTAAAAGCCATGCATTGAAAGGAGAGATTGTTACTACAAAACAAGTCAAATTGGGTATTGGGGTAAGTGTTTAATTGTAGGTTGGTATAAGGTACTAGGATTCTTTTACTTGTAACCACTTTTTGTGGTAATAATGAATTATCAGGAGTGGTGGCCTTAAAATCACCCGATGGGGTTTTTGCCGTGTAGGTTTTTCCCATTTGTAAACAAATCACTGTGTCAATTTATTTTCCACTGCATTTTAACTTAGTTGGTGAGTTTTTTATGCTACCACGCTTATTGCATGCTAATTGAATTAATTAATTAAGTTGGCTAATTAATTGGTTAATTCATCACAAGGGGTCAATACTTTCTTAGCCTATCATAGATTCCGTCACAGCCTTCCAAGAATCTTAAACCTTCCTTCGTCAGTTGAGTCTTGAAAATGGGGAATTTAGCCACCCTTTTTTCCTTCTTTTCCAAGATCCATACCAGGCATATACCCCATGTTTTTTATCATTGCAATCACCTCATGACTACAATATGGGACCAAATCTGAAGTATACCTTTCATCCTTTAATCCATAATCAACCATGTTCACAAACTCAAAGCCACTCATTTGGAGCTTAATTCCTCCTTCCTCAAGTCCACAAATCGGTGCTAGGATCTCACCATCACTGAGCACTATAGCAATTCCTCCCTTCCATGGGATCTTCATCATTTGGTGTAGAGAATAGGGAATAGCCCCAATAGGGTGAAGCCATGCCTTTCCTAAGAGAAGGTCGTAATTAAGAATGATGTCCATGACATGAAATTCCACAATTGTTTCTATTGGGCCAACCTTGCAGGGAGCTTTGAAAGTACCCATAACCTTCCTTGAAGTGTTGTGATATGCCCTAATGGTCAAAGGAGAGGGTATGATTGTTTCCACATCTAATCCAATGGTAAGGGTGGTCCTAAAAGGACATACATTCAATGCGAATCCATTATCAATCAACACCATAGGGACCTTGGTTCCCATGTATTCAATGGTGATTTGTAAAGGTCTAGTGTGAGTGGCTCATTTGGGAGGAAGTTCTTCATCGAAAAAGGCACGAAAAGGATGAGATGGGGCCTCGACTCACATGAGAGATAGCACTTTTGGTGGTGTAGTTTCTCTAGGCGCCCCTTTCCCATCCAAAGCATCCAAGAGAGCACTACAATGCTTGTGAGAAGCCATAAGCAAGCCCCATACCGATACATAAGCTTGAGTCTTCTTCAATTAACTCAAAACTCATTCTTTTTCCTCTTTCTCTTCCTTCGCTTTAGGTTCTGTGGGCTTGGACTCTTCTCCTATGTCCCTACCAAGATGATCCCTCTCCAAAAAGGATGGTTTGTAGTGTTTCCCACTCCTAGTAATATTGGCCACATTGTCCTTTATGACTCTTTTCTTTAGCTTGGTCATTCCTTTAGGGAGTATCCCCCACACGACCACCGAATTCTTTAAAACCTCAGCTTCTTCATCCCATATTCCTTGGACTTCTACAATATTAACTTACACGGTCTCTATTAACTTTGAACAATCCCATTTAATCTCATTGATTTGCACCTAATTTTGATATAAAGGAGAAGGTCTATGATAATCAAGCAAAGGGCTTTCCTAATGCTAGGCTTGGTGATGATATTGGGATTTTGGAGGGTCCTATTGTCTATAAGGTCTTGTATCTCGTGTTTGAGGCAGAAGCAATTGTTGGTTTTATGGTCGGATTTCTGATGGAAGTGACGATACTCATTGAGGTTCCAAGTAGGAGGTACAGGATTAGGCATAGGTGTGGGATCTAGAGGTTTGATGAATCCTTTGTAAGATAAATTCTCATATGCTTGGGCAAGGGTCATTCCTAGGTCAGAAAATTCTCGACGGGCCTTCTTTGTGAAGCTTGGGTAGGTTAAGGTTTGTTAAGGTATGATGGCACTTACATTCACTAGGAGCTTTAGAGGTAGTCGCTCCTCCTTCATATGCCTTCTTGATTGAAGGTTTGCTCTTACCCTTCTCTAACTGTCCATTGTTGATGGCATCCTCTATCCTAGCTCCATAATCACACAATTCTCCAAAAGTACTAATAGGTGATGACAAGTGCCTACTATTATACGCCATAAGCAAATTCTTGATAATAATGTTGATTTAATCTTTCTTATTTGGCATATTAACCATCCTAGATGCTTTTCCCTTCCACCTTGTCATGTATTCGGAGAATGTTTCCCCTACTCCTTTCTTAGTGGTCTCCAAATCTCTTAAGGTCACATCAATCATAGTATTGAAGATGAATTGATCCACAAATAGCTCCATTAATTCATTCCACGCCTTAGTCTTGCTAGGATCCAAACTATAGTACCATTTAGATGCACCTCCTGCGAGTGGAGAGGAAATGCATGCAAAGTTTGCTTCTCATCCAACCCTTTCATTTTAACAATGCTTAGGCACCTTCTAACATGTTTCTTTGGATCTCCAATTTCATCAAATTTTTCCGCATTGGAAATCTTGAACTTTAGAGGTAGTGCAGTGGGAGTTTTGGAGCTTATGCCCCCAATGTTATAGAGACAATCATCCATTCCTTGGGCTTTGTGAAAGGCTAGTTGCATTTTCTCCATCTTCTCTCTCATGACTATAGTTTCTGCCATGAGTTTCTCAAATTGCTTGTTCCTTTCATTATCAGCTTTGTCCCTTTCTTCCTAATCCGCCACTTCTTCCTCATCGAGAACCTCTACACATGTGGATTTCTTCAATTTGGCATCTTCTAGCTTAGTAAGGCAACTCCCCATCTTTTTGAGAGTGTCACTTTGTTCTTCCATTGCCTTGAATATCTTTTGTGTAATTTCATCACTAATTGGAGCAGCTATTGTTGTTTGAGAAGATTCCCCTACTTGGAACTCTTCTTCTTGAATAGTGTCCACAATCTTGACCAAACGCCTTCTGTTCTTTTCTCCAATTCAAATTGGAGTGGGGATGTGTTTTCTTGACTTTGGTGGTGCAATGGTGCCTGAAAAGAAGTCCCATTTTTATTATGTCCATGTCTCAATTAAAGATTCCTTTTGTTTTTTGGTGTCCTTAAAAAATCTTTATGTCCATTTTAATGAAGGCCCAATTATAAATTCACTCCATTTCTTCTAATGAACCTAGCCCCTTGTTTCATTGGGCTTTATTCCATTTACAACAATGCTCTCATCTTACTCTCATGGGCTTTCATTAGAATGTACTTAGAAATTTTCAACCCTTTGTCTTAAACATGAGCTTACAATATATTCATCACATTTGGGATCTTCTCTTTTCATTTGATTATAATTATATATATTTTTGAAGTAGCCCATTAGCTATAATATATTGTAACCTTCCTTTTAAAGTCCATGAAGTTCTCATCATTTTGGTCCTAGGAATACAACAAAGAGGCCCAAGATTAGGGAAATTCATATTTGACTTTATAGGATCTTGGATGCTACGTCCATAGCATACTTGTTACCTTAGGCCCAAAGTCCTCTTTTTCAAAAGGGCTTTTTGATTTGGGCTTACAATAGCAATTAGGCTATGGTCTTATGAACCTTTCAATTTAAGATATACCCTTTAGACTTGGGGACAAACCTCTTATATGTGAGAACTTCTTTTCTTTTGTCTCCATTGTCTTAGGGTATGCCATAACTTTAGGGTCTTCCTTCCAATTTTACATCTTTTATTTGTCCTTTAGAATTAGGTGAGCACAAGATATATGGTTGAACAAACAAGAGATATAGAAAGTGCATCCTTTTTTGAAAGGGTCTAGGATCTCTCTAAGTATGGGTCTGCTCCTTAAGGCTAAAGGGATAGATAAGTAGGTCACTTACAATTAGGTGGGCCATTATTCCAACCGTGGGCCTAAGTGGACCTTTGTGGATTGGTGGTAAACCGTTAATGTACTTAAAGCCCATCATAGGCAATGGAACACATTGTGAGTTGATGGGATGAACTTTGAAAGACTTGGGCCCAAATGAAGCTTTCCATCTTCCCACTCATCACCAATCGAGGTTAAGGGACAAAAGAACCATGTGATGTGTGTGCAAATAAGTATTGAATTAGCCTTTATTAAGGTTAAGACATAGGACATATAGGAATTAAACTCACAATCCCTAGTGGAGTCGCCACTATGGACACATGTCATCACCTAGTTTTTGCAATGGCCTAGGAACCATATATATAGCATCCTCTCGAGGAAGGATCTTTTGATCTTACTACCAGAGATATGGGTTCAAAGTTAAGGTACGGTCTTGGTATGGTGTTGGGCCCCCAAAACCACCCAACCTTAAAGTTGACTTCCCATCATTGTGTATTATGTCTTAACCCTATTAAATTCATACTCAAAACTTGTATCTAACTCACACACACACTAGCATACATCTAACAATCAACATGGCATTAAACATCCCTAACCATACATCTATCATGCTTATCAAACAAAGCCTAACATACATCTAACACGGCATCTCCTAACATTCATCTAACATACATATCATCACTTCAAAGCATTCATCACAACACAAACCCTAACCATACATCTACTCATGCTTCATCATAAATCATATCACATCATAGCATATCCTAACATACATCTAATCATGTTTCAACAAAACCCTATCACCATATCGTATCATAGCATCATATCATATCCATCCAAGGTAGAAACATCCAGATCAAAGATAGAAGCAAAGCCAATCAAAACATGTCATCATC
Organism: Quercus agrifolia; assembly: GCA_029955455.1. NCBI lineage: Eukaryota > Viridiplantae > Streptophyta > Magnoliopsida > Fagales > Fagaceae > Quercus > Quercus agrifolia. Next base: position 39,179,961 of record JARQAD010000004.1, on the reverse strand, counting down.
CAAGGCATCAAGATCACAATCATAACCTCAAACCTAAGCAAGCTCATATCACAAATGCATGTACATTACAAATGCATGACTCACCTTCACTTATCTTGCAACAACTCAGCACCAATGGCATCATGCATGACCATATGAATGCATGTTCATAGCATTAAAGCAATAAAACCCTAATTCTAACGTGTGAAAGCAAATAAGCAATTAAACATGTGAAACAGAAGATTTGAAAGCATAAAAATTTGGAAAAGAAGTTAAACAAAAACATACATGTGAAGGCAAAAACAAAAATAGATAAATAAAATTTAGGATTTCTGGGCAAGTTCATGCGCACGCATGAACAAGCTTGCATGCGCAAAATCAAGCTTGTGTGCATAGGCAAGATTATACACACATGGGTTTCTCACCAGAAACCCTAAAAACACAACAAACAGGGTTGAACACTTAAACATAAATTCTAGCAGCCTAACATACCTTAAAACATACAACTATATAAACCTAGACTACATAAGCATATTAAAACATAAAACAAGCAAAGAAACAAGCAAAAGCATAATTAAATTAAGGAAAATAAAAAGAAAAAGTTTAGAACTATACCTCATAGAAAAGCTCTTCAAGATTGATTTTCGACCATTCCCCTTAGTCAAATCTATTCACAATTAACAAAAAGAGTGATTAGTAATCTTAAACTCAAAGATCCGTGTCAGAAAAGGCCCTAATCAAAAGAAAATTGGCTTGAGGATGTTTTGTGAAAAAACTCTCTCTTTGATTCATTATTTCCAGTGAATCTTAATGCTTTCCTATGGGATTTCTTCGTGTTTTTGAAAATATACCATGTAAGGCTACTTATAGTGTGAAAATAGGGGTTTGGAACAACTCCCAAACAATGTGGGATTCGTTCCAAATTTCAACATTAATGCAAAAAAATTCTTTGTTTAGTTTTTGGAATTCGCTATATGTGGGCAAGATCGAGCTAGTATGCAGAGGCCGATTCATGTGTGCGTATAGTGAGGGTTTCCTTGGCCTTATTTTTTCAAAAATAGATTTATTTGCTCATTAAAATTATATTTTTCATTTTAACATTTCTCAAGTCAATTTAACATTGGATTGGGCCCTAAACAAAATGCAATGTCTACACCCCTCAATCAATCTATTCAACAACCAAACCAAAATGGGTTAGCAAACTATATAACTCAAAGATCAAGACCAGAATAGGTCCTAATCAAATAAAACTTGACTAGAGGATGTTTTGTGAAAAACTCCCTTTTGGATTCACTATTTTCTAGTAAATCTCATGTATATTAGCCTTTTTTGAAAAAAACAAAAAAACAAAAAACAAAAAAGTCTTTTATGGCTTTATATAATGGTAAAATAGCATTGTGGGGCAGCTCCTAGACAATGTGGAATTCATTCCACATAAATTTAAGTGCAAAAAGCTTTCCTTACATAGTTTTCTAGAACCCTAGTTGTGTACGCATACTGGGGCATGCATATGGATGGCTTAAGCCTGTGTATGCATACGTGTATGCATATGTACATTTAGGGTTTCCAGCAGCCTTTCTTTCCAAAAATAGGTTCATTCTTGCAAAAACAATTTTATATTTTCCATAAATACTTCCTCAAGTAAATTTTCACGAGATTAGGCCCTAAACCAACCTTGGGCCTCAAAGTACTGCCATCATTGGGGAATGGGGGCTCGAGTCTTAAAGGGTACAAAATGAGGTGTCTACACGTCCTTCCAAATTTAATCTTTTATTTGACTTTTAGGATTAGGTGATCACAACATATATAGTTGAACAAACATGAGATATAAAAGGTACCTTCTTTTGATAAGATCTAGGATCTCTTTAAGTATGGGTAAGCTCCTTAAAGTTAAAGGGATAGATCAGTAGGTCACTCATAACTAGGTGGGTCATGATTCCAACCTTGAGCCTAAATGGACCATATATGGATTAGTGGGCAAACCTTTAATGTACTCAAAGCCCATCATTGGCAATGGCACAAATTATGAGTTAGTGGATGAATTCTAGAAAGTCTTGGCCATAAATGGAGCCACCACTTTCCCACCTAATCTTCAACCATGGAAAAAGGGACAAAGAACCAAGTAAGAGTGTGTATAAAACCATATTAGAAAAGCCTTTGCTAGGTTTAGCAAATGGAACACATTGGAGTCAAACTTCTCTATCCCTAGCAGAGTTGCCACTATGGGCGCAAACACCCCCACCGTAGACAATGTAGCGATTTCCTCATGGAAAGTATACCTTGGCCTGGAATGGATAGGGTGGAAGGTGTAAATGGAGTCACCACCTAGATTAGGTCTAGGAACCAAATGCATAAGGCCCTATGCGAAGGACTGATCTTTTACTAAAGAATGTGTCTGGAGTTTAGGTATGGGGATGAGAAGGTGTTAGGCACTCAACCCACCCTACTCATAGGTTGGCCTTCACTCACACACACACACACACATAATGCATGTTTATAATGCATGTCTACATATCCTTCCAAATTTCATGCTCATGTAATTGCATGACTTACCTTTACTTACCTCACTGCACCACAGCACCTATGCATCAATGCATGATTATATTCTTATGCATGTTCATATTGTTCTTCAAAGCATAAACCCTAATTACTAACAATCAATCAAAGCAATGTGAAACATGTTATCCTACTGACCTAAAGCTAAACATGTGAAAACTAAGCTAATCAGAAGCCAAGCATGTGATTAAAATAGATAAAAAGAAATAAAACAACAAAAAATAACCTAATCCTAGGTTTCTAGGGATGAACATGCATGCGCATACACGAGGTATGAGTACGTATCTCCAGATTATGCGCATGCATATATGAAGCATGTGCATGCATACATGCCTAGAAACTCAGTTCCCAAAACAACAATCAAAATAACAAATCTAGCAACCTATCATGCTTCAAATATGAAAACTAAACAACCTAAACTAATAACAAGAATATTAAGAGAGAAAACAGATTAATAAGACAAACAAAACAAACAAAATGAGAGAGAGACAAGGTTAGACCCTTATCTCAAACCGAGAACTCCTTCCGAGCTTTTAATTTGACCGTTCCCCTTTGTCAATCTAATCAAGACTAAACCAGAAGGTTAGTAAGCTTAAAACTCAAACGTCAAGACCAAAATATGTCTCAACCAAGAAAAACTTTAACTCGAGGATATCTTAGTATAAAAACTTCCTCTTTGATTCACTATTTTCTAGTGAATTTGGCATCTTTTAATAAAAGAGCCTTGAAGACCTTTTATAGTGATCGTAGAGGGGTGTAAGGAGGCTCCCAGTCGACGTGGGATTTGCTCTACACAATTTTACATTAAAAAATCTTTTCCATACAGAATTTCTAGCACCCTACATGGGGTATGCGTACGCATGTTTTCAATATGTGTGTGCATGCATGAAACATGCGTGCGCATGTTTTCTCTTCACCAAGATATCCTTCAAGGTAAAATTCACATGATTGGGCCCTAAATCAATCTTGGGCCTTTGAATGATGTCATCATTGGGGAACGGGGGCTCTAGTTGTAACGGGTACAAAATAAGGTGTCTATAGAGTGGCAAATGAAAAGATGTAAATCTATAGACCTTAGGGGCTTTCACCCTCCATGAGGTTTACTTTTCCATCTAGTCTTTTCCTTTAAAACCATGTCTAGCTACTTTCCTTGATTAGGTTTTCATTTCTTGCACCATGCATTTGCCACACCTTTTGGGTGTGGATATGTCTACATTTCTGTACCTTGCTTTGGGTCACACCTTCTGGGTGTGGATATGTGTACATTCCTGTTCTATGTGTTGAAACATGTTGTGCATGCTTTATATTGCAAGTGTGTATCATGCATTTCGAATGATGGACATTTGTGATTAGGTGGCAATCCCTCTCTAATCATGGATGGTTCTTAACCGTGGAGTATGGGTATGCACTTAAGTCTTATGTTGTAGGTGTATATTCATGCTTTATTGGGTGTATGATCCACCATATGTGCAATTGCCCTTATCCATGTCAGCTAGTGACATACGGTTTTGCCATGTATATGACATGGACCATATGTTTGGTACTTAAGTGCACCTTGGCGTGCCTTGGACTGAACATATTGTTGCATGCTGTATACATTAACATGAAACCTTGCCGATGCAACGTGGCACACCTAACGGGAAACTTTGCCATATTTTCACTGTGAAAATAGGGCAACTTCTAATTATATTTTCGTTGTGAAAGCTTGGTGAGCATCACGTTTTGCCTACCATGATGCACTTGATTGAAAACACTATCGAATTTCTGCCACAAAAATCCAACTACCATTAAAATAAGCGAAATGCTGCCAGATTTTCATTGTAGAAATTTGGTAGTAATTCCAATGTGCTAGCAAAACATTGATAAAGGCCACGCATCCTTTCCAAACCAAACCTCAAAACCCAAAATCTTTAAATCCTTAAAAGCTATAGCCAATAGCTTGATTTTATCTGCCAATGACCATAATTTTAAGTGTTTATCAAAATAAGAGACTATCTCATGACGGGCATTGTGGGGTTCCTAACACCTTCCCCATACAAAACTAGACTTCCAAATCCAAGAATTAAGATTTTTTATCATCCATTTAGATTAGGAAAAAAGCCATTTGTCTTAACCTAGGATTGGTATTAAAATAAACATAAAGTTAGGTGACCAATCATACATTGGAAAAGCAAAATGATTAGTGGTGACTCTCAAACCATAATAAATAAAAATGATTCACAATCAAAAGTCACACCCACTATGCATATCCTCAAAAAGGGAAGAAAGAGAAGGGATGTACATCCTCGTTCCCTTTCTCCTCTATCCATGCATGTGGAAGGCATGTGTTGCTGTCAAGGGTGGTCGTAGTCGTGAGGCATCGACACTCATCTTATGGCAAAGCAAGAAATAGACTGTTGTTACTTGATCAAGCACTAAGCTGAATATCGCGCTCTTGCAAGACACCACAACCGAGCTTTTGTGGCTGCGTTGACTACTACAATATCTTGGAGTTGACTGCTCAACTACCACTCCAATCTATTGTGACAATTGAAGTGCTATTCAGATTGCCCACAATGATGTCTTCCATGAGCGTACCAAATATATTGAGATTGACTACTACTTTATTCGTCATATCTATTCTATGCCACCCTATAGTTGCAATCAATTTCTTCCCAAAATTAGCTTGCTTACATATTCACTAAGCCTCCTCCACCAAGACGATTTCGTGCTTTGACTTCCAAATTCAAGTTGACATCACATCACCCAATATGAGTGTGAGAGGGGCTGTTAGAATATTGTTAAAGTACAAGCCTAATGGGCTTAGGCCCATAGTTGTAGATTACTTGTACAACACATCTTGTCTACTTATATATAAGGCAGGCTCTTGTACATTATTATAGATAGTTTAATACACAGTCTTTTAGACTTTTTCATATGTATATATATATACACACACACGTAAGCCCTTGAGTTCCCATATGTGTACTTATTTTAAATATTGGTCTAACACTATCTACCTAGAAAATAAAAATATAAATAAATCACTTTAAATTTTAGGAGCGAAAATCCCTCGTGAATTAAAGTTTAGAAATTAACAATATATTTTAGTTTTATTTATTATTTATAAACACGCAAAAAATATTTTCATTGTAGTATTGAAAATATTATAATAACAATTACAAGAAATTAAAATTGGAACAAGCTTTAGTCCACGAGCTTTTTCATTTTGCTTTACTATAATATATTTATTATGTAAAATATTATAAAACTTTTTTTTGTTCAAGTAGAAGTATATTTTAACCCTATTTCAGCAACAAACAAACAAAAAGAAGAAGAAGAAGAAGAAGATTAAGCTTATGTCAGAAGGACAGATGCATGAAAATCTCATAACGTCTGTTGTACGTTCTATAAGTCTACAATAGGTTCCTAGCACGCTACACAACAGGTATCCCGCCATATAAATGTGAGTAATGCTATGGGCGTATAAAAATGTACAACTTTTGTGCCACAATTCGCCAAGTGACAAGTTTTAATTGGTAGATGTGTGATGGTAGGCCATGTGGGAACACACTTCCACCATTCATAACTCGCAACATGGTGTGTTGTGGCACAAAGTTGTGCATTTTTATATGCTCCTAGAATTACCCTATAAACGTAGGCTTTAACTATAGCTTTGAAAAACTATACTAGAGCAATACCATATTTATATATATAGTTGTGCTATATTGATAACATTCTTACAATAAAGCTTTAGGTGACAATATGTTACTGGTAATGACATATATATATATATATATATATACAATTTCACAGTAAAACCTAGGTGACAAATTGTTAATAATAGATTAAAAAAGAAAAAGTAATGCTATTGATGGGCACAAATAAAAATAACATATTGTCACCAGAACTTATTGCGAAAATGTTATCAATATATATATATATATATATATATATATATATATATATATATATATTCAGCCAATATATATATATAATACTTATTTATATATCTTCATTAAAATACACCACCAATGCATCATATTAAATCAGCTTTAATAGGGAATATTTTGACTAACTTCATAGCTACTCTTCCGGAGTGTGCTACTCTTCCCAAATAAATGGGTCTTCCAAAGAGCACCTACTCACAAAAAGTAGAAGACCAAATGCGACCATCATGGATATACGTCATGACCAAAAGCTAATGAGTACGACCAAACTCATGTTACAATGCCCACATCACCTAAGACTCCTACAAACACACGACTACCTGTAATGAGATAAACCTTATCTCCTACAAATCAATTAAGGATAACTCCTCACTCCCTACGAATCATCTATGGGATAGTTCTTAACTCCTACACATTAGCTACAGGATAACCATATATCCCTACAATTCAGCTACTGTGATCATCCAAAAACTCCTATATAAACACTTTGACACTCCAATCCCAAGGTACGAAAAAATATTTTTCAAAAACTCCTCTCCAAAAATGTTCCTATCAGTTTCTGACTTAACCTTCAGAGGGTCTTAGGCTGGCACCGCATCGGTGCTCTTTGAAGATGTTTCTATTTTTTGCAGGTACACTACTCTTCACCCTTCACGGAAGACTATGGGTTTGACTGATAGACCTACTAAAGATTTTAAGCATCATCAATTGGCGCCGCCTGTGGGAAATTGAGTGACTAGCCATTACTTTATCCTTAAGACAAACGGTCTTATGGTCTAAACTCGATCAATAGCATTAGTCAACCCAGAATCCGGAAATCCCCCCACCGCCATAGAAGCACAACTGCAAATGCACTTGGTTGCTATTGAACGACTTAACCAGTTGAATGAAGCCCTCGTGGAGCAGAATTAAGCGTTGGGGGTACGGGTTAAACAGTTGCATAAGCAGCGACCTAAAGCCAACAATCACCAAGAGTGCAATGATCATCACCACTCAGGGGATGGTTATCGTGAAGAAGATAAGGCTGAGAGCAATGCTCCTAGTAGGCGAATTGGAAAGGAAGATGCACCTCCCTACGGGCCCAAAGTGAGCAATGCACAATAGGAGGCCGAGATGAAGGCAATGAAGGATAAAATGAATCTTATGATGAAAGCTATATCAACCTTTAAGGAGTTGAGTTGACATATTGGACGACAACACAAAAAACTCCATTCAAACAGATGAGCTTTTAACTATCTTATGGGTATATTAGATGACAACACGAACCCCTGCAGGTGAAACTCCATTCATACTTGCGTTGGAACCAAAGTAGTGATACCAGCAAAGGTAGACCTTACAAGCTTCAAAGTAGATCACAAAAATGAAGAAAAGAATGACAAAGAGATATGTCTCAATCTTGACTTACTAGACAAAGTAAGAATAGGTATTGAACAAAGGCTAGCTTCGTATCAAAGCCTTATATGGCCAGGCATTACAATAAGCGGGCAAAGCCAAGACATTTGGACATAGGTGAGTTAGTTTTGAGAAGAGGAATGCTTGCCACTAGGGACTTAGTACATGGAAAGCTGGTCTAAACTAGAAGGACCTTACAAGGTTGTCAACTACTTCAAGAAAGGTACTTACCACCAAAGGATACATGACGGGAAAAAGCTACCTCATCCTTGGAATGCCGAGCACTAAAGGGAGAACCACTTGTGGTTCGCTTCCTAAAACTATGTTTATATTTACTCTGCTTGCATTTCCTTTCCGTACATTGCTTATAAGTATCATGTTTTGATGCAACTTACAGTTTGTTGTTACTTGATTATTTAAGACTTAACTTATTTTCCTATGAGCTTACCATTTGAATAGAAGCATTTTCTCCACTTGTGATGCATTGGGTAGAAGAAATCAAATGACCAATATCGCCTACCCTTCTATAAAGTCACCAAGGTGACAAACGATTAGCTCAAGTAGAGATCCTACAAGTTGCCAAGGTGACGAATGATCCAGTGGTTCCTCTATAGACGATCGACTCAAGCAGCCATCCCCTAATGAAGTCTCCAGGGTGACAAATAATTAGCTCAAGCAGTGATTCTCCATGTCACCAAGGTGACGAATGATCCAGCTGATCCTCTATAGATGATCGACTCAAGTAACGATCCTCTGACGAAGTCTCCAAGGTGATGAATAATCAGCCCAAGCAATGATCCTTCATGTCACCAAGGTGATGAACGATCCAAGGATCCTACATAGGTGATCGACTTAAATAGCAATGGCAAACATGGAATGGGGGGCAACAGACGAGGAATATTTATGCATCGCATCAACTCAAGACTAGTCATCCAACTTGTTAGGATTTGTGCCCTTAAATCCTATTATATGATGCTATGTATGACATTATGTATGACTTAATGTTGTGATTAATAAAGTTTCTTAATTATTATCTAAAATAATGGTAACATGAATATTTGGACATTATCATATAGTCGATGAGATGCATAGTATGTGATTTATGTGATTTAGTCACAGAAGATATAAATCACAAGTTCTTTGTAAACTCATAATTTTGGTTCGTAGTTGGTGATGAAATTGAGCATTTCATCTGCGAAGACTATAACATATCAACTAAAATGATTTGTCTTGATCATGGAAGTGGAGACTTCTAGTTGATATGTTGGTATGTTTTAAGAGTTAAGACATATGGAACTAAACTGCTGTGAGATTTATTATTCTCCTAACAACTGTCAAATGAATAATAAATCTCACAACTTCTATTTGCATGAACTCTTAATCCTGAGATAATAATGGACCTGATCATGGACTGTAGGTTGCTTTGATATATCAGAAGTGAGATCTAGAGTAACGATCAAAACCTTAGTATATTGGGCAGCCACATTTAATGTTGATGGAACATATATTCTCAAGATGGAATTCATAGTCTCTTAATGGAAATATAAAATATTTCCTTGAGATAAGTTTAATGGGTTCAGTTATTCAGAGAGTTAGGCCAAACCACTTTAGTAAGAAATTACTGAAGTATATATTTATGAAATTGGATTTCATAAATATATAATGAATAACTTAAAGGATTAAACCGAGTACTTAAGGATTAAGATGTAGTAATCTTCAAAGTGGCAGTCTACATTCATGAGTTTGTATTACTACGAATATTTTATGAAGGGGTTGCATGTATAATAAAGTCTTGAGATATAATTTATAAATAAGGCCTCGAGTGCAATTATATTTATATAGTGGTATTAAATATAATTAATGGTAACTTTGGACTTGTCAAGAGTTGACAGAAATGCCCAAGGCCCATTGAGCTAGTGTCTTATTGGTCTCTTTTGGTCCCACTCCAAGTCACACACTAAAACCTAATTGGAAGGCCCAATAGGCCGGCCCAATTAGATAATCAATTAGTTATAAAGGGAGAAACATACAGAATTTTATTTAAAAAAAAAAAAAAGAGAGAGAATCATCATTGTGAAGTGGTGTGTATGTGCGAGAGAAGCCACTCGATTATTCTCCCTTAGAAACTGATTGAGAGACCACACTTCTTGGGCGTAAAGTGGAATTGGAGTGAAGATTAAAAGTTTTCCCAAGTACTTCTAATCTTTTATTTTGAATTTCACCACACCAAGGTACACTATCTTGTTCTTAAATTCTGAAAATTGCATAATGCATGTTATCAATCATGAATGAAATAGATCTATGTTTGTTGCTTCCGCTATGTGTTTTGTATGAGATACAAAACCAGATTTACCAACAATTGGTATCAGAGCCAGGTTTTCATCTCATACTTGTATAACATGTGATTGAGTTTTAGAATCAAAGAAAATCATTTTCTTGGTGTTATGGGATTCTTGAATCTGTAGTGATTGTTCGATATAATCACGTTTAGGATTTTTGATTTCATAATTCGTTTTAAGAGAAGGTGATTGAGTTTGCGTTGATGTGAAGAGAATTTCCATTAATATGGAATTCCATCTTCAAAAAGAAATTCTCTTGGCCACACAATTAAGATACGAATCCATTCAAAGAAAGTAGTTATTGTCCAAGTGAAATTCCTTTTAAAGAATTTCATTGCCAAGGATAACCGTTCATGATGATAACTATTGTATTGCATTGGTTAGTTTGAAATGGACATCTTGGCTTAATATTTACTTATTGGATGGTGCCATGTCTTAGTAATTGCCAAGGATATAGTTATTGAATGTAATTCATATAACTGTCATGTGCGTGCACTTTGATATTGCACCAGTTGGATATAGATGTATATATTGGCTTGATTTGTTGCATGATTTCGCGGACCCATGTGGCAAATTCCATCTACCATTAACATGCTTTCATTTATATATTGTATCAAGTGGCATTTGACTTTTGGCTAGAGATACATGTATGATTGTATGGTAAATGTGTAATATTGTTAGTCTTGCTTGATATGATTTATATGCTATCTTGTTAATGCTAGGATTATGAAATTTATTCCTAATGAGATTAGGATTATGTTTTTAAGAGTTTCTAGCATTATTATGGTTCTTGATCTTAAAAACCTTTAATTTAAAATATCTAGTGGGAGAGAGATACAAGGGTTGTATCTCACGTTCTCCATTGTCGGTTTATAGTAGTGTGATTAAGCACCTCGCCTTGGCGTATATGCCTTGCTCCCTTCGGAGGGTGTTTAATTCATAGAACTACAGATTAAACTTCTTAATGATGGATGATATGTGTTTTTACATTAAGAACGACCGCACTACTATGGAGTTAATTACTCACATAAAATTCAGTCAATAGTGTACACTAGACTAAGTTTAATGTTAACCTCCCTTCGGAGCTATGTCATTATTACTTAAAGGCTAAAGGAAATACGGCATGTTATTAGTGTTTGATTAGAGTTATCATGATAGCACTAATAATGAGAAAAGTTCTCAATCAATCATAGTGTTTATAATTTACTTGCTTCCAAGGAATTTTAAACATGGGATTGGGTTGTCATTGCGTATATTATATTATGGTTTTATTAAGGTTCCATACTATATGTTTATATGCTAAATTGATAATGTCCAATTTACTTATTATATTCATGTTTATTATTTTCAGATTTGATCATGGCATCATTTAGCCCACTTGTTACTATTCTTAATAAAAAAAACTGACTAGATCCAACTATTTTGACTGGAAAAGAAATTTGGACATTGTTCTTACAGCTGAAGAGTACAAATATGTGCTTACTCAACCATGTCCTAGCTTTCCTTCATTAGATGCTCCTCGTGAGGAAAAATAGCGATATGATCGTTGGCAGAAATCTAATGAAATGGCCAAGTGTTACATCCTAGCATCTATTTCAAATGTTTTATAGCATCAAATGCAGAATGTAGAACTAGCTTCAGACATTATGCTAAGTCTGAAGGAGATGTTTGGTGAGCAAGGCCGTTCTGTAAGGCAAGAAACCATGAGGTAAATTTATAATACCAAAATGGCTGAAGGTACTTCAATGAAGGAGCATTGTCTTAGGATGATCTCTAATCTAAATACATTGGAGGTTTTAGGTGCTGATATTGATGGAGAATCCCAAGTGGATATGATACTCTAATCACTACCAGAATCATTCAAGGAATTCAGACTTAACTATAATATGAACAAAAAGGTTTATACATTGTCTGAATTGATGAATGAGTTGGTAGTGGCAAAAGGCATTCTTAGTACTTCTAATGTTGACGCTAATATGGCTGAAGCTTCTACTTCTCAACCTAAGTCGAAAGGCAAGGGTAAAAAGAAGAAGAAAAAGGACTTCACCAAGCAAGATGGTGAACAGATTGCCTTAAGAGTTTCCAATAAAGGAAAGAAGATCAAAGGAAAGTGTTTCCATTGTGGTGAGAAAGGACATTGGAAAAGGAATTGTCCAAAATTCAAGGCTACCTATAATAACGGTATGAAAAGTTCATTCCTCCTTGAAATATGTTTAGTACAAAATCCCACAGATTTCTGGTGTATGGATTCAGGTTGTACTAATCATATTTGCAATTCTTTGTAGGGGTTCCAAGAGACCAGAAAGCTTAATGAAGGGGAATTGTTTCTTACTTTGGCTGATGGGAGTAGGATTCCGGTTGTAGCTATTGGAGTGTTTAATTTGTGCTTTGAGTCTAGGGTTTTAATATTGGAAGACTGTTTGTATGTACCTAATGTTCATAGGAATTTAATTTCTGCAACTTATTTAGGTAAACATGGATATTGTGTTATCCTTAAAGACAATGTTGTAATAAAGAAGGATAAAGTGTTTATATGTTCTGGCAATATTGTTGATGGTCTTTATATTTTAACTCCTAATAAGCATGAATTATATAATTCTGAATTAGATAATGACTGTCATGTAAAATCATTAAAGAGAAAGTTTCCTTCTACAAATGATGCATATCTTTGGCACTTGCGTTTGGGTCATATTAATCCAAATAGAATTCAAAGACTGATCAAAGATGGACTCTTAAAGCCATTGGACTTTGATGAATTTCCAATTTATGAATCTTGTTTGGAAGGCAAAATGACCAAACGACCTTTTAATGCAAAAGGTAGAAGAGCCCAAGAGTTGCTTGAATTAGTTCATACGGATGTATGTCGTCCTATATCAACCTAAGCAAAAGGAGGTTATGAGTACTTCATCACTTTTACCGATGATTACTCAAGATATGGTTATGTGTACCTAATGAAACGGAAGTTCGAAGCCTTTGAAAAGTTCAAAGAGTTTAGGGCTGAAGTTGAGAATCAATTAGGTAAACGCATAAAGGCCATGCGATCTAATCATGGTGGCGAATACCTTCTTGGGGATTTCAAGGATTACTTAACTCAAAATGGGATTGTATCCCAATTGACTGCACCGGGAACTCCCCAACAGAATGGTGTAGCAGAAAGAAGGAATAAGACTCTTTTGGAAATGGTTAGGTCCATGATGAGTTACTCAACTTTACCGATTTCATTTTAGGGTTATGCCTTAAATACAATAATACATCTTTTGAATTTAGTTCCATCAAAATCTGTTCCCAAAATACCCATGGAATTGTGGAGTGGGCGTAAGCCTAGTATGAAATATCTCCACATTTGGGGTTGTCCAGCACATGTGTTAAAAGGGAAGCCTAATAAATTGGAACCAAAATCAGAAATGCGTTTACTTGTAGGTTATCCAAAAGAAACTAGGGGTTATTTATTCTATAGTCATAAGGATAACAAAGTTTTTGTTAGTACAAATGTTAAATTCTTGGAAAATGATTATATGAATAATTTTACTCCTAGAAGTAAAGTTGTATTGGCTGAAATGAATGAACCTATAATAGAACCAACCAATGCATGAAACGAGGGATAATGTGGATGTATTAGATACACCACAAGACATTACTCATGAGATGACTAGTACACAGGTGCCTCATCGTAATGGGAGAATTGTTCGGCCTCCTATAAGATTTATAGGTTTGGGAGAAACTTATGAAGCTATCCCAGAAAAGGCTGAATCGGATCCCTACACTTATGAAGAGGCAATGAATGATATAGATGCACATCATTGGATCAAAGCTATGAAATCTGAATTAGATTCCATGTATTCCAATCAAGTTTGGGATTTTGTAAAGGCGCCTAACGGCATTAAACCTGTTGGTTGCAAATGGGTTTACAAGAGGAAAAGAGGGGTAGATGGAAAGGTTGAAACCTTTAAAGCAAGGCTAGTGGTGAAAGGGTATACAAAAAAAAAAAAGGTATTGACTATGATGAAACTTTTTCGCCCATAGCCATGCTTAAATCTATTAGAATTCTTTTATCCATTACTGCTCATTATGATTATGAGATTTGGCAAATGGATGTCAAGACTGCTTTTCTAAATGGCAATCTTGAAGAAGAAATCTATATGTTGCAACCAAAAGGTTTCATAGAAAAGAACCAAGAGCATATGGTATGCAAGTTGAAAAGGTCCATTTATGGACTTAAGCAAGCATTTAGGTCATGGAACATCAGATTTGATCAAGTAATCAGGTCATTTGGTTTTGAACAAAATCTTGATGAACCATGTGTGTACAAAAGACATTGAGACAAAGTAGTGATGTTCCTAGTGCTTTATGTTGATAATATTCTACTAATTGGAAATGATGTAGGGGTAATGTCATCAATAAAGGTTTGGTTGTCAAGCCAATTTAATATGAAGGACTTAAGCGAGGCTAACTTTATTCTAGGGATCAAGCTTTGGTGAGATTGCAAGAATAAGATGTTAGGCTTGTCATAAGCTGGCTATATAGATAAGATTCTAGAATGGTTTAGCATGCAAAACTCCAAGAAAGGATTACTTCCTTTTAGACATGGAGTTCCTCTATCTGATGACCAAAGGCCTAAGACTCAAGAGAAAGAAAATATGATGAGACAAGTTCCTTATGCTTCAGCAGTAGGAAGTCTCGTGTATGTCATGCTTTGTACCAAACCAGATATCTGTTATTTAGTTGGCATGGTCAGTCGATATCAATCAAATCCAGGACCAAAACATTGGCAAGCTGTAAAGCATATTCTTAAGTATCTTCGGAGAACGAGAGATTATATGCTTGTTTATCGATGTGAGGATTGGATTCCCCCATTGGCCATACAGATTCAGACTTTCAATCGAATCTAGATTTCAGAAAATCCACTTCAAGATGTGTTTTCACCTTGGGAGGTGGAGCCATAACTTGGAGGAGTGTTAAGCAATCTTGTATTGCGGACTGCACCGTGGAAACTGAGTACGTTGCTGCTTATGAAGTAGCAAAGGAAACTATTTGGCTCAAGAAATTCCTTTCTGATCTTGGTGTAGTGAGAATGGAGCAAGTTCCTATTACATTGTTTTATGACAATAGTGGAGCGGTTGCACAATCCAAAGATCCAAGGAATCATAAGAAAGGAAAGCACATTAAGAGAAAATACTACATCATTCGAGACATTGTTGCTCGTGGAGATGTAGTGGTGGCAAAGATTGAAAGTACAAATAATCTAGCAGATCCCTTTACCAAAGTCTTGCCACAGAGGACTTTCGAGTCATATTTGAAAGGAATGGGAGTTAAATTAGTGCACAATAGTCTTTAGGGCAAGTGGGAGATTGTTAGGATTAGTGCCCTTAAAACCTATTGTATGATGCTATGTATGTTATTATGTATGATATTATGTATGACTTAATGTTGTAATTAATAAAGTTTCTTTATTATTATCTAAAATAATGGTAACATGAATATTTAGACATTATCATATAGTCCATGAGATGTATAGTATGTGATTTATGTGATTTAGTCACAGAAGATATAGATCATAAGTTCTTTGTAAACTCATAATTTTGGTTCGTAGTCGGTGATGAAATTGGGCATTTCATCTGCGAAGACTATAACATATCAACTAAGATGATTTGTCTTGATCATAGAAGTGGAGACTTTTAGTTGATATGTTGATATGTTTTAAGAGTTAAGACATATTGAATTGGACCGCTATGAGATTTATTATTCTCCTAACAACTGTCAAATGAATAATAAATCTCACGACTTCTATTTGCATGAACTCTTAATCCCAAGAGAATAATGGACCTAATCATGGACTGTAGGTTGCTTTGATATATCAGGAGTGTGATCTAGAGTAACGATCAAAACGTCAGTATATTGGGCAGCCACATTTAGTGTTGATGGAACATATATTCTCAAGATGGAATTCATAGTCTCTTAATGGAGATATAAAATATTCCCTTGTGATAAGTTTAATGGGTTCAGTTATTCAAAGAGTTAGGCCTAACCACTTTAGTAAGAAATTACTGAAGTATATATTTATGAAATTGGATTTCATAAATATATAATGAATAACTTAAAGGATTAAACCGGGTACCCAAGGATTAAGATGTAGTAATCTTCAAAGTGGCAGTCTACATTCATGAGTTTGTATTACTACGAATATTTTATGAAGGGGTTGCATGTATAATAAAGTCTTGGAATATAATTTATAAATAAAGCCTCGAGTGCAATTATATTTATATAGTGATGTTAAATATAATTAATGGTAACTTTGGACTTGTCAAGAGTTGACAGAAATACCCAAGACCCATTGAGCTAGTGTCTTATTGGTCCCTTTTGGTCCCACTTCAAGCCACACACTAAAGTCCAATTGGAAAGGCCCAATAGGCCGGCCCAATTAGATAATCAGTTAGTTATAAAGGGAGAAACATATAGAATTTTATTTTATTTTTTTAAAAATCATCATTGTGAAGTTGTGTATGTGCGAGTAAAGCCACTCGATTATTCTCCCTAAAAAACTGATTGAGAGACCACACTTCTTGGGTGTAAAGTGGAATTGGAGTGAAGATTAAAAGTTTTTCCAAGTACTTCTAATCTTTTGTTTTGAATTTCACTGCACCAAGGTACGCTATCTTGTACTTAAATTCTGAAAATTACATAATGCATGTTATCAATCATGAATGAAATAGATCCATGTTTGTTGCTTCCACTATGTGTTTTGTATGAGATACAAAACCAGATTTACCAACATGACTAAATCTAGTTGATCAAATGATTGGTACATTAGCTGTTCGGCAACCTAATTAAATGGACGACTAAGAGTCAACAGGCACCATTAAACACAAAGTCACCTAAGGGTGGTTGCATGACCAAAGTTGCCCACAGGTGGACGGTCCAACATCGCTCAAGGGTGGACATATGACTAAAGTCACCTACGAGTGGATAGTCTAAACATAAAGTCACCCCAAGAGGAAAGGATAATGAACAAAGTCGCCTAAGTGTGGATGCATGACCAAAGTCGCCCACGAGTGGACGGTCCAACATCGCCCAAAGGTGGACACATGACCAAAGTCACCTACAAGTGGACGGTATAAATGTAAAGTCACCCCAAGAGGTAAGGACAACGAGCAAAGTTACCTAAGGGTGGATGCATGACCAAAGTCGCCCACGGGTGGACAGTCCAACATAGCCTAAAGGTGGACACATGACCAAAGTCGCTTACGGGTGGACGGTCTAAACGTAAAGTCACCCCAAAAGGTAAAGATACCGAGCAAAGTCACCTAAGGGTGGATGCATGACCAAAGTCAACCAGGGTGGATGGTCCAACATAGCCTAAGGGTGGACACATGAACAAAGTCTCCTACGAGTGGACGGTCTAAACATAAAGCCACTCTACGAGGGAAGGACAACGAACAAAGTCACCTAAGGGTGGATGCATGACCAGAGTCGCCCATGTGTGGATGGTCCAACATTGCCCAAGGGTGGACACATGACCAAAGTCACCCACAGGTGGATGGTCCAACATCGCATAATGGTGGACGTACGACCAAAGTCGCCTATGGGTGGACGGATGGCCAAAGTCACCTACGGGTGGACGGTCTAAACATTAAGTCCCCTATGGGTGGATGGTCTAAATGCTAAGTTGCCTACGGGTGGAAAGACAACCAAAGTTACCTATGGGTGGACGATCTAAACAAGGTCCAACATCGCCCAAGGGTGGACACATGGCCAAAGTCGCCCACAAGTGGACAGTCCAACATCGCCTAACGGTGGACATACTACCAAAGTTGCCTACAGGTGGACGGACGACCAAAGTCACGAATGGGTGGATGATTTAAACATTAAGTCGCCTATGGGTGGACAGATAACCAAAGTCGCCCTCGGGTGGACGATCTAAACATTAAGTCCCCTATGGGTGGACAAACGACCAAAGTCGCATATGGGTGGATGGTCTAAATGCTAAGTCATTTATGGGTGGATAGACAACCAAAGTTGCCTATGGGTGGACATTCTAAACACGAAGTCGCCTACGGGTGGACAGACGACAAAAGTGGACGAGTAGAAACCTTACCTACTCTTAAGTACCACAAAAACTTGATGAGTAGTGACAGTGGATGAGTAGAAGCGTTACCTACTCCTAAATTCCACAAATACCTGAAAAGTAGCAAAAGTGGACGAGTAGAAGATTTGCCTACTCCCAAGTACTTACCTACTCGTAAGTACCACAAAAACCTGATGAGTAGCGAAAGTGGACAAGTAAAAGCCTTACCAACTACTAAGTACCACAAGAACTTGACGAGTAGAAAAAGTGGATAAGTAGAAGGCTTGCCTACTCCTAAGTACTTACCTACTCTTAAGTACCATAGTTGTCTAAGGGTGGACGGATGACCAAAGTCACCTATGGAAGGATGGTTCAATATAAAGTCATCCCTAAAGGGGAAGGACAAAAAAATAAGTCTTCCTACCTACGAATTAGATGGATGACCCGAGTGGTCCAACGTAGTCCCAATTTGGACGAGTAAAAAGGTACAAACCAAGTTACCTTGAAACTTAATTCGGACGAGAAAAAAAGGGGGTACAAACCAAGCTACCTTGAAGTTTTATTTGGACGAATAAGAGAGTATGAACCAACTCAATTCGTATGAATGAGAAAGTACAAGCCGAACTCAATTCAGACGAGTAGAAATCAAACTACCCCTACATGTTAAAATCGGATGAGCAACAAGTGACAAGTTAAGTACCACAACCTCAATCAGGACAACTCCAAGGGGATAAGTCAAGCTACCTTGGCTCAACTAAACCCAAGTCCTAAACTCGAACAAGTAAAACCCGTAGAGTGGTGTATGGGTCATTTGTAAGAGTCTCCACTCAGACGAGTAAAAAGAAGGGCCAAACTACATTTAAGTCTTAATACGTACAAGTAAGAAGGAACAAGCCAAGTTGCGCTATCTTGATTTGGACAACTACAAAAGGACAAGTCAAGCCCTAAGTCTCAAAAACTTGACGAGTGGTAAGAAAATCACTTGTAAAAAAGATGCTTCTAGAAGAGACTCGTCCAAAGTGAACTCTATTGAAGGAAACTCTACCAAAGATTACTCTAACCATTTAAAGAAATTCTCAGTTACTCATCAAACTAAAAGGTCAAAGTGCTCTCCTAGGTCTACCACAACAAAGGAAAGCAATTGTTCACGTAACGTAGATGGCAGGAAAGTCCCGGGTCCATTAAGACAAAGGAAAGCATCATCTAGGCAACATCTACACTAAAAAGCTTGCTTTAGACAAAGGTGGCCCTCACTTCTCAAAGTGAACATCGCCTTTCGAGGAGAACCTCACTTCTCAAGGTAGCCCTCACATCTCAAAGTGAACATCGCCTCTCAGGGAGAATCTCACTTCTCAAGGTTGCCCTCACCTCTCAAAGTGAACATTACCTCTCAACGTGAACATCACCTCTCAAGGTGAACCCCACATGTCAAAGTAGCCCTCACTTCTTAAAGAGAATCTCACCTTTTAAGGCAACTCCCACTTCTCAAGGAGACCTTCACTTCTCAAAGTGACCTAACATCTCTTAAGGTGGTATAAGACTCCTAGATGAGGGAACACACTTCACTTCTAAAAATGACCATTCAATTCTCAAAGTGATATAAGTTATCCAGCATTCCCAAGGATTGAAAGAATAAATCCCTAAATCTACTTGTTTATCCAGGCACTCTTCCAAGCAACCTTGCCCAACGAGCATCAGAGCTCTCCTAGCAACTCTTCAATAGATAAGAAATATTTCTACAATGCCAAAAATGGGATCAACTCTCTAACTCACAAAAGGGTTCTACCTACAGGTTAGATGAAAGACTGAAATCTCCCGCGGGTGGACAGTCATACACAAGTCATCCCCAAGAAAGGAAGACAAAGAAAATTAAGTCTTTCTACCTATGGGTTGGACCAAAGTCACCTACAGGTGGACAGTCCAATGTAAAGTCATCCCCAAAAGGGAAGGGTGAACTAAGTCCCCCTACCTACGTGAAGACGTACGACTGAAGCCTCTACCAGGAGAGGGGTCTAACACAAGATAACCCTAAAAAAGGAATCTTCCTTATTATTAGAAACAAGAAAGCTAGAGCTTAAATCTTAAAGAATCATTCCGGTGGCACTCGCTTGATCCAACTTAAATAAGTGAAAAGGCAAACGAACAAAAAAAGACTACCAAGAGATAAAGATCTCATTAAGCCACTTCTAATACTTATCCACCCGAAAGTGGACAAACGAGCAAAAGGAGGTGGTGAAATGTGAATTTTGTTAAGTCTCAATTCAGACGAATGAGAAGAGACGAGTCATGATACCTTCAAGTCTCAATCTGGACAAGTAGTAAAGCTAATAACCACGAGCACTTAAACTCGAAAATCCAGACGAATAGAGAAGCTAACGACCAGCAAAGCTGACAAGTAAAAAGACTTGCTCCTAAGCACCACTAAAAGGTGAAGACCAACAAAGCTAGAGAGTAAGAGGACTTAATTCTAAGCACCACTAAAAGGTGGCAATCAACAAAGCTGATGAGTAAGAAGACTTAAACCTAAGTACCACTAAAAGGTGACGACCAGCAGAGCTGACGAGTATGAAGACTTATTCCTAAGCACCACTAAAAGATGACAACTAACAAAGCTAACAAGTAAGAAGACTAATTCCTAAGCACCACTAAAAGCTGACGACTTACAAAAGCTGACGAGTAAGAAAACTTACTCCAAAACACCAAAAAAACCTGACAAGTAGGTGCTACAAAAATCTGACGAGTAACAAAAGGGGACGAGTAGGAGAGTCGCCTACTCCTAAGTCCCACAAAGCCAGATGAGTAACACCAACTATGCTAGTCAGTTACTTCTAAGTCTTACCAAAACCATTAAAGACAAAAAGAAGCTAGTTGATAAAGTTAACAAGAAACTTATACATTTAATAAAGTTATACATGTCCAAAAACCAAGAATCCATTGCCTCAAATGAAAGTATCAAACACTAATGTATGAGAATGAAAGTGCAGAAAATAAACTAAGTCTAATGGCCAGCTTAGTCGTCCCCTTTTTCCTCCTCAGCAACATCATCAACTTCTTGGTCAACACCATCACTTATCATAGTAGTAGTAGAACCCTCCTCAGTGCGGATTTCAAAACTTCGAAAAGTCTAAGTACTTAAAGGCTGAAGAAGCTTGAGCTCGAAAGTATTCAAATCCATGCACATACCAGATGCCCAGATCATGAAGGTACTCATAAGAGGATGTGTACTTAGCAATGGCGCTTGTCTCGACATTGCTCAGCTCCCCTCGTAGTTTTTCCAACTCCTTAGAGAGGTGTATTTTCTCCTCCTTTACAGCAACAAAAAGGTCTACTTGAGAAGAGCATCAATCCTCGAGCTCTTTCACTTTGCCCTCCAAAGGAGCAACTTTCTTTGTCAATGGGGTGACAAACCCATGCAGCTCTTTGATGACCTTATTGTTGCCCTTCACACACTTCTGAAGATTGACCACCTAGTCCTCATAGTCCCTGCACCTTAGCTTAAGAGTCTTCATCCTCACCATTGCCTGAATGACAGATAAGCAAATGAGCAAGAAAGGGATGAGTAATGAGTATTTACAAAAACAAAAACAAAAATAAAAAAATTAAAAAAAAAATGAAAAAAAAAAGTGAAAAGGAAATACCTTGGCAAGGTCATGTAGCCCAGACTCCCCAATAGCTGTAGAAGCATACTCATCGCAATCATTTATATCCTCCTCCTTGATAATAGACATGACTCGCTCCACAGCATAAGTATCATCATTAATAAGTAGGGGAGGTTTAGGAGGAGTGAAAGGTCCATTTCCCCTACCAGGTGCCCTTGGATGCTTAACGGAAGCCGAACGACCAGGAATCATTGAAGGATAAGTTGGAGTCTCCTTCGGATGAGTAATGGTCCTAAAGGGCTTTTAGGAAGTGTCCACACCAAACTTCCTCTTATCACCAGGCTTAGGAAGTTGAAACTTCCCCTCCTCAATTACTGTTATAGCAAGAGCAGCCACCTCCTGAACCCTTTTATTTTTCTTGGCTACACTCACCTCCATCTTGACAAAATAGATGTCAATGCATATGCAAAAATGAAATGAACAAGCTAAAGTAAAACACTTACGTCTATGGGAGGCACTCTCACAACAACAGGCCGCTACAAAAAGGCACAAGTCCTGAACAGTATCTATGAAGGTTGTCCATCGTAACCAAGACCCTCCAGTTATGTTCAGCAATTGGGACGCTTTTTGCCCTCTCTATTCTTCCTAGTTGCTTTGTATTCAACCTTGGAAAAACCTGAGCTGAAAAATGAAAAGCAAGTTAGTATATATATATAAAAAGAAAAAAAAAGAGTAAAACGGATGAGTAAGCTAGATAGGTAACTCACCAGACTTGGGTAATACACCCCAGTACAGCCTACTGGTTCTACAATAACCTCATCAGGGCAACATAGCCAATCAAACCCAAGCAGAAAGAAAATTTTCTCTTTCTAGTCCCTATTGGATGAAGGAATCTCAATGACTAACTGACGCTCCTTTTTTCTACACTAAAAGTAATACATCCCCTCGGCCTTAGGAGCACGAATGGGCTTGTAACAGTATAAAAATTCATCCACAAAAAGGGCCTTTTAACCCTCACTTATAATCACCTAGAGGATCTAAGTCCCCATAAAAGCACACCAAAAGTTGGGTGCTAGTTATGATATAGCTATACATAACCTCCAGAGCAACTTCCTAGTGAATTTGTTAAGTGGAAGCCTCAACTAACTTATAAAGGACGCCTCATAAAGCCCAACACCTTCTCCATCATGGGAGAAACACTTCTCGCCAATTTTAGCTATCCTAGTGGGCACATTATAAGGAATCTAAAAGTCAGACCTTAACTTAGCTAGCCTTTGGGTAGAAAGAGAGGAACAATGCTTATTCACCTCCCATTCGTCAAGTAGGATAAAGGGACAATTAAGCCCCTCAGGTGGAGGAGTACCATCATCCCCACTCACTAAAGCATAGCCGGACGACCCAACTTCAGAGTTGAATTCAAAAGACTCAAAACCAGACGAGTCTTTTCGTAGCACATCTCTAGATGGACTTGTGTGTGATGACTCTAAGGATAGCACATCATCAAGTGAATCCATACTGACACTTCGCGGTAACCCATGGTCGTCTAATTTTCTACATTTGGACAACGAGGGGCTATTGGTGGACCCGAACTCATTCATTCTCGTACTTACAATGACAAAATAAAACTAAGTCCATTCCAATTGTCTAATTCTTCTTATCTAACAAGGGCAATAGAAAGAAAAGGGGTGAAGTAACCTACCAGAGATGCAGATGACCATGAGCGCTTAACCTTGAGAATTTGGGTGACCACCAAAGCGACAACCACAAGTACGTGAGCCTAAAAATTTGGGCAACTAGCGAAGCAAATGATTACAAGCATTTGAGCTTGAAAGTAGGATAACCACCAAAGCGACAACCACAAATATGTGAACCTTGGAAAGTCAGATGACCACAAAAGCAGACGACCACGAGTACCGAAACTCAAAAATTTTGGACGAATAAATGGGCTGATGACCTCAAACCAAACTTAAAGAACTCACATGAGTAGGAAATGCATGAGCACAAAGCAGACGACTAAATGAGTTCTGAAGGTGGTATGAACGAAAATTTCGAAAATAAATGAGGTTTAAGGGGAAATTCTCCTATTTATAGGCAAAAAATCTCGAGAATACCAAACGACGTGACTTTTGCCTTATCCTAGGATGCCATGTGTGGCGAAAAAAAAAAAAACAAAAAATGAGTTATTTCGTGGCCCGCCCACAGAAGGGATTGTTAGGTTCTAAAGACTTAGGTTTTTATGTATTTAGAACTCTAATTTGTATTGTTGGCAAACCCTGATCAAAACAATGTATTTAAGTTGTTTTAGAATTGCTCAAAGTTCGTTCTTTGTTGTAAAGTTGGATTAAACTACTGTAGGAATTAAAAAACTGTTTCAGCCCATTTCGATCGATCGAAGCTTAGGCTCGATCAATCGAAAATCGAGTCTGACGTTTTTTAAGCAGAATTTCCAACTTAGCCCTAAGTGCTTTAAAAGGTTTTGGGTTTCTAATTTACCCTAGGTATATAAGGGAAAACCTAGTCACGTTTTAGTATTGCTCATATTGCAGTTTATGTGAATCTCTTGTGAGATCTTTGAGGAGGTTTCGTTCACATAAACTTAGGGTTTTCAAGGAGAAGAATATTTCTATACCATGATGATCAATCCAGTTGCTGCCATCGAAGCTTAAAGAAACATAAGCGAGTGTGCTTGTATTTGGTGGAGAATCCAAGAAAGAAGGAGTTCGTGGATTCGGAGCTTACACGTGGTCGTGTTAGTAAGTTCTACTGGTGGGTAGCAATAAGAAGTTGAGCGTGGGGGCTTGTAAGTATTATTGTATGAACTTCGATTCTTTCAAGATAGTGGATTCAAGTTTACCTTGAAGATAGCTAGGCTAAATCCTCCCCAGGTTTTTACTGGTTTGGTTTCCTGGGTGATCATATCTTGTATCTTTTATATTTCCACTGCTTTACATTATATGATTATTTGTTTGTGTTAACCTAGTTTTAATTAATTTGACTAAGTAACAACTTGGCTGATTTCCTAGGATAATCCAATTGTGTTTTAAGGGGTCTAAAAACTAACAAGTGGTATCAGAGCAGATAACTCTCTTGTTGTTGATCCTTTGATCTTTGAGCTGATCCTTGACCCCCGTTGTCATGGAACACGGACACTCTCTTGTTATTCCTCCTCACTTTGATAGGAATAATTATGCTTATTGGAAAGTAAGGATGAAAGCATTCCTGAAATCAATTGATGAGAGAGTCTGGAACTCCGTTGAATATGGATGGGAGAAGCCCACTACTCCTGTTAGTGAGTGGTAAACTTCTCAGAAAGAAGTAACTGCGTTCAATAGCAAGGCTATGAATGCTATCTTTAACGCTGTTTCTATGGAGGAATTTAAGAGAATCTCTAATGTTGAGGTTGCTCATACTGCTTGGAATATCCTTCAAACTGTGCATGAAGGCACAAAGGCTGTCAAAATCAACAAATTACAGCAATTAACTTCTAAATTTGAAAGCATTAGGATGTCTGATGATGAATCTTTTGATGAATTTTATGCTAAACTGAATGATATTGTTAATTCTGCTTATAACTTGGGTGAAATCTATGATCAACCTAAAATTGTTAGGAAGATTCTTAGATCCTTAACTGAGAATTTTAGACCGAAGGTGACTGCCATAACTGAGAGCAAGGATGTGGACTCCATCCCTGTTGATGAACTTGTAGGATCACTTCAATCTTATGAGTTGGACCTACCCAAGACTAGCAAATCCAAATCAATGGCTCTTAAGTCAGTTGATGATGTTAAGGTTGGTGGATTTGATGATGAGCTCTCTGTTACAAAGATTGCTTACCTTGACAAGAACTTTAGAAATTTTCTCAGGAATAACAATAGAAAGGCAAGAGGTGCGAACACTGCTGAACCTAGAAATTTTAGGAAGAATGATCCCACTAAGGTGAACAATAATGACAAACCTAGAGAAAAAGTAGGTCAATCTTCTAATAATTCTATGAGTCCTCAGTGTTTTGGATATCAAGGGTATGGTCACATGAAATCTGAGTGTCCTACTTACTTGAAGTCTAAGGGTAAGGCTATAGTTGTAACCCTTAGTGATGGTGAAGTTTTTGATGATGAGTTAGAATGTGACAAGGATGGAAACTTCATTACTTTCACAGCTACTGCTGTAGTGAATGAAAGCATATCTGCTGAAAAGAACCCTTCTAATGGGGAACTCTCTGAGGATGCAGATCTTCAAGAGGCCTATAATAAACTTTGCAAAGTTGCAGCAAAGGATGCTATGAATGTTGAACTTGGCCTGAAGAAAATTGAATCTCTTGAGCTTGATAAGAAGAATTTGCTTGTTAAACTGTTTGATGCTAATGAACTTTTGAACAATGTGAAAACTGAGAATATGTTATTGCTTGATAAAGTTAAATCTTTGGAAATTGATTTATCTATTGCTAGATCTGCTAGTTCTAAACTTGATCAACTGCTGGGTGTTCAAAAGTCTCAGAATCTGGATTAGGTTTTGTTGAAAGCATCTCTGTGTCTGCTCCCCATTCCACACACTTTGTTCCTTCATCTTCTTCTGAACCTTCTATGAGTGAGGCTGTGAGTGAAACTGTCAAACCCCCTGTAAGTGAGGTTGCTAAACCTATAGAAGTTTCACCATCTAGGAAGATTAGGGTTGATCTGAAAGAGTCTAAACTTAAGGAGTCTACCCTCTCTAAAGACAAGATGCATGGTAAGCTTGCTTGGGTGTGTCATTTTTGTGGGAAGTCTGGACACATTCATCCAAACTGTTACAAGCTGCAAGCTGCTAAGAGAGCAAACAAACCAAAAGTGCCAGTGCCTCAAGCACAAGATCCTATAGCACTTATTGGTGAATTGGTAAAGGCGCTCAACCTTTATTCCAATCTTGGAGTTGGAAATCACTCTAATGTAAATACAAACTCCAATGCTCGAGGTGCATCTTAAAAGTTTTGGATGCAAAAGACTCAAACTAACTGAGTCTTTCTGATATGGTCCTTATGCTTCTTTGTTTTACTCTTTGTGACCTTTGTTCCTTGGTTTTTCAGTTTTTTTCCTTTTTGTTTCTAGGATTTGCATTGCATTACATTCATGCATTTCATTCTAGGTGTTTTTTTTATTCTATATATATATATATATATATATATATATATATAAAAGAAAAGGAAGAAAGGAAGGAAAAGGAAGCACATTGTGTTCTTGCACTATTCTCTTTGTTTTTGAAAACAAGGTTGGTCAATTTATTTTCACATGACATGTCTATTGTACTTTGTTTAGCTTTGATGAGCTTATTTATTACACTTGACTAGTTGAAACTTTGTAGTACATGTTATGTGGGAAAGATGTTTATGGTGTTTATCATTTTGTCTTAATCTTGAAATCACATGTTGTTTGACTGTCGGACTTGATCCTTTTGAGAAAGGCATAAATAACCATCTCACCACTGTTCACTAGCCAATCATGAACACCTTAGTGCATATCTTAAGATTTTTGTACTCGAGAAAGTATAGCACATGCACAAAAAGAACATAAGGTGAAACCTCAGTTTATTTGATAAATGCTTAAAATTGGCGTGTATTATTAGGCTTAATGCCAAATCACTTAATTAAAATTGGTGTGTATATTATGAGGCAAAAATTCAAGAAACTTACATGATTGCAAGCTTATGTTCTAGGAGATGTGAGAGTTATATGATGTAACTCCTTAGGTGATAGCCTCTTTTAAATTCTATGTGATGAATTTTGTAGACTTTGTGGTTGATTTCTATTCACATATTACCTTTCATGTATCTCAAGTTTTTGCTAGTTGCACACACAATACAAGTTACTCTTTGTTAAACATTGTACATGTAAGTGTGTGTGTTTATGGTCTGACCAACCAAGTTTGAAAAATACTTTGAGTTTTATGCAAAACTGATTTGTTGCTTAAAAAAAAAGGGAGATTGTTTAAAATCTAAAGTCTGGAAAAATTGGATTTAAAACTTGTGCTTTGGAAGAGCATTTCATCTCATACTCATGCATTCTTATTTCTTATATTCAATGCTTTGAGGTAAGTTTTCAAAAATCAGGTTATTTTTTCTAAAAAGTTGTTTTTCTAGAATTTCGATTGATCCAATCTGATTTTCGACCAATCGAAATTCTTTTTAAAAAATTTAGTGAGCCTCTACCTGGTTCGATTGATCGAACCTGTTTTTCGATCAATCGAACATCGTGAATCCAGTTTTTTAAAAACAGTGTTTTAACTTATTCAAACTACTTTTTCGAACTTTCCTCTCTCTCTCCGACTTGGCAAGGCTCCACTGAAGATTTTTTGTTGTTTTCAACCAAATTTTTGCAAGGTTTTTCTCTCACAAGGCCAGTAAGACCTTTATACCCTTCCTTTTGTTTTTATTTTCATGATTTCATGCATAAACTCATGCATTTTAAGGGAATTTTCGAAACTTTTCAAAATTGGGATTTTTGTTGAATCAATCCTCTTTTTTCTGAAATTGATCATTGGGTTTTGCTTCTATATTTATATATTCTTGATAAATGTTGGTTAATTTGATCAATTTGGGGTTTTGTGAACAATTGAAAATTCTAGGGTTTGTTTTGAATCCGATTTGGGGATTTTGTTCAATTGGGTTGAAATTGATGAAATTAGCTTATTGATTTGATGTAATTGATCATTTTAAACTGTTTTCTAACTTGTGTAATGATCAATTGTTCAATTTCTTTAACAATATTCAAGTGGTTTTAATTTTTTTTGGGGTTTTAGTTAGAAACTCTATGATCAAGCCAATTTTGTGAATTTGAACTTAATTTGGACTTAATTCACTACCTTAGCACATGTATCATGTCATTTAATCTGTTCATGCATCATATAGTTTCTGTTCTATTTTTTTTTTTTGTGCTAACTTGCAGTCTGCCCTTGGTTTTGTTTTGTTTCTTTTCTCTTTTTTGCTGTGTGCTCTTGGTCCTTATTCTAGCACCATGCCTAGGAAGACTAGAGCTAATAGGGTTCTCTCTACCCCTTCTGGGTCTCCCTCTAGGGTTCAGCTGTTTAGGAACGAACGTTCTCCTGAGGCTTTTGAGAAACTGAATAGTAAGCGTAAAATTTGGGTTGAGCGTTCTGTGATCTTAGATGAGGTAGATCCAGCCATTAGGGCTAATCTTGAGTCTAGAGGTTGGTTGTCCTTCTTAGAGATAGATCATCCACCCCCGACTGCCCTAATTAGAGAGTTCTTCTCGAACCTCTCTTGTCACGTCTATGATTCCAACACCCTTGTTCGGAGTTGGATACGAGGTGTTGAGTTCACCATTACCCTTAGGGTAGTGGCTGAGGCTCTTGGGGTTCCGGTCGTTACCGATCCTGTCTATCCCTATGATGACTCTCCTCTTATAAATGTTGTCATGTCACACATCACTAGATCATCTATCCAGTGGGGTTCTGATCTTTGGATCACGTCTTCTGCGCTATCTGAGACTGCGTATTTGTTTCTTAGAGTTGCGTGTCATTCTTTGTGGCCTATTTCTCATCTCCACACCATTCCTCTTGAGCGATGTGTGTTTTCATACGCTTTCATGTCTGGTGCATCTATCAGCTTTCCTCACTCGTTTCTTCGTTCTTTGAACGAAGTTCATAGGAGTTTTGCCATAAGGCATGCACTTATTTATCTTATTTTCATTCATAAGATTCTGTTATTCCTTGGTCTAGCTGATTTCCTTGCTGGTGAGTCCATTCATGTTGTTGGTCCTTTAGGTGCTACCTTTCTTAGATAGAGGGCTGCTCACTTGAGAGCTGATCCTTCAGGTCCTCGAGGTGCATCTTCTAGTGGTGTTTCCCCTCCTCCCTCTTCTACAAGTGCTGCTGCTGAGACTTTTGGTGCTGCTGCTGCTAACGTTCCTCCACCGACTACTTCGGATGATTCGGATATTCGACATCCATTGGATCATGTCTTGACCATTCAGGCGGCTCAGGGACAGATTTTGGTGGGCATTCTTGATGAGATTTGTGGTTTGCGAGCAGATTTGGCACGGTTTAGGAGTTCTTCATCGCCACCTCCTTTTGATGATGGGTTTTGATTGCCCTTTGGCATTCCGTCACAAAAAGGGGGAGTACATATGAGTTTTGCACTTGTACTTGTTTTAGTTTTCAGGGGGAGTGTTTATTTTTTGTTGGTTGGAGCTTGTGGAGTTGTTTAGATTGTATCTAGGTGCTTCACTTTGTACTTTACTTTTCTAGCTCTTACCACATTTGTTTTACCTTGTTGGGTTATTCATGATAAGGGGAGCATATTTTTTTATGTTTCTTGTTTCAAATTGCTTATTGATTTATGTTTATGAGTTCTTCATTGATATATGTCTTTATTGTTTGTTGTTTGAAATCAAGATTTTATTTTATTTGCTTGTATTTTTTCCATACATACGGTTATGCATTTTGTTTGAGTGTTTCAGGAAATATACAGGTTGATTCAATTTAGCTGCTGTCTACTCTTGCAACTAATGGATAATAGTTAGGATTGAATTTATGTTTTATGAGCATTATTTTGTAAAGGGCTTTTATTTGTAAACTTTGAGCTATTTAAGTTGTGTTTTGTCACAGATTGCCAAAGGGGGAGTTTGTTAGGTTCTAAAGACTTAGGTTTTTATGTATTTAGAACTCTAATTTGTATTGTTGGCAAACCATGATCAAAACAATGTATTTAACTTGTTTTAGAATTGCTCAAAGTTGGTTCTTTGTTGTAAAGTTGGATTAAACTACTGCAGAAATTAAAAAACTGTTTCATCCCATTTCGATCGATCGAAGCTTAGGCTTGATCAATCGAAAATCGGGTTTGACGCTTTTTAAGCAAAATTTCCAACTCAGCCCTAAGTGTTTTAAAAGGTTTTGGGTTTCTAATTTACCCTAGTATATAAGGGAAACCCTAATCACGTTTTAGTGTTACTCATATTGCAGTTTATGTGAATCTCTTGTGAGATCTTTGAGGAGGTTTCCTTCACATAAACTTAGGGTTTTCAAGGAAAAGAAGATTTCTACACCTTGATGATCAATCCAGTTGCTGCCATTGAAGTTTAAAGAAACACAAGCAGGTGTGCTTGTATTTGGTGGAGAATCCAAGAGAGAAGGAGTCCGTGGATTCGGAGCTTGCACGTGGTCATGTCAATAAGTTCTACTGGCGGGTAGCAATAAGAAGTCGAGCATGGGGGCTTGTAAGTCATATTGTATGAACTTCGATTCTTTCAAGATAGTGGATTCA
The DNA here is from genome assembly GCA_029955455.1 of Quercus agrifolia. NCBI lineage: Eukaryota > Viridiplantae > Streptophyta > Magnoliopsida > Fagales > Fagaceae > Quercus > Quercus agrifolia. The sequence goes on along the minus strand of JARQAD010000004.1, from coordinate 39,148,856 downwards.
AGTTTACCTTGAGGATAGCTAGGTTAAATTCTCCCCAGGTTTTTATCGGTTTGGTTTCCTAGGTGATCATATCTTGTGTCTTTTATATTTCCGTTGCTTTACATTATATGATTATTTGTTTGTGTTAACCTAGTTTTAATTAATTTGACTAAGTAACAACTTGGCTAATTTCCTAGGTTAATCCAATTGTGTTTTAAGGGGTCTAAAAACTAATAGGGATGAACAAGGAATAGGGGGCAACTAATAGGGAATATTTTGACTAAGTCCATAGCTACTCTTCTGGAGTGTGTTACTCTTCCCAAATAAGTGGGTCTTCCAAAGAGCACCTACTCACCAAAAGCAGAAGACCAAATGCAACCATCATGGATATATCTCATGACCAAAAGCTAATGAGTACGACCAAGCACACTAAACTCATGTTACAATGCCCACATCACCTAAGACTCTCCTATGAACACACGACTACCGGTAATGAGATAAACCTTATCTCCTACAAATCAGTTATGGAAAACTCCTCACTCCCTACGGTTCATTAATGGGATAGTTCCCAACTCCTACACGTTAGCTATGAGATAACCCCATATCCCTATAATTTAGCTACTGTGATCATCCAAAAACTCCTATATAAACACTGAGACACTCCAATCCTAAGGTATGCAAAAAATACTTTTCAAAAACTCCTTTCCAAAATAGTTCACTATCAGTTTCTAACTTGACCTTCGAAGAGTCTTAGGTTGGCACCACACTGGTGCTCTTTGAAGGTGTTTCTATTTTTTGTAGGTTCACTACTCTTTACCCTTCATGGAAGACTATGGGTTTGGGCAATAGACCTACTAACGATTTTGAGCATCATCAAACTTCTAAGTTACCATTGCTCTACTGTGAAGAGTACTGAAGTCTAACGCTTAAGGGCCCTCCTATAAGACCTCCTTCATTACGGGTCAATCTTTCTTACATTTTAAACCTTCTTCATTTCGGGTCAATCTTTCTAACATTTTAAACCTTCTTCATTTCGGGTCAATCTTTCTTACATTTTAAACTTACTTCTGGAAAAATCTAACTACCATGCAAAATACGTTGAATTTTTGTAATTAAGGCCTTGGAATTGGGACTTGGGAGTTTGGTATGAATAGGATTTGATTGGGCACACCGTAAAGCTCATGTATTGACTTTTTTTATTTCATCAAAGTCACGGGGGAAAATGTATAGTAGAGTATGAACTAAGTTAACAGCTAAGAAAGAACTGGAAGATTGATTTTGATACGTTCCATATTTGTAAAATATTATAGATATCTACGTTGAATTTTCATAAAAGAGTGATGTTCCTTAAATTGTTGAATATATAGGTTATTTGACTTTAGAATGTGGTTTGGTATTGCCTCTCAATTAAGAGGACTTTTTTAAGTTTGATGGAGAAGATACTAATAACAGAGGATTATGGAATGCAAAAAAACTGTAACTCTAATGGTCTGTTTGGATTGAGGGGAGTAGAGTAGAGTAGAGTAGCTAGAACGTAATTGGCTCAAAATTATCCTATTTTCAGTCAACTCTACTCTACTCTCGTCCGCTCTTCCTCCATCCTCCTTCAATCCAAGCTGGCTCTAAGTGAACAAGTACCATACCTAAATTCTAAGTGGTATCTAAAACCATTAATTTCAAGAGAACGGAGTACTTCATGATTATGTAAACTATCAAAGCAAGTAGAAATTTCGATGTCTAGGCAGTTTTTATATAATAAACAGATCAAAAGCCTACTAGTTTACATCAACTTAGATCAATGGTAAAGAATTTAAGATCAAACATTAATAACAACTAAGAACTTGCATCGAAATAATTGAAGGAAGCCTATATAAATAAGATTAGTCAAAAGTAATATATTACAAGATAATAAACTTATCGGCATGAGTTCCTTCTAAATCCTACGAACTCAAAAAACCTATTAAGAAATTACAATTACAAGAAAATGATCTCTATGTAAACAAATTTGTTAGTGGAGAAGGGTGTCTCTTTCTTGAAAATAAATTCTCTATTTATACTTGATTGAGATCTTCCATAGTTACTGGCAGTTATCCCTACGCTCTCAACACAACATCAATATCACTTGTCCTTACTCTAGGCACTACACAGATCAATAAATGTCTTGGGAACTACTACTTCTACTTCCCACGTTTTGGTCCTTTAACAAGTGTAGTTATTGCATCCTAAATTCTTAATATTTAATATTTATTTTAGGCAAAACTACAATATTAGTCTTTCAAATTTATTCTGTGTGCAATTGATCCCTTAGGATTGAAGCGAATCCAATTGGTCCCTTAAGTTTTAAAACTGAGTTATATTAGTCCTTTTACTAACTGCCGTTAGTGGTGTTGCTTCAGAATTGATCTTATTTAATCATTTATTTAGTTTGGACAATGATGTTTTGGAAGTTTGAGATCAATAGTAATAAAAGAGGCTTTTAGAGCATTTGCATCTAATGATGCAAAAAAGTTCTATTATGCATCTTCAAAACCTACTTTATCTATTTTACTATCCTATTTTACAACTCATCCAATCTCAATTTCTATTTTTACTTACAACTCATTAAAATAATATAAACTACACAAATATAAAAAAAAAAATTTATATTTCTCTCCCATCTCTATGTCCTACCCAACAAATCTTCTCACTGCGACCCGCCAACATCACCCACAACCCATATATATATAAAAAATAACTCATTTCTCTCTCCTCTTCCATTTCTCTCTTTCTCTGTCCCTATCTCTCTGGTTTGTCTCTATCTCCCAAGCAAACCAATCACAACCCCCACCACCACACACAACCTAGCAAGGTAGCAACCATCAACAAAATAGGAAGAAAAAAGAAAAGAAAAGAAAAGAAAACCACCCAATCACCAATCACAACCACCACCGCACCACCACACACACCCAGCAAGGCAACAACCACCACCACCACATACCCCACCAAGGTAGAAAACACCAACAAAACACAGAGAGAGAGAGAGAGAGAAACCAGCACCCAAACACCAATCACAACCACCACCGTACCACCACACACACCCCTACAAGGCAGCAACCACCACCACACACCCCACCAAGGCGGAAGCCACCAACAAAATAGGAAAGGAAAAAAAAAAAAAACACCCAAACACCAATTACAATCTCATCTCCACCATAGCCCCATTTGACCCATAACTCACAGCCCACGTCTCCACCACAGTTGCACCCGACCCACAACCCACAACCATCCAAAAAAATACCACCAAATCGAAAGAGAAAGATGAAGAAAGAACAAAGAAGAGAGAAGAGTTGGAGAGCGAGAGAAGAAAAGATAAGAATCGGAGATAGAGAGTGAGAGTGATTGAAAAAGTAAAGAAGAAGAGAGAGAGAGGGAGAAAGAGAGAGTCAGAGATTGGGAAGAAAGAGAAGAGAAAGGAAAGAAAAATTAATATTTTATTTATCAATCCTTGCTACACTAGGTTGTATATACTTATACTTATTGTAGTAGGTTGCAAAATTTTTTTAAGTTTCCATACCCAAATGGAGCTCCTTTTTATGGGTTTAGTGTGTAAAATAACAACTGGGAGGTGTTTACACCCCCAATGCTAATGCTCTTAGAGAGGCATTGCACTCACAAACTCAAACTTTAATTACTCAACAAACATTCAATTTAAGCTGCTAAGGACCCGTTTGGTACATGTGTTTAAAAACTGAAAATTGTTGTTTGAAAACATTTGTGGAAATACGTGTGGGTGAAAAAGTACGTTGAAATGCGTGAAATATTTTTTAAAAACTGAAAATGGTTGTTTAAAATCACAAACCAAACACCCCCTTAGACATCTCAACTTACAATCACATTAAATAACATCAACCTTTTGACTATGGTCTATCATAGATTATAGGGAAAAAAAAAGTCATAAGCTAATTCCTTTTCAGATTATCATGAACAAAATATCGACGGTCCAACATTTGTACATCAGATTAACCAATTCGTTTGAATTGGTGTACAATGGTTACCATTATTGTGGTGTCCAAATATCAAATGTATTTTAAAAACTCTAAAACATTCAATTCCTTGCTTGTCAAATAATTCAGCCATTTTTCAAATAATTCATTGTTTATCTTGTAGAATAACTTAATAATAATAATAATAATAATAATAATAATAATTCAGCCCTTTGCAATGTCAGTTTTTAACAGTAAATTCTTTGCTCTTGTTGTAGGAATGGCGACTTTGACTTCACAATTGCCCTTTACTAATGGGGGAAGATTAGGAACAATTCATATAGATACAAAGGAGGGGAGGTAAAGATATACAAAGACAATAATTCCGAAGAAATTTCACTTGTTGAAATATGGAATAAGGCCAAAAATTTTGGGTATGGTGAAAATGATGTATTTATGTACATAGTGCCTACAATACCATTTGCAGGTGGGTTAAAACCTTTGGAGAATGATGTTGATGTAATGAACATGGTGAAGTGTATTAGAGGTTATAATGAAGTGAAAGTGTATGTTATGTTCTTAGATGATTATGAGAATGCTATTGGTAATGAGGGAGATGGGGGAGGTGATGATAATGAGGTGGGTAATTTTGATGAGGGAGATAAAGTAGATGGGGTTGTTAGTGAAGAGGATAGTGCTCGTAGGGTTTATTTTGGATGTAATGAAAGTGATGACGATGATATGTTTGCACAGTATATTAGCAGTGATGAAATAGCCTCCAAAGTAAAAGGCTTACCTGATGAGACCTTGTGTCTTAGAAAATATGTTTCCACAATATTTGTATGTCTCATATGAAAAAAATCACAGATTTATAGTTAATGTATTGAAATGAAACTATAATGCATTTTCAGGTTAGGAAAAGAAATGTCACAACACAAAGTCAACCAACACCCCAATGTGAAGGAGTACATCAAAGTCAATTAGCATCTTAGGTTATTATTATTACATTTATCTGTTACAACAAAATTGCCTATGTTGTTTCTAGTACATTAATATCCTTGTGCACCTTTCAAGTTGGACCCAACAAAGTTACAAGAAGTTACAGGTTTGGAGTGTTAGTAGAGACAATGGCTGCTACAAGTGAGACATCCAAAAGAATGCACAAGTGCAAAAGTGAACAATATTTCTTATGGTTAAATGTGTAGAAGTGAAGGTGCTTGTAGAGATAAATGTGTATTTTGAAGTTGATGGAACACTTAGACATTTTTTTGTTATTGTTTGAAATAGTTCGAGGATTACTACTATTTGGAACAATTTGAAGTATAGGTTATGATGGGGGCTCAAGTTTACAAGATTCGTCCATAATGATCGTCTTGACAATCAAACTATGTCTATAGCCTAATTGCATCTAGAAAACCTTAAGAGAGAAGCCAACAATGGCATCATGTATATGACTGATACTAGTCCATTAATAGCAAGACCATTTAATCTCATGATGGTCGTCCAGGACTGACACAAGGGCATGGATGACTAGAAGATACTTAGTGAATTCTACAAGAAAACTTTTCATAAAGCTCCATGTAGTCAGACCATGATGTACTACTTCTAAAATGTGGAGAGAATTCCCCATGATCCACTCCACATTTCCCATTTCCTCTATTAACCACCCATATCACCCATGATTATGTTGGATCTGAACAAGTAGACTCACTTCTAACTCTCTATAAAAGGAACAAGTCCTATTTGTAAGGTTGAATTTATTCAATCATTAGTTTTCTTTATTCCGTGCCAAGTTTGCTTGTAATTCAGCATTTAGAAACCCTATATTTAGATGGGAATCATGTAAGGGTAGTGTGTGAGAGAGTGTGAAGAAAAGCTCAAGAGTGTGCACTCAAGAAAGGCCTTGCGATTGGATCTCGTGACTTGCTTGCGACTGGCAAGTCGTCAAAGGTGGCACATGTGTGAAGCATGCAGGGGAGCTGAAGGGTTACGCCACCTGTTGCATTATAGGAGAAAAACTTTCAGTCTGGCTAGGCAGTTAACTCGCGACTCAAACTCGCTACTCATTCCAGTCGCAAGCTGAGTCGCCAGAACACCCTGTTTGGTTGTAACTGACTCTTCTCATTCCATACACATTCTACTATAAATACCTTTATACCCACGAAATGTAGAGAGCTTCCAGAAAGAATTCTGAGAGAGAAACCCTAGAGAAAAACAAGATTGACTCATCCACAATCTTCATTTTTTGATTCTCTAAATTCCTCTACTCTCATAATTTCCATTGATACATCCCTAAAAGGTACTTTAGCCAAAATCCTTATCTCACCATACCCATATTTGTAAGAAGGTTATTTGGTGCTTGGGAAGCAGTTCAGTAGGGACCGATTGATATTGGTTGATGCAATGGGCTAATTGCGGGATCTGGTAAGTTAGAGAAGACAAGGTTCAACGTAACCCTATTGGAGCAAGAAGTTTGGAGAGCTTAGGTGCACTAGGTAGATTAGGCTTAGAGGGTCTTCTGCTAGTCATGTATCCCAACTTTATTCTTTAGTGGACTATTGACCACTTGGAAGGCGGCAGACAAGTTTTACGCTAAGGACTTTGGTTTCCTCTTCGATAACACATCGTTGTATTGTCTTTGTGTTTGCATCTCTCTTCCCTTAATCTTTGCTATTTAATTACTGTTGTGGTTGTAATTATTTTCGATATAGATTGTTTTATCAATTTTGTTTTATCTTATTTTCATATTCCGCACATATATTGTTTGATAATAAGCTTGAATTGGTAACTTGTAATTTGGGGGTCTAAACATTCATAGGTGTTTTACACATTATTTGAACATTTAATTGATATCAGAGCAGGTGCACTTCTTGTGGTCTAAAAGGTTTAATTACCAATGCGTGAGTGCTTGCTCATGCATTGGTCATGCATCTCACATGCACACTAGATGCACCTTTGCTACACACACTCTAACACTTGACATGTTTTGCATTCACTTATGCTAGTTAAGTCTTTTTAGACCTTTTAGCATATATAACATGTTCTTGTGTCTATGTCATGCCTTGGTCTATACTTTATTCCATCATCCTTAGTATGTCATGTTTACTTTATATTTTGTAGCATTTTTTAGATGTTTTTGTCTTTCGTTTGGGCTTCATTTTCTCATTTATCTTGCATCCCTCATGCATCATCTTTTACCCTTGGTCATATCTTCTTCTTCTTTTTCCTCCTTCCTCTTGATTCATTTGTCTATTCATGACAAAAAAGGGGAAAGTATATTATAGAGTACACCGAAGTGTTTTGTCATTTCTATATGACTCATGTGCACATTCTTAGGGGGAGATATTCTACCTCGTGCACATTCGTAGAGGGAGAAAGCCATAAGGGAGATGCACATACTAAGGGGGAGAAGACATCTTTTATGAGAAAATCTTGTTTTGTCTTGTTTTACCTTATGCTTATTTTCTCATTACTTTATGGTGCTTTGAGTTATGTTTAGTATCTATGTTTTATTGCTCTCATCGCATCATGCTTATGTGTTGGACATGCATACATTCTTATGCCATTGTGCTCTATTGGTTGCATGTTTGGATGATCATTTGCTTTGTTATATGATCATTGTAGTCATTTCCATATGACTGTCATGTGTTTGATCAAGTTGCCCATATGTCTCACATCATGTTTACTTGATTGCTTTTTACTTATTATATTATACTTGACCATTTATCACTTGATTTACCTTGAGGGTCTAATGCGTTTTGTGCAAGTGTTTCAGGTTGCAAGTATTTTGTTCCAAGTTCATCATAGGTTTTAGATTTAGGTGTGAATGAGTTTTTCCATTGTTCCCAAACTTACGTTTAAGCCTAGAGTCTGTTATGAGATGTTTTTGTCACGGAATAGCCAAAGGGGAAGATTGTAAAGTTGTGATTTACAACTATATTTTATGTTGGCTTTATTCCATGACAAAAAATGTTGTAATAGTTTTAATTTTGTTCCTTGTATTTTGTGAGATTTTATTGTATTAGGTTTAGTATAAAGTTGGTGAAGAATTGAGCATGTATTGGATGAACAAGTGGATTTTACGAGTGTCTCGCAAGAAGCCTACTCGCGAAAGAGCCACGTGAGAAGCACATGCTAGAAGTTGAAAAGTCAAGCCAGGTTGTCGATTTCGCAAGTGTCTTACGGGTAAGGCATTCTCGTAAAATAATCACGAAATGTTCTGCCTGGAGGATTTTTAAGTGTTACTTTCTTACCCTTCACCCATATTATATATACCTTCATTACCCACAAAAGTATGAGAGACCAATTTAGAGAAAAACCCTAGATAGGTTTTCTATAACACACACACCCATCTTTTAGAGAGAGAGCCACTCATCCTTAGTAAGAAATTATTCTAGCATCTTCTCCTCCCCTCTCCCATTGTCATACATTGAGAGGAGATTTGTATCCAAACACAACCTACACATTTTCAGAGTGTAGAGAATGTTTTAGAGCTTTGGAAGTTTTGGAGATTTACCAAAAGAAGTCGGTGAGGCTTGGTGGATGCAATCAGGTGTATTGTGGGATCTGGAAAGTTAGAGAAGACATGACTCTAAGAAGTTCGTTGGTAGTAAGAGCTTGGAGGGCTCAAGTACATTGGGTAGACTAGGCTTAGAGGGTCTTTTGTTATTCGTGTACTCCAACTTTATTCTCTAGTGGATTGATTTCGATTTGGAGGGTTGCGGAGAGGTTTTCCGTCAAGTTCTTCAGTTTCCTTTTCGATAACACGTCTCGGTGTTATCTTGTATTTGCATCTCTCTTCCCTACTCTTAAGCTTTACTTTATATCATTGATAATGGATGAATATGGCTTAGGGTAGTGTTATCGGTTGTTTGCGCTCATTTACTCTTATTCTGCATTTAGTCTAAGTTAGAGTAAAAACAATCTAACCGTAATTTTAATTTGGAAGTCTAAACAAGCTTTTGTGTTTTCACACAAATTCGAACTTTCATATATATATATATATATATATGTAATTGGAAAAGGCAATGATTAGATACAGAGGATTAATTGTGAAAAGAAATAGAAAATTGTATTTTTCTTTCTACCTAAAGCTTTAATCAAGCAAACTCACCAACAATTCCATATGTTCGCACTCTTTATATATAAATTGGCCTGAATATTTTGTCAACTTTATTTGGTAAATGATTTGTCCAAAAAATAAATTGGTAAATATGTATTTTAGGAGACCATTTCAGTTTAAATGTTAAAAGATGATGGGAAAAAAAAAAGTCTCAAAATACTTTCATACATAATTAACGACACAAATCCATTTACTTTTCCTTAATATTGATTACAAAATTCAATCACTGACAATGAGAGGTAGAAGAAGAAAATTCAATAATAATAAAAGAGAGATTCCTCCTCGAGGACCTCGTGGATAATATTTATTTATTTATTTATTTAGTAATAAAATTTCTTATAGAATTTTAAATAATAAAAAAAATCTCCATCATTGCTTGTTGAGTCAGATCTGATATGAGTTAGATAGAGGAGTGGATTAGAAGGACAAGTCGTTGGCGCCTATAAGTCAAATCGTCACATATATGTAGTAATATTATCTCCTCATGCATCCGTATCATGCCAGCACCTCTTGACTATTTGGTATTAAATAATAAGGGAATGGTATTTGGTATCAAATGATACTACAGTATCAGTATCAGTATCAGTATCAGTATCAGTATCAGTATCTAATAATAAATGTGAGACATGTAAAAAAAAAAAAACCACTAACAACCCGCTGTTTTTCAAATGTTCTGTTGTTCACCTCCACTTCCTAATCTTTTCAATCTAGAATTCAAAATTTTTTTTTATAAAATTATTAAAAATAAATAATCTTTTTTACGCTCAATTTCACAAATATTTTTATCCGCACTAGAATAGAAGACCAAGAAAATAAGCTCCATACCCAACAACATATTCATTCCCAAAAAACACAAATAAGAAAAAAGGCCGACAGGCGGCCTAATTTATATTACTATTTCGTTTTCAAGTTGCTTGCAATTGCCATGAAGCCATTATAATTTTTTATAAACGTGGAGAGAGAGAGAGAGAGAGAGAGAGAGAGAGAGGATATATTTGAAAGAAGGGGGTGGGGGTTGGAAATGTGATAATGATATAAACATTTGGGTTTGGAACTTTGGTTTGGTTGATCGTTTGTTGGGTGTGTTGCTTTTGAATTTATTTATTTATTGATGATTAGTTCGTCTTCTGTTCTTGCAATTTGCAAGGATGCAGCTGGAGTCGCAGGTATTATTCTTCTATTACTCTCTTTGTATTTTCTGGGTTTTTCTTTCCATTGTGATAACTTAACTGAATTATTGGTTTTGGGAATTTTTCTTTTCTTTTGGCTTTAAACCAAAGATAGTCACATTAAAACAACAGCAACAAAGCCTTTTTTCCCAAAACAAAGATAACACACCATTTTTCTATGGAATCCATCGGTTCCTGTTCTACCTGCTTCAAATTTTTTTGGTTTTTATTTTTTTTAATTACATGAACAAAGACCAAGTTTTAATTTTTTGGAATTGGGAATTCCTATCATTAAGAAACGTATTGTTCTAATGGCTTTAGTTCTAGTTTTTTCTTGCATTCTTAACATAAATTGAAGAATAGGAATATCGATATTCATTAGACATTTTGTTAAGAAACTCATCGAACCTTCTTGGGGTTTTGTTGAAAGATGAATAAAGCGGTTGATAATTTCAGAAGAATCTTTTAAGAGCTGCCCGTAGTTGTGGGACTGCACATTATGTTTTCTCTTATTAGCATAATCCAAATATTTAATGTCAATATTATTCCCAATAATTAGACTGGAAATTTGAGTATATCTACAAATGAATATGGAAATAAGAGAAGCAGTGCATTTCAGAAAAGGAAACAGATGTGCTTTTATTCTAACAAATTTGGAACCATCAGAGATTTGTGTGTGTGGAGGGGTAGGTAACCGTCAAAATTTTAATTGGCTCTTAACTACAACATTCAAGATAGCTATGTAAGATTGGATTTTATGAGATTAATTCTTTTGTTACTCTAATCATAAAAAAATTGGAATATAATGGTTAATATCTTAGAATTATGATATGTTAATATGCACATTTATTTGTTGCAGGGAACATCTTTGCTTTTGGGCTGTTTGTATCCCCTATGTAAGTTTCAGACCTGAATAGTCTTCCTGTTTTATAAGACTTTTAAGAGGAGAAAGAGGAGCATATAGATTATATTATATTTCATCCCCTAACTAGTTTTTTTACCCCCCCTCCCCCCAATAACAACAAAAAATTCAGGCCCACTTTTAGGAGAATTATCAGAAACCAGTCAACAGAACAGTTCTCAGGGCTGCCGTATATATATGCTCTTTTGAATTGTTTGCTCTGCATGTGGTACGGCACCCCCCTCATATCTTCTGACAATGTATTGGTTACAACTGTCAATTCAATCGGTGCAGTTTTTCAGTTGATCTACATTATACTCTTCATAGTATATGCTGAGAAAGTGAAAAAGGTTAAATACACACAAACTTGATATGATGATGATATTCCTGAAAGCTTTTTGTCTAATTCTAAGCTGTCATTCACTTTCTCCTTAAATGTTGCTGGCAGTTGAGGATGCTTGGATTGTTGCTGGCAGTTTTTGTGTTGTTTGCAATTGTAGTGGCTGGAAGCTTGCAAATGATTGACCATATGATGCGGTGGATCTTTGTTGGATCACTGAGTGGTGCTTCCCTTGTGTCAATGTTTGCTTCTCCATTGTTTATAATTGTAAGTTTTATATCAGGCGTTTGCATACCTTTTGCTAGAAATGGTATGTCTCTTTAATTGCTTAACTTTTGATGACTTTTTGTATGTTGTTATATCCTTCAGAATTTGGTGATCCGGACAAAGAGTGTAGAATTTATGCCATTTTATCTCTCCCTTTCCACCTTCCTAATGAGCTCATGTTTCTTTCTATATGGACTGTTTAATTATGATCCATTCATTTATGTAAGCTTCCCTCAGCACATTGTTTGCTCCTCTCTGTCTCTATCTCTCTCTATTTTCTAATTTCTTTGATACCAATACTTTACCAGTTCAGTTTTTTATATGTGGGCTTGTGTATTTTCCCACGAGTAAATATTTTATTTCTGTATGAATTTCAGGTCCCAAATGGGATGGGAACCATTTTGGGGATTGTACAATTGGTGTTGTACTTCTACCATAGCAACAGATCAAGAGAGGATTCCAGAGAACCTTTGATAGTGTCATATGGATGAGTAGCTATGATGACAGGCAAAGGTAACGACACAGATGCATTGTTTTTGCTAGAGTGATTAGGTCATTGTTTTTATCATGTGAGATGATTCTATTCTCTGTGGTATTACTGTGATGGGAAGCCCTGCTCTACTCTTTCCTTGTGCGGACTAGAAAGACCTTTCGGAGTGATCAAATTTACTGTCCAATCAAGTGGGTGTTATGCTCCTCTTGTTCCACACACGCAGAAGCAAACTGCTCCTCTTAGCACAAATGTGTGCTTGTAAATTTTATTTGCAGTTTAATAATTGCATTAGTGGGATCTGATTTTTTTATTATTAATAGGTGAAAGCCGATGCTGTTTTTGTACAAGAAATAAGAAGGCAAACTGCCTGAAATAAAGAACGGTGAAAGTTCCAACTTGAAACTAAAGCCATTTCTTGAGCCATTCAACCTGCTTCCTTCCCCCACTGTCTCTCTCTGTCCTTGTGTGTTTGAGCATCCATATACATATGTATGTATGTATGTATATTTGAATTACCCTGTCTTTTGTTTCCTTTTCCTATTCTCTTTTCCCCCTAAATGTGTTTCTATATAAATATGTGGTTTCAAAATGTGTCTAAGGAAAAGATCATCAAATCAGCAGTACTTCATAGTTGGCTGATTGTAATTGCCACAGAAATGTCTAAACCCGTAAAGCCCTTTTTTGATATGGCTTTATCAGCTTGCACTATTGATATAGATGAAATGATACACTATCAGAGATCAAAGCACTGGCGTGAAGATCTGCACACCGCCTGCTTGTCAATTGCTTTTATTATTGAGTGCTGTGGTTTTTACTTTGCTTTCTCAAGTCACTGGTAATGTTATTTGTAATTTTACATACCTGCTTACAGTTTATGTAAGCTAAATGTGATAGATTTCTTGGTTGCCCTTATATTTGAAATTATTTTCCAGGCTACAATTTGAATAATCTTTCTCACATGTTAATCAGTTGATTTCTCGTATGACTTTTGATTAACATATTGCTGTTGTTTTCCCTTTTTCCTTCTCAAGTGACTGCTATGTATAACCTTTTTATTGCAGATTAACTGCTTGCCAATTATATATGCTTATACCTCTCTTGATTCTCTTGCTATTCGGTTTTGGGCTTCAGAAAGCTCCAGTTACCCTTTCATTTCTGAAATTACTTGCAAGATCCTGAATGATATGCCGAACATGTTAAACTGTTGATTATCATCACCATGCAATGACTACTATTTTTTGCGTTAAAAGTTTGATGAGCTTTAGGTAGCTGTAATTTATTTGTGCCTCAAGACCTAGATAATAACTATGTATTTTAGATTAGAACCCCATCTTCTCTCCCTTGAATGTGTGTTTGTTTTTAAATAATAAATAAATAAATAAAAAAGACACGGTAGATTGACTATAAGAAAATAAGAAAGTGAGTGGGAGAAAGTGAAATTCATAAAACTTTCAAGTAGGTGCGGCATTACTTGTTCTTTTGGGCTTCATTTTAACCTCCTAACTTAAAATTTTTAAAAAAAAAAATTATATATACAAAATATTTTTTATTAGTTTAATTTACCTTTAAAAATAGTTTTGCACACCCTAACTTAAATCTTATGCACTCTGAAATAGATTAGACGAGTCCAAAACCAAACAACAATGCAAATCAACTCATCCTAAAACCAACCAACAATATATAGCACAAATCTCTCTCTCTCTCTCTCTCTCTCTCATGAATCTCTTTTTTCTATATGACAATTAATATCTCTAATTCTAAGAGTAAAAGGTGAGCATCTGTGAATTCTCTTTTCGTTATAAATTTATATATTATTTGTGTGAGTATGTGTTTGATACTGATTGTGTGCATTATTTATTATTATAACTAGTTGTGGACCCGTGTGTTGCGCGTGATTATTTTTTAAGGTGGTCTCATTATTATTATTATTTTGTAATTTGAACTAATTTAATGAAAAGTAATGCATTTCATAATCATGTTTATCACAAGATAATTTTTATTATTATTGTAGAATTGTTTTATTTAAAATTTGAAACCTTAATTCTACCATAGTCAATTGATTAATTTTTACATCTCTAAGTCAATTAAACACATTTTCCATGCTACATGTAAACATTCTTTTCCATAAGGGTTGAAATAATGTGGGTAATATTTTTTTCTATGGAAGTTAAAAAAAAAAATGAAATTCACCTTGTCTTGATGCTTTCTAAAAATAAAATTTGGTGATTTTCTTTCAATAATTGTGAAAATTCCAAGCAATAATTCAGAAGGTAATTCATATTACATGTTCAGGCTTTGATTGCGCAATTTTATGATTGATTTGGGTTGTAATTTATAAGTTGAATATGGTGGTATATATCTAAAATAGTCTAACTTTATAGTTTATGTAATTAAATATAGTGTTATGTGTGATTTATAGAGTAGCGACAATTGTAGTAATTAAAAATTGGTTTTTCATTGTCTTTTAAGTTAATAAAAACCTTACATATACTTTTTTTTTTCAAAAAAAGGTTAAATATTTTTTTAACGTGAATAAGAGATCTAATGGTTGAATAAGAGATTTGAGATTCAATTCGAGCCTACACCAAAAACTGATTGATGTTTTGGTTTGATGATAAAGAGCTATTATCAGGAGCGGACGTCATAGGTTGAAACTCTATCTTAAAAAAAAAAAAAAAAAGTGTAAACTCTATACATTTCATTTTCTTAACTGCATAAAAAAAGACATTTATATAATAATAATAGTGGTTAATTAGTTTTTTCATGATCTCATTTATTATATTTCTTACTATTATCATATTTTAGTGGTTGGTGATTTTCATTATAGAGGCATTAAATGAGAGTTAAATTCTTAGAACATTTCATTAGATTTTAAAAGTGGTGGTGTGTGAAGAATATAAGCATGTAAGGATTTTTTTCTTTATTATAATTTATAAATAATGTTAAATGAAATGTCAAAAAAAGGATTTCGAAAATTTTCATTTTTATTTCTTATATATTTCTATTATTACTGAAGAGCATCTTCCTTTTACTTTTGATAATAAATATGATTTTTTAGATTAGAGTTTGATTAGTATCAAGTTTAAATCTTGTACGATTGCAATTAATTGTTGATTATATGATTTAATTAAGTGAATTTAACGATTTATTTATTTGCATTGTAAATTTTTTAATAACATTCGCAAGTTCATCTTTAATTAATTTTTTACTCCTTTAGCTGTTAGCCTCTTTATTTTCCAATTAACGGTTACTAATTAATTTATTTAATTGACATTTGATTTCTTTTATTAATCTCTCTCTCTCTCTCTCTCTCTCTCTTTTCGTTAACATTCTATTGTTTCCCAAATTTGATGATAATTCTAATGTACTAAATATGCATATTGTAACATTTATTTTTATTTTTATTTTATTCCATTTTGCCGCCATGAAGTTTTTTTTTTTTGAGAATCAAGAAAGTCGGACTTTATTGGAAAGAAAACAAATCAGCCATAATCGGCATACAGTACATGAGTAAGATGTGGAGGGACATCCTCCGTCCAAATTGAAAAACCCCTAACATGTCTAGCATGTTTAGCTAGGTTATGCGCTACCATATTTCCCATACGACCAACATGAGAGAACCTAATATTTCCATCTTCCATCGTGGATTTCGCTGAGCTGAGGATATTACCAAAGGCAGATAAGGATGCCTCCTCCGATTTCAGAGACTTAATGATGTTCATGGAGTCTCCTTCTAATGTGAAAGAAGTGAAGCCGAGGCTCCGAGCAAAGGAGATGGCTCTGGCAGCAGCCAAAGCTTCTGTTATGTCCGGAGAGAACGGAAGAATGGTTTGCTCAGAGAGTGAAGCTAGTGCTTGTCCCCTACTGTTTCGGATAATAACTCCCACTCCGGCTTTGTCCATATCACTGAACTGAGCTCCATCGAAATTCACTTTGATTTCCCCCTCAGCCGGTGGTGACCAACGGATCCGTGGACGAGTGGGTTCACTAGACTACGCAACATCATTTGTATTGGCTCGTTGAAAAACTTCCAGAGCTTGGGTTGCGGTTGGAACAATCTGTGCTAGTGGGAAATCGACATTTGAGGTGCGAATCTTGTTTCGGCGATGCCACAGAGTCCACATCATTGAAGCCAGCAGTTCGGGGTTCTTTTTTTCTTTAACCGTGTAGCTGAACACGTCCTTGATCGATGAGAAGACCCTTGTCTGCCTGAACGAGAAAGAAGGCAAAGAACCCCACACCTGTGTGAGCTGTGTGCAACTCCAGAGGGCATGGAAAACTGACTCGGTCTCGCATTTGCAGAATTCACACACATCATCAGTTAGAATGTGTCTTTGCTTCAGATTCTGCTTCACTGGTAAAGCATTGTGGCAGGTCCTCCATAAAAAATTTCGGACTTTGCTTTGCACATTAAGGCTCCATATTGATTTCCACACCTCATTATTCTCCTACTCAGGCTCCTCACGTTGGGTTGTTGCTTGGACAGCTGTGATGAATCTTGTACCCGATTTCACTGTGTATTTTCCTGATGGGGTAAACGGCCACATAATGGTATCCTCCACTGCATTTTGACATAATGGAATACACAAAATCAGCTTTGTTTCCTCCGGTGTGAAGAGACCATTCAGAAGATAGGGATCCCATTTCTTTGTGATTGGATCTATGAGAGCAGAGACTTTCATCTCTTCAAAGCCAGGTATCATTTGAGATTCAATTCTCGGGTGAGAAGTTGAAGGCAGCCAAGCATCATTCCACACACTAATAGCATCACCACTACCCACTCTCCACCGTGCACCCTTCAACAATAAGTCTCTCCCTTTTAAAATGCTATGCCATGCATAAGACCCCGAACTTGCGTGAGAAGCTTCAAAGATAGAGCAATTTGGGAAAAACCTCGCCTTAAAAACTCTATAAAATAGGGAGTTCTTTTGGTGAAGTAATCGCCAAGCTTGCTTTGCTAAGAGAGCATCATTGAAGTTTGCCAAGTCTTTAAACCCCATTCCCCCTTCCATCTTTGGCTTGCAAAGGGTTTCCCACTTAACCCAATGTACCTTCCTTCTATCACCATTTTGGCCCCACCAAAATTTCCGTATAAGACTCTCAATCTCACCACAAAGTCCTAAAGGAAGTTTAAAGCAGCTCATTGTGTAGGTTGGTATTGCTTGGACAACAGCCTTGATAAGGATCTCTCTACCTGCTTGAGATAAAAGTTTTTCCTTCCATCCCTGAATTTTTTTCCATACCCTCTCCTTTATGTAGTTGAAACTGGCCTTTTTGTTTTTCCCCACCAAGGATGGTAATCCCAAATACTTTTCATATTGTAAGATCTCCGGTACTTCCAATGCAGACTTGATTTGGTTTTTAATAGCCTCTGAGGTGGATTTGCTGAAAAAAATGGTGGTTTTTGCCTTATTGATTTGTTGACCCGAGCATCTTCCATAAGTGTCAAGTATATTCAAGACTTGTTGGCATTCTCGGCTAGTTGCCCTGCAAAATAATAGACTATCATCTGCAAAAAAGAGGTGGGTTAGTCTTGGGCTATTTCTGCACAAAGCATAACCCTTGATATCGCCTTTCTCTTCCGCCTTGTTGATGAGTCCATTTAATCCTTCCGTGCAAAGTAAGAAAAGGAATGGTGATAATGGATCTCCTTGACGGATACCCCGAGTAGGTTTAATCATTCCTTTCGGCTCACCATTCACCAGGATGGAGTAAGAAACTGTCTTGACACATAGCATTAATAGTTTAACCCATCTTTCAGTAAAACCCACACGTCTCATGACTGACTCCAGATACGCCCATTCCACCTTGTCATATGCTTTAGTCATGTCTAATTTGATAGCCATATAGTCCTCCTTGCCCACATGTTTCTGCATACTATGGAGAGATTCAAATGCAACTAGAATATTGTCAGAAATTAATCTGCTTTTTACAAATGCACTTTGATGTTCTGAAATAATCTTTGGGAGAATTTTTTTGATTCTATTGGCCAAGACTTTTGAGAATATTTTGTATAAAACGTTACAAAGGCTAATGGGTCTAAAATCTGAAGCATATTCAGGGGAGATTTTTTTTGGGATGAGAGTAATAAAAGTGTGGTTAAGGTTTTCAGGGAGACATGCAGAATTTAAAAAATGTAAGACTGAGTGAGTAACATCATTACCAATTGTACCCCAATAATGTTGGAAAAATAATGGAGGCATTCCGTCGGGGCCTGGGGCTTTGAGAGGTGCCATTTCCTTTATTGCTTTCTGAACTTCCCATGCAGTAAATTCCTGAGCCAACTGTTATTTAAATCTTGACTTATCACCTTCTCAATAGCTTCTGTGGCTGTGTCACATGGGACCTGGTTTGCCGAGGTATATAATTCTTGGAAATAGCCAATAAGTATCTCGGTTACCCCTTCATTGCTTGAGCTCCACTGCCCATTTGTTGACCGCAACTTCTGAATGGAATTTTTCCGTTTTCGTTGGGTAGCCCGACTATGGAAATACTTTGAGTTTCGGTCACCCTTGGTAGCCCATAACACCTTAGCTCTTTGAAACCACAGCCTGTGTTCCTTGTCCACCAACATGGTAATCTCCCTTTTTATTTGCTGTATTTTGAAATTTTGTCCAGTGCGCATCGCCTCCTTTTCAGCTTCAGCCAAGTCTTTTCTTTTTTCCTTCAAGGATTTTCTGATGTTGCCGAAGTGATCCCTCTCCCATTTTTTTAGTTCTCGTCCACACCTTTCAATTTTCCTCATGACTTTGGTTGCTGGATCATCGACTTCCCTTGCTTCCCAACTGGCTTCAACTACTTCTGAGCATGTGTGGTCCGATAGCCAAGCTTCTTCAAATCGGAACGGTTTTGTGACAGCTTTAACCTCTAATCCGGCCAAATCAATCCAAAGTGGGCTATGATCCGAAGAGTCCGCCTGTAGGTGGTGAACTTTTGTACCTGCAAATCTCAGAAGCCAGTCATTAGTCGCCAAAGCACGATCAAGCCTCTCCCATATTGAATGACCGGCAGAAAAGTGTTTCTGCCATGTATGCCAATGGCCTCCGTAACCAAGATCAATAAAACCACATTCGTCCGCTACATCTCGGAATAATTGCATCTGTGCTTAGTTTCTAGTGCTTCATCCCAACTTTTCCGAATTCCTCATAATCTCGTTAAAATCCCCGGCGCACAGCCAAGGGATATTGAATTTTCTGTGAAGTTGTCGAATCTTGTTCCAGGACTCAATCCGTTTGTGCGTCACAGGTTCGCCATAAAAGCCTGTGAAACGCCATACCTCCTCCTTCCCTTTATTGATGATGGAATCTATATGATTTGGCGAACACGAGTCA
Organism: Quercus agrifolia; assembly: GCA_029955455.1. Classification (NCBI taxonomy): domain Eukaryota; kingdom Viridiplantae; phylum Streptophyta; class Magnoliopsida; order Fagales; family Fagaceae; genus Quercus; species Quercus agrifolia. Next base: position 39,129,292 of record JARQAD010000004.1, on the reverse strand, counting down.
ACTTGCAAATCTACAGAATTTCGCCAGAAGAGTGCCAAGCCCCCCCCTCTGTTATTTCTTTCAACAATGAACAAGTTATCAAATTCAATTTTTCGTTTGATCTCCTTTAGCCTTGCTTCATCCGCCCACGTTTCGGCTAAAAACAGAACGGAAGGATCTTTTGCTCGAATCACTACTTCAAGCTCGGTCACTGTCCGCAGGTTCCCAAGCCCGCGGCAGTTCCAAACTATGATGCTCATGGTTCCTGGCAGGGCTGCACAGCAGCCTCCGCCATTGAGAATTCTGTGTCTTCATCTTTTGAAACCAATATCTTCTTCCTTGGTAACTCTGGATGAACTTCCTCCTCAAGCTCTCTGTTCCTTTTGTGTAAAACAGAGGATTGAATAGGGTACTCAGGTGCTGTATTGCTTCTGGCTATTCTTTTCCACGTGCGTAGAGTGGTAGGGTCATGTGGGATAGTGTAGTTGATCACGTGAGAGGGGTTAAGTGGTTCAGTGGTCACGTGGGAGGGGTTATTTCCAATTTCAACTTCTAAGGAGACTGCATTTATTTTAGGAATATTTCCCTCTGATCGGGGTTGTGATAAGGTGGCAGAAGGCAACGTGGTTGTAGAGGTTGAATGGGAGTCAAACTTCTTTAATGCTGAATCAATTTCGGCAATTTGAGATTCAAAATCGTGTGGGCTGTTATCGGTTAGCGAGGAAATTGAGGAGGAATTTATTACCCGTATAACTGGAGATAATGATGGCCTTAAATTCTGCGCTAACTCCTCCCCGATATCCGTTGTTTCCATATGAGTATCACAATGATTGTCTACGGTGGCAGAAGCGTTACCAACCACTTCCGGCGTAGGTCCACCCTGTGAGGCCACCGGCGTTATTTCATCTTCAACTCCACTCTTCTTTCTAGGTGTCTGCTTCGTGGTTCCTCCTAGCCCATCACCCATTCCCAATACCGTCGTGAATGGTGATCTTCCTGGATTGAACGGGATAGCTCGCAACCATGCACCATATTCCTGCTGCACCTGGCAATGTGATTCTTTTTCAGCTAGCCGTTTTTCACATTCTCTCGCATCATGGGTTACCATACCGCAACAGTAACAAAAGTTTGAGAGCTTCTCATATTTGAAGGAGATCCAAATCTCTGTTTCCTCATCCAGGACCACTCGTCGACCTCTGCTCAGGGGTTTTGAGACATCTATTCTGACTCTTACCCTTACAAAATCACCCCCCACCATCTCCTTTTCTGCTTCATCGGTTATCACTTCTCCAAGAGTTTCACCAAGTTCAATGGCTGTCTCAGGGTCTAATAATCTCAAAGGTAAACCATGTATTTGTACCCAAAAGGTAATCTTGGTAAACCGCAATTGCTTGACCGGAATCGAATAATCATATCGTTGTAGGAGAATAAGATGCTTATCGAACGACCACGGTTCTTGATCTAGTACCCTTTTTGCATCTGTCTCTGTTTCGAAGACGAATAACAGAGTATGGTCACCTACTTCTCTGATCTGAAACTCGTTCCTGGCCCTCCATAATGGTTTGAGAGTCCTACCAATCGCATCCACATTCAGGGCACGTCTTGTCAGGAACTTTGCTGCAATAACATATTCTTTTCTTCTCAGATTTTTTGATTTTGTCAGACTAAGTTTTGCACCTTCCTCATCCGTGAGGGATAGTTTTTTCCATTCACTCAGAACTTCATCCATATTCGGGTTAAGGAAAGATAAGGTAGAAAGGAAAGCAGGAGGGTTAAAAGAAGGAGGGGGAAGTGTTTCCCAAAAAACCACGAAAAAATATAGCCAACTAGCCCTACTGATAACAGTGTTAGCAGAGGGAGAGAGGTATCATTCCGAAGAAGATAATGGAGGTTCTACAGCCTAGTTTCTCGGAGAGAAGCGAGGCCAAGAAAAAAAGATACAATTTAAAAGTCAAATCTCCGCCATGACGTTAGTATATCCATAACTATTAGTTTATTTTATGATATGTTTGGTTTGATATTATTGTTATTATTATTATTATTATTATTATTTAGTGTTTATAAAATAGCATGTGTTTTGTATTCTCTTTTTTTATTGATGCATTGTAACGTTTTATGGGACTACTTTATAAGAAATTTTTTTATTCTATTTTTTTTTTTTAATAGAGTGTTTCTAAATTGATATTTGTTTTGTATTTCAATTTTCCATTGATGCATTTTAATATTTCATGGGAAGACTTTATAAGAACAATTTTTATTTATTGAATTTAAAAAATATTATATGTTTAATTTAAAAAAAAAGAAGAGAATATAAATAATTATGATATGGAGGATGCTGCTAAAGTTAAATGATGAATAAAATAAGATGAGAATAAAAATAATAAAAATGAATGTAAAGCAATAAACAACATATTATTTTAGTTATGCTATGTAATAAAATAATATTATATTTTTATATACTATCTTTATAATGCAATAATATAACATTTAAAAACCAATGAGAATAAAAAAAATAACAACATAAAACACAAACTAAATCGTATCAAGCTGGATTACCAGTCAATTCTAATTTTAGCAAACTGACCGACTTCTAGTAATCTAAAACTGATTTCTGTGATGCATTTGGTGGAGTTTTCAATATTGCATCAATATATTTTGATGGAAAACCTATTACACTAAAAAAATATATATATATATATATATACCAAAAACTGAAGGAAAAAAAAAAAAAAAATATATATATATATATATATATAGAGAGAGAGAGAGAGAGAGAGAGAGAGAGAGAGGCTTTTTGTGTGTGGAAAAATAGAAATTATGCATGGAATAAGAGAGGGAATGACAATTTTATAGTATGAGGATAATAATAAGAAGAGTAAAAAATAAAGGAAGATAAAAAAGATAGAATAATAGTAATATTGAGAGTAGTGGAGATATGAAAAGTTAAAATGGAATGAGAAAGGTTGAAGAAAGTGAAGGTAGAGAGTAGTGGGGATATGAAAAGTTAAAATGGAATTGAAAATTTAATAATAAATAAGAATAGTTAATAATAAGATAAATTAAATATGATATTTTGATTGTAATATAATAGAGTTTTTAATTCACTTTAAATGTTTAAAAATTGTATAAAAAATTGGAAAAAAAAATTGATAATAACATAGCAACATTAAATGCTACGTTTTAGTTTTTAGTAATATATAAATGTTATTTGCGTAAATGTGTGCATGTATTAGTGTATAATGTAAATTTATATAATTTAATAATTAGTAAATATAGATGGTTTATTACATGTGTGTATTGTTATTATGTTATGATAACATTCTATTATAAAATTAGTGATTTAAAAATAAAGATAGATAATGACAAATCATAATAAATTATTATGTATAATGAACTACCATGTAAGGATTTCAAAATATGAAAACTTGTAGAAGGAAATTGTAAAACTTTATGTATTTGCATTTGACTTTTTTTTTCCGTCAATTACTTGACATATTTAAGTTCTCTTTTTATTAAAATTTGTTTAACATAAATTTCTTAAAGAACCCTCCTAAAAAAAATCCTAGAGTCACCACTACATTCAAGTCCTTTTTTTTTTTTTTTTTTTTTTTTTTTCACATTGGTTTTCAGATATTAAAATGAAAAAAATATAAATAAAATAAATTTTCAGATATCAAAATGAAAAAAATATAAAAATATATATATATATATTTTTTTTTCACACAGGTTTTTTCGATATCAAAATGAAAAAAAAAAAAAATAAATAAATTTTCAAATATCAAGATGAAAAAATATAAAAATAAAAATGAAATTGAGCACTTAGTGCTATAATTGTAGTGGACACATAAAAATGACATGGTTGATTGACTATAAGCTTTGGAATATGTTGTTTAAAATTAAGTAATCCTGAAAATGACTGACTATTAAATTGGATTTGAATGGCTGACTACGAATGGTGTAAGGAATCGCGAGAAAGAATATGCAATCAAAGAGTTTATATGCCAATAATGCTCTTTAAACTAATAAAGACAACATCAATAACTTTATAAACTACGTTAATACATGTTCGATACAATTTAGTTAGAGGTTTATTTATTTATTTATTTATTCTTTTTTAAGTTGAATCACGATAGAGATAAATGGAAGGAAATTATTTTTGAGAGCTTGAAATATCTCATTTTTCTCATTATTTGAGTGAAAATTGTGTTATGTCTTTAATATATATATATATATAGATAAGAATTATTAGCCCTACGTTGGGGTCTAGTGGTAAGTGTTCATCTATGTTGTTATCAATGCTTGTATTTGAGCCAGGCAGCCAATACTAGCAACTGGGGCCACATACTAGTTTGAGATGTATGTGGTATATCCTGTCAGATAAGAATTGACTAACTTCGATCCTACCTTTGTCTATTAAACACACACTCGGGCCGTAGAGCAATTACTGTGTGAATTAGAGATAAACCTTGGGTTATTGGGTCTTTATGTGGTCTTTGCTCTGGCGGTTCTTAATGGGTTATGTAATACCCCAAAAAAAAAAAAATAATAAATAAATAAATAAAAGAAAAGGAGGGGTATTTAAGTAATGTCGTTTATGGTGTCAATTTTTATAATTAATATTACTAAGGGTTTTTTTGAAAATAAGGTTGAAACCCTAGTTTATATAGTCTAATTTTAAGTCAGCATATATTGACAGATGTTTTGAGAAAGGAGACTACCCAAAATACTGAAGTAAAGAAGATTTGACTGCACAATAGAGGTAAGAGCTCAAGAATTTCTTTCTTGTCAAATCTAAGTTTTATTTAGAATTAGAGTATTTTTCTATGTGGGTATTTTGGCTAGAAGTGAAACTATTTAAATATCTAATTAATTTTACAATCAAAACAGAAGAAGGGATTAAATTATATTTGTGATGTCTGTACTGTTTCAATAATAGATTTTCTTTTTTCCTTCGGCCACTTTTGCGTTAAGTATAGATGGATCTGCAGAAAATTTAGGCATGGTCATGGTGGTTCGATTCTGCACAGCTTTTGCCTTAAAAAGTCGTACTGTAGTAGGTGAATAGGAAAGTAGATGCAGCAGCCTTCAACTTATTTTATTTATTATATTTTTGTTTATTGGTTTTGGAAGGGGTGAATAGGAAGTCACTGAAGGTTGACCAGTCAAAAAATATATATATAATAATAATAATATATGTATAAAGAAAAACATTAGGATTAGGTGGAATTTTGTGTCAGATACGTGGATAGAAATTTGATATTTTTTTTAGTAGTCTCTCTTCTAGTTGGTGTCATTATCCATCTTTCTTAAATTATTTGATTATTGAGAAAAAAATATTTGAAAATTGTTCTAGGTGATATCTAAAGATTTTAGAGGAATTGTTAAGGAAAAGTTCTTTTGGAATAACTTTTGGAGGTAAGTAACTTTGTCCTAATTGGTTTTATCCTTGCTTATACTACTATATTTTAACTACTGAAATTTGTTTACAATTGTTACTATTCTATTTAATTGTTCAGCTACATTGATTTACAGTAAAGAATAGAGAAATTTCACAAATAAATATGAGCATTGAGTACAAGATTTATTTTATTTAATTGTTTCTTTAGCTATATTGATTTAAAGTAATGAATATAGAAATATCCCAAGTATATTGAATATTGAATATATGATTATATATGATTATATATGAATATATGTGTACTTGAATAAGATATATTTTTGTTAGAAACTATGATTTCATATATATGATTTTTGAACAAATTGACTATGAATTATTCTGATACCCAAACCAATAAGGGTTATTTATTGGTACTTTGATACCCAACCAATGGGGGTCGTTCATTGGTACTCTGATACCCAAACCAATGGGGGTCGTTCATTGGTATTCTGATACCCAAACCAATGGGGGTTTTTCGTTGGTATTTTGATACCCAAACCAATGTGGTTTGTTCATTGGTACTTTGATGCCCAATCACGGGGATATAGCGTGACCATAGTCATAAGATTGTTAATAATATGAATTACGTTTGAATATTTAATTATATTGAGTCATTAGAACTGCTTATCTATTTTTGAAACCTATTGTAAGTTATAGCTTTTGATATACGGAAAACTGACTACTTTTTAAACCATCTATGATATAATTGTAAGATTAAAGTATGTGATCTATTTGTAAAGTATTATTTTAAGATCATGAAGCTTCTTTAGCTATTTTGAAAACCCATAGCATATTATAACTTTTGAAGATTCATATTACATCTTATTACTTTACAGATCTATTGTTAGATAGAACTTATTTGGATTTTGGTTACTTATTGAGTTGTCAACTCACCCCCCTCTTTCTCCTTTCAGATTCTGATCAGGAAGAGTAGCATATGTTTGGGCTTTCGCTGGGATGTGCGCATGAGTGAAGTTTAGGAAATCAATGGAATAAGATTTGAACTTTTATGTTTTAGGATTACCATTTGTGTAATCTTTTAGACTTAAGGATTTAGTTTATTTTTATTTGATGTTGGAAGATTATTTTTGGAGATCTTTTGAAAATTGCTTATTTGAGGATATTTTTAAATTTAATGATGAAATTTTCTTAAGGATAATTCTTTAATTGTTAAGAAATCCTTACGCACTTGTAGGGTGTAAACTTTATAAGTGTGTGGCTGTTGTCACGTGCCTAGCTCTTACTTGGGTTCAGGGCGCGCTTTGGAAGAAGCGATCTGTTACCGAGCTATCTTATTGGGAATAATGAAAGCATCTCTAAATACTCAAAGTTTTATATCCGAAGCAAGTTTTCAAGAAACTTCTCGAGTTTTAGCAAAAGCCGCTCTCCGGGGTCGTATTGATTGGTTGAAAGGTCTGAAAGAGAACGTTGTTCTAGGGGGGATGATACCCGTTGGTACGGGATTCAACGGATTAGTGCAACGTTCAAGGCAACATACCAACATTCCTTTGGAAACCAAAAACAATAAACTATTCGAGGCAGAAATGTGAGTCTTGATATATATGGGTTAGTGCAAGTTGTATAAAAGGTATGTTAAGAAAAAATTTCAAAACTCCAAACGGTACTTCTCAGTTGATTGAGAGAGGAGATTTTCCACCATTAATTAACTTTTGGGCTTTTTCCCCCCTTTCGGTTAATTCAAACGTGAGATACGTGAGATTGAGATTGAACGTAATGGTTGGTTTTGTCAACGAGGGCAAAAGTGAGAAATTTGGCATCGATGCTTCTTTCTTTTTATTTATTATTTTTTTTTTTATTTATTTTTTTTTTATGGGTTGTGTTAAACTCTTTTATTCTTCTTTTTTACCCTTTTGTTTTCAATGGTTGATGTCACTCCAAAACAATGTACCGTGTCTGACTTTTGCTAAAGAAGTATGATGCATTTCAATCTAAAAGTAAATCTAGTGCATAATCAAGAAAAAGTACTAGTCACATCCAAGAGGATTAATCTAGTCACAATTAAGACTTCTTTTAGTTGTTTATAGAATTATCTCAACATATATCCAATATAATCTTCCCACTTATATCCCTGACTTCCTCGTCAGGGCTTATTTTCTGAGGAAGTATCCCTAAGTCCATAGGGGGATCCCAATCTAGTTCTGGTACTATTTGTAGCGACCTAAGATAAAACACTAGCCACACCTACATTGTGTCCGGGAGATAAACGCCTTAGGGAGATTCCATGAGTAATTAATATAATATATAGAGACACATTTAATCCAAAAGACCTAAACCCAATGAGTATGAACTTAACTATATTATTTTAACCACTCATTCTTTTTATTATTATTTAAAGTGAGACTTCACTCACACATATACACCAATAGTCTTCCCCTCACGTGTGAGTCTCTACCTCTCTGTGGGCTTCATTTGCGAAAGAGCTGAAAGTGCACACACCTCATCGCTGCTCCAATTGCAAAAGGGACCTTAATAACCTTAACCTTGCCATCTTTGCCACACGCCACCATGAGCTCTGATAACATTTGCTGGGGAGATAAACACATTGGGAAGACTCATTGAGTAGTTAATATACATATAGAGACACATTTAACTCAAAAGAACTAAGCTCTATAGGTATGAGTTTAACTATGTTATATTAACCACTCATTCTTTTCGTCATTATTTAATGTGGAACTTCACTCACACGTGTATCCTAATAGTCCCAATCATATCCTCGTTCATACAGAAAGCAATGGACGAGAGTAACTCCTAGATTTGTCCAACTAACAGTGACCACCAAGCGAGGACAAGGCCATCTGTTCCCAATCATTGATGAAGTGTTACAAGACAATGATGAGCCCCTATACCGTTGGAGAGATATCTCACCATTAACACCCTATAAAGGCATTACTGATACGGAAATGAAACCACCATTAAGGTAGCACCAACAGCTAGAAGGAAGAAGTAAGTACCTATATATACCTACCCATAAGACCTAACCAAAGGTATAGAGACTCTAGTTCATACACAAAGATTTTCTAATACTTCTTTTCTTATTCTAGCCATTCTAACTTTAGCATCGGAGGCTTTGTGGCAGGCACTACACCAGTGACCCACACTTCTCCCTTTCACCATCCATTTTCTTAGCATCCGGTTGTGGATGACTCCACTCTGGACAATCATTTTGACTGATGATTAGAGCATCATCAGTTTGACGTCGTCTGTGGGAACAACTCTTTCACACCTAGTTCGAAAGCACTATTCCATTCAACTTGCAAGTGCAAATGGAATCCAATGTCAATCAAGATCCTGCTACATTGGCTCTACAAATTCAGTCGCTCCCAGCTACTGTGGAAGAGCTTACTAGGTAGAACCAAGAGATGAGGCAACAATTACAACAAGAAGATAACCGCTCGGAGACCAATCGAGACGATGACGGAGACATCCATAGGAGACGATCCGACACTCCAAAAGGGGCAAACTCAAACCTTTTTAGGGAAATGAGAAAGGAGATGTACAAGCTGAAAAATGCTGTCAAAGGGAAAGCAGACCAAAGTTTGGACAGAATGGTCAGGAAGACAGACTCACCCTTCACCCTAGTAGTCTAGGAATGCCCAGTACCTTTTAAATTCTGTCTACCTCAGCTCAAGCCATTTGACAGATTGAAGGATCTACTGGATTACCTTAATACTTTCAAGACGACTCTGGGTCTCCAACAACCCTCTAAAGAGATATTATGCTGCTTTTTCCCCACTATCCTCAAAGGGGCAGCCAAGGAATGGTTCACCAAATTACCAGCATCGTCCATTGATAACTTCGAATAGCTAGGTAGTTCCTTCCTTCGTCACTTTGTCGGCGGGCAGTGTCCAAAAAGGCCAGCTGACCATTTGCTCACCATCAAGCAAAGAGAGAAGGAAACCTTGAGATCCTATGTAACACGTTTCACCTGAGGAACTTTGGAGGTAGACAAAGCAGATGATAAAGTATAGCTAACAGCCTTCAAGGACGGATTGAAGTTCAGGGAATTCGTGGTCTCCTTGGCAAAAAATCCCCCCAAGATGATGGCAGAAATGCTCTTGAAGGCACAAAAGTACATGAACGTCGAAGATGCCCTGGCGGCCATAGAGAGGGTAAAGAAACCCAAGGAGAAGAAGAAAGAAAAAGAAGACGATCGAAGAGGATGGAAAAGGGACTGTGAAGACCGTTAAAATGTCGAAGGGAGTAGACAAAGAGATGACAAGAAACCCCATCCAGTGAAGTTCACACCTTTGGTGATGCCTATCGACCAGATTTTGACGTAAATCAAGGACGAATACTATCTCAAATGGCCCAGACCATTGCACTCGTCGCCCAGTGTCACGATAAGAGGAAATACTGCCATTTTCACAAAGATCATAGGCATTACAAAGAGGACTGCCGAGATTTGAAGGAGCAGATAGAAGAGCTAATACGAAAGGGGAAACTACAGAAATATGTGAAGAAGGGAGATTCCAGCAGGTTCAGGGATGGTAACAAGGATCAACATGAAGGCTCTCAGAGGGATGAGAACCACATGCCTCCTCGTCCACAAAGTGCCATACGGGAAATAAAAACCATCACAGAAGGACCGTCCACGGGAGGGTCATTCAAGTCCCTCAGGAAGTCATACCAAAGGCAGGTGAACAGTGTTCATAACCTACCTCCCCTAAAGCAATGAAGGATAGACCAAGATATGTGTTTCTTAGAAGAAGATGCCAAAGGGGTGAAACAGTCTCATGACGACTCGTTAGTCATTATGCTCATGATTGAAGGATTCAACACTAGAAGGGTTCTAGTAGACAACGGGAGCTCGGCAGACATCATTTACTTTTCTGCCATCTAGCAGTTAAAAGTAGACTCAAAGTGACTTCATCCATTCGAATCCCCCTTCGTCAGTTTCAGTGGAGACAAGGTATACCCTTGGGGAATAGTGACTTTGACGATCATGGCTGGCTCGTACCCCCTCCAGGTAACCAACAAACATAACTTTTTGGTAGTAGACTCACATTTGTCCTATATTGTGATTGATTATAGGAAGGCCTACGAATCAATCATTGGAGACTACAACCAAAGGGTAAAGCTTAAAAGATTCAACATTGGAGACTTCATCCTTCGAAAAGTTACTCCTACAACAAAGGGCCCAGCACAAGGCAAATTAGGACCAACTTGGGAAGAACCCTACAAGGTCGTCCACTATTTTCATCAAGGAAGTTTCCACCTGGAGGATTTGGGCGGGAACAAGCTACCTCGTCCATGGAATGTTGAGCACCTAAAGAGGTATTACGAATAGGAACCGTAGTCTAATTGTAAGCAGTCAGCATGACCTCATACATTTTAATGCAAATCAAATAAAAGTACTACTCAACAATTCATATATTCTAGTTATCTTTCTCTCTCTCAAACTAAAATCACCATCCAGATGCGGAAACCCCGACTAAGATAAAGGACGATAAGATTCCTTAAATAGATGTACATTGCCCAAACGAAAGACAATAAGATTCCTTAAATGAATGTACATCGTCCAAATAAGAGACAATAAGATTCCTTAAATGGATGTACATCATCCAAATAAAAGACGATAAGATTCCTTAAGTGGATGTATATCATCCAAACGAAAAAACGATAAGATCCCTTAAATGGATGCACGTCGTTCAAGTGAAATTCCTTATACATCGTCCAAATGAAGTTCCCCAGGGGGATGTAAATCATTTCGAATGAAAGGCAATGCAATCTCAACCTTCTTACCAAAGGCTAAGGCAAAGAGATCCCAAAGACGGAAAGAGGCCGTCCTCTAAGAAGGAACAATCAAATTCACATTTGGGCAAAATTCTCTAAGTCCCTAAATGGACGAAGACGATACCTCAACGAAAATTCTCTAAGTCCCTAAATGGACGAAGGGCCTGCCCCAACAAAAATTTTCGAAGTCCCTAAATGGACAAAAGGTACACCTAAAGCAAACTACAGCAAACAGGAAATGCAAGCAAGAAGTGTTAACAAACTAGATGAATAAAGATAAATGCATATATCTATCTATATATATATATATATATAAGGTTGAAAATTGTTCAAAAGCCTAAAAACAAGCGGGCATCTACATATGAAGTAGGTGTCTAGTAGCCCTAAAACAAACAGGTCATTTCCAAAAAAGAAAAAGGCAGTAGAATCAGGATGGGGGAACATCATCTCCGTCCTTCTTAACCTTGGGAGGATCCTTGCTAATGGTTGCAGTAGCCTGGGCTGCTTGGGCCACCTCGTCTGCCTCGATCTCTTTATCAACGGACTTGAAATCCAGATCCTCCAGGTCCGTCCCTAGGCCATGCTTTATCAAATACCTCCTTAATAATTCAAAACTTTGAAGTACCACCTAAATAAAATGGTATTATACTCGTCGGTAGTCTGAAAGGCATGGACGGCCTTGGCCACTACAGCCTTCATCCTTTAGCTAGCTACTGCAAGTTGATCGTCTTTTTGCTTTACCAGCAACTTCTCAGAATTCAGCTGCTTAGCTTCTGGATCTGCTCTTTAGAAGTGTTATGGGCGTCCATAATAGCAATTAAGTCTTTTCGCAAACCAGAAGCCTTGGCTTTTAATGCCTCTACTTTGGACATGGCCATGACGGCCTTCTCCTCATTGGCCAGGTATTGGGAAGTAATGTGCATCGTCTCTCCCAACACCTGACAATAGAAAGTTTTGTTATAGCCAAGATCAGTAGGGGCAAATAAACACTTAAGGACGAAACAAAAAGAACAAAACGAAGAAGGTTACTTGCACGAGTTGGTGAACATGGTGGCTCACCATCTCGTGGGAAGCCATGTCTGAAATCTCCCCCATCTCCTCAAGAGTAAGGAGTTCATTTGCTCGAGCCATGGCCGCCCTGGCATCAGCCTAGACACTAAACCCTATATTCTCCTTCCCTTTGTCCCCCGTCTTTCGTCTCTTCGAAGGAAGGACAACCTTCTCGATTGAAACGCTGGGAGAAGTAGCGCGACCTTTATCTAGGGTAGGGGAGGATGAACCCCTCTCTATTGTCTCTTTCTCTTTCTCCTTGTCAGTAACCCTTAACCTCATTTAGCCAATGTTGGAAAGAGGCTCGTTCTTCTTCCCCTTAATCCTTGCATACCTCTCATGATTAAACTTGGTCGTCATCTTTACACCAAAAAGAACAAGGGATTAAAGTTAGGAAAAAGAGGAAAAGACGATCCAGTATATCAAGACAACTCACGCTTCCTCTCTTCTCGATTAAGTGCACGGAGGACGTAAGGGGAAGGCTTCGGCCCCAAACAATGATGAGGTAACGTGCGTGGATTAACCAGCTCGTCAAAATCCTTAATGGTGCTTGTGTACTTGACAGCCTCTTGAACCCACTCCTCAAACTTACCCTTAAGTTCAGGATGCTCTCTCACTATAAACCAAAAAACTATACAAGGATAGAAGGACGACTAACATAAACAAAAGATTAAAAAGAAAAACATCTCATAGGAGGCAAACACACTAAGCTGAAGGGTCTCCCACTGGCGCAGCAACCTAGGGACGTCCCCCTAAAAGTCGTCAAAAAGAGTCTCCCAACCATTGCCCGACACGAAGAAATACCTAGACTTCCAGTAACAAAAGGACGATAGGAGGTTGACGACGAGGTGAGACTTTCTATCCCAGGGTACAAATTCATAATACCCAAAATCCTTGGACTCCTTTAAGCGGTAAAGATGGACGAACTCATTAAGTGTGATCCTATCCCCATTAGCTATAGTTGTCTAAACCACCATGCAGCTTATGACGATTCTCCAAGAATTCGGCATAAGCTGCCCCAGAGTAATGTTCAGGTGGTGAAGAAGCTCCATAATGAATGGATGGACGGGAAATCTGAGGTCACACGAGAATGCAGCATCATAAAAACAAACCTTACCATGAGCAAAGGCACAAGCCTTCTCACCCTTCCTAGGAGACGAACCCTGGTCTCATCAGGGAACTGGAACCTATCCCTAAACCTATTAAATATGTTTGCCTTCAAAGTGCACTTCTCTTTAAGGGCATGGAAAGGACAAGATGTGGCAGAAGCAGAAGGGTGAGAGGACGAAGGTACGGAGGAAGGCACGAAGGTAATTGTGTCTGTCCTCGCCCTAGCCGTGCCTACACTAAAAGACGAACCCCTCTCCAGATCACTTGATCTCACCTCGGACCCCATACTTTCCCTCCTTAAAACCTCACGCACAGATTTAAACCAAGCTAGGGATTCGTACAACAATGGATATAGGTCACCCAACACCAAACCAAGGCCACCATCACCTATAACGAATTCCTCAATCTGTGGGTATTGATCACTAAAGCAATAAGAAAGTGCACCTAATGGGTCACTAGAAAAATCTATCAAAGCCCCTAAGTGAGCAAAAAGGAAGGCAATGGAGGGAGAAGTGTGCCTAATTTCATAGTAATCCACCATTAAGGAAAGTAACACAACTCAAAAAGGAAATAGGAGCACAAAAGAAAGGAATACAGTAAAACTCAGAAAGGAAAAAGGCGTAAATAAGGGGCGTACCTAGAAACAAGGAAAGAAATTGATAAGACAAAGAGCAGAATGCGTAGAAGCAATTGTAAAGTCAGAAAAACCAAACGCAGAAAGAAAATGAAGAAATGAGAAGAGAAAGGCAAGGGTTTAAAAGGTCAACCTTGAAAAGTGCAGGAAATCTGAAAAGGTTTCATCGGAAATGAGACCTTTCAGCCAATCAGAGTAGGACATGTGGCCATGATGCGTGCCACGCTGCCACAAAGCAATTAATATGGGGAGTAGAACCCCAAGCACCTTAACTGCAACCAAAAAAAAAAAAAAATCTCCTTATGCTCCTTTGACCGTCCAAAATATGGACAACCTCGGAAGTAGTCTCGATCATATCCTCGTCCATAGAGAAAGCAGTGGACGAGAGTACCTCGAAGATTCGTCCAACTAGTAGTGACCACTAGGCAAGGACAAGGCCATCCTTTCCCAATCATTGACGAAGCGTTACAAGACAATGATGAACCCCTATATCGTTGGAGAGATATCTCACCATTAACACCCTATAGAGGCATTATTGATATGGAAATGAAACCACCATTAAGGTAGCACCAATGGATAGAAGGAAGAAGTAAGCACTTATAAGTACCTACCCATAAGACCTGACCAAAGGTACAGAGGCTCTAGTTCATACACACTGATATTCTAATACTTCTTTTCTCATCCTAGCCATTCTAACTTTAGCATCGGAGGCTTTGTTGTAGGCACCACACTAGTGACCCACACTTCTCCCTTTCACCATCCATTTTCTCAAGATTAGGTTGGCTATGGACGACTCCATTTTGGACAATCATTTTGATTAACGATTAGAGTATCATCATATCCAAAAAGGGCATATCTGGTCACAATTGCTCCTTATAGTTGTTTATAAAGCCCAAATCAACCCACTATATGCCCGACACGAGATTCAGCACATACCTACACAATACACACTTAATCAATATCTAATCAATTTGTGGCATCACATAAAACCACATCATTTAACATTTTAAATGACGTAATACCATGCACATAGATACAAGAAAAAAAAAATCTTTTATCACATGTCAACAAAAAATATAGGATACAAAGCTGAACCCTCAAAATGGATTCCATCTTGCCATATTTCTTCGACCATATGCATAAGTGTTTAATCACATGTCAACAAAAAATCTTTTAACGAAAAACAAGCTCAATAAGTTGAATTTTTTTGTTTTGTTTTTTGTTTTTGTTTTTGTTTTTTTTTTCAAGTAAAAACAATTTTAGAAATAAACTTTATCCTACAAAACTCTCTGTAATGACCCAAGGAAAAGTGCTAGCCATAGTTGCACTATACCTCAAAAGGACTAGTCACAATTGAGATTCCTTGTAGTTGTTAATAAAGTCCAGATCTACCTAATAAATACCCGATGTGGGACTCATCACACACCCATACACATCACACAATCAATCAAATTGGGGTATCATAATCTTCCCCACTTAAATCCCTATCGTCCTTGTTAGGATCCACTTTGTGGGGTAGTGTCTTTGAGTCCACACGGGATTATTGGGCTAGCTCTGATACCATATGTAACGACCCAAGAAAAGGCGCTAGCCATATCTGCGCTATACCTCAAAAGGACTAGTCACAATTGAGATTCCTTGATAAAGCCCAAATCTACCTAGTAAATATCCGATGTGGGACTCATCACACATCCACACACATCACACAATCAATCAAATTGGGGTATCACACTCTCCTAATAGTAACTTTTTTCTCTTAGCCTCTCTCTTTCTCTCCCACAAACAAACCATAGACTAGTATCGATCAATGTTCACCGAATTTTTAACCTTTTTCCAAATGACATTTTCTACTTAAACATGTCGCTTTTCTACATAGTTTTTTTATTTTTATTTTTATTTTTTATTTTTTTGTACATTTTGAGTTTGAGACATGTTTTCAATTTGAGGCTTTTTGATAGCTCAAAAGAACATACATTTTTTTTCCAATTTGGTGTGTGTTTTCGTTAATTAATTAATTTTTTTTGTATAATTATTTGAAATTAAAAAATATTAATGATTTTTCATGTAAACCAAACAAAAGATAATATTGTTTTGGTTCATTTTTAAGATCTGAATAGAACAGGGAAAAAACAAATATATTTTCCAAAACGACAAGTCATTAAAAATAATAATAATTCGAGGTCAAAGTCAAAACAATGAAAATGGGTACCGTATTTCTGGGATCATATATAACTTCTTTTGGAAGAATGGTTTCAACGGGTGTCCATTAATTATGTACGAAGCTTCTCATCTTCCTTTGATCATTATAAATTTACTAAAAAAGGATTTTGTATTTTCTAAGTGCATCTCCATGTTCATTTGCCTAGTTGGCCATTTCTCTCTTTCTCGGCCTGCAGGTAAGTTTGTTTCGAATGGGTTCAATACCTCATAAGTAAGTGTTTTATGTTTATGGTGGCCTTTCCATACTTTATATCTTTTGATGGATATGATAGGATAAAAAGATTGGATTTGATCCTATCACATATCACATATGTTTCATGATAATTAATGCTTTTTATTATTAAGTTAATAATCAATTAGTTTTTAGTATAAACAAAATTCGAACTTAGATTCTTTGTTCAACTATAAAAACTTTTGCCTACTGAGTTGACTAGAATTTACGTCTTTCTATATTTATTAAAACGATTTTTTTTTTTTTTTTGGTGATAATTCGGTAATTATAGACTACAATAAAGTGTAGAGAACTTTGAATATTTCCGTTAAAAACACCAGGATATACTAATTGAATAATAAGGCTCTTGACATATTAATTAAGACTACTTTTAGTATGCTTGTATGAGATTCTTTTGTATGTAAAACGTGGAGTATCTTAGGGAGAAAATGGGCAAATGCTCTTTTCAAAAAAACAATTCAGCATTTTATCCAATTTTCGAAATTAATTAGGGAAATGTCTCTCTTTTGAAACTCGATTTTCTCAAAATCGAGTTATTAAAAAAAAAAATTATGGAGTCCTATAGTGGCGTTTTAAGGAGCCTATAGTGACATTTTAAGGACCTATGGTGGCATTTTTTAACTCGATCTTCCTAAAGTTGAGTTACATGCAATTTTTTTGCTTTTTTTTGCCTATAAATTGACTTTATGGAGATCGACTTAAAAAACGCCACTATAGGTCCTTAAAACGTCATTATAGGCTCCTTAAAAATGTCATTATAGGGCTTAACTCGATTTTGAGAAAATCGAGTTTCAAAAGAGGGGTATTTCCCTAATTAGTTTGGAAAAAAGGGCAAAATACTAGATTGTTTTTTTAAAAAGGACAAAAGCCAATTTTTTCCAGTATCTTAGACATGCATAAAAGCAAGGTACTTTGGTGATCATGCATCTAATTATTTACCAAAGCAAATTGGATGAAATTGGGGATGAAAAATGTGCGGTAAGTAAAGTGATAATTGTGTTGCGGCATTGCTTTGTTCTTATTGCAAATAAAACCCAGGCCACAGTCAACGGAAATTTTCACTATCTTTTTGTTACAACTACTTAGAAGTTAGAACAAGAAATTACAGCAAGTCTCTCAGCGTAGTTCTCTCCGCAGCAGCAGGTTTTAGTACCTACACAAAAGCGGAAACCAAGTGAACAACAAAATCCTCCAAAATTAATAAGGCCAGCTCTATCTTGAGTCTCGTGCAATTTTAAGAGCAAGTTGATCACAGGAATTTTACAGAACTCGACTCGTTTCACACTCATCAAATAAATCCCTCAACATGACAAAAGGTTCCACTCGTATCTCCCAATTTGATTGCCAGGACAACTTTAGGGGCAAATTTTGGGAAAAGTAGAGCAAAAATAGAAGAGAAACCATCTTCCAATTGGTTATAAGGTTGCCCATATCTTTTCTCAACTTTTCTTTGGCAATCAAAAACCTTCTTCACTCCATTTGTGTATCATGCATGATTTTGCACTATCTATATATATAAATATTTTCTCACTAGTAGATAGTATGGAAGGGAGAAGGAAAAGGAGAGATGAAATTCAAATCACAGATACGAGATAGTAGAAAGGATGTCATTATTGCTAGGCATACCATATTAATTGATATAAGCATATCATTAAGGTCTAATATAAATTAAAAACAACCAACCTATCCAATATGTGATTGCCTCAATTGAATGATTTTTTTGTCCCACTTTTAATGTTCTCTTCTATGTTTAACAAAATGCAATATGTCATGTGTTTGAATTTTTTTTTTCACAAATTATTTACAATGGTTGAGTTAGCAAACTTTTACTAGTTTTCATTTTGCCCTACCACTAACATTACTTTTTTACCTACCAATAAAAACTTGCGACCTTGACAGATTTGAAATTCTTTGTGCATGTAGAATTATTGATTTTATAAAAATAAAAAATAAATAACATGTGACAAATTGTGATTAAAGATGCATAAAATGAGACACTCAAAATGGGACTAAAAATTTATATTTATTGGCTCAATCTAATGTAGGACAGGAATGCAGCAATGTGTTATCAAATAAATTAAGCAACGTTTCTCAAAAAAAAAAAAAAAAAAAAAAGCAACACATATATGGTACAATGATTTAATTACCTGTTGATGAGTGTTTTCCTTGCATGATTGGGACTCGCTAAGTAGCCGGCCTTGTTCATCATAAAGAATAAGCCCGCTAAACCTAGGAAGCTCACACTTCTCTCCCATAAGTATTGGCCTTTGCCACAGTGGTGACAAAGTGTTATGGCTTTGCCAACCCACATCAAATTCACACCTTCTCAACCCAAGAAGTGGTGTTGGACTCTCTCTCCAACTTCCAATATTACTCGTTTCTAATTCAGCCCACTTGTTTGCTCTACTCCACCGCATAGACCCCATTAACAGCCTCTTGATCGGAACCCAATTACCACAACTTGGCTCCACAGGCCATTTCTCTATCATATTGGAGTCATTTATTGTGACCATGTCATGCCTAGGAAGTTGCTTTCTTTTAGCCTTCTTCTTTAGCATTGTTGCGGTGCAGAGAGCGATGAGAGCAAAAGCAGTGCACACAAATAGGATAACTGCTTCTTGAGTTGAAAGCTTCAGTTTGTCCT
The DNA here is from genome assembly GCA_029955455.1 of Quercus agrifolia. Classification (NCBI taxonomy): domain Eukaryota; kingdom Viridiplantae; phylum Streptophyta; class Magnoliopsida; order Fagales; family Fagaceae; genus Quercus; species Quercus agrifolia. The sequence goes on along the minus strand of JARQAD010000004.1, from coordinate 39,110,232 downwards.
CTAAATTCCACAAAGCTTCCATGCCTAGATTTTGTTTTTAGTGTGTAACAAATTAAAGAGTACACCACTAACACGATGCAATCCAAATGAAGTAGTGTAAGTGTTAGCTATATTTGGAAATTAAGACGCAAATTGAAATAAATATGCATGGTATTAGTTATTGTTATAGGTATCGTGGGGTTGTCGAGGTTCACGTGAGGTCCACCGCTAATTGGGCCTATAAATCTACGGCCTTAATGTTTTGATGCCGTTGGAGAATCTCACCGTTTGAAACAAATAATAATATCTCTTCACGGTCACGGGTTATACAAGGTTCTTATTTTATTTATTTATTTTGATACAAGGTTCTTATTTATAAAATCTCTCTCTCTCTCTCTCTCTCTCTCTCTCTCTCTCTCTTCCTTTTCGTCGTTTTTGCATTTTTTGCTAGTTAAGATTGGTCTAGAACTTGGCTGTGTTTATTTCATGTGAAAAACATATACGAAAAATATTTTACACTTGACATGATGTTTAGGTGGACCGGAAAATACTTCAATTTGACAGTAAAATAGAGGGTGGGAGTGTAAATTGCTTTACACTTTTATTTTACCTTCAACCATTTTACACCTTGAGAGAGAGAGAGAGAGAGAGATTTTTCGATAACCATTTATGTGCAAACCAAATACTAGAAACCATTTTCCAATGTATTTCCAAAACACAATCAAACAACTGAAAATATTTTATTTCCCAAAAAATATTTTCACCTAAAAAAATTTTATACTTGAAAAACATTTTACATCGAGACAAACATAGCCTTTTTTTGACTCATTGTGGCAGTGAATGTGAACTGGCTGTTGCAGACAACTATGAACTACTAGATGCTTGGCTGTCAAACAAACATTTTATAATCTAAATTTGTAGTAAATGCTTCCAAGTTGTCAACCACATTTTTTATTTTTTTTGGGCTAAATAAATTCTTTATTGACCAAGCAAAAGAAGAGAACACTTAGAGGAGCTAGGCCTGGATCCATCTCTATCCAAAACTTGGACAATTCAAGGCGGTAGGGAGGCGGGCACTAGCCCAATTTATAACAAAAGGGCAGTTCATTGTGCAAAAAGATGGGCAAACACGTTGCCAACTCTATGCACATAAGAGAAATTTACATTTACAAAAGATTTTGCTAAATTAACAATATCCTTAAATATAGCTTTGATGCTCCAATGAGGGGATAAGCCTGATTTTTGCAGAGGTTTTATCACATTTCATGCATCTCCTTCTATAATTATTCCGTGGAATCCCTTAGCTGTTGCTCTACAGATAGCACACCAAGTTGCCTCAACTTCACCACGAATAGAACTTCCTAGACTAATTTGCTTAGTCCACGCCTCAATAAGATTCCCTTTATGGTCTCTGCTCACCATAACCACAAAGCTATATCCTTATCTATTAGTTGCATCAAAATTCAATTTAACCTAATCTATGGGTGGAGGATACCATTTTGGGTCTCTAGATAGTTTCTTAATCACTTCTCTCCATGCTTGTTTGTGCTCTTCAAAAGATATCAATATTTGTCTTGCAATCTCCATAGGGTTGCTTTTGACTCCCTCTATCCTTACTTTGTTTCTAATCATCCACAGGTGGTCATAGACAATTGCAGCAAATAGCTAGAAATTTATGAATTCTTCATTGTTTAAACCCATCATCAAGTCTTCAGGGTACAAAATCATATTCACCCAATCTGAAATTGAAAGGTTATTTAATCTATTCAAATTAATTGGCCAAGGTGACTATTAAGACATATGTGAATCATTGTTAGAAACATATGTCAATATAGAATTGGCTAATCCTTTGACAAAACGCACTTTACTTATAATTTGGTAGATCTAGGATGTGTTTAATGCTTCAAGGAACAAGGTTTCAAATTTAAGTGTTAAGGCTATACAAGTTTTTCTAAGAAACAAGTGAAGAAGTGCAGGATTTTAAATCTTGACAGCTAGCTCGCCAGCTACTATCTATCAAGGTTTAAAAAACCTATTTTAGCCTGATGCTCGATAGCTGCTCGATAGATAGGTTATCTATCAAGGTTTAAGAAAATCAGTTTTTCAGATTTGATTTCACTCAAATCCATGAATAGATGTCTGGGCTTTCTTTTCTCACAACCTTAAACATATATAAGGATTTTTTTAAGGGCCATCACAGCTGATGCAACTCAATGCAAAAGTTTTTCATAAGCATATGTGAACCGGAGACATATGCCCTAGTTCATCTTTCTATTTAAGAAGCTGCTGTGTTTGTATATTGTAGGGTTTTGTAACCAAGGAGCTTCATGATCTTCATCATGTTGATGAATTGAAGAACTTTGTAGCCAACATCTTTCTCAAGTTGGTGAGTAAGCTGCGTACTAGGATCCACGCATCAAATTGGTTAGTCACGTACTGGGAGCTGTGCATTGAAAATGAGAGATTGTCACTACAGAACAAGTCCAATTAGATATTAGGGTAAGGGTTCAACTGTAGGTTGGTATAAGGTATTTGGATTCCTTTACTTATAATTGCTTGTTGTGATAATAGTGAATTCTCGAGATTGGTGACCTTAAAATCACCCAGTGAGGTTTTTGTCGTATACGTTTTCCCTATTCGTAAACAAATTATCGTGTCAATTTATTTTCCATTGCATTTTAACTTAATTGGTGATTTGTTTGTGCTATCACGCTTATTGCATGCTAATTGAATTATTTAATTAACTTAGCTAATTAATTGATTAATTCATCACAAAGGGGTCAATACATTCTTGGCCTATCAAGTGGTATTAGAGTAGGCACACTCTGATTAGGTTTTAATCTTTGCTGTGTGATCTATTGACCCCTGTTTGTCACGGATAAAAGACAGTCTCTCATTATACCTCCTTTATTTGATGGCACTAACTATACATACTGGAAAGTACGCATGAGAGCTTTCTTGTAGTCATTAGATGAAAGGGTCTGGCAAGCTGTGAAGATAGTCTGGACTAAGCCGAAGGAAGCGCCAACCGATTGGGATGATGCTAAGATCAAGGTGGCTAACTTCAACAGCTGGGCATTGAATGCTTTATTTAGTGTAGTCATGAATGAGGAGTTCAAGAAGATATCTTTTACTGAAACTGCAAAGGAAGCATTGATTATTCTCCAGACAACCTATGAAGGAACCAAGGCTGTCAAGGATTTGAAACTTCAGAGGCTTACCATGATCTTTGAAGAGATTAAGATGGAGGAGGATGAGTCATTTGATGAGTTCTATGCTAAGCTTAAGGCAATAGTGAACTCAACCTTTAATCTTGGGGAAACCATTCCCGAACCCAAGATTGTTAGAAAAGTGCTTAGATGTTTACCCGAGAGATTTCATGCCAAGATCACCATGATTGAGGAATCAAAGGATATTGACAAAATTCCTTTGACAGAGTTGGTTGGCAATCTGCAGATCTATGAGTTGGGTTTGATAAGGATAGGGAAATCTAGTAAGGGAAAGTGCATGGCATTGAAAGCCAAGAGCAGTAACACTGATAAGTCTTCAGACGATGAAGATTCTCAGATGAAATCCTATATTACTCGGTAATTCAAAAATTTATGAAGAATGCCAATGCTAAAGGATTTGAGAAAGACCGCAAGCAATCTAGCTCGTCTTAATTCAAGAACCAGGACAAAGGAAAGAAGGATGCTAGGGATGGCGATTAGTACACTGTTCCCTTAGGACCAAAATGTTTTGGGTGTCAAGGCTTCGGTCATATGAAACAAGAGTGCCCTACATATCTCAAAAACCATTAGGAAGAGTAAGACACTTGCTGTTACTTTGAGCGACACCGAGCCTGAAAATGATTCTGACAATGAGGATGATGGAATCCTAAATACCTTCATTGCCACTGTAAATCCTACTGAAAGGATTGTAGAAGATGTGGATGAAGAAGAGGGCTTGATGAAGTCTAAATTTGAGAAGGTGGATGAATAAGATGACATCCACATAGCCTATGCAAAATTATACAAGGTCTCGGGAAAACATGAGAAGTTGTATAGGTTGGCCACCAAGAAGCACAGTGAAGTGGAGCTTGAACGAGAAGAAATTTCCACAAAGTTTGATGAAGCCAATCAAACCATTGAAGCACTGAGATTTGAGAATAATTTCTTGGCTGAGAAGACCAAGAAGCTAGAGATAGAATTTTTCCATGTTAGAGCTCAGTTGAAAAGGACTTCAAATGCAAAGCTTGATGAGATGCTCAGTCTACAGAAATCTACTTTTGATCGAACCGGTTTAGGGTATGATTTCTATTCTCCTAGTATTGCTTCTTCTGGTACTACTGTTTTTGTTTCTCCTAGTAATAATGTTGAATCTTAAAAAAAAAAAAAAATGATGTGAAAATTGTGTTAGCTAGTGAGAACATAGACAAGGATAAATATTTCTAAAGAGCACCCCTTAAGCAGGGTAAGAAAGAGACTAAACCTTAGGGCTAAGAAGGGAAACACTGAAAAGCCCAAACAGAAAAAGCAACATCTCTATCATCACTGTGGAGTAGCTGGACATACTCGACCTAATTGTTATAAATGGCTAGCCACTCAACAAAGCAACAGTATGATCTCATCGGGAAACCAAAATTGGAGATTTACTTAAATCCCTCATTTTCCTCTCGAACTTGAATGATTTCAATTCTTTTCCCTCACCGCCAAATCAAGGGTTTACAAAACGCAAAGGTTCTTCCAAGGTGTGGAAGGAAAAAAGGCTTCAAGTGATTTAGTCACTTTTTATCCCTCTCCCTTTGTTGTTGTTTTATTTTTTATTTTTTATTTTTATTTTGCATTACTTGTGTGTTTTGCTTTTATGTTCTGAGTTAGTCTAGTTTTATGCATTGCTTTGTTTAACATATTTTTGTTTGTTTATTTTCAGTTTTGATTTTTTTTTTCAAATAATAAAAAAAATGAAAAATCGGAAAAATACAAAAACAGTGTGTGTTTCCGTACATTGGTACTTGTGTACCTTGTAGCTTAGATAAGCACCTCTATGCACAACTAAGCTAGTGAGCTTTGTGGCTCGTGTTTGTGATGAGTAAGGTTAAGTAATCTCTTGTACTTAACACTTGTATCACTCTTTTTGATGGGAAGGACTAGAAAATCCTAAGAGAAAGGCATAAATAACCATCTCACCACTGTTGCCTACCAATCATGAAATGACATCTGTATACTTCGGTATAGCAAAAGTGCAATGTCAAAAGCTTAACATCATTGTATATTTTTTTTTCTATCTCTTATATGCCCATGCATGGTTTGCTTAAAAGAAAAATATGCAAAGAAAAGTAAAAATAAAAAAGAATCAAAATGCTTTATATATATGATTGCAAGCGTGTATTCTAGGAGATGTGGGAGTTATAGGATGTACCTCGAAGGTGATAGTCTCCATCAAGCAGTTATGATTGTGTGTGAGTTAAAGTGATTTTTCCATATCTCAAATTGTCATAACATGTAGACACTTATACAATCTTGCAATGTTTTCACACACAACACGCAATATTCTTTGCTACTTTTGATACATGTGTAGGTACAATGTGATTTAGCCATCACAAGGAATACATGTGTTAATGTATGCTCACTAAACTGTCTTAACTTGTTTTTGAAATATATAATTGGTTAGACTTGTTTAGTGTGAATATGTGTGCTTTGGATCTAAATCCTTGACATTTTTCTTGTTAAAGATGAAAGCTCAAAAATGTGTTAAAACACAAGAACTATTTAGACCTCCAAATTAAAGATTACGACTCAGTTGATTTTACTCTTACTTAACTAAGTGCGGAATAGAGTAAATGTGAGCGAACAAACAATAAAACTACTCTAAGCCATATTCATCAAATGACACCAGTAAAATGAAAGCTAAAAGAGTAGGGAAGAAGAATATAAACACAAGATAACACGCTAATGTGTTACCGAAGAGGAAACCGAAGTCTTGACGTAAAACCTCTCTGCTGCCCTCCAAGCGGTAAATCGATCCACTAGACAATCAGTTGAGATACATGAATAGCAAGAGACCCTCCAAGATTAATCTACCCAATGAACCTAAGCCCTCCAAGCTCCTACTCCAACAAGGCTTCTCAGAACTGTGTCTTGTCCAGCTTTTCGGATCCCGTAATGCGCCTGATTGCATCCGCCAAAGCTTGGCTTCTTCCAATACCTCCCAGCAACACCAAAACCTCACTTGACATTCAAAATGGGTGTGGTAAGTGTTTAGGCAATCAACCTCTCAAGGATATGGAAATGGAGAGTTAGGAGTTAAGGAAAACTATAATGGATTGTGTAGAGAATTGTAGGTATAACAATCTCTCACACTCAAGGTTTGTGGCTAGGGTTTTCTCTCTTAAAGCACCCCTCAACATATGTGGGTAATGATGGTATATATAGTGTGGGTAGAGATAAGGTGTATCAGATATGACAAAATAGCAAAACAGAATGTTTCGCTAGTATCTCACAGGAAGGCCTTACTCGCAAGGCACTCGCAGAAACCAACTGTCACCATCCTGTCCTAACTCTTTGCATTCAAGTCATGTACTAGGCACATGCATCACTTTGCGGGAAAGCACATGCATCACTTTGCCTTGAGTCTTCACACCCTCTCTCACACACACAACCCTTACAAATAAATCCCACATAAAATACAAGGTACATAAGATTGAACATAATTACAATCAAATTTGGTATAGAATTAAAGCCTACATAAAATTGTTGAAAATCGCAACTTTACAATCTCTCCCTTTGGCTATTCCGTGACAAAACCCCTAAAACTGACTCTAGACTTAAACATGAGTTTGGGAACAGTGGTAAAACTCACTCATACCTAATCTAGAAGCTGTGAAGCACTTGCATGTATATACTTGTGACATGAAATACTTGCACACAAACAAAACTTTCATTAAGCTTATGACAAGTTGAATACATGGTGTGCATATGAGCAAGTAAAGTGCGATCAAGTTAATAAACACTATAAAACAATTAAACATATCTTGATCAAATAAGGTCAGTCATTAAAGAATGATTACAATAAACATATAGCTAGTAAATGATCATCTGGACACACAATGCAATAAAGACCAATATAAAGATCAATTGCATGTCCAACACACAACCAATGTGAAATACGAGAAGTATTTGCATTAAGGATACAAGATCCAAGAAGGGTACAAGTGTGATACCAATTGTGTAGTACTCAAGATAATCTAAAAGTACTAAAAAAATGCTACAAAGCAGTGATATAAACAAAGTACTGAATATTTAAATTGAAATTAAACTAAAATATAAATAGATGATGTGAAACATAGTGCCTAATAAAAACTCAAAATCCTTCCCTTTCAATTCAGCTCCTTCTCCCCCTATCACTACACTCCCTTTATCAATGACCATCTCCCCCTTTTTGTCATGGAATAGCTAGTCTCCATGTTCTTCTAGCTTCCTTAAAATTTGGTCTAGGGACATGTGAACTTTGTGTCGTAGCGAATGTGTTGGGAGTAAATGATGGTAGCTAGTCTTGAGATTTTGGTATTGATCTCTAGGAGAGTGGCCATGATGTTGTCTAGCTTTTCATCTTAAGCATGGGAGCTAGAGCTGAAACTACCCGGAGCATGGCTCTCTTGCTTGGTGCTCTTTATGGCATGGAGAGTGCGGATGTTTATTGGACTTGGTTGTGGGTATGGGTACTCATCTTTCGAAGGATGCACGCCTTTGAGCTTCAAAATCTTTGAGATAAGGCAACAAAAGGGAAGACAATTCCTTGAAGCAATCCGTTTAACCGTTTTTGCCAAGATGTGGAAAATGTGAGAGCATACATCAATCTCCTCATCAATGATCAGATCATACAGGAATAATGCTTGATCGAGATTCATGTACCTGGTGCTTGACAAAGGATAGAGGTTGTGAAACATGATCATTGTGAGAAGCCTCAATTTAGGAGATAGGGATGCCACACTTACTGATTTCCCATTGGATGAGAAATCCAAGTTATCTTCTAAGGCTTTTCGAAGAACTTCCTCATCCGAATTTAGATCATCATATACTGGTGGTTTAGTAAACATTGGTCGGTTGATGCATAGGATCTCTGCCAGATAAATCGGTGTCACTGAGAAACTCTTTCCCCTAACCTAGCATTTGAGCTCATCCTCTTCAAAAATAGCATTTGCATAGAACTCTTTTACCATGTTCTCGTATGCATCATCAAGGTTGGAAAGTAGGTAGTTCTAATCCTTGGTTGCAAACCATTTTGGGATTTTTGTTTCAAGAAGAGACGCCTACTCAATAGCCCTTTTAACCAACAACGGAGCTTCACGAAAATAGTTCTCATAATTCTGAAATGCAGTATAGGGTTTGAACTTGTTAGGATCAAAAACTCCTGTCGGTGATTGAGTCCTCTTTGGCCTTGGAGAGATGTTATCAACATCAATCACAGGCTCTTTTTCTTTGTTGCTGCCTCCTTTCACAACTGACTTCTTGAATGGAGACATCTGCACAATTACACAGTAGAGAAAAGAAGTGCAAAAACACACAAACAAGAACACAAACTTGATTAATGTCAAGTTAGTCTAAAACAGAAGCACAATACTTAAAACAAAACACAACAATGTCAAATGAACATGCTTTAAGTGGTAAAACATGTAAATATCGTTAAAATGCAAAAAAAATGACAATAGTGCATGTGTGTGCATCAAGTGATGTATGAGGTGTGCCTAGGAGATGCATGGCAAGGCATGGATAAGCACAATTGGGTCAAAGTGTGTAAAACACACACACACCCAATGATCAAAACATGATAAACATGTTCAATCATGGGAAATCCCAAAAATTGGAACTCATTTGAGTCCAAAACAACTCAAAAATGCCACTTGAGCATTTTATCAAACACATGATATGCAACACTCTACTTAACATGTGGGCAATGCATGATTATGTGAAAATCTGCCTAAATACAAGTTAAAATTTCCACAAGGGTCTAACATAGACACAAACAAACTAGATGGGACTGAGCCTAATCAAGAAATTGAAAAAAAATTTCGCAAAAATTATAGTTCCCAACCCTTTTTCGAAAAACCTCCAATTCAAGTAAAAACCTAGAATTTTTCTGCATAATCTAAGGAAATAAAGAGAAAAGATGTTAAAAACATACCTTAGAAATAATTTTGAAGTAATTGCACTTGAAACTTGTTGGGGTTTAGAGTGAAAATCAGTTTTGGGTTGGTTTAGGCTTGAGGGAGGCAAAATGAAGGGAATAGTGAATGTTTGAAAAAACGTCTACATCTGCCCTATAAAACTGAAAAACACGTGTTTTTCACGGGTTACATACTCGCGAAGTTATTCACGAAAAACGCATATGAAGCACAAAGCTTTTTACAGGAAGCCTTTAGTCGCGAAAGTCTTTGTCTGAATTTTGTGTTTTCACTATTTTGCCATAATTCATTTTTGTGGGAAGGGAGCTTCTCACGAAGATCCCCCTGAAGAAGTTTTTGATGAAAAACATTGAAAATGCAATTTACACAAAAACTTAAGAACATGAAAGCATAAAATCACTTTAAAAAACATATAAAATACTCAAAAATCTTTTTGGGTATGATCGACAAGCAATTGAGCAAACACATCACATTTGATCATGTACAATCACACAAATGAAATAAGCATTTGTTGAACATAAGTCTTATGGTAGAATAAGAGAATGGCTTACACTCACATACATACCATTTCATTCTCTTACAAAATTCTATATGTTTCTCTCCTTATATATAACTGATTATCTAATTGGGCTAGCCTTTTGGGCCATTCCAATTAGGCTTAAATATGTGGCTTAGAGTGGGACCAAAAGGGATAAATAAGACACTAGCTCCAATGGGTTTTGGGCCTTTCTGCTAACTCTTGACAAGCTCAAAATTATCATTAATTATATTTAATACTACTATATAAATATAATTGCACTCTAGACCTTATTAATAAATTATATCCCAAGACTTTATTATACATACAACCCATTCATTAAAATATTCATAGTATTACAAAGTCATGAAAGTTGACTACCACTTTGAAGATTACTACATCTTAAACTTTGAGTACCCGGTTTAATTCTTTAAGTTATTAATCATATATTTATGAATCCAATTTCATAAATATATACTTTAGTAACTCCTTACTAAAGTGATTAGGCCTAACACTCTGAATAACCAAACCCGTTAAACTTATCTCAATGGGATATTTTATATATCCGTTAAGAGATTATGAATTTCATCTTGAGAATATATTTTCCTTCAACACTAAATGTGGCTACCCAACATACTGAGGTTTTGATCATAATTTTAGATCTCACTCCTAATATATCAAAGCAACCTACACTTCATGATCAGGTTCATTATTCTCTCAAAATTAAAAGTTGATGTAAATAGAAGTCGTGAGATTTATTATTCATTTAACAGTCGTTAGTAGAATAATAATTCTCACAACGGTCCAGTTCAATATGTCTTAACACTTAAAACATATCAACATATCAACTAAAAGTCTCCACTTCCATTGTCAAGACAAATCATCTTAGTTGATATGTTATAGTTTTTGCAGATGAAAAGCCCAATTTCATCACCGAGTACGAACTGAATTTCTAAGTTTACAAAGAACTTGTGATTTATATCTTTTGTGACTAAATCACATAAATCACATACTATGCATCTCATGGACTATATGATAATGTCCAAATATTCATGTTACCATTATTTTAGATAACAATAAAACAACTTTATTAATCACAACATAATGTCATACATAGCATCATACAATAGGATTTAAAGGGCACATATCCTAACATGTTTTCCTCGATAGGGGAAGGACTACTAGTAGACATCTCTTTAGCGCGAGACCTAGTGATGATAGGATCATGGTGCGATGGTAACTTAGACTATTTCCTTTGAGCAATCTTTTCCCTTTATAATCTTGGAAATTAAAAGAATGGGATAGAAAAGAAATGGGGTACATCTAAAAATTTGACAATGTGGAAACACAAAGCAAACACGTAGTTAGTTTAGGTTCTTGCTCATTTAAAATGCACCTATCATTTTTGAGAACATTGGCTTAAACCCTTGAGTGAGTTTTTATCATGGTGAGTTTCTATAGTGATGCAGAATTAAGGCACAAGCTTGGCAAGTAATCGGAACTTTCATATCATGCTTGAAATTGCAGGATGGACCCTTCTCTTTTGATTACTTGGAAAATAATGCTTTTACAAAACTTGGCTTTTTACAATGCCCCCAAATCTTGGGCTACAGACAATGGCTCCAACAGTAGGCCTTTTACAATACAAGGAAATTCAAATTTACAATGAAGAGGCTTCATTTTGAATGGCTTTGCCTTCTCGGAGAAGATTTTGAACTTTGGAAATGTCAGTCTTAGTGCGGTGTTCTGGCTGCTTAGCACAAATTTTATCTGCACACATTTACATGACGAAGCCATTAGTGTATGCATGCATGCCCTTGTAGGGCTGGAAAACCTTAGGGATTGGGCATGATCTAATGTGTAAGCAACGGGGTTGCTTTTCCCTATGGATTAATCACAAATGCTGTGTAAATAGGATAGATAGAACCTGGAGTAAAGCACAACTCTTTGAAGCAAGCAAGAGGACAAACTTGCAAAAGGAAATGGAACACTTTCCCTTTGACTCATTTTGAAAGCAATCCTATAAAGGATATCCTACCTTAGGCTTAGATGTTCACTCGGATTTGGCTCTTCCTAGTCCTCATGGGTTTTGACTTAGTCTAGGCCAACTATATGAGACATGGCTTAACTGGTAATTTGGTACTATTCTTAGAGGGGACCTCGATCATCTAATCCTTCCCTTCATAGAAGTTGTGGCATAGAGCATATCAAGGGGAGCCTTTTCAGCTACTCCTGTCCACCCATGGACCTAGAAGTGCCAACAAATCAGCACCCAGTAACTATATATGGTTTGTGCATCAAATGGTAACCTTAAAGAACTAAGCCCTGGTTCAACTCAAAATGAAGGGTGATGTCATGCATTTTGAAATGAAAGGGGAAAGACTTTCCTAGCACAACAGATATATGCACAAATAAAGGTGTAGTAGAAATTAAATCTTACTACCCTAGGTTCGCACATGTGAAGGAAACCTGTAAAGCATGCTTTAGGAAAGTAGTAAAGCCTTACACAAACGAAAATACCTCAAAGTTGGTTTTTGGAAAACCATTAAAAAATCATTTTTGGAAAATATTTTGAATTTTGAAAATAGTTTACTAGGATATAGTAAAAGCAGTTTTCAAAAGGAAAGCCCCGGAGGATAATGCCAATTTCAATGTTTTCGAAGTCCAATGTCCAAAGATTAGGATCTTATCAAAAGCTCTAAAGGCTAAAATCTCTAAGTATCCCGAGTGGAGTCACCAGTCTGTCGACACCTCATGACTGCTTGACCACCCATTGTGGCGACGCTCACGCATTTTTCTCTCCTTTCAGTGCGAGAGGAATATGGAGGTGTGTCGTACCTCAGGTGTGTGACTGGAATCTAAGTCGATTTTAAGGAAATTACCAAGGGTAAGTGAAGTCGCCACCAATCTTTGGGTTTTTCTAAGGTGTGATTGATCACCTGACTCTATTTGAATTTATTACTGATCTTATGTTAAGAAAAAGAGCATGTTTCCTAATATAATGTGGATGGATAAAAAATAAAAAATAAAAATTCTTGATTCTTGATTCTTGAGTTCGGAAGTCTGGTTATGTATGGAGAAGGTGTTAGGCACCCCACAATGCATGTCCATATACAGTCCTTTGTTTTGGTAAAATCATAATTTAAGGACATTGGCAGTTGAAAACGAGCTATTAGCATTAGCTTTCAAGGCTTTAAACAAATTGGGCTTTGATGTTTGGTTTCAAAATGGATGTAGTCTCAATCAATGTTTTCCTAGTGCATATGGAATCAACACCAAATTTCCTTGGCAAAAATTCAGTAGCATTTCGCCGTGAAAATCCTACAACGCTTCGCCTCAGGTGCATCATAGCACACAAAACGCTATTCTTACCAAGCTTTCACTGTGAGAATATGGCAACAGGGTGCCCTATTTTCATGACAAAAATCTGGCAGAGTTTCACGTTTAGTGTGCTATGGCGCTCTGACTGGGTTTCACGTCTGTGTATATAGCATGTATTGATGAATGTCGCATACATGGGGAAACCAATGTCACGCAGGTGGCATGGATCAAGACAATCATACCACGATGATCATGCACACAATATGGCATGAATATGCACCTATAGCAATCTCCTTGAGTGCTTACCCACACTACAAGGTCAAGAGCACTCATGATCAATGAGGGTTACTAATTTAACCACAAGTGTCCGTCATACAAAGTGGACAATCACCCATACATGCACAGGCATATATATACATCATGCACAATGCTAACATGTAGGGCAGGAAAATAAAACAAACATTGCCAATGTTCCTAGGGTATGGTCTAGCAAGGTATAGGAAAAGTAAAACAGACATTGGCATACCCAGGGAACGCAGCCCAAGCAAAGGGTAGGAAAAGTAAAGGGTACAAGGAGAGGAGAAACACTAATACATACTCTAGAGAAGAGGCTAAGAGAGAGAAAGAAAAAGAGAAAACTACTCAGGAGGGGCTAAGTCCCCTAATCTACTGAACGTTGCCCTTTGTTGGTTTGCATCTTCTTGTTTACATCCTTGCCATTTTTGCTTGCACCTAGGAGGTCACACCCTTGCTCCAAGTGTCTATGCTCCATGCATGTACATGCAAAGACTAAAGACATGAGGCCAGCAAACAAGCAAGGGAACAAATTGAAGGAAAAGCACACTAAGTGACAAACTGACAAAAAAGAGCCAAACGGGGGCAAACAAAGCATGCTAAGCATATGAAAGGGCAAACAAGCATGTTATCAAACAAAAGAGGATGTCCTAGGAGGAAAAATGTAGGTCTGGATCGAGGGTCCATAGTTCTATTGGATTGAAGTATAGACGACACATAGACTCATGCAAGAACATGTAGGCAAGTGTGCAAAGATGCAAAGATGCAAAGAAAGCAAAACGGGTGGCACCAGGCAAGCATATAAACATCGCACGGAGCGGAGAAAGGTGTGAATCAAGCACACCAACACCATGGAGATGTATCTCACAAGTGGTTACATCCAAACAAGCCCTAGCAGGGATGAATGCAAACACACAAGCAAGTGGCCTTAAAGACCAACAAGCACAAACCCCTGGAAGGTATAAAGCATGGCAAAGCCTAGATCTAGACAGGCAAGCATTAACATAAAGCATAGAAGTAAGCGAGCAAACATAGACATGCATAAAAGAAATGATCCAAACCCTTTGATATAGGCCTAGGTGTATGAGTGTAGGCCTAGAAAACGAGATCTATATCTACACCCCACCGATAAAAGCCAAAACACAAGAAAGAGACATCAAGGAACAAAAGGGCTATAGAAGCACATGGCATAGCAACCAACATATAGATCTAGACACATAAGCATGGCATGGAGCATATAAACACATGGATCTAAGCATATGCATGACACAGGGCCTATAAACATGGAAAAGAACACATAGGCATGTAGATATAAACATAAACACGGCAAAGAACACATAGGCATGTAAATCTAAGCATAAACATAGCAAGGAGCCTAAAAGTGTATGGATCTAAGCACAAACATTAAATTTAGACATATCCTAGCCCAAGAAGACTAGGCCAACAACATCAAAGCGATAAATCATGGCAAAAGGCAAGGAAACATGCTAGAAAGAAAAATAAAGCAAGAACATACTAGGAAAAGCAATAAAGCATATTATTGAACAAGAAAAAGCTACAGAAAGAAAAGGGTGTGGATTGTAGCTAAAAAGCTACATCCACGCCCCTAAACCTCAAATCCAAGGTATGGAACCAAGGAGAGGAAGATTTAGTCCAAGATTTCTACCTTGTGATTGTGGAGAAAAGAGAAGAATCAAGGTGTTTGGATGTGTTTGGGAGAGAAATTAAAGAGAAGAGAAAGAGGATTTTCCTAGAAAATTGCCTCAAATCTTCGTCTTCTTTTTTTTTTTTTTTTTTTTTTTTTTTTGCAAAGTGAGGGGTCTGGAAGCATTTATAGTGGACTTCTAACCCTTCAGCTTCCGGAGACCATACAATGTGTGCCGACCAACGCCAGTGGACACACAAGGTCTGTCAGCCACCTCTGCTAACATCACTAGTTTCAGCTTTATCTAGTTTAGTTTCGGACGTGTATTTGAAGGTCTTCCTTACTAGGATTAAGATAATCTTGGTGTCTCTGGAAAGACCTGGATGTCTAGTATCCAGAACACTAAAAAAATTGGAAATCTAACGGTCGAATCAAAAGTTATGGCCTCGGGAAGCATGCAGACGCGCTTTACACAATTTTCGAGATATCTCAACCATTATAACTCCGATTTCGACCCATAAATATTCATTGGAAAGGGAATTTGATAATCTTCACGATGACACTGGTCCCAACCTATTCTAATGGTTGGATCAAAATTTGGATTTCTGGTGCCCCTAGGAGCCAACGTCAAGTCAAACTTGGTCAAAGTTGACAAAAATCTCCGAGTGGCTTGGGTTTGATGTAAAAGCATGAAAAATGATGTTTCGGGTGGACTTTGACCTCATTTGACTTTTAGTCAACCCAAGGTTAACTAGGGGCATTTTGGTCAATTTGATCAAAAATGGCACTTCGAGTACTCCGAGGACCAAACAGGTTGCGCCACGTCAATCTAGCTATTTCCACGACCCCACGGAGAAAAGATAATATTTTTGAAATTTTCGGAGTCCGACACGTAAATCAAGAGTGGACAAAATACGATATCTATAGCTTTATATAGTTGAAAAATGGGATTTCATAGTTTCTGGAACCCTATCATGCGTGCACAGGCCTGTGTATGCGTACGCATGCATAGGACATGCTCACGCATCTTTGGACATGTGTATTCATACGCATGCCCTAAGATTTCTTGGCCTTAATTTTCCAAAAATACATTTATTTAGTTCATAAAAAGTTATATTTTTCCAAAAACAATTTCCTCAAGTCAATTTTAATCTAATCGAGCCCTAAACTAACCTTGGGCTTTAGAATTCCAATATCATTAGGGAACAGGGGCCCGAGTCTTAAAGGGTACAAAATGTGGTGTCTACATGACCCATCTCTCTTCCTATACATCGGATCATCTCCCTATAGTTCTTCAAACTCAGAGTTATTGGAAGAATAGATCAAATGGAAGAAAAGGTTTAAGTTTGAAGAAGCTTGGCTGCTATGGGAGGATTGTGAAAATGTAGTCAAAGATGCTTGGAATACAAATGGAAGTGGCATGCACGGGTTGGCTCTAATTAAACAGAAGATTGATGCTTGTGGTATGGAGTGAAAGGCTTGGGGATCCTCAAAAACCAACCCAAATACTAAAGAGATTAAGCAACTTCAACACCAAATTAAGAAGTTAAATGTTGTAAAGGTCACTAAGGAATCTAGAGCAGAATATTTGGGAGCAAGAAAAACCTTGGATGACTTACTGTTGAAGCAGGAGATATTCTAGGCACAGAGATCTAGAATTTCTTGGCTTAAAAATGGGGACAAAAACACAAAATTCTTTCATTCCAAAGCATCACAACGAAGGCAATGAAATCACATATAAGGATAAAAAATTTGACTGAGAATTAGGTTGAAGAAGTCAAAAATTTTAAAGAATCCTTAAACAAGGCACCGTTCGAGTTTTTCTGTAGCTTAAGACCATATACGTGGCTGAAAGTTAGATAGGTTTTTTTTTCCTATGTGGCCATTGATGTCGCGAAAACTACAAGAAAACAAATTCTTTCTAAATGAAAAGAGAAACTAAACACCTTAGTTTTAGAATGAAAACCTCGAATCCACAAGGGGTCCCTTGAATCCACAAGTTAATAAGATTCAAGAATCCACCAAAGAAAGAAATAGACAAAGTCTGTATTTTTTATAAATCTGAAAACTCCATTGCCTTGGAGGCTACAATATGTTTAAATAGCAAAAGAAAACCTAGGGCGGCTAGGAAAATGCCAGGAAACCCTAATTCGCACTAATCGTGTAATTAGGTAGCAAAATAGTAATTTTTGCCAAAAATAGCAAAATTGAAATAATTGCAGAAATTGAAAATACTGTCTCTAAGAGACATCCCAAAACAAATGAGCCCTTATTCTGACTTTTAAACTTAAAGTTATTAAGGAAAACAAATATTACTATAAATAGCAAAAGCACTATAAATAGCGAACAAATATTAAAAAATCTCTTCGACTTGCCAAATTTCATGCAATTCTGACACTATCGCCTTGATGGCCTCTACTGGCAACACCCCCCCCCCCCCCTTTGATCTTACATTGTGACTTCCAGCGCCCTTGTTACTCCAAGAAGGCATGTGCTATCTGCTCTACATTAGTCTCCTCCACTTGGAAAGAACTAAACCTCAAGTTCCCACTATCTGGCTCATTAGGAGGATGATAATCATACAAGTCATCAACATGGAAGGTAGAAGAAATATTTAAATGCCCAATAAAATTTTTATTATTATTTTGTTAGCTACATCAACATTTACTATACAAACAATGCACTCCATCTGCCTCGTTTGAATTTTCTGTTAGTGGATTGATGGCAAGGACCAAAATGGATATGGTTTTTCATTTTTCAGGGACTCAAGTAGGTGCAACTAAAACGTAGAGACTCAAATGAAAATCGACCCAAAATGTAGGGACTGAAAATGCATTTATGCCAATAACATTTAATGGGAAATATTCTACAATTCTCAATATATTTTCCAAAAAAGAATATATATATATATATATATATATAGAGAGAGAGAGAGAGAGAGAGAGAGAGAACCTAACCAGTATTAACACTCAAGAGAGGCAAAATTTAAAACTTTTTTTTTATTATTCTTAAATTGAGATATTATTGAGAAAAAAAAAACACAGACACAAAAAATATAAACGGTTTTAATAATTATATATATATATATATATATATATATCTTTTTTGCATTTATCTTAAGAATAGTATGGAGACAGTGTAAAGTTAAGAGGGCAACTACTCAAGGATGCATTTGGAATGTAGAAGCAAATAAAGAAAAACAAGGGTTGCAACTTTGTAACCAAAACTTCTAAGAACATTCACAGTAAAGGTTCTAAATTTTTTAGCTTTTAACAATACACCCAACATCAAAGGTTTTATTGTTTTAACAAAATTTAGTTACAAAATTGGTTGTAGTTTAAGATTACAACATTACTCAATAAATAAACATTACTACATATTTTGAAAATCTAACCGTTAACTTGCATGTTCTTTACGCTCTTAATATACATGTCAAATTTTGTATCAATCGAATATTATTTACTATATAATTTATAAACTTATATTTTATGCATAATTTTAAACTACAAAAACTTGCAACTTAAAAAAAATTATTGATAGCATGAAGGATATAAGAATAAGATGTAATCCACTGGTGGATTTGACAAAATTCATCTCCAATAAAAAGATATTAAGTAAGGTTGTAGCCTAAGACTACAACTAATTTCGTAGCTAAACTTTGTCCTTATTTTTTTTACCACTTCATTAAAATATTCTTTCTTTATTATTTCACTTTTATTGTCCCGCATATCTTTCTCTATGTGTCTCTCTTTTCTCCAAAGCAAAAATAAACAACCCACCACACATAGCCACTGCCAACCACCACCACCATCAGAAAACCCAAGCCACTACCATCATCAGAAAATTCAATCCACCACCCACTACAAAATTGAAACCCAAGCCACTATCCACCATCCACCACCATAAACCGAAACCCACCCACCCACTAGCCACCATACAAATTGAAATTCACCCACCTACCACCATTGCAAATCCCAATCCAAAATCAAACCAATCACCAACACAAAATCCCACCTTTCAAACTCAAACCAAAATCAACCAATAACTAAACACACAATAAGAGAGAGAGAGAGAGAGAGAGAGATTCGGCCATAGCAAAAGAAAATTAAAAAAAGAATAGAAGAAAGGGAAGAGAGAAACCACTATTCATCACCGATCTTGACCACCAAAATGCCACTGTTGCAGATTTCGACCGCCACCACAAGTTCACGCTGCACCAATCTCAACCATCCTAGTCTCGCATTTTGCTAAGAGTTTTTGAGTTAGAGGGGGTAGGAGAGAGAGGATAAGAAGAGAGATGAAGGGGAGAGAGAGAGAGAGAGAGAGAGAGAGAGATGGCTTTGAAGAGAGAAGAAAGAAAGAGAAAAGAAAAAAAATTTAAAGAAAAGAAGAGAGGGAAAGAAATAAAATATTATTTTTTTTATAAGTTTGTAGCTACAGTAAATTTCCATCTTTAGCAGCTTACTGTTGCTCAGTTGCCATTTTCTTAAGTATAGCACCTTCATCGTAGGCTACATTTTAGTGTTTTAGTTGTTATAATGGAATTATACCAATCATACCTCTCTCATTGTGAATGCTTTAAAATAGTCAAAAGTTTGGAGAAATTACACTTTACCACCTTAAACTATACCCTAGATTACACTTTGTACCTTAAACTTTTCGAATGCACATTTTGCACCCTAAACTATGAGCATTGTTACATTTTGCACTCCGACATTAAGTTTTTTATTAAATTGGATGGAAATCCAAAGTTTATGGTGCAAAGTGTAATCGAGAGTATAGTCTAAGGTGATAAAGTGTAATTTCTCTTTTTATTTTAAGAAATTGAGAAGAATGGCAATTGAGTCTTTTCAGATGATATCATAATTTTTCATTGAAGTTAATGGAAAACTTAATGTTGGAGTGCAAAATATAACAATGCTCATAGTTTAGGGTGCAAAATTTGCATTCGAACAGTTTAGAGTACAAAGTGTAATCTGGGGTATAATTTAAGGTGGTAAAGTATAATTTTTCCCAAAGTTTCAACCTGTGGGAAACCCAACTTATCCGGGTATTTATAACAACTCTTGTGGATAATAAAAAAAGATTTAAAAATAAAAATAAAACAACCCAAATTTAGAGTCCGAGGACATTAATATCACCATCAAAACAACTGGCTACAACAGAAGTAACTTGTTAAATTTGTGCAGTTTGTATTACTACAAAATGGTGGAATTAATTATTAGGAGTAGGATCTAATATCCATTCCATTCAATAATAAGAGAGTTGTATATCAGCATTCAGCAGCAGCAATTAATAAATGGATTTATGGAGGTTTTGCCGCACTTTCGTGCTTGCCTTTTCTATTTTGGAGCTATTATGTGTTTCGTCTGAAGAAAAGTATAAATCAGCCATTGGCGACCCCGGGATGAGAAGAGATAATCTTAGGGTAGCAATTGAATCTTGGAATCAATGCAACGAGGTTGGCGAAGAAGCCCCAAACATGGGAAGCCCAAGGATGGCTGATTGCTTTGACGTCCATGATTCTGAATCACTCCGTAAGTGTAGTATACTTTTTCTCTCATGTAAAATTGTATTGTTTATCATCTTTGCCAAGATGGAAGTTTTTGATAAAAATAATTAAATAAATAAATGTTGTTGTCACCGAACAGATATCTTCATAAAATAGTTGACGTATTACTATCCATATAATAGTTTCTTGATAAAACAAACTTGGATCTGGGATAGTTTGGTACAGCTCCTTTTTCTTTCTTTTTTTTAATGTAATTTGAAATCGCATTACCAAATTAACGGGCATTAACTTAATTATAATTCGGTGATAACTAGTTGAATCTACTAATCTTTTCTTCGCGGTTGAGGATTGATACATCCAATCCTACAAGTCATGATCATATATATATTTTTTACATATAGCAATAATAATGTTTTTGGATGCACTGTACAAGTCATATGTATGTTTTATTTGTACTTTTTGTATTTGCTATGTACGCAGTTTCCCACGTATTTTAAACATTTGTGTCCTTTATAATCATTTTGTTGCATGATTTCTAGTGGGTGCATGATAAACAGGTCTAAGAATTGTCATTTATGCTTTTATATATATATATATATATATATATATATATATATATTCATCTTATTGGAGAAACAAGAACAAAGGGAATAGGAAAAAAAAATAGAAAAAAAAAAAAGTACAGCCCCTTTCTCTCTACATTATTTTGAAAAATAGTTGTTTTATTAGAAAAACATGATTTTTTATAACAAAGTCATAGAGAAACTCATCAAAATCATTATATCCCTCTATTCCAAAGTAAAGATTGTTTTGAAGTTTAAACGGAGGCTTCGAAGGGGTCACATACTTACAATACATCTATTGTATTTCACTTTGAACGTTCCATCAAACCATAGCTAGCTGATAAAAGTTTTCTCAGCCACCAAAAAAAAAAAAAAAAAAAAAAAAAAAAGATAGATAAAAGTTTTCATACCTATTCCTTTTCAGCAATAACATAACATAAGGTGAAGGGATTTTTTTTTCAATTTCATTTCTTTTTTTTAAGAAAAAATCATTTTTCAGTCCTTTTCATTCATAAACATAAAGTAAACTTCACTCTCCCGTATTTTAAAATTTATCTTGATGAAGGCAAAATTTAAAAGCTGCAAGAAACTATTACATTAAAAATATTACTAATTATTACTACCTCCGTCCCAGTTTGCTTGTCATCTATTCCATTTTAGGATGTCTCAAAATATTGTTATGTTTCTAAAAATAAAAATTATTAGTTTACTAATATTCCTATTAATACTCCTACTTTATTTTCAAAACTATTTGAAAAGAAAACTAACTAATATTTTAAAAAATCAATTTAATTGGAGCACCTTTTTAGTTGCTTCATTAAGAATAACTATTTTTTAAAAAACTGATAAATTTATTTAAGAGTAGTTTTGTAAACTTATACATTTTTATAAGGCAAACAAAACAATAAATGATGTTCCCTTAAAAAGTTTGACTTTTCAAACAAAACAAACAAATTTGGACGGATGGAGTAATAATTAGTAATATTTATAATGTAATAGTTTCTTGCAGCTTTTAATAATAATAATAATTATTATTATTATTATTATACCTTGGTCATGTCCCTCTACTCCAATTAACGGTCACCAATATACAAATTCCTATTATTGGTAGGAACACTGAAGTTTTTAATGGTAGCCTCATCCAGCAAACGTTAAAATACTAAAATTACCCTATACTGGTATTCATTTGGTTTTTTGGGGAGTAAGTAATACAGCTAAATGATTTGAGAATATATATATATATATATATAGCAAAAAAGTCATACTTAATTCAGGAAGCACTTCCAAATTACGTCATGGTAGATCTAATTAATTATTAGGATCCGGACAGGCCGCCAATTAGCACTAAAATTTCGTGTTTTGTGATCTTGGAAGGTAGTGATGCTAGATCACAAGGTGTATGAAAGAGACAACAGGCTTGGGATAAGGGACACTTCTGGAGAAATAAACGCCAGCAATGCAGACCTTTATGCGGCGCAGAAAGAGATCTACTTGGGAAAAAAATGCCAAGTCCAAGACAAGCCAAGACCATGGCAGTTCTGGATGATAATGCTAAAGAGTGGCAACACCGACACAACAGCCGCTATATGCCCGATGAATGGTAAGAAAGCAAGGCCATTCCCACCGGAGCCTCGGTTTCCATGCTTCGGTAAAGGGTGCATGAACATGCCATTGATGTTCCATAACTATACAAAAAGCGTTAAAGGGGAAAATGGCAATACACGACTAAGGGGAAGTTTTTATGGGTCGTGGGACTTGGATGCAAATGTTACAAAGGCTGTTACTAAAAATGACACTTCATACTATTCTGTGACTTGGGAGAAGGAACTTAGAAAAGGAAGCTGGGTTTTTCATCATTTGTTGAAGACATCGTCAAAGTATCCATGGTTAATGATATACTTAAGGTCGGATGCCACAACGGGATTCTCCGGAGGATATCATTATCAGACAAGGGGAATGTCAAAAATAGTAAGTTTAATCTTTTCCCACACAAAAATAAAAAATAAAAAATAAAAATCTTACATTATTAGCGTACAAAAGGCCAATTATCAATCATTAAATACTAGAAGAAAAAAATTCTTTAAAAAAAATAAATAATCACAATCATTATGTTTATGGATAAATTTATTACATTGTTTCTTTCAGATACCAAAATCTCCCAATTTCAAAGTTAGATTCACACTTGACATAAAGCAAGGAGGGGGTGAAAAGAGCCAATTTTACCTCATGGACATTGGGAGTTGTTGGAAGAACAATGGAAAACCCTGCAATGGGGATGTGACCACAGACGTGACTCGATACAGCGAGATGATCATAAACCCTAGTACCCAACCATGGTGCAAGCCAAATAATCTACAACTTTGCCCTCCATACCACACTCTTCCAAATGGGACTCGCATCCATCGAACAGACAATGCTAACTTCCCTTATAATGCATATCACCTACACTGCTCTCCAGGGAACGCCCAACATCTTGAGGAGCCCTACGACTTATGTGATGCATATAGCAATCCTCAACCTCAAGAGATTTTGCAAATTTTACCTCACCCGGTTTGGGGGGACTATGGATATCCAACAAAGAAGGGTGAGGGTTGGATTGGGGATTCGAGGACTTGGGAGCTTGATGTTGGAAGGTTGTCTCGAGATCTTTATTTCTATCAGGTACGTTAATTAGTTTCTATGCATGCATGATATTTTAGTCAGGCACAATCTCCATGTTGTATTAATTAAGTGGAGAGCAATACTGTAGACATAACTTTTTTCGTAACCTTCTTTTTTTTAAGAACTTTTGAAGTTAGTAAGTTATAATTGAAGTATGTTAAGACTGTTATAACTCCATTAGCATTTTGTTGTATTTTCAACAGAAATGTCTACGGTTCAAACCCCCCTCCCCTCTCTCTCCCCATTGCAACTATGAAATTATCAACAAAAAATAAATAAATAAATAATTATGATTGGAATAATATAAATTTCTTATGGCTCTACCATGGGACCATCCACCACTAATATTACTTTTATTTAAATAATAAAAAAAGTACTACTTTTGTTATACAATAATTATAACAAATCCTGTAAGCAGTGTGAAAAAATTTATCCGCATATTTAGTGAGTGTTTGGATTGGAATTATTTGCGTTTGCATTTTGTGTTTTTTTTTTTTTTTTTTTTTTTTCCTTCTCACACGTTTCAGCTTTTTTAGGAGACAAAAATCATTGTTCAAGGACTATTCATCACTGTTCACGCACTGTTCACGGGACCCCAGCCACTTTATTTAGAAATATATATATATATATATATATATATATATTAAAAATGGGTCACATGGTACTATTCACACATTTAAAAATTATTTTGCTATAGTATTTTCAGTTTTCAGTTTTCAGTTTTAGCAAAAATAAATTGTATCTAAATGAACCCTTAATGTCAATCAAAAGTCAAGAATAGCACTCGCTAGTAGCTAGCTACCACTAGACGTCTAGAACTTTAGGCGTATTAATCAAAATCTTATTGTCCAAAACAAAATGGTTATTTCATTATTTCTTAGTTGCTTTGCTTGCACTAGTTAATTCTTATTACTGTTATTACATTACAAGCTACAACATAAGAAGCATGGTATTTTTGCTAAAATCCAGGATCCAGGTACTGTGCCTGTGGCAAGGTATTGGCCATCGATTGACTTAGGGACAGAAATATACATTAGCGGCAATGAAGTTGCCGAATGGACAGTTAGCGACTTCAACATCATCTTACCTTGATGACACTAAGCTTTGCTCGATTTGTTTCAGCATTAATGTTTTCTAGAAAATTAAGCATTTTTTAGAAAACTATCTTATTTCCGGTATTTGGTAACAGCTCTGAAAATGAACATGAGAACATTTTCTGGTGTTTGAATGCACAAAATTTTGTAACATTTCTTGTATAATTTAAAACATGTATATATATATATAACATGTGTATTATGTAAACCTACATAATGTAATCAAAATAAATAAATAAATAAATAAATAACCAAGAATGAACTTGGCTTCAAACTAAAATTTTGACAACAGATATAATCAAAATTAGTTGTCCAGCTCTTATGATCTCAAACACTCATCTTGCTCATATAAATATATATATATATATATATATATATATATATATATATATATTGTTGGAAAATCTGGTTTTGCATCTCATACAAAACACACAACGAAAGAAACAAACACGGATCTACTTCATTCATGAGAGATAACATGTAACCTTGAATTCTAGAACAAAGAATAAAAAGCATACCTTGATGTAGTGAAATTCAAAACCAAGACTTGAGAATACCTCGAATCTTCATCTCAATTCCACACGATGCCCAAGAAGTGTGGTCTCTCAATTAGTTTACATGTATATGTTAAGGGAGAATAAGAGAGTGGCTTACACTCACATACACACCATTTCCATCATCTAATATCTGAAAATTCTGTATGTTTCTTTCCTTATACATAACTGATTATCTAATTGAGCTAGCCTTTTGAGCCTGCCTAATTGGGCTTTAGTCTGTGGCTTAAGATGGGACCAAATGGAACAAATAAGACTCTAACTCCAATGGGCCTTAGGCTTTTCTGTCAACTTTTGACAAGTTCAAAGTTGCCATTAATTATATTTAATACCACTATATAAATATAATTGCACTCTAGGCCTTATTAATAAATTATATCCCAAGACTCTAATGATATCATTTGACCCCTTCATGAAATATCCATAGTGAACAAAGTCATAATGAATTGTCACTTTATAAACAACTATTTTATTCTTGAGTACCCGGTTTAATCTTTTAGTTATGCACATTTATTGAAATCCGATTTTAATAAATATAAACTTTAGTAACTCCTTGCTAAAGTGGGCGCCTTGAATAACCAGTTCCCATTAAACTTATCTCAAGGGGATATTTCATGTCTCTATAAAAAAAGATTATGGATTTCATCTTAAGAATATGTGTTCCCTCAACACTACGTGTGGTTACCTAACATACTGAGGTTTTGACCGTGAATATTAGATCTCACTCCTGATATATAAAAGTAACCTACATTTCATGATCGGGTTCACTATCCTCTCAGGATTAAGAGTCTATGAAATTAGAAGTCGTGAGATTAATTATTCAGGTGATAGTTGTTGATTGAATAATTAATCTCACAGCGGTCTAGTTCAATATGCCTTAACTCTTAAGACACATCAACTAGAAGTCTCCACTTCCATGATCAAGACAAACCATCTTAGTTGATGTGTTATAGTCTTTGCAAATGAAACGCCCAATTTCATCACCGACTATGAACTATATTTTGAGTTTACAAGGAACTTGTGATTTATATCTTTTGTGACTAAATCACATACAATGCATCTCAAGAACTATGATAATGTCCCATTAGTTCATAAATAAATTGTCTCATATAATTAAACAATTTAATTATTTATGGTATGCCAATAAATTGGATTTTAAGGCATAAATCCCAACAATCTTCCACTTGCCCTCAAAGACAATTTACCATATATCCAACACTTATTTCCCTTTAGAGTAATTCATAGTCGCTCTAAGGCAAGGTTTGGAAACAAGTTTCAGCCAGATTTATTGCATAAATTATCTTTTCTACTATTACATCTCACGTATTCATATCTCTCTAATGAGATATTACTTACGCTTAATGTGTATCTTCACCACCTAGGATGAACACATGTCTTGAAGTCCAACTTCATGAATCACAATCAAACTACAAGTCAGTATTTGTACAACCAGTAACCATCAAATCCTCTCTTTGGTGGACAAGCATATAATCCCTCATTCTCCTAAGATATTTGAGTATATGTTGTACTCCCACTAAATTAAGTGATCTGTGATTCAATTCATATTTGCTTACCATGCCCACCACAAAATAGATATTTAGCCTAGTATATAGCATAGCATAAAGACTTCCTATTGATAAGGTATAAGGAACGATCTTAATATGCTCTTCCTTTTATATGTCTTAGGTCTATAGTCCTTTATAAAGGAACTTCAAACTTAAAAGGAAAGAATCCTTTCTTGAAGTATTACATGCTATACTTGGCTAGAATCTAATCTATTTAAGCAATTTGAGATAGACATCCTAATTTATGAATTTTAACAAAGTTTAATTCTTAGGATGTGACTAGTCTTTCCCAAGTACTTTATATCAAACAGGACTAGACAACAAAAAACTCCATTGATGACAATGTACGTTTTTAGACCCCATAAAACACAAGTTGTTTAACCTAATTATTTAGCCAAGTGATTACTTAGATAAATTATTCAAATCTAGGTTAACACAATCAAATCATATCATGTAAATAATGCAGAAATATCAAGAATACACGATATGATAACCCAAGAAAACCAAACCAATAAAAAACCTGATGAGGATTTAACCTAGCTATCCACAAGGTAAAATAGATCCACTACGAAAGAATTGAAGTTTTTACAACAGAACTTAGACCACTAACATCCTATTGCTACCTCGTTTAGAAAACTTACTACCACGACCACGTGACAGCTCCAAATCCACGAACTACTTCTTTCCTTGATCCACTGCAACCACAAGTACTCCCACTTGTGACTTTGAGACTCCACTCAAAGGTTTCAGATCTTCTTTAAATTCTTTATGCAACAATTGAAACGATCACCAAGTTCTTGACATAAATCTTGATCTTGATAATCCTAAGTGTGTATGAAGGTAAACACCTCTAGATCTCACAAGATGTCACGCCCCAAACCCCAAAGGGTCCAAAGCATGAGAAAGACGTCTCAAAGTACCTATAGATTTTTCTTTTTTGACAATCCAATCCACATAAATCATATCAAGTACCAACATCAAGAATTACCATAATAATTCCATTGAATATACTCTCAAAGTAAGTCAGAACTCTAAGCAAGTCAGAACTCTAAGCAATAATTACAAAGACCATTGGCCACAAAAGAATAGAGGTCTAAATAAATAATTACATATCATCAGCTTGTCCCATCAATGGGAATAAAGTCACAACCACTATAATATACAAAAGAATGAGTCAAGCCTATTCTAAGATGTACATCATCTAATATCACCATTACAAAAGTTCAGCCTCCATCAATAGTTTGTCTAACTACTGTTAGCCAATAAAAAGCTATCTCAAAAGATTGTTGTCTACTCTGAAATGTTTATAAAATAATGGAATGAAACAGAGCCCAGTAAGTAGCATAATTAATAGAAGTGAGGGAAATGCAAGTTTCATTTTTAATAATAATAATATGATATGACAAGAATGATTGAATAATGAAATACAAAGTTTATCAAAGTAAATACCTTGAAACTATATACTATAATCTATGAGCATCAACAATATAATTTCCAAAGCCATAATATCTAACATAAGGTAAATTATCACAAATATACCACACTACCACATAGACCGGTCAGGGGATCCACCCATTCACAGCTGGCATGTTATTGTCCTCTCTAGTATGCAGACTCTTGGCCCCATAGACAACAGCCTCACGCATACCCTCAAGATTTTTCTCTCCCCCCATGGGTAGCAGGGAAGAACGCATCATCCAAAGTGAAAAGGCACTGACCTAGATCTGATTCTATTGTCACAAAGACTATGAAAACCAAATCGGGTGATCACCAGGAAATCACACATGGCATGGTGTTAAAACCACATAAAGCTCACATGTTACATATACTTTGAAACACATAGTTTATATCTAGGTAATTTCAAAAAACCCTTAAATAATCTAACTTCCACAAAGTTTGTAAGGTTTTCAACTTCTTTCTTGTCAAGATATTTTCTATCAATTTCCCACATAACAAGACAAGATAAGCATTTTTAAATTTTATAATATACCAAAAAATCCATGATTTCCTTATCAAAGATTAAATAAAAGATGCTCATTTTTCCATATTAACAATTCATGCATTTCTTCAAATGCAATACCAAATATGATGCATTTTCATATATAATCATATATATATTAAGGTTACGACACAATAGTTTCTAGGAAAATATAGTTTCCATAGGTAATTTCCAAAAGCATGTCTAACCCAAAAACAATATTTATGCAACATGGTTATTTTTTAAAAATCCCATTAAAAAGCTACTTACCTCGCAACCGCAAAAGCCTAATTCTCCAAGCTCCAATGAGAGTAGCTAGAACCTAAACAATATCAAGTAAACCTATCATAATAAGCATAGGGCTTGAAATTGTATCTAGCTACAATTTAGGAATTGCCAAATGAGCACTTAATTAGGCAAGCCTAGTATTTAACCTCATCAATAATAATATATTCCACTTCCAAAGTTTCTCAACAAATTGATTCACAAGGCATAAACTCCAATTTATAAAGTTAACCCATTTAATATCATCTCCAACATCATGACTAGCTTCCATAAAATTTACACTACATCATTAAGTGACCCATGAAAGCAAAATCAAAATATCCTCCAAGACAAGAAATTTAGAACTTCAACTAACTCCAAATAAACCCAATGGCAATGGAAAAATTAGATTTACCAACCACTACATGTTACAACTCAAAACCCCAAAATTTTCCACCATACATAAACCTTAAGTAGTCATCATTAGCACAAACCTTATACCCACTGATCAAATAATTCCACCAATACAAAACCCATTCATATAAACACATAAATATCACTTCCAATGCTCATAAATCACACGAGTAACATTATTGAAACTTAAATGAAAATAACCTCCAGCAAAAGTGTAAAACCCACCAAAAGATTAGAAATTTTTACCTCCAAGAAAAGATGTGAAGGGGCATATAGGTTCTCAAGAATTTTCCAGTGATCTTGCTAGAAAATGATGGTGGAAATGATGGTGGTGGTGGTGGTGTGGAAGTACCGGTGAGAGAGGATATAAAAGTAGAGAGGAGTGTCTCGAAAAGAAAAGAAAGAAAAGAAAATAAGAAGAAGGGATGGCCGGCCAAGTGATGAAGTGGTAGAGTGAGATGAGTGGTGGGTAGTGAATGGGTAGGTGGGGCACGTGTGGTCCCAAAAATATCTCACCTTACACTTTTTTTTTTAACTGACCAGGACGTTACACAAGAGATTCAACACACAGCACATCAAAGACCTCTAAAACATAGATAGGGTTTTTCCTTCTATACTTGGAGTAAAATATATAACCCAACATATCAAACTGGGCTTAGGCTGAGTTGGAAAAATCTGCAAAAAAATTCATCTGCACGAGGTTCGATCGATTGAGCCTAATTTTCGATCAATCGAGCCTTGCAGATTTAGCCAATAAATCCTGCAATTCACTTGATTCCAACTTTACAAATAAACACACTTTGAGCAGCTGAAATCTAGACTCTATGTTTTGATCATGGTTTGCCAACACATTACAAATTGAAGTTCTAATACATTTAATTCCTAAAGTCATAGAACCTTGCAGACAATAACTCTACATCATTCTAAATGATTTGAATGTCATTAACATACAACTTAATTGCTTGATCAAAGACGATATTTTATGTTTCAAATGCTTGCTTTAGTCCATAATTGGACTTTAAGCAACTTGCATACTAAACACTACTGGTTCTTTGCCATGAACAAGTCTAGTTATATCATATAGATGTCTTCCTCAAGATTGCTACTAAAAGAAACTTTCTTGATATCCATTGCCATATTTCATCCAAATGAAATATAATGAATAAGAGAATCTAGATAGAGTCAAACTTGAATATTGGTGAAAAAATCTTTTCATAGTCAAACCATTTCTTTCTTAATAAATATTTTTGCCACTAATCTTGACTTTGAAGGTTTGCACCTTCAAATCTATCAATCTCTTTTTCTTGTAGACCTATTTGAAAACAATAGGCTTAATGCCACTGGGCACCTCTACAAGTTCTATACTTTAAATAGAAACTAATTCTATTCACATAACCTTGATCTAGTAATCCATATTCATTTCATCTATTGCCTTTATGTAGGACCGAGGATCAAATTCATATCCTTGTGGAATGACTTCAAAAGTTTATTCCAAAAGTATGAATTTATTTGGTAATTGACAATCCTCCCACTACGATATTGTACCGGTGTAATAGTTATCTACAAAATAATGTCTTGTGATGTATCTAATACAACCATCTCATTTCTAAATGTATTTTATAGTTATCCTACAACAAATTCTGACATTTTTCTTCTAGAACAATCTACCTTTAAAAGAGCCATTTTCCTCCTTTATGTATGCACTGACTTAAAAAAGTCATTGGAACTTCATTCCTTTACAAAAAAGGAGCCCTAGATCATATTATTCTCTAAAAAAGAATTCATAGACTGGGAATCTAAAAAAAATAATGGTTCTAAAAGCCCATCTTTCACCAATCTTGAATATCATTTAGATTAATAAGATCTAGACATAAGTGCCAAAACATACAATACCAAAGGATGGAAACCTTCTCTTTAAAAAGTAAAACATGTAAATTTCCATCTACAAAACAATCGTGGACAACGCTTAACTTTACCAAAACAGAAACACTTTCCTTTTGGTCATACTTTTGAGTCTAATTTCCTTTTGGCAACTACTAGGGCAACTAGCTTGTCCAACTGTTTGGCATTATAATTCCTTTTCTTATCACCCTTACCTTTTGGTTTAGGCTAAGAATTTGAATTAAATAATATTGATCCTAGCCTTAGCTCTTAAGATGTCTTTCATTGTGTAGAACTCACTTATCAACTCATATAATATAAAAAGAATTTATTTTCAAAACAGTCTGAATTGATCAAATGATTCTAATAAGGACTTGTGTATCATATCCATATGAGATTAACATTTAATCTTTAGATCCAAGAATTCCAATTCATTTAAAAATTGAAATATTTTCATAAAATGATATAGAATTGGAACTCCTTCAACCTTTTCTTAGCACTCAATATGAACCATACCAAACATCTCATTTAGGCTTAATATTAAGTCTAAGTCTAGTGCTAACTCTTGCATCTCATGCTGTAGCACAATTGAGATAGAAGCCAATGTAACATTTTAACATTTCAATGGAGACTTTGATCACATCATAAGCCATCTTCCATAAATGCATTATGTATAGGAAATTATGACAATGCTTAATTGAAACATATTCATGTACTTCAGCTCCTTTAAGCACCATGTCCTGTTAGGACATATGTGAATCATGTTAGGAACATATGTCATCAAGAATTAGCTAATCCTTTGACCAAACGCACTTTACTTGTAATTGGGTAGATCTAGGATGTGTTTAATACTTCAATGAACAAGAGTTCAAGTCCAAGTGTTAAAGCCATGCAAATCTGTCCAAGAATCTAGTGAAGAAGTGCTGTATTTCAAAGCTCGACAGCTAGTTCGACAAATAGCATCTATCGAGGTTTAAAAGGGATCTTTAGCCCGATACTCGACAGCTACTCGATAGATAACCTATCTATCGAGATTTACTAAAATCAGTTTTTCAGATCTGATTTCACCACAAATCCGTGTATACATGTTTACGCTTTCTTTTCTCACAACCCTAAACATATATAAGGATCATTTTAAGGGCCGTCACAGCTGATGAAGGTGGATGCAACTTAATGCAAAAGTTTTTCACAAGCATATTATGACCAGAGATATATACCCTAGTTCATCTTTCTCTTGAAAAAGCTGTTGCATTTGTGCACCGTAAGGTTTTGTAATCAAGGAGTTTTGTGATCTTCATCAGGTTGATGAAATGAAGAACTTTGCAACCAACATCCTTCTCAAGTTGGTGGTTAGTCATGTACTTGGATCCGTGCATCGATTGGTTAGTCATGTACTAGGAGCCATGCATTGAAAAGGAGAGATTGTCACTACAGAACAAGTCCAATTGGATATTAGGGTAAGGGTTCAACTGTAGGTTGGTATAAGGTACTGAGATTCCTTTATTTGTAACTGCTTGTTGTGATAATAATGGATTCTCAAGAATGGTGACCTTAAAATCACCCGGTGGGGTTTTACCTTGGAGGTTTTCCCCATTCATAAACAAATCATCGTGTCAACTTTATTTTCTGCTACATATTAACTTAGTTGGTGATTTTTTTGTGCTACCACGAATATTGCATGTTAATTGAATTAATTAATGAACTTGGCTAATTAATTGGTTAATTTATCATAAAGGGTCAATACATTTCTGGCCTATCAAGTGGTATCAGAGCAGGCACACTCTGATTAAGGTTAATCTTTGCTATGTGATCCATTGACCCTTGTTGTTATGGATAGAGGACAATCATTGATTATACCTCATTTATTTGATGGCACTAACTATGCATATTGAAAAGTACGCATGAGAGCTTTCTTGTAGTCATTAGATAAAAAAAGTGTGGCAAGCTATGGAGATAGGTTGGACCAAGCCAAAGGAAGCGTCGGTCGATTGGGATGATGCTAAGATCAAGGCGGCTAACTTCAACAGTAGGGCATTGAATGCTTTATTCAATGCGGTCATGAATAAGGAGTCTAAGAAGATATTCTCTACTGAAACTGCCAAGGAAGCATGGACCATCCTCCAAACAACCTATGAAGGAACCAAGTCTGTCAAGGATTCGAAACTTCAGAGACTTACTACAAACTTTGAAGAGATCAAGATGGAGGAGGATGAGTCGTTCGATGAGTTCTATGCCAAGCTCAAGGACATAGTGAACTCAATCTTTAATCTTAGGGAAATCATTCCCAAACCCAAGGTTGTTAGAAAGGTGTTTAGATCTCTACCCAAGAGATTTCATGCCAAGATCACAGCAATTGAGGAATTAAAGGATATTGACAAAATTCATTTGACAGAATTGGTTGGCAATCTGCAGACCTATGAGTTGGGGTTGACAAAGATTGGGAAATCAAGTAAGGGAAAGAACATGGCACTGAAGGCCAAGAGCAATGACACAAATGAGTCTTCAAAAGATGAAGATTCTAAAATGAAATCCTACATTACAAGGAAATTCAAAAAGTTTATGAAGAATGCCAAAGCTAAAGGATTTGACAAAGATCGCAAGTAGTCCAGTTTGTCTCAATTCAAAAGCCAAGACAAAAGGAAGGAGGATGCTAGGGATGGCGGTCAATACACTATTCCCTTAGGACCAAAGTTCTTTAGGTGTCAAGGTTTTGGACACATGAAACAAGAGTGCCCAACTTATCTCAAGACCATTGGGAAAAGCAAAGCCCTTGCTGCTACTTTGAGTGACACCGAACCTGAGGATGATTCGGACAATGAGGATGATGGAATCTTGAATGCCTTCACTGCCACTCTAGATCCTACTGAGGGGATTGTTGAAGAAGTGGATGAAGAAGAGGACTTGGTGGAGTCTAAGTTTGAAAAGATGGATGAGCAAGATGACATCCACACAGCCTATGCAATATTATACAAAGTCTCAGAAAAGCATGAGAAGTTGTATAGGTTGGCCACCAAAAAGCTCAGTGATGTGGAGCTTGAACAAGAAGAAATCTCCATGAAGTTTGATGAAGCAAATCAGACGATTGGAGCACTAGGGTTTGAGAATAATTTCTTGGCAGAGAAGACCAAGAAGCTTGAAGCGGAGCTATTTCAAGTCAGAGCTCAGCTGGAGAGGACTTCAAGTGCAAAGCTTGATGAGATGCTCAGCTTTCAAAAATTTGCTTCTAATCGAACTATTTTAGGGTATGATTTCTCTTCTCCTAGTATTGCTTCTACTAGTACTACTATTTTTATTTCACCTACTAATAATGTTGAATCTGAGAACAATGATGATAAAACTGCTTTAGCTAATGACAACATAGACAAAGGTAAATCTATCTTATGAGCAACCCCTAAGCTTGATAAGAAAGAGACTAAAAACTCTAGGGCTAAGAAGGGAAATACTCAAAAGTCTAAATAGAAGAAGCAACATCTCTGTCATCACTGTGGAGCTATTGGGATTTATGCCCTAAAATCCAATTTATTGGCATGCCATAAATAATTAAATTGTTTAATTATATGAGACAATTTATAAGTGAACTAATGGGACATTATCATAGTCCTTAAGATGCATTGTATGTGATTTATGTGATTTAGTCACAGAAGATATAAATCACAAGTTCCTTGTAAACTTAAAATATAGTTCGGAGTTGGTGATGAAATTGGGTGTTTCATCTACGAAGACTATAACACATTAACTAAGATGGTTTGTCTAGATCATGGAAGTGGAGACTCCCAATTGATGTGTTGATGTGTCTTAAGAGTTAAGACATATTGAATTGGACCACTGTGAGATTAATTATTCAATCAACAACTGTCACTAGAATAATTAATCTCATGACTTCTAATTTCATAGTCTCTCAATCCTGAGAGGATAGTGAACCCAATCATGAAATGTAGGTTACTTTGATATATCAAGAGTGATATCTAATATTCACGGTCAAAACCTCAGTATGTTGGATAACCACACGTAGTGTTAAAGGAACACATATTCTCAAGATGGAACCCATAATCTCTTTTTATAGAGAAACGAAATATCCCCTTGAGATAAGTTTAATGAGAACTAGTTATTTAGGGTGCCCACTTTAGTAACGAGTTACTAAATCTTATATTTATTGAAATCAAATTTCAATAAATTTGAATAACTAAAAGGTTAAATCGGGTACTCAAGGATAAAACAGTTATTTACAAAGTGACAGTTCATTATGATTTTGTTCACTATGGATATTTCATGGAGGGGTCAAATGATATCATTAGAGTCTTGGGATATAATTTATTAATAAGGCCTAGAGTGCAATTATATTTATATAGTGGTATTAAATATAATTAATGGTAACTTTGGACTTGTCTAGAGTTGACAGAAAAGCTCAAGGACCATTGGAGCTATAGTCTTATTTGTTCCCTTTGGTCCCATCTCAAGCCAAAAACTAAAGCCTAATTAGGCAGGCTCAAAAGGCTAACCCAATTAGATAATCAGTTTTTATTTAATAAGAGTTATTAAATAAAGTAACTACTAAGGTAGTTAGAATGTACGTATGATGAAAAGAAAAGAAAATAGGTTTTCTCCAAGGAGAAGAATAAGGATTTTTCTTTGAGAATCTACGTACAAAAAGACTAATTGAGAGACCACTCTTCTTAGGCACCATGTGGAATTGAGATGAAGATTAAAGGTATTCTCAAGTCTTGACTTTGAATTTCACTACATCAAGGTACGCTTTCTATTCTTTGTTCTAGAATTTAAGGTTACATGTTATCTCTCATGAATGAAGCAGATCCATGTTTGTTGCTTCCGCTGTGTGTTTTGTATGAGATGCAAAACCAGATTTTCCAACAATTGGTATCAGAGCGGTCTTCAATATCATGCTTGTATAACATGTAATTGAATTTTTAGAATCAAAGAAAATAGTTTTCTTGGTGATTTAATTTTCTGCAGTAAAATTTCGACATAATTTTGTTTTGAACTATTGTTCGTTAAAACCAGATGCCGTGTGTTTCTAATCTTTGCATTAAAGTTGAACACGTTGGATAAGAATTGCTATGTTTCTTATCAACGTAGATCGTCAAGATGGGTATACAGTTATTAGAAAGGATATACACATGACACCGTTGGTTACCTGTTTTTTTTTTTTTTTTTGAGAAAGAAAAAATGGAGGTGCTTGTGGTTATATTTAACCCCCGGGCAGGGCGCCAGGTGGCAGCCGATAGAATATGGAGCCTTTCGTACCCGAAACTACCTTTACCAGCCTGTGTGGGGGGTCAACCCCACTAAGGATGCCCACCAAACAAAAGCCTGCTGGCAACGGGACTCGAACCTAGGTGGGTTAGACGAAGCGTTCGAACCTTACCAGCTGAGCCAAGCCCTCGTTGGCCGTTGGTTACCTGTTTGATTGCACTTTATCTATATATATAGAATAACGGTTTGACTTCTTTTCTTTATGTTACATTAATATTGTATCAATGAGTTCATTTATCTTTTGATGTTTAACGTTCTTTCATTGATATTGTTTATTAATATACATATGTGAATTCATGTGAGTATACAAGTCCAAATTATAGATTTTCACATGATGTTCCTTTCGAAATTGGTTCTTGGTGTTTTGTATATGCATGATGTTACATTGAGAAAGATAACTATGTATACATACAAGGAATTCTCATTTTCAGTTTTAATACAAATTGCTGATAAAGATACTCTCATGTTAACGGTTATGAAATTTATTCCTAATGAGATTAGGATTAGATTTTCAAGGTTTCTAGCATTATTATAGTTCTTGATCTTAAAAACCTTAATGTTTGATCTGTGAATCTTCATTCATAAAATCAAAAAGTGTTTTGATGGAAAATAGCAAAAACATCAAAAACAGTTACTAGAAAATTCTAAGAAAAATTTTAGTTTTACGAGTTTCGATCGAATGAGAATTCCTTTCGATCAATCGAATGTTCTTTTCAATTGATCGAAGAGGAATCGAGAACCGATTGATTCGGGCAGAAACTCCATGATGAAATTCTTCATTGTCTCAATTGACCGAGAATTCCTTTCAACCGATCGAATGTTGATTTCAATAGATTGAACAAGAATTGGGAATCAATCGAACGAGGTAGAGCCTTTGTGATGAATTTCTTCATTTTTCAATCGATCGAGTAATATGTTCGACCAATCGAAGGCACTGAATTTTGAATTTTCACTTGTTTTTGGACTAAGTGTTAAAACTTTGATAAAAAGCAAGGCTATGTAATTAATTTTATAGTCCTTAAAAGTTAAGGAAATTCATTAATCATTATCTAACTAAAAGACCTAATGAGATCAAAGATATTAGTTAAATAGAACTCTTACTCTTTATTTGTTTAGGACCTCTTTTTTTTTTTAAGAAACATTCTAATGAGATTAGAATTGTTGTATGATTAAAAGTCCTTAATTTATTTTAATTAGAGGTTTTAATGAGATTAAAATTCTAATTAAAGTTATGTAGTTTCTAATGAGATTAGAATACTTTACCAAGTAAATTAAGGATAGAGTACTATATAACTAATTTTTGATTCATTAGTGTTTAAGGAATCCTAAATAGTTTAGGACATCCATTTTAGTTAGGGATTCTAATGAGATTAGAGTCTTCAACAAGTGCAAGGTTATTAGTTGTGATGGGATCACAATTATTTAAGAAAAACCTAAATAATGAGTGGAAGTGCTGAAATAACCCTTTTGTTAAGTTTCTTGTAATGTGAATAGATACTTTGTCTTGATTTCGAGTCTTGCATTCCATGCAGAGGGTATTTACTTCATGGATTACATGATTAAACTTCTTTGTGATTGCACGAATGTTTGTTACGCTATTGTGACGTGACTTAGTAACATCACATCGAATTTAAATAATTAAACGCATTTGATGTGTAGGGTTAAAATTGTGATAAGATCACAATGATTTCAAGACAATCCACTTGTATTAAAATTTCTAGTGGGAGAGAGATACAAGGGTTGGATTTCATGGCCTCCATTATCAGTTCATAGTAGTGTGGGTAAGCACTTCATCTTGGCATATATGCCTCGCGGTCCCAAAGGAGGGTGTTTACTTCATAATACTACAAGATTGAACTTACCCGTTTAAAGTGGTGTGAACAAGCACCTCGTCTTGGCGTATATGCCTCATGATCCCAGAGGAGGGTGTTTTTATTCATGGTACTACAAGTTTAAACACTATAAGGGAGATGAAATGTGGCTACGCATGATTCTAAATAATGGTGTACACTAGACTGAGTGTAATGTTAACCTCCCAAAGGAGCTATGTCATGGTTACTTAGAGGCTAAAGTTAATACAGCATATTATTAGTGTTTAATAAGAGTTATCGTGATAGCACTAATAATGAGAATAATTCTCAATCAATCATGGTGTTTATAATATATTTGCTACCGAGGAATTATAGATATGGATTGGGTTATCGTTGCACCTAATATAATATGTTTTTATGGGTTCCGTATTATATGGTAGTGGTTACCAAATATAATGTCCTGGTATTTAAGTTCACAATCTCAAAATAAAGTTATCATAAATTTTTATTCTCTAACTACTATTTTAATAGAATCACATTAACTAAGAAATAATTTTGGACATGGTGCTTAAAGGAGCTGAAGTACATATTTATGTTTTGATTCAGCATTGTCATAATTTCCTATACATGATGCATTTATAGAAGATAGCTTATGATGTGATCATAGCCTCCATTGAAATGCTAAAATGTTACATCGGCTTCTATCTCAATTGTGCTGCAGCATGAGATGTAAGAGTTAGTACTAGACTTAGACTTTATATTAAGTCTAAATGAGATGTTTGGTATGAATGATATTGAGCGCTAAGAAAGGCTTAAGGAGTTCCAATTTTATATCATTTTATGAAAATGTTTTATTTTTAAAATGAATTGGAATTCTTGGATGTAGAGATTAAATGCTAATCTCATATGGATATGATCCACAAGTGCTTGTTAGAATCATTTGATCAATTCAGATTGTTTTGGAAATAAATAAATTATTTTTATATTATCTAAATTGATGAGTTAGTTCTACACAACGGAAGACATCCTAAAAGCTAAGGCTAGGATCTATATGATTTAATTCAAATTCTTAACCTGAATCGAAAGGTAAAGGTGGTAATAAGAGGAATTATAATACCAAACAATTGGACAAGCTAGTTGCCCTAGTAGTTGCCAAAAGGAAATTAGACTTAAAAGTATGAACAAAAGGATAACGTTTCCATTTTGGTAAAGTTAAGCATTGTCCATGATTGTTTTCTAGATGGAAATTTACATGTTTTACTTTTTAAAGAGAAAGTTTCCATCCTTTGGTATTGTATGTTTTGGTACTTATGTCTAGATCTTATTAATCTAAATGATATTCAAGATTGATGAAAGATGGGCTTTTAAAACCACTATTTAGTTATATTCCCAGTCTATGAATTCTAGTTAGAGGATAATATGATCTAGAGCTCCCTTTTGTAAAGGAATAAAGTTCCAATGACTTCTTTAAGTCAGTGCATACATAAAGGAGGAATAGGGCTCTTTTAAAGGTAGAATGTTCTAGAAGAAAAATGTCAGAATTTTGTTGTAGGACAACTATAAAATACATTTAGAAATGAGATGGTTGTATTAGATACACCACAAGACATTATTCTGTAGATAACTATTACACAGGTACAATATCGTAGTGGGAGGATTATCAATTACCAAATAAATTCATACTTTAGGGATAAAATTTTGAAGTCATTCCACAAGGATATGAATTTGATCCTCGGTCCTACGTAAAGGCCATAGATGATATGAATATGGATTACTGGATCAAGGTTATGTGAATAAAATTAAATTCTATTTAAAGTCTAGAGCTTGTAGAGGCGCCTAATGGCATTAAGCCTATTGTTTTCAAATAGGTCTACAAGTAAATGAGATTGAAAAATTTGAAGGTGCAAACCTTCAACGTCAAGACTAATGGCGAAAAGATTTATTCAAAAAGAAATGGTTCGACTATGAAAAGAGTTTTTCACCAATAGTCAAGTTTGACTCTATCAAGATTCTCTTATTCATTATATTTCATTTGGATGAAATATGGCAATGGATATCAAGCAAGCTTTTTTAACTAGCAATCTTGAGGAAAACATCTATATGATATAACTAGACTTGTTCGTAGCAAAGAACTAGTAGTGTTTAGTATGCAAGTTGCTTAAAGTCCATTTATGGACTAAAGCAAGCATCTGAATCATAAATATCATCTTTGATCAAGTAATCAAGTTGTTTGATTTTGATCAAGTATTAAAAGGCCTTATGTGTGTAAAAGCTATAGAGAATAATAAATTTCTTAATGTTTGTTGTTTAGTTCAGTTTGATATAAAGTACTTGGGAAAGACTAGTCACATCCTAAGAATTAAACTTTGTTAAAATTCAG
The DNA here is from genome assembly GCA_029955455.1 of Quercus agrifolia. Taxonomy (NCBI): domain Eukaryota; kingdom Viridiplantae; phylum Streptophyta; class Magnoliopsida; order Fagales; family Fagaceae; genus Quercus; species Quercus agrifolia. The sequence goes on along the minus strand of JARQAD010000004.1, from coordinate 39,069,365 downwards.
AAATTAGGATGTTGGGTCTATCTCAAACTGCTTAAATAGATTAAATTCTAGCAAGGTATAGCATGCAATACTTCAAAAAGGATTCTTTCCTTTTAAATTTGAAGTTCCATTATATAGGACTATAGTCCTAAGACATATAAAAGGAAGAGCATATTAAGATGGTTCCTTATACCATATCAATAGGAAGTCTTTATGCTATGCTATATACTAGGCTAAATATCTATTTTGTGATGGTAAGCAAATATCAATTGAATCTAAGATTACTTAATTTAGTGGGAGTAAAGCATATACTCAAATATCTTAGGAGAATGAAAGATTATATGCATGTCCACCAAAGTGAGGATTAGATGGTTACTGGTTGTAAAAATACCGACTTGTAGTTTGATTATGATTCATGAAGTTGGACTTCAAGATATGTGTTCATCCTAGGTGGTGAAGATACACATTAAGTTTAAGTATTATCTTATTAGAGAGATATGAGTACGTGATATATAGTAGTAGAAAGATAATTTATGAAATAAATCTGGCTGAAACTTGTTTCCAAACCTTGCATTAGAGTGACTGTGAATTACTCTTAAGGGAAATAAGTGTCAAACATATGGTAAATTGTCTTTGAGGGCAAGTGGGAGATTGTTGGGATTTATGCCCTAAAATCCAATTTATTGGCATGCCATAAATAATTAAATTGTTTAATTATATGAGACAATTTATAAGTGAACTAATGGGACATTACCATAGTCCTTGAGATGCATTGTATGTGATTTATGTGATTTAGTCACAGAAGATATAAATTACAGGTTCCTTGTAAACTCAAAATATAATTCGTAGTCGGTGACGAAATTGGACGTTTCATCTGCGAAGACTATAACACATTAACTAAGATGGTTTGTCTTGATCATGGAAGTGGAGACTTCTAGTTGATGTGTTGATGTGTTTTAAGAGTTAAGACATATTGAACTGGACTGCTGTGAGATTAATTATTCAATCAACAACTGTCACCTGAATAATTAATCTCACGACTTCTAATTTCATTGACTCTCAATCTTGAGAGGATAGTGAAACCAATCATGAAATATAAGTTACTTTGATATATCAGGAGTGAGATCTAATATTTGCGGTCAAAACCTCAGTATGTTAGGTAACCACACATAGTGTTGAGGGAACACATATTCTCAAGATGGAATCTATAATCTCTTTTTATAAAGACACGAAATATCCCATTGTGATAAGTTTAATGGGAACTGGTTATTCAGGGCTCCCACTTTAGTAAAGAGTTACTAAAGTTTATATTTATTGAAATCGGATTTCAATAAATTTGAATAACTAAAAGATTAAACCGGGTACTCAAGGATAAAATAGTTATTTAAAAAGTGACAGTTCATTATGACTTTGTTTACTATGGATATTTCATGTAGGGGTCAAATGATATCATTAGAGTCATGGGATATAATTTATTAATAAGGATTAGAGTGCAATTATATTTATATAGTGGTATTAAATATAATTAATGGTAACTTTGGACTTGTCAAGAGTTAATAGAAAAGCCCAAGGCCCATTGGAGCTAAAGTCTTATTTGTTCCATTTGGTCCCATCTCAAGCCAAAAACTAAAGCCCAATTGGGCAGGCTCAAAAGGCTAACCCAATTAGATAAACAGTTTTTATTTAATAAGAGTTATTAAATAAATTAACTACTAAGGTAGTTAGAATGTACGTATGATGAAAGGAAAAGAAAACAGTATTTCTCTACAAGGAGAAGAAGAAGGATTTTTCTTTGAGAATCTACATACAAAAAGACTGATTGAGAGACCACTCTTCTCAGGCACCATGTGGAATTGAGATGAAGATTAAAGGTATTCTCAAGTCTTGACTTTGAATTTCATTGCATCAAGGTACGCTTTCTATTCTTTGTTCTAGAATTCAAGGTTACATGTTATCTCTCATGAATGAAGTAGATCCATGTTTGTTGCTTCCGCTGTGTATTTTGTATGAGATGCAAAACTAGATTTTCCAACAGGAGCAACTAGACATACTCGACCAAATTGCTATAAGTGGTTAACCACTCAACAAAGCAATTGTATGATCTCATCGGGAAACCAAATTTAGTTTCCATCCTCTTTTGCTCCTCTTGGAGATCTACTCAAAACCCTCATGTTCCTTTCGAACTTGAATGGCTTCAATTCTTCCCCCTCACCACCGGATCAAGGGTTCATCAAACGGAAACGTTCTTCCAAGGTGTGGAAGGAAAAAGGCTCTAATCGATTTAGTCACTTTTTCTCTCTCTCCCTTTCTTGTTTTTGAGTATGCATTACTTGTGTGTTTTGCTTTCTTGTTTTGAGTCAGTCTAGTTTTATGTTTTGCTTTGTTTAACATGTTTTTGTTTATTTGTTTTCAGTTTTGCTTTATTTTGCTTTTCATTAAAAAAAAAAAAATCAGAAAAATACAAAAACAGTATGTGTTTTGTGTACATTGGTACTTGTGTACCTTGGATGGTCATTGAAACAAAATTTTCTAAATTTTGTATCTTTTGTACCTTAGAGAAGCATCTCTATGCACAAATAAGCAAGTGATCATTGTGGCTCGTGGTTGTGATAAGTAAGATTAAGGAATCTCTTGTACTTAACACTTATATCACTCTTTTTGAGGGGTAGGACTAGAAAATCCTAGGAGAAAGGCATAAATAACCATCTCACCACTGTTGCCCACCAACCCTAAAATGACATATGTATGCTTCGGTATAGCAAAAGTGCAATAACGTCATTGGGTATTTCTTCTCTCTCTCTTATATGCCTATGCATGATATGCTTAACATAAGAAAATATGCAAAAAATAAAAATAAAAGCAAAAATAATCAAAATGCTTTATATATGATTGCAAGCGTGTCTTCTAGGAGATGTGGGAGTTATAGGATGTACCTCAAAAGTGATAGTCTCTATCAAGAAGTTATGATTGTGTGTGAGTTAAAGTGATTTTCTCATATCTCAAATTGTCATAACATGTAGACACTTATACAATCTTGCGATGTCTTTCACACACAACACGCAAAAACCATATAATATGGAACCCAAAAACCATACTATACTAGGTGCAACGACAACCTAATCCCGCAATTAATATTCCTTAGCATAGAGTGAATACCAACCACTATGATCAGGCGAGAATTATTCTCATTATTAATGCTATCATGGTAACTCTTACCAAATAAAAATAATTTGTCACTTTTCCTTCAGCCTCTAAGTAATAATGACATAGCTCCTTTGGGAGTTTAACATTGTTAAGACATATGTGATTTGATGTTAGGAACATATGTCAACATTTTATGTTATTGGCTAATCCTTTGACAAAACGCATTTTATGTAATTGGCTAATCCTTTGAGAAAGTGCAGGATTTTAAAGCTCAACAGCTAGCATCTATCGAGGTTTAAAAGCTACTGAAACCCGTGGCTCGACAGCTAGATCGATAGATGCACAAGAGCACAATTGCACAAGTGTGAAGAAAAGTGTAACCGAAAACCTAGTTTGCCCTAGTTCTTCTTTCTCTTGAAGAAGCTGTTGTGTTTTGTACACCAGGGTTTTGTGACCAAGCAACTTCATGATCTTCATCATGTGATGAACAAAAGAACTTTGCAGCCAACATCCTTTTCAAGTTAGTGATCAAGTCGCATACTGGGATCCACACAATTGGTTAGTCACGTACTGGGAGCTATGCATTGAAAGGAGAGATTGTCACTACAGAACAAGTCCAATTGGGTATTGGGGTAAGGGTTCAACTATAGGTTGGTATAAGGTACTGGGATTCCTTTACTTGTAACCACTTGTTTTGATAATAGTGGATTCTCAGGAATGGTGACCTTAAAATCACCCGGTGGGGTTTTTGCCGTGTAGGTTTTCCCCATTCATAAATAAATCATCGTGTCAATTTAATTTCCACTACATACTTATTTTAATTGGTGATTTGTTTGTGTTGCCATGTACATTGCATGTTAATTTGATTAATTAATCAACTTGGCTAATTAATCAATTTATTTATCACAAGGGGTCGATACATTTTTGGCCTATCAAGTGGTATCAGAGTAGGCACACTCTGATTAAGGTTAATCTTTGTTGTGTGATCCATTGACTCTTGTTTGTCATGGATAGAGGACAGTCTCTTACTATACCTTATTTATTTGATGGCACTAACTATGCATACTAGAAAGTACGCATGAGAGCTTTCTTGTAGTCTTTAGATGAGAAAATGCGATAAGCTATGGAGATAGGTTGTACCAAGCCTACGAAAGCGCCAGCCGACTGGGATGATGCTAAGATCAAGGCGGCAAACTTCAACAGCAAGGCATTGAATGCTCTATTCAGTGCAATCACGAATGAGGAGTTCAAGAAGATATCCTTCACTGAAACTGCAAAGGAAGCATGGACCATCCTCCAAACAACCTATTAGGGAACCAAGGCTATCAAGGATTCAAAATTTCAGAGGCTCACTACTAGCTTTGAAAAAATCAAGATGGAGGAGCATGAGTCATTTGATGAGTTCTATGCCAAGCTCAAGGACATAGTGAATTCAGCTTTCAATTTTGGGGAAACCATTCTTGAACCCAAGATTGTGAGAAGGTGCTCAGATCTCTACCCGAGAGATCCAATGCCAAGATCACTACCATTGAGGAATCAAAGGACATTGACAAAATTCCTTTGACTAAGTTGGTTGGAAATCTACAGACCTATGAGTTGGGTTTGACAAGGATTAGGAAATCAAGCAAGAGCAAGAGCATGGCATTGAAGGCCAAGAGCAATGATACCAATGAGTGTTCTGATGATGAAAATTCGAAGATGAAGTCCTACATCACCAGGCAATTCAAGAAGTTTATGAAGAATGTCAATGCAAAGGGTTTCGACAAGGACCGTAGACAGTCGAGTTCTTCTCAGTCAAAGAGCCAAGACAAAGGGAAAAAGGATGCTAGGGATGGCGGTCAGTACACTGTACCCTCAAGACCTAAGTGCTTTGGGTGTCAAGGTTTCGATCATATGAAACAAGAGTGCCCCACTTATCTCAAGACCATCAGGAAAAGCAAGACACTTGCTACTACCTTGCGCAACACTAGGCCTAAGGATGACTCCAATAATAAGGATGATAGAATCCTAAATGCCTTCACTGCCATTGTAAATCCTACTGAGGGGGATTATTAAAGGTGTGGATGAAGAAGAGGAATTGGTGGAGTCTAAATTTGAAAATATGGATGAGCAAGATGACATCCACACAACCTATGCAAAGTTATACAAGGTCTCAGACAAGCATAAGAAGTTATATAGGTTGGCCACCAAGAAGCTTAGTGATGTGGAGCTTGAGCGAGAAGAAATCTCTACAAAGTTTGATAAAGCCAATCAAACTATTGGAGTAATGAGGTTTGAGAATAATTTCTTGGCTGAGAAAACCAAGAAGCTTAAGGCAGAACTGTTCCAAGTCAGAGCTTAACTGGAAAGAACCTTAAGCACTAAGCTCAATGAGATGCTCAATCTTCAGAAATCTGCTTCCGATCGAACGAGTTTAGGGTATGATTTATCCTCTTCTAGTACTGCTTTTACTAGTACTACTATTTTTATTCCTCTTACTAATAATATTGAAACCAAGAAAAATTATGTTAAAAATGAATTAGCTAGTGAGAACGTAGACAAGGGTAAATCTATCTTAGGAGAACCCTCTAAGCTTGATAAGAAAGAGATTAAGAACCCTAGGACTAAGAGGGGAAACTCTCAAAAGCCTAAGCAGAAAAGGCAGCATTTCTGTCATCATTATGGCGCAGCTAGACATACTCGACCTAATTGCTACAAGTGGTTAGCCACTCAAAAGAGCAACAGCATGATCGTGTCGGGAGACCAGAGTCAATTTCCATCCTCTCTTACTCCTCTTGGAGATCTACTCAAAGCCCTCATGTTCCTTTCGAACTTGAACGGTTTTAACTCTTCCCCCTCGCCACCGGTTCAAGGGTTCGCTAAACAGAAAGGTTCTTCCAAGGTGTGGAAGGAAAAGGTCTCCAAGTGATTCTGTCAACATATGTCAACATTTTATGTAATTGGCTAATCCTTTGAAAAAAACGCACTTTACTTGTAATTGGGTAGGTCTAGAATGTGTTTAATGCTTCAAGAAACAAGGTTTAAAGTTCAAATGTTAAAACCATGCAAGTCTGTCCAAGAATCAAGTAAGAAAGTGTAGGATTTTAAAGCTCGACAGCTAGCATCTATCGAGGTTTAAAAGCTGCTGAAGCCCGTGGCTCGACAGCTAGCTCGATAGATGGCTATCTATCGAGGTTTATGAAATTCAAATTTTCTGTTCAATTTTTCATCCAATCCATAGGTATATGTTTGGGCTTTCTTTTCTCACAACCCTAAGTATATATGAGGATTATTTTAAGAGCCATAAAAGTTTACGCACAATTGCACAAGTGTGAAGAAAAGTGTAACTAGAAACCTAGTTTGCCCTAGTTCTTCTTTCTCTTGAAGAAGCTACTGTGTTTTGTACACCATAGGATTTTGTGACCAAGCAACTTCATGATCTTCATCATGTGATGAACAAAAGAACTTTGCAGCCAACATCCTTCTCAAATTGGTGATCAAGTTGCGTAATTGGGATTTTGGTTAGTCACGTACTAGGAGCCGTGCATTGAAATGAGAGATTGTCACTACGGAACAAGTCCAATTGGGTATTGAGGTAAGGGTTCAATTGTAGGTTGGTATAAGGTACTGTGATTCATTTACTTGTAACCACTTGTTTTAATAATAATGGATTCTCGAGAGTGGTGACCTTAAAATCAACTGTTAGATTCTAAAGACTTAGGTTTTATGTATTTAGAATTCTAATTTGTATTTTTGGCAAACCATGATCAAAACAATGTATTTAAGTTGTTTTAGAATTGCTTAAAGTTGGTTCTTTATTGTAAAGTTGGATTAAACTACTGCACAAATTAAAAAACAGTTTCAGTATATTTCGATCAATCGAAACTTAGGCTCGATCAATCGAAAATCGGGTCTGACGTTTTTTAAGCAGACTTTCCAACTCAGCCCTAAGTGTTTTAAAAGGTTTTGGGTTTCTAATTTACCCTAGGTATATAAGGGAAACCCTAACCACGTTTTAGTGTTGCTCATTTTGCAGTTTGTGTGAATCTCTTGTGAGGTCTTTGAGGAGCTTTCCTTCACATAAACTTAGGGTTTTCAAGGAGAAGAAGTTTTCTACACCTTGATGATCATTCCAGTTGCTGCCATTGAAACTTAAAGAAAACACAAGCAGGTGTGCTTGTATTTGGTGGAGAATCCAAGAAAGAAGGAGTCCGTGGATTCGGAGCTTGCACGTTGTCGTGTTAGTAAGTTCTACTGGTGGGTAGCAATAAGAAGTCGAGCGTGGGGGCTTGTAAGTCTTATTGTATGAACTTTGATTCTTTCAAGATAGTGGATTCAAGTTTATCTTGAGGATAGCTAGGTCAAATCCTCCCCAGGTTTTTACCGGTTTGGTTTCCTGGGTGATCATATCTTTGTGTTATTTATACTTCCACTGATTTACTTGATATGATTATTTGATTGTGTTAACCTAGATTTAATTAATTTGACTAAGTAACAACTTGGCTAAATTCCTAGGTTAATCCAATTGTGTTTTAAGGGGTCTAAAAACTAACATCAACCAATGGGGTTTTTGCCGTGTAGGTTTTCCCTATTCGTAAACAAATCACCGTGTCAATTTAATTTCCGCTGTATACTTAGTTTAATTAGTGATTTGTTTGTGCTGCCATGTACATTGCATGTTAATTTGATTAATTAATAAACTTGGCTAATTAATCAATTAATTCATCACAATGGGTCAATACATTTTTGGCCTATCAAACATTACACTTAGTCTAGTGTACATCATTATCTAGAATCATGTGTAGCCACATTTCATCTCCCTTATAGTGTTTAAACTTGTAGTACCATGAAACAAAACACCCTCATTTGGGATCGTAAGGCATATACGCCAAGACAAGGTGCTTGTTCACACCACTTTAAATGGGTAAGTTCAATCTTGTAGTACTATGAAGTAAACACCCTCATTTGGGATCATGAGGCATATATGCTAAGATGAGGTGCTTACCCACACTACTATGAACCAATAATAGAGGCTGTGAGATACAACCCTTGTATCTCTCTCCCACTAGAATTTTTAAAACAAGCGGATAGTCTTGAAAACATTGTGATCTAATCACAATTTTAACCCTACACATCAAATGTGTTTAATTGTTTAAATTCAATGTGATCTGACTAAGTCACGTCATAGTAGCGTAACGAACATTCGTGTAATCACAAAGAAGTTTAATCGTGAAATCTGTGAAGTAAATGCCCTCCACATGGAATGCAAGACTCGAAGTCAAGACAAGATATCTATTCACATTACAATAAACTTAACAAAAGGGTTATTTCAGCACTCCCACTCGTTATTTGGCTTTTTCTTAAATAATTGTGATCTCATCACAACTAATAACCTTGCACTCGTTGATGACTCTAATCTCATTAGAATAACTAACTAAAATGGAAGTTCTAAACTATTTAGGATTCCTTAAACACTAATGAATCAAAAATTAATTATATAGAACTCCATCCATAATTTACTAGATAAAGTATTCTAATCTCATTAAACTTTATGTAACTTTAATTAAGCTTTAATCTCATTAAAACTTCTAATTAAAATAAATTAAGGACTTTTAATCATACAACAATTCTAATCTCATTAGAATGTTTCTTAAAAGAGAAGTCCTAAACAATCTAGGACTAAGAGTTCTATTTAACTAACACCTATGATCTCATTAGATCCTTTAAGTTAGATAATGATAAATGTATGTCCTTAACTTTTAAGGAATATAAAATTAATGACATAGCCTTGTTTTTTTTATCAAAGTTTTAACACTTAATCAAAAAGGCAAGTGAAAATTCAAAATTCAATGCCTTCGATCGGTCAAACCTATTTCTTGATCAATCGAAAAATGAATAAATTCATCACAAAGCTTCTGCCTCGTTCAATTGATTCTTGATTCTTGTTCGATCGATCAAAAGAAATTCTCAATCAATCAAGACAATGAAGAATTTCATCATAGATTTTCTACCTAACTCGATCAGTTCTTGATTCCTCTTCAATCAATCGAAAAGTACATTTGATCGATCGAAAGGAATTCTCAAACGATCGAAACTCGAATAACTGAATTTTTCAAAATTTTCCAACAACTGTTTTTTTTATAGTTTTTGTTGTTTTCCATCAAAAACACCTTTCGACTTTATGAATGAAGATTCATAGATTAAACATCAGGGTTTACAATATCAAGATCAAGAACCATAATAATGCTAGAAACTTTGAAAACATAATCCTAATCTCATTAGGAATAAATTTCATTAAAGGATTTTAACTAGTAACCAAAATACTTTAATTCTAGCACTAACATATTGTTTGATCAATCTCATCCTTATGAAGTTAGACCATCAATCCTTTATGAACATTAACGATATATCTCACTAATACAAAATCTAGCAAAGTCGGCACCGTAACTAAAAGATATACCATGGTCCACTTCAAAAACTAAATCCATCATATATATCTCATATATAAAACATAGCAAATGGATTCAAAGACACAATTATGCAAAAAATTTACTGCAGAAAATAAAAATACCAAGAAAACGATATTTCTTTGATTCTAAAACTCAATCACATGTTATACAAGCATGATATTAAAGACCGCTCTGATACCAATTGTCGGAAAATCTGGTTTTGCATCTCATACAAAACACACAGTGGGAGCAACAAACACGAATCTACTTCATTCATGAGAGATAACATGTAACCTTGAATTCTAGAACAAAGAATATAAAGCATACCTTGATGTAGTGAAATTCAAAACCAATACTTGAGAATACCTCTAATCTTCATCTCAATTCCACATGATGCCTAAGAAGTGTGGTCTCTCAATCAGTTTACATGTATATGTTCAAGGGAGAATAAGAGAGTGGCTTACACTCACATATACACCATTGCCATCATCTATTATCTAAAAATTTTGTATGTTTCTCTCCTTATACATAACTGATTATCTAATTGGGCTAGCCTTTTGGGCCTGCCCAATTGGGTTTTAGTTTATGGCTTGAGATGGGACCAAATGGAACAAATAAGACTCTAGTTCCAATGGGCCTTGGGCTTTTCTGACAACTCTTGACAAGTCCAAAGTTACCATTAATTAATTATATTTAATACTACTATATAAATATAATTGCACTCTAGGCCTTATTAATAAATTATATCCCAAGACTCTAATGATATCATTTGACCCCTCCATGAAATATCCATAGTGAACAAAGTCATAATGAACTATCACTTTGTAAACAACTATTTTATCCTTGAGTACCCAGTTTAATCTTTTAGTTATTCACATTTATTGAAATCCAATTTCAATAAATATAAGCTTTAGTAACTCCTTACTAAAGTGGGCACCCTGAATAACCAGTTCCCATTAAACTTATCTCAAGGGGATATTCGTGTCTCTATAAAAAGAAATTATGGATTCCATCTTGAGAATATATGTTCCCTCAACACTACATGTGGTTACCCAACATACTGAGGTTTTGACCGTGAATATTAGATCTCACTCCTAATATATCAAAGTAACATACATTTCATGATCAGGTTCACTATCCTACCAGAATTGAGAGTCTATGAAATTAGAAGCCATGAGATTAATTATTCAGGTGACAGTTGTTGATTGAATAATTAATCTCATAGCGGTCCAGTTCAATATGCCTTAACTCTTAAGACACATCAACACATCAACTAGAAGTCTCCACTTCCATGATCAAGACAAATCATCTTAGTTGCTTCGTAAATGAAACGCCCAATTTCATCACCGACTACAAACCATATTTTGAGTTTACAAAGAACTTGTGATTTATATCTTCTGTAACTAAATCATATACAATGCATCTCAAAGACTATGATAATGTCTTATTAGTTCATAAATAAATTGTCTCATATAATTAAATAATTTAATTATTTATGGCATGCCAATAAATTGGATTTTAGGGCATAAACCCCAACATATATATCAACCATACTTCTCATAATTCAAAATAACCATGAACTCCATTTTAAATAGTTCAAAATGCCACATAGGCCAAATAGTTTAACTGGCAAAATAATCTAGTACAAATAATTTGATAAATACCAAAATGCCAAATTATTATAGAACTGTTAACCGATTAGTGAGGGCGAAAAATAAAAATCTTATCAAAGAACGGTGTTACAGAGGGAAGAGACCAGAGGAGGTGGCAATGAGGGTGTGAGAAGAGAGAAAAAACAACGGAAATAGAAAAAGTGAGAGAGCTTACTATGAGAAACACTAAAGGCACGAAGAAAATATAGTTTCCTGGACCAGAAGAAGATAATATTTTTTTGAAAAAAATCTATAGAAAATAAGCCTTAATTTTGTTAGGGTGTTCCATTGACTAAAGATCATTTTTAGTTGACCATTTCTTTTTTCTTTTTTTTGGTTACCAAACACTAGAAAATATATATATATATATAAAAATAAGAAAACTATCTTTATAAAAGGTTTTCCAATAAAACAAACTAAATTTGAAGGTTTTACGACTTCTTCGAGGAATTTGTCTAAATTGATTTAGATCTCAATTGTTTGGTTGGCACAATTATTTTTGAAATATAATTAGAGAAAACTGAATAATTCAATAGATTTGCAAAATGAAATTGAACATTGTAGAAATGATACCTAGAGAGAAGTTTTGTTCTTTCCAAGAACTTTTACGAAGTAATCACCAACCAAAATTTCTTAAAAGTTGTAATCATGGTTTTGAAACCCAGACTGAACCAGCTGGTCGAACCGCGGTAACTGAAAACCATCTATCATTCCAGTTTTTTTAACTACTAAAACCAAAAATTTTAATTTTTCAGTGAACCTTTTGAACCGTGGTCAAACCGCCCGGTTTTCAAAGCAGACACTAGTTTGATGGTTCCTAAAAATCACAAAACATTGCCCAAATTAATCTCCAACATCAAATCTTCACAGAAAAAGAAAAAAAGAAAACAAGTAAAAAAAAAGAAAAAAAGAAAAAAAAAGAATAGAAGACTATGGAAGAAAGACTGCAAATTTGCTTCTGGCTTATGCATATGCATCTGCTTCTTCTTTGTTTGTTGAAAAATTGTGGAAGGGGACTGTTGTTTGTTTGAAAACTGTGGAAGAAATAACAAAGGGAGAGAGAGGTGAACGCTATAGGGGAAAGCTAAAAGAATAGAAGACTTATTATGAGATCTCATGAGTCTAAAAGAAATGTGTAACTTTGGTCATGATGGCTTGGCATGGGGAAATATGTGAGTCGGGTTGGGTTTCTCATGAGATCTCATAAGTCATAAGTTTTTTTCTTCTCTTTTTATCCAGCACAACCAACCTATTATAGTTTAATTTTATTATTTTTTGGTTTTATTTATTTATTATTTTTTTATATAGTGTTTTAAAATCTTTTAAATAACTAGATAAAATCTAACAAATATCATATTTATCTTAAATTAAGATATATTTGAATCTCTATAAGTATTAATTTAGTCAATATTACATAATTTTACCGCATGTATTTTAATTATTTTGTATTAAATAATTATAATTTAATTATGACATCATTATGATTCAACTTCGATTTAACCTCGGCCCAACCTTAAAACCCTTGAATCTCTCTAAACCTGTTTGGTTGAAGATTTCTAGTATCATTGTTTAGTTTTCAGTGTTGTGAAAATACATGTTTGAGTGTTATAAAAATACATGTCAGAAATTTTATTGTTGTTTAAACACTGAAAGTTGTTGTTTAAACATTGGTACCAAACAACCCCAAAGTTCTTTGAACAGTCCAAATTTCAAAACCATGATCATAATTAATTGAAAATTTTGAATAAAATTTGCAACCAAAAACCAATTTTCTAAGCACATTCTCCACATACAAAATTTGACTTGGCTTTGCACTGCTGATGAAATTCAATAACATCCCCAAGTTGAGTCCTAGACAAGAAGATGACCCTGTTTTTTTTTTTTTTTTTTTTTTTTTTGGTTAAAGGGGAACACTGCATTAACTAGCCATAAAAGGCAAAGTGTTGGCTACAAGCCTTAAGGAGTACAGACCAAAAGCATCAGAATCTAAAATAATACAAAGTTCTTCTGATACAGGAGTGTCTAAAACAACAAAATCCCCATCAAGGGTGCAGCCTTCTTTAGCAAGATAATCCACACATCTATTCGCTTCCCAAAAGACATGGCTGATCCTGACTTGCTGGAACTGACGAAGGAGGAACCTACAATTATTAAGCAAAGAAGAAAAGGAGTTATTGTAAGGCTTGGAAGAGTGAAGAAGGTTGACCACAGTTTGAGCATCCAATTCAACAAGAAGCTTTGAGATGCCAAGCTAGGATGCAAGCAGTAAACCATCCTTCAACACCCAAAATTCTACTATGATACTAGAAGCAAACCCAATATGCCTCATGTATCCTTTGACCCACTTCCCTTGATGATCACGTATTAGACCACCCCCACCCACCTTACCCGAATTTCCCAGCGCAGCCCCATCAGAATTAAGTTTAAACCAGTCAACGGGTGGTTTGAACCAGCGCACTTGAACAGCTATATTATGCTCGATTTTTTTAGTTTTACTCACACAGTAAAAATACTCTCTCACAGCCTGGATACAAGAGAGATATAGCTTCAGGTTGGTTGGACAGTTTTCAAAAACAACCTTATTTCTATGCTTCCATAACCACCAAACAGCAAAAGGAAAGATGAAGCACCAAGGAAGACCATTAGCTTGAATATTTCTGCTGCACAAGCAATTATTTTTAAGCCAAACCAGCAGATCAAGACTAAGAAAATCAGTAGGAACTTGAGGCACTCCAATGGATAACCAAAATTTCCTCACAAATGGGCAATCTCTGAGTGTATGTATGATAGACCCCTCTTGCGCATTGCATAAGGGGCATAGTACAGAGCAATCAATTCCCCTATATTTAATCACTTGCCTGGTAGGTATACTAGCATGGTTGCACAACCAAAGAAAGTGCCTTAGTTTTGGCAATGTATCCACACCCCAAACCCAGCAACCCGAGAATGAGGGAAATTTAGGCTGGTCAGATATAGTCAAACGGTAGGTTGAAGCCATATTAAATTCTCCATCAGCTGAAAACTTCCACGTCAAAGTATCCTCCCTCTCACCAAAGGATTGAATTCGGCTTGGATTCTATCAATGACCACCCTAGGAAGGACAAAAGAAATTTTTCCAAAATTCCAATGCATTTTGATGAATATCAGAAATAGTATGAGCTTCCTCATGTTGGGCAAAAGAGGGCCTTCAATCAATTCTCTCATAGTATTGCCCTTCACCCAATTACTTTCCCAAAAACTCAACTTTGACTTGTTTCCCACATTCCAGTAAATGTCTTCCTTAATGATAGGAAACCTTACTTTGATTGCAGCCCAATTAGAGGAGCAAGGAAGCTTATCCGAGTCTAGAGAGTCCCGGCGATGTTGAGAGCAGTATTTACTCAATAGGACCTTTGCCCACAAAGAATCTTTGTCTTGGTAGAGTCTCCAGTTGACCTTGGCAAGCAAGGCAATGTTTTTGGCCCTTACAGCCTGAATGTCAAGCCCCCCCTCATCCTTAGGCCTGATTATTTTGCTCCACCCCACAAGGTGAAGCTTTCTCTTCTCCGTAGATGAGCCCCACAGGAAATCTCTATTAACTTTATCAAGCTTTTCACATACATGGCTCGGCAAAGCAACCCCCTGCATAACATAATTTGGAATTTCAGCCATGACAGATTTGACAAGAACCGTTCTTCCAGCAAAGGATAGGAATTTAGATTTCCACCCCGATAGCTTAGAGATAACCCTTTCGACAACAAAGTTGTACCTATTCCGAGCTGCACCTTTGTGATTTAGGGGGAAACCCAAGTATTTTCCAAGATTCGAGGTTTTAGCAATATCAAGCACACCACAGATATCCTCTCTAATGTTTGGGGGAACATTAGACGAGAAATAAATGCGAGATTTTTCGGCACTAACCAGCTACCCGAATTCCTTGCAAAAAATACTTAGCACCTTTTTAATGGATTCAGCACCTGCCTTATTAGCTTTGGCAAACAGCATAAGGTTGTTTGCAAAGAAAAGGTGTGAAACACCCAAACTTTGCCTAGAAGCTTTTAGAGGGATCCAATCTTTCATCCTACAACATTCATTGATGAGAAATCCAAGATACTCCATGCAAAGAATGAACATATACGGAGAAAGGGGGTCGCCTTGGCGTTTCCCTTTCGTGGGCTTGAAGGAGATTGACTTACCTCCATTAATGAGAATAGAGATAGTCGTGGTTGACACACAACTCATAATCAACTTAATCATCTCATTAGGAAAACAAAAAACTTGGAGGAATTTTCGGATGAATGACCACTCAAGACGATCATAAGCCTTCACAAGATCAACCTTGATAGCCATGAAGCCCACTCTACCCTTCTTTTTATCTAAAGAATGAATAAGTTCTTGTGCTACAACAAAATTGTCCAAACCCCGTCTTCCCGGGACAAAGGCAGTCTAATTTGGCGAAATAAGTTTATCCAAAAAAGGTCTAATGCGGCCAACAACGATTTTTGTAACCACCTTTCACTTTTTCCTAAATGCTCTAGCCCGGAAAGTTTGAGTAACTTTAGGCCGATTAGTCTAAGAAGATGACCCGTTGATGATTAATAATAGTGGAATATAGCGAAAAGAGAAAGACACAGTAAACCATTTTAAAATTACAGACGTCCCAAAAAAAAAAAAAAAGGTAAATGCCTACGTCGTCTTTTCCTTTCTTTTCTTTGGTAGAAAGGGGGAATTTATTTATATATGAGCAAATACATCAAGTCCATCCACTTGCATATCCATTTGCAAATACATTGTCTTTCTGTTCTTTCAATAATGGATCAATTCTTTCTTTTTTTTTCCCCTAGACAACAATTAACAGATTGCTGAATCCAGACCCAAG
The DNA here is from genome assembly GCA_029955455.1 of Quercus agrifolia. Lineage (NCBI taxonomy): Eukaryota > Viridiplantae > Streptophyta > Magnoliopsida > Fagales > Fagaceae > Quercus > Quercus agrifolia. The sequence continues at coordinate 39,053,304 of JARQAD010000004.1, read as the reverse complement.
TTCGTGGCCCGGTTGACAAATATGTAGAGAGAGAGAGAGAGAGAGAGAGAGAGAGAGGGGCTTCTTTTCAATGATTGAGGCCCCGTTTGGTAGAAGAGTTTGAATAATGTTTGTATTTTTTTGAAATACGCATAAGTAAAAATGTATGTAAATGTATATAATGTTATTTAAAAACTGAAAATATGTTGTTTAACTATTTTACCAAACGGGACCTGAGTTAGCGACGTGTAAAATTTGAAAAATCCATTTTATCAGCCTCTTTAATTGCAATATATGCTTGGATTTAAGCTTATAAAATCACAGCATTTTTCACAACTTTATAAGGTTGTAAAAATTATTAATTTTAACAACACCTTTGACAGCTTGGCATCTTTTAACTGCTGTGTCTGTAGACTTACTGTTGTTGTGACCGATTCCTTTGAATAAATGACAACCAGAACAGAGACAATGCATAAACTGCGCACCAAGATCAGTTTGTATCAAGTGTTACGAAACAAATTGCTTTTTATACTAATTTCAATAGTTAAATTATTAGAACATGTACATAATCGGGAAAAGTGAAAAGAAAAAAAGTTAATAAAACCTAGAAACCTCTCTTTCAAACGAGACCGGCTAGCATAGATTGTTAGCGGATCCACAAAACCCCACCACTTAAGACAGACCATACTGTACAGCTCCTGCATTCCTGTGAACAGCAACAGCTACAGCTGCAGCACCAGCTGCACCAAACTGTGACTGTGCCTGCAACAGTTTTGCATCTATAGTAATTCGATCATTATTTAACTGATCTGCCTTGGCTTGTGGTTGGTAATATAAGTTGGTGTTAACATCCATGGTCATGCTTGAGGCCCGTTTTTCTGGTACATTGCACTGTTGGGATTGGATTTGAGGTTTAGCTTGTGACAATTCCCTGCGTGTCTCCAACCCAGATTTCTCTTGATTCATGGTGCGAGTCTTGAAGAACCATTGTGGAGTGACTGCCTGAGGAGTGCTAACTGTATTTCTATCAAATAACCTTGAACCATTGTCATCTTTGATGTTTCTGAAATCCTCAAAAGGTAGAATTGGTCCCACAACTCTCCCTGGTTTCGCTGTGCAGAGCAAAGCCAAAACCAAAAAATAATAAACACACAATAACATAAGAATCTGAGAATCTAATAACAATTTGAAAATTGCCTAAATAATTATTAGATCGAAATTCACATGTTCATGACATAATAGGTGTAATTCCAGATTCATCTGACAATCCCAATATTTAATAATGAGAAACTAATGAACTCAAGGCTTTGAGCTAGCAAACTGACATATGGTATGTACACGAGACGCCATCTCCAATTAAAATTTTCCCATAGGAAATCTGCTGCTTGACAAAGAAAGGAGGTAGAGATGAACAAAAATAGAGAATGACATACATGTTGGAACCCTAGGCGGAGGCCGGGAAACTTTAGATGGATTTCCAGAACACGAATCCATTGCCCTAAAATTTGTTTGCTCCATAATTTTCCGATGCTCATACAAGGTCAAGTTTTGCTGTGTGTTAGGAGGAATTACATTCGAGTGAACAGTGGACCTGCAAAGGAATGAGGTAACCACACTTATCAGCACACACTACAGAAAAAGAGAAGCTTTTGGAATAACATTAAGCTCTCTAGCAGTAAAATAATTTAACATTTATATCCTTTCATTATTAACTAAATAAATACACTTGTCTGCATTTACGCTTTCCACACCATACTGAATTTGTGGGGGCACAACACACACAAGGAAATAGACAATTAGACATGTGAGTTCCACACACATAAATCCCCATGAAGTGTGGAGCCTAAAAATACACATGCATATACTGAAATTAGATGTAATTTAAACTATCAGATAATCTTACCGCGGGAGAGACACATGCTTCCTCTCTAAAGGAATAACCGGGGAACTTTTACCACCATTTGCCTCGAGATATGCAAACTGCTTTCTGAACTGGCCTATACCACTGCAGTAAAGAGATGCAATAAGTCATCAAAAAGAATAAAGCAATATTTATTTAGAGGGGGGAAAAGGGGCATGCAAAAGTTCTTTAGTAAGAAGAATTTTAAAACCTAGGATATAGGAAATTTGTGCCTTCATTTCCATTCATGTAGTCTTTAAGCAGCTGAGGATGGTATTCTAGTATCTCTCGGTATATTAGTTCTCTAATGTCCTCCTTTGTCACCCTACGCCTCTCAAACTCAAACTCCAACTTTGAGATAGGCTGAGCAGACGGTTCTCTCTCAACTTTGGAAAGTCCCTTAAAGTAAGGATCAGCCAGTGCCTGAGGGGGAAAAGTGTGAAAGGTTACAGACAGAATTATATTTTGGGGATAAAATCATTAAGAGGCTCTATAGATCTGCTGGCAAAGTGAATCTCAGAGATAAGATTCAAATAACAAGAATATATGAAGAATACAGACCTCTTCAGCGGTTGGCCGATCCTTTGGATCAAATGCTAATAATCTTTGCAGCAGGCGGAGTGCTCGAGGATCTGCATTTGGAAATTTCTGTTCAAAGAGCACGGGAGGCTTTTTCCTCAATTCTGTCAAATATTTTCGTGCCCTCTCATTTCGAACCTGCATTCATTCAATACACATTATATATCAAGAGCTTAGACAACCAGTGGTCCAATACCATAACTTGAAGGAGAAGAGAGAGTGGTATATTACTGCTGAAACAGTTTCTGGGGAAGGCGTCCCAAGAAGATCAGTGATCAAATCTAACTGATGAATAATACTTTTACCAGGAAATAATGGCTTCCCTGTCAGTACCTCAGCAAAAATGCATCCAATACTCCATATATCAATTGCAGGGGTATACTGCAAAAAAAGGTTAAAAGGAGTAAGATAACAAATTATTGTGACAAACTTATGAAAGTTGACAATGCAATTGAACTGCTTCAGAGAAACAGACATAACCTGACACAATTACCTGAATGACAGATATTTCAACTTCCATGACAGTTCAAAAGTCCCCCCTGAACAAGAATTATTATAATCTAGGCATTACTGCTTACTACAAGTGCTCAGGACACATTCCAAAAATGAAAAATGCTCAATATGCCATACCTATTTTGTTGTGAGTAGAGGATAAACTACCTACAGACACTGAACGGGATGGGATAAAGAAAAAGAACCAATACACTATGTTGCATATATCTAAACTTCATGCCATAAGGCCATAACATCAAAAGAAAATTAATTTCTCAGATGGTTTTCAATGAAAAATCCAACATATAACCACATATTTAAGTCTCTAATATAACGGTTTCGCAATAAAATAGGTGCATAGTTATTAGTGTGAAACAAATCGCTTCTTAATGCATACTAACATAAAAACTATTCTAAGATGCCTATGCAAAATGCTTTACTAAATAATGCTAAGCAGAAAATACAGATGTCAACGAATGAACTTACTGCGGCCGCCGGGCACGCCGGGGGGGGGGGGGGGGGGTGGGGGGAGATGTGGGGGGGTGTTGAATCATGATGAAATGATGCCAATGTCCATAATAGGTCACCCATAATAATGAGTAGGAGGGTGAGGTGGGTCCAAGACTGACCAGGTGCGTGTGTAGTTTACCAATATAAATGAAAAAAATTTAAAAGATGAAGCGATGGACCATGCTCCTACAATGTTGTCATTTGATCAGAATAAGGATTAGCTGAAAATCAAAGGCAAGTCATTTACCTTAGCAAAGAATGATCCGCACAATTCCGGAGCCCTATACCATCTTGTAGCAACATAATCCTGCAGGGAATAAAGAAAAACCATAAAAGATGATGATTCACTCACACATAATATTAATTATGTCAGAACACAGTAAAACACATTTAAAGGAGTTAAATATTGATGTTGGCATGTCAAAAATATTGATGTTAAATATTACTTACTGTCCAAAATATTGATGTTGGCATGTCACTAAATGCAACTCTTGCTAGTCCAAAGTCACAAACTTTGAGTTTGCAATTTGCGTTTGCCAATATATTCTTCGGCTTAAGATCTCGATGATACACATTTGCTGCAACCAATCAACTTATCAAATCATGTCAATGCCCCACAATCAATTCAAGAGTTGTATTAATAGAAAAAAAAAAAAAAAAAAAAAAAAAAAGGGGTTTATGCATGATAGATGAAAATGAAGATGAGATTCTGCTACTAAAAAAGATAACAAATTACAGCCACAAGTATTATAATGGAAAAAGAAAAAAGCAAATTGCCAAAACAAGATGACACACATGAAAGAAAATGACCTGTATGCATATATTTCAACGCACGTAGCATCTGATAAAGAAAAAACTGATGATGTTCATGGGTCAAGTCATCATTAGCTTTAATGACTTGGTGAAGATCAGACGCCATTAGCTCAAAGACAACGTAAATGTCTTTGAACTCCCTTTTTGATGGTGGCAACATGATGCGCTTAATTTCAACAATATCAGGATGCCGTAAAAGCCTGAGCAACTTGACTTCACGCAGGATCCGTATGGAATCAGATATATGCTCAAAAACATCATGTATTTTCTTTATTGCTACTTTTTCCCCAGTGTGTGTGTCCGTTGCTGCACAAACAACTCCATAGCTTCCCTTCCCTATCACTTCAAGAATTTTATATCTATTTGCATCGCCATAATCGGTGAAAAAATCCATGTGCTGCTCACAAACGAAAAAGATAAAAAGTCAGTCAAATTAAGCAACCTCAACAGATCAGAACCCTAAAAATGAATGGAGAGAGAAAAAAAAAAACACCTTGTTTGTTTGGGTGCATATATATTGAATTGATGAGGTTTAGGGATAGTTATCTGAATGAATATAAAGGAGAGTTGTGAGGTATTGAGAAGAAGAAACTTATAGCTAACCGCAGCATTTGCCCCGCACCAACGAGAGAATCTCACTTCTCACATAATATTCATTCTCATCCAACTCTCACTATTTCCAATTTCCAAACCCTCGCCCTCGCTATTATTTGGGGATTTATTTTGACACTCTTTTCTAAATTATATAAAAAATAAGAAATGGCCGCGTGCTTTATAATTTATATGAATCCTTCTTTCCTTATCCACTTTTAAATTCATTTATTTCTAGATTTCAATTTTTTTTTTTTTTTAATACAAATATACCGCCGGCGGTACTGGTGGCTGCGTTCGTAAGTATCTTCCTTCTTTGCCTAAATTAGTGTCAATCTATTTTTTTTTTTTTTTTATAGAATGCTAAGTATTTTTAACACACAAGAAAAGAAGAAAAAAATTTTTTTAAAAAAACTTACAGTGGTGTATATCTTTGTCAATGCCATTTTGGAGAATGAGTCAATTAATTTTTAAAAAATAACAATACTATAAACTTTTGATATAGTAATTTGAGAGATTATTTTATATATAGTTATATATAAAACATAATAGAATTTTAACCTATAATGTATGTTTTATGATGATTATTCTTTATCCTGTGGTCCAAAACATAAATTAGTTTATAATATAAGCAAGGTTTGAACTCGTGATCTCTTATTGACTTTACTAATTAAGAGATTTTTCTAGTTGAGGTGAATTATGGTATTGATTAATCAGTTAATATATTAATAAATAAATAAAACTAATTTAGATAAACTCAAAACACATATGCATTATTACATATATATGTAATTAAAATGTTACATATATATATAAACCCCAATAAAACCCCTATAGTTTTATCCTTGCGACAAATTAAATCTTATACTTTTTAAGTGTGCCACTATAAACCCCATACTTTCATTGCATTTGTGTCAAAACAAAGCCCCACTTAACGTCTCAAATATTTCATAATTTCCAAGAATTTTGCACAATAATTAAAATGTTGGCTTTAAAGTAGTACATAAGAAAGTATGATTTTAATTTATCATACAAATATATGATTTTTTTTTTTGGGACTCCCCCACACCCCCCCCCCCCCCCCAAACAAAAAAAAATACATCTTAATTTCTAATATTAGAGTGTGTCATAACTCATAAATATTTTGTATATAAATATTGTCGTGGACATTTTTGTGACAAAGGCCAAAATGATAGAACATGCCCATAACTCCCTTTGGGTTGTTTAAAGTGTGATTAAATTGAGAGATTTAAACCCAAAATTCCAATATTATGAGATGGAAAATATGCATAATACACTTGTGGGGGAGCAAAACCTGGGCCCTTGCAGTGGGCTTAAGTACCACGTTTCATCAACAATACGTCCGAGGAGAGGAAATCATAGGGAAACCTCGTAACTAACAGTAGAGCGCGTAAGTGTCCAGGAATGTTGATCCGAGAGGAATACCCTCCTCAGGTCTGGCATATGTCGGTGAGAGGGGCCTCGGCTTCCCCTTAGTCCACCCTCCAGGAAGTTCCAGAGGTGAAGATAGATTACCAATACACATGGAAGGGATAAGGATGCAGAAATATCTTGGGAAAAAGCTGCTACCACCGCATTAAATGCATTACAGCAGCTTTCCTGGCCGCATTTATGTGGAGAAGACCCCTGAATAGTGTTTTAAATCACCTTTATCCCCAGAAAATCAAAAAGCTGTGGGAGAAGAAACGGATACTCAAGTACCAGGCTAGATGGCAGACAAGTGAACGATAAGATCGAACAATGAAGGACTATATAATGGAGTAAAACCTCCAGAAGAAGAGATCACGAGAGAAAAAGAATGAACATTAAGGAAGAGTTACTGTAGCATCTGGAAGAACACAACCTAAAGAAAAACATTTTATCTAAGATCCTACCCCTCGGACCTTACTTGAATCCACCAGTTAATCCAAAACTTGCTCCTCGGACCTGAGATCTTAACTCGTTTGTACGTTTTGCCTCCTCAGCCAAACTCCTAACCTTCATTAACTGTTGTAAGACCCGTTATTAGCCCAATTCTTTCGCCCACTCTCTTACAAATTTATTGTATTGGGCTTATTGGGCCCATCTCCTGTCTCCATTTGGGTGTGGGCTACAATTTGTGACCCTACAATTGGCGCCGTCTGTGGGAAAGAGTTAGCGTTAGTAGAGGTTCACGACAGTTATGGCAGGTTCGGGACCACAACAGGCCAGTCCACCTCATGCAGAATCAGTAAACGTCAGTCAACGAGATGAACTCCATAATCTTGAACGGGAAAACCACGTAGATAACCAACGTGAGGGCAGCTCGCGGACGACCCATGCTGGGAAAAGCGGCTATCGATGAAAGAGCCATCTGGTGCAAGAGCACGCTGATGAAAAGGACTTGCAACGTGAAATAGAAGATTTGAAAAAGAAGCTTCGTCGAGCACAACGAAATCACGCCCCTTCGAGTTCTGATGTCTCCTCCAACGATGAAGGAGAGGACAGTTACAGGGATTCTTCAGAAACTCCCCCCAGTGAATCCTATTCCTATGAAGAGGAACATTCTCACAAAAGAAGGAGAAAAAGTTCGTCTAGAAGGGGAGTGGGAACTAAAGACATGAAGAAGGCTCTGACCCAAATTTCTAAGTCCCCCTTTACTCGGGGAATAGAAAAGGCAAAGCTTCCCAGACGTTTTCATCAGCCTACGTTCTCCATGTACAACGGACGCACCGATCCTGTAGAACACGTAAGCCAATTCAAACAAAAGATGGCGGTCTACTCTCAGGACGAAACTTTGTTGTGTAGAGTATTTCCCTCCAGCTTAGGACTGATGCCAATGAGATGGTTCGAAGGGTTGAAGACTAACTCCATCGGTTCCTTTAAGAAGCTCACTCAATCATTCTGCTCCCGGTTTATCACATGCAGCAGAGTTCCTCAACCCCTAGATTCTCTATTGTCAATGACAATGAGGGAAGGGGAGTCTGTGAGGTCATATGCCGAAAGGTATTGGGAGATGTTTAACGAGATTAACGGGGATTTTGATGAGGTCGCTGTCAGAACCTTCAAGGTCAGTCTTCCCTCCGAACATGGCCTGAGGAAGTCCCTGACAGGGAAACCGGTCACCACCTTGCAACAATTAATGGATAGAGTGGATAAATACAAAAGGATAGAAGATGATCAACAACAGCAGCAACAAGGAAAAGGGAAAGCTAAGCTTGTCCCTCAAGAAAGGAGAGAGTTTAGGCCGGACAGGTACAATAATAACCGGCCGAGAAGGGATTATGCCGAGCAGCAGATATCCAGTAACAGCCAAGTAGTCGGAGCAGTATTCCGAGAGCCTGTGCACCAAGTCCTAGAAAAGGTCAAAAACGAGCCCTTCTTCAAGTGGCCCAATAAGATGATGGGAAACCCTGAAAAGAGAAACCGAAATCTCTATTGTCAATATCATAGAGACCACGGCCACACCACCGAGGACTGTAGAAGCTTATGGGATCACCTTGACCAACTTGTCCAAGAAGGTAAATTGAAACAGCTGTTGCATCATTCCAGCAATTTTGGCAGTCAGACTGATACCCGACCAGAAAGGAAGAATCCTCCAAGACCTCCTCTTGGAACTATTAACGTTATCTTTGCGGCACCTGGCAGAACAGGGTCATGCCCCTCTAGAGTAATGTCTGTGGCTCGTCTGTACCCTGAGGATGACCCCCACGAGCCGAAGAAAGCTAAGTTAAACCGGTCCCTGGTCATGGGATTCTCGGACGAAGACAAGATCGGAACTGTTCAACCTCATGATGATGCTCTAGTGATTACCCTCCGAATCGAAGGCTATGATGTAAAGAGAGTGATGGTAGATCAAGGCAGTGCAGCCGAAATCATGTATCCTGACCTCTTCAAGGGGCTGAATTTAAGAACTGAAGACCTGACGCCTTATAATTCCCCTTTAGTAAGTTTTGAAGGGAAGAGTATTATCCCGCAGGGACAAGTCAGACTGCCAGTGCAAGCCGGAGCGGAGATAGTGGAGGTCGATTTTATAGTGGTGGATGCCTACTCCCCTTATACGACAATTGTTGCTAGGCCTTGGCTTCATACTTTAGGAGCGGTCTCTTCCACCCTGCATCAGAAGATCAAATACCCATCCGGAGGCCAGATAGAAGAAATACTGGGTGATCAAGCCATGGCGCGACAGTGCATGATAGCAGCCATCCGACACAAGCCTGAAGTAGAATCTGAGACTCGTAAAGATGAGTTATAGCAATTAAAACCCCCAATGCCGTCCAATGATGGGTTATCCGAGGAAGTGAAGTGTGAAGACCTTATAAAAGTCACAATAGGAGATGACCCTGAGAAATTCTTTCAGGTCGGATCTCAACTACCCCAGTCAGAGAAGGAGGAATTGGTAGAGTTCCTTAAACGAATCATCGATGTCTTTGCATGGAGTGCTTATGAGGCTCCAGGGGTGGACCCAAACTTCATTTGTCACCTTTGAATGTTAATCCGGTGATGACCCCCAAGAAGCAGCTCCCTCGTCGGCCATCTAAAGAGCATGCAGAAGCAGTTCGTCAGGAAGTGACGAAGCTCAAAAAGGCAGGGGCTATCAAGGAGGTCTTCTATCCCGAGTGGCTGGCGAACACTGTAGTGGTCAAGAAAAAGACTGGGAAGTGGCGAGTATGTGTTGATTTCACAGATCTAAATAAAGCCTGCCTTAAAGATCCATTCCCCATGCCCAAAATCGATCAGCTGGTAGACGCCACAGTCGGTCATCCTCGGATGAGTTTCTTGGACGCGTTTCAGGGTTATCATCAGATACCTTTAGCATTGGACGATCAAGAAAAAACTGCCTTTGTTACGTTAGTAGGGAACTACCACTACAAGGTGATGCCTTTTGGTTTGAAGAACGCGGGTTCCACTTATCAGAGAATGATGACGAGGATGTTCGAATCGTTATTAGGAAAAAATATGGAGATTTACATAGATGACATGGTGGTGAAAAGCAAAAAGGCATCCGAACACCTAGAAGATCTTCAAGTTGTCTTCGAAATTCTCAGAAGCCATAAACTACATTTGAACGCCTCCAAATGTTCATTTGGTGTGGGGTCGGGCAAATTCTTGGGTTACATGGTTACTCATAGGGGAATTGAAGTCAATCCCGACCAGATTAAGGCCATCACCAATATGCGAACTCCTCGGAACCCAAAAGAGGTGCAAAAACTAACCGGAATGGCCGCTGCTCTGAATAGATTCATATCTCGATCGGCAGACAGGTGCCGACCTTTTTTCCTGTTGATCAATAAATGGAAAGGCTTTGAATGGTCGACAGAATGTGACGCGGCCTTTCAGCAACTCAAAGACTATCTTGCTCGGCCGTCGGTCATGTCAAGTCCTGAACCAGATGAGGTTCTTTTTGCTTATATTGCAGTGGCCTCCTACGCAGTAAGTTTAGTGTTGATAAGAGTTGATAACGGCGTACAGCGGCCAGTGTACTACGTGAGTAAATCGTTGCACGAGGCAGAGGTGTGCTACCTTCCACTGGAAAAGGCCATCCTAGCAGTGGTGCTTGGCACACGCAAGCTGCCTCACTATTTCCAAGCACACACGGTGATTGTTCTCACACAACTTCCACTAAAGGCCGTACTTAAAAGTGCAGATTACACGGGAAGGGTAGCCAAGTGGGGTACAATTCTAGGAGCTTTCGATATCAAGTACATGCCTCGCACCTCAGTAAAGGGACAGGTACTCGCCGATTTGGTGGCAGAATTCACCGAACCTGAAGCAGATGGATTACTAGCACAAGGGGAAAAGGATAAAAAACTGGTCGGTAATATCTCCCAATGTTTCCCTCCGACGTGGGAAGTGCATGTAGATGGGGCATCAAATCAAAAAGGCGCGGGGGTTGGATTAGTGTTGACATCTTCCGAGATGGTTACCTTTGAAAAGTCTCTGAGGTTAGGCTTTCCTGCCACGAATAACGAAGCAGAGCACGAAGCATTACTAGAAGGAATGGCTATGGTCCTAAGGATGGGAGGAAAGTCCATCAAACTCTTCTCGGATTCAAGGCTAGTTGTTGGTCAAGTCCAAGGTGAATTCGAAGTCAAGGACGAGAGAATGCGAGGTTATCTTAGCCGAGTAAAAATTATGCAGATGGAATTCGAATTCTTTAGCTTGCTACATGTCCCTAGAAGCGGCAACACGCATGCGGACTCTTTGGCCACGCTTGCAACTTCCTCGGCACAGAACTTGCCTCGCATAATCCTCGTTGAGGACCTGCATCGACCCTCGACAATAGCAAACGTAGTTCAGATCAATCAAGTTAGAATGGGGCCAAGTTGGATGGATCCGGTCATGCAGTTCTTAAAGGAAGATATTCTACCCGAAGAGAAAATTGAAGCTAACAAAATAAGAAAGAAAGCTACTAGTTATTGGCTGTCAGAGGATAGCAAGCTATATAGGCGTTCCTTTTCTGGCCCTTATTTACTATGTATTCATCCCGACCAAACTGAATTGCTCTTAGAAGAGATGCATGAAGGAATCTGTGGAAGCCATACTGGAGGCAGGTCCTTAGCGCATAGGGCCATTACTCAGGGTTACTGGTGGCCGAATATGCAGAGAGAAGCTTTGGAATATGTCAAGGAGTGTGATCAATGCCAACGGTATTCACCGAGTATACACCAGCCAGGGGGGGTCCTCAATCCATTATCTAGTCCATGGCCATTCGCTCAATGGGGCTTGGATATCGTCGAACCATTTCCTAAAACTGTGGGAAACAAGAAATATCTCATAGTTGGCACCGATTATTTTACAAAGTGGGTTGAAGCAGAGCCTCTAGCCAATATCCGAGACGTGGATGCGAAAAGATTTGTCTGGAAAAGCATTGTTACTCTGTTCGGCGTCCCTCATACACTCATCTCAGATAATGGACTCCAGTTTAATAGTAAGATGTTCAGAAGTTATTGTGGCGAGCTGGGGATCACTAATAGATATTCCACTCCGGCTTACCCTCAAGGGAATGGACAAGCTGAAGCTGTGAATAAAGTCATATTGAGTGGATTGAAGAAGAGATTGGATGATGCAAAAGGCAGATGGGTGGAAGAGCTTCCGCACGTACTCTGGACATACAGGACCACGCCTCGTAGGTCCACCGGAGAGACCCCTTTTTCAATAACTTATGGAGCTGAGGCAGTCATCCCCCTAGAATCTGGGTTCCCAACGACAAGAACAAGCTCATTCAATCCCAAAGACAACGACGAAAACTTGGCAAGGGGTCTAGACTTGATTGATGAAAAAAGGGAAAACGCAATGGTTCAATTGGCTCATTACCAACAGAAGCTGAAGCGAGGTTATGACGCCCATGTAAAGACCAGACCTTTGGGCCCAGGTGACCTAGTGCTGCGTAAAGTTGTGGGCTCGGCAAAGAACTCAGCATGGGGAAAACTAGGGCCAAATTGGGAAGGACCATATCGTATCACCTCGAACGCTGGTATTGGAGCATATTTCTTGGAAGACCTGGACGGACTTGTAGTACCCCGCCCTTGGAATGTCAATAACTTAAGAAGGTATTATTATTAATAAACGTGTGTTTGATCAATATTCGTTCTTTATGTTAAGTATGTATGCCTCTTTCTATATTTCTCTCTGTTCTATGAGGTGTTTAAACTTAAATCCAATCATGCATGAGTCCTCGGACCAGATGACTTGGATTAGTTAGCACTCTCACTCTCACTATTCTATGAGGTGTTTAAACTTAAATCCAATCATGCATGAGTCCTCGGACCAGATGACTTGGATTAGTTAGCACTCTCACTCTCACTGTTCTATGAGGTGTTTAAACTTAAATCCAATCATGCATGAGTCCTCGGACCAGATGACTTGGATTAGTTAGCACTCTCACTCTCACTGTTCTATGAGGTGTTTAAACTTAAATCCAATCATGTATGAGTCCTCGGACCAGATGACTTGGATTAGTTAGCACTCTCACTCTCACTGTTCTATGAGGTGTTTAAACTTAAATCCAATCATGCATGAGTCCTCGGACCAGATGACTTGGATTAGTTAGCACTCTCACTCTCACTGTTCTATGAGGTGTTTAAACTTAAATCCAATCATGCATGAGTCCTCGGACCAGATGACTTGGATTAATTAGCACTCTCACTCTCACTCTCACTGTTCTATGAGGTGTTTGAACTTAGATCCAATCGTGACTGGAGACCTCTGACCAGATGATTCGGGTTAGTTAACACTTGTTACAATTTACTTTTAGGATTTTCAAACTTAGATATAAGGGTATTATTCGAACTTCCTGTTATGTTTGATTTATCTATCCGGTCCATATGTTAACCTAATTTCCAGAACTTCTTAATCAAGTCAATCATTCATATAACACAAGAAAATGAAATGGAAGAAGAATAACTCGACATTACTTGCCATAACGCGTAAAACAAAATGAGCACATCTTCATTAATAATTAGAGCGTAGTACAAGCCTCTAGGACGATAAACAAAAAAAAAAAAAAAAAACAAAAAAAAAAAAACAAAAAAAAAACCATACTAAAGTAAACACCCTAAGTCTTTGTCTTGGGAGCTTGGGGGTCAGCGACTTGTTCTGACTGAGAAGGAGCAGCATCTGAAGTCTTATCCTGGGGAGCCTCAACCCTCTTTCCTTGACCAGCGTCTTGATGGGAGTCTGCTGGGACATCCACGGAAGCTGGAGGAGCCTGACTTGTTGCAGGGACTTCAGATGCCGACGCTAGCTGCTCTGGAGGAGGAGAGTCGGAACCTTGGAGCGCCTGAATATCAGGATCATAATATATGCTCTCAGGCCTCCTAAGGCTAGAATCAGCAGGAACTCCAGCGGCATCAAGGGCTTTCTCCCAAGTAATGTCGCAGTAGTCCCTGGCGACAGAAGAAAATTCTTCGGTCAGCCTGCTCTGAGTCTCTTGCACCCCCAGAGCATACGAGGCCTGCTTCTCGGCCTCGGCTGCCTCCTTCAGTAGTTGTGCAGCTTCCTTAGCCTTACGAAACTCTTCGCGCAAATCTTTCACCATCTGCCTCTCTGTTTCTAGGTTGATTTCGCAGAGGTGTAATTCGCTACGAAGAGTCTCAGCCTGCTTCTCAGTCGTTTTTAAGCCAGCCTCAGCGCTGGCCTTGTCCTGAAGAGCTTTCTTCACCTGCTCAGCCATCTGCTTTTGTTGGTTTTTCAGCACATTCAGATGGCCCTCTACAGTCTCTCGGGCCTCGTGGGCAGCCTTTGTCTCATCACGAAAGCTCTTCGCCCACTCCTCAGCCACGTAAACTTGTTACGTGACCTGTTATGCACAAAAAAAAAATGGCTTAGATTTAAGAAATAATATGCGAGTAAAAAGAAGTTAAATTAAAGTTACTCACTATAGCCAAGTCCCTTTTTATGGAAAGGAATAGGTCAGGATGGTCGAAACTCCTGTAAGCTGCCAAGTCTGTAGGTAGGAGGAGGGGCTGTAGCAAAGCATCAGCCATTCGGCCTGCATGACCACCGCGAAAGTGCCTAAGTGAGGCATCCATCGAGATGGGAGCACCATCAACCTCCAGTACTGGCGACCAAGTTCGTGGTGGCTGACGAACCTGGGCTGCTGGTTGCTCCTCGCGGTTCTCCACGGAGTGGGCCCTCCTACCCCGACGTTCTTGTGTAGGTCTGGCCTGCTTATTGCCCCTTGATGGGCCTAACTCCCCCTCCTCAGTGGGCTCTACTGGCCTTTTCCTCCCCAGATCTGGGTTTGGTTTTAGCCCGAGGTCGGCAGGCACCTGGGGTGGAGGAGGGGGAGGGTTTGTAGTTTGTTTTGATTTGCCTTTGTCATGAGGAGATGGCACCTTGTTCCTGTTCCGCATCAGCTCCTTCAGAGTAGGACCAGTCTTAGGAGCCATGTCTTCCTCCTCGTCAGATGTATCGGCAATGTAGGTTATCGCCTGAGCCAGAGTTTGCACGCACGACTGCACGTCCGCTCCCTTTTTGGCCACTGATATAAGGACTGTTTCTTCTTCAAACCTGAACTTGTCAATCTCTTGTTCGAGGGAGGAAGAAAAAGTTGTGTCTTCTCGGAGGATAGCTTCCCCAAATGGTACTTCACGCAATGGTTCAGCAGCAAGGGGAACCCCCTGTGGGATGGGATGGTCAACTGGAGGAAGATCGTAGTTGGCGAGGAAGTTTGGCCGAGACACGTCTATACGCGCCAAACGATGGTCTCCTGCTCGGATGGAGTTGCTGACGTCTAAATATGATCTCGAAATTGGCTCGAAGTCCAAAATAAGGTGAACCGCCCGTAGTTGCCCGTCGTCGTTCACAAAAATCTCTGATCTCAGCAGGTAGTTCAATGCTAGAACGTTGATCAGGCTGAGCTTGGGATTGGTAAAAAACTTATCTGTCAAGCAAGCAAATCACACAGTTAAGCCTCGGCTACAAAAAAAATATATAATAATAATAATATAAAACAACTAAATAGATAAATGTAACTAAATAGATGAATGCAAATGCATTAAAATACTCCTCAGTGCTAAAGTTAGAGATCCTAAGTCTAGGTTGCTCCACCTGGTTTCCCAGCCTTGGTTGGGCAGGCTAGGCCGTCACTCCAAGGCCCCGACAGGATTAGATAGTCGTCTTTCATCCCCTTATTAGACTTGGGGAGGCAGGATATCAGTTTGACCACATTGTTACGGGACTTAAGGTAAAAGCCTGCCCGAGACTCTATATGGCCTTCATATAGGTGGGCGACGTCGTGCCAAGTCAATCCTAGCCCCAGATGCCGGTCCAAAGCGTCGATTGATCCTAGGACTCTAAAGAAGTTGGGGGCACACTGGTGAGGACAAAGCCTATGGGCACGAAGATAGTCCCGTGTAATCCTACCCATGGGGATGGTCATCCCCCCTTCTATGAAGGCAATCATAGGGATTACCACTTCTCCTACTTTTCGGTCAAACTCCACTCCCTCTGTGGTGCAGTGACGTACCACCACCTCCTGGGGAATGTGGTACTTTTCTTTGAATAACTCTATTAGGGCCGGAGTGCTTACTAAACGCTCGAATCTACCCATTGTTAGTCTCTGGAAGGTGGAGTGGTTAGCCGAGGAGGTTAGCCGAGGATACAGTGGAGGTTCGGAGTGCGAAACTTACGTGAGAGTGAGTACGGATGGTTCCTCCTATCTCTGGAAGATCGTTAAGCTCTCTTTCTTGTGAAGGTATGATGGAGGCCTGAATATGAACGCTCTGAAGTTGCAAGCTCTGATAAGAAACAAAAAGTAACGTCTGAAGGTTTTTATAATGGGGACGGAAGAAGGAAAAGACACAATCCCGCCCAAATATTGAAAATGAGATCTGGACCGTTGGATTTGGATTCCACCGTCGGATGTCTGGATTGAAACGCAGTTCTAAGCGTTTAATGATAATTGTGCGAGTTCCCAAGCGTCAGAAGCCCTTGCGAAATGGCAGAAATGACCCTTACACGCGCCTAAATTTAAATACTGTTAAGGACTACATCGTAATTACGGATGTACATCAAAATCCTAATTTTCCTCCTCGGGTAAGAGAGAAAAATTAGAATTTTGAGGGGCTATTGTGGGGGAGCAAAACCTGGGCCCTTGCAGTGGGCTTAAGTACCACGTTTCATCAACAATACGTCCGAGGAGAGGAAATCATAGGGAAACCTCGTAACTAACAGTAGAGCGTGTAAGTGTCCAGGAATATTGATCCGAGAGGAATACCCTCCTCGGGTCTGGCATATGTCGGTGAGAGGGGCCTCGGCTTCCCTTTAGTCCACCCTCCAGGAAGTTCCAGAGGTGAAGATAGATTACCAATACACATGGAAGGGATAAGGATGCAGAAATATCTTGGGAAAGCTGCTACCACCGCATTAAATGCATTACAGCAGCTTTCCTGGCCGCATTTATGTGGAGAAGACCCCTGAACAGTGTTTTAAATCACCTTTATCCCCAGAAAATCAAAAAGCTGTGGGAGAAGAAACGGAAACTCAAGTACCAGGCTAGATGGCAGACAAGTGGACGATAAGATCGAACAATGAAGGACTATATAATGGAGTAAAACCTCCAGAAGAAGAGATCACGAGAGAAAAAGAAGGAACATTAAGGAAAAGTTACTGTGGCATCTGGAAGAACACAACCTAAAGAAAAACATTTTATCTAAGATCCTACCCCTCGGACCTTACTTGAATCCACCAGTTAATCCAAAACTTGCTCCTCGGACTTGAGATCTTAACTCGTTTGTGTGTTTTGCCTCCTCGGCCAAACTCCTAACCTTCATTAACTGTTGTAAGACCCGTTATTAACCCAATTCTTTCACCCACTCTCTTACAAATTTATTGTATTGGGCTTATTGGGCCCATCTCCTGTCTCCATCTGGGTGTGGGCTACAATTTGTGACCCTACAACACTAGGTCTAAAACTATTTTGCACATAAAGCAAGAAGAGGATTTGAGAAAGGCGGTGAAGGAGACAGTGAAGACTCCTTGGTACCACTATTTTCACTCTTGAGCAAGGACGGCACTAGGACTTGGAGTTAGGAAGACGGCTCTGTTGTTGGCTATGTGTGGCGGCTCTAACCTCTGACTTTACTGCTACTTAGACACCTAAGTGATTTTTTTTTTTTTGGTGTGAGTGACTTTGATGCTGCTACTGGGTACTGGGTGAGGAAAAAATAATTTTATTTAAAATTTTTTTAAAGGGCCAAGTTGTTTGTTTTGGATAAAATTGGTTGATTGGACTTAATATTTACTATTGCTAATTTTTGTTGTTGTGCTAATTTTTTGGGCTTGTATATTTTGTTTTACATTTTAAATCTATAGATTTTTTTAATGGTATTTACAAGGAGGACTACAATTTTTTTTAGAATTGCTGAAGTAGTGAGTGGTTATTGGTAAGTAAAAAAGTGGTGTAAGTGGTGGGTTAAGTGCAAACCAATATGAATTTGCTACCTCGACAGTTTGTAAAAATGTTATAGAAAAGTTTGTGACAATAACATTACAATTAAAATAATTAATGATATTATTAAAGGGGACAAAGTGTAACTTTATAGAACAAAAATGCTAAAATTAGTACTGAGTATATACTAATATTTTTTATAAAAAATATTTTTTTGGAGGGGGGGGGGGGGGGAGGGGTGTGCGTTGCCCCCCACGTCAAAGCATGCATCTGTCCCTACTCTTAATCATCAAAATCGTGTTGCTCTTTCATGGCCATATGAGCTTTTGTTCTGAAGTTTCAGCTTTAAGGGTAAAATATGACTTATGTTTTGGATTCAGCTTCAGTCCAGTGCAATCCAACGTGTCCAGTGGCACTGGCCACTAGACAGAAGCCAGATCCTTATGTTTTTCAACTAATCAAGGGGATTTTATATTAAGTCTTGGGTGTGCTTAATGACTAGATTTTGGATAATGGCTAAAGATTTGGACCACCAAGATGCTAAAATGATGTTTTGGTGTAGTTTGCTTTTGTTTGTATAATAAATTGGCATGCTTTATGCACAATTAGAGAAATTATTTGACTAAATCTGATTGGGTGTTCTTCCCCGGAAATTTCAACTCATTAGGAAGCTATTCTTAGAGGTTTCTAGCAGCCAAGGTCAGCCAAGCTCTAGGGACTAAAATGGGTTAGTCAAAATGTTTAGCTAAATACAGTAGGAGCTAGAAACCTCCAATTGCATAAAAATTTTGGGTACCAGACCATTTCCATGAGCTTTAGGTGCTTCAAGTCCCCTCAACCCACTTTGCAACATGTATGATCTGCGCCCATAAAAAAGACCTAAAAAATTCTACTCATACCCTCCAAACCACACTCCCTCAAATTCTTCTTTTGTTACGTGGACTTGGGTCATGCTTAAAAGAATAAAGTATAATATAATACATGAATTAGGCCCACAAGGAAGTCGGGCTCGACTAAGTTAATCTTGTAAAAAATATATCGTGAAAATAAGTATCAACAAATATACAAAAGTTCTTATCATATATCTAAGTTTCAACAAGTATATAAAAGTTGTCTAGTTTTCTTTGAACATATTCAAGAAATATCCAAATAAAAGCAGTGTATGATTATTGTCGTAGTGAAAATAAAAAATATGCAAAAGGAACAATTAATAATTAAAAAATATGAACAGTTTATTTTGTAAAAGCCTTTTTTTTTTCTTTTAACTTATTTGATTATATACAATTTTTTAAAAAAAAATTATATAAATACAACTATTATTTACTCACTTTCAGAAAATGAACAAAAAGATAATCCAAATACGCTGACCAATTTTTTTTTGGAAGAGCAACTAATTTAGTTGATAAATAGTCTTTAATTTTTATTTTGCTTTAGAAGAGTAATTGTATCAAAAATAAAAAGAAAAGAGAAGCGTCATTGTATAATTTGTATGAGTAATGTTATAGACAAACTATTTTACAATATTTTTACAAATTGCTAATGTGACTTAAACATTTTCCAAGTAATTATTAGTAAGAAAATTGTGATGTTAGTAGTTGCCCAAATTAAAATTAGTAAAAATTTGTCACATTAATAATTTATAAAAATATTGTAAAATAGTCTATGACGGTAGCATTACTCAATTTGTATTAGCTCCACTTCATGAGAGGGGGCCAAGTCATATTTTTGAATGCCCAAACGGTAAAAAATTAAAAATTAAAAATAAGCCCTCCAAAAATCAATATGACTCCGCCACTGAGTGCTGAAAATCCGGATTATTACATAATCTTCCAAAAACAAAACTCCAGCAATGCACCAAAATAGTAAGAAATTATAATTTTAACATTACTCCTCCAATTGACTCCTAATGGTCATTTTTACTTATTTAGTAAATTTTTGGTTATTTTTTACTATTTACCAATTTCTTATACCCCATACTATTTCTTAATTTTAAAAATTAAATTAGAAAAGTAAGATATATACCAAAAATTTTGAAATAAAATATTAAATATAGGAAGAAAATTTTGCTACACATGCCCCATGATAGAATGAGATTTTTTTTTTTTTTTTTTTTTTTTTGAGTATCTGGTAGAATGAGAATTGATACACATATAGAGTGATCTATTATGTCCCCCTCCACTACTAGTTTTTTGGCTAGAGATTCAATTTCTTTACTATGAATAAAAATAGGCAAACTATCCTTTTATTCAAAAACTAATAAAAAGATTGAAAATATTTGACATTATAACTTTCATCTCAAAATTCAATATTTAGATAAATAAAATAACAAATACTTATCCTTTAGACACCAAAAAGGCCAATTTTTTTTTTTTTTTATAATTCAATAATTGGAGGTTGGAGATTTGAATACTAGACAATAGACATCTCCATTGAAAAAAATAAGAGATCTAAATATGTCATTTAAATTACAAGACACTTAGTGGAAAAGCAAACATTAGAGAAAGAAAATTTAAGCATAATAAAATTTATAATCAATCACTTGCAAAAAATAAAAAAATAAAATGTATGTGAGAATTCAAAATTGGATCTATACATTTAATGGATTAATTATAATAACATTAGGAGCCTAATAATATCATGAGTTATTTAATGATGGAGTTAAATGTTAACTCGGGTTTTTTATGAAGAGAAATGTTACATTTACAACATCTTCTCAACAATTTTACAACGAATCCTAAATGGCAAGTTGTGACGGGCTATTACTAGTAAATAAGAAAGTAATTTCAATGTTAGATTCAAATTAAAAATCCTTAACAACCTATCGCCTAAGATTTGTTGTGAAGGTGTTGTGAAAATGTTGTGGATGTGGCACTTCTTTTTTGTAAACCTTAAAAAATTTAGTAATTTATGGAGTCATAAAAAAAATGACTATAACATTTTCCTACCATCCATTGTAATTGTAGTGCATAATCACATTGAATTGCAATATAATATTTTTATAGATACAATTAAAGTTCAACTTATGATTTCCAACTATACAGGTAATTTCTCAAAAGAATTACCAATTGAACTAACTAGGAATATAACATTTTATTTTTCTCCTTCTCTGATTTCTTGACTCTGGGCTTATCCTTCCATATATCTATCATTATGCTGTCTCCATAAAGTAATTTCCTTGGTTAACTCTTGGTTCTAACGAGTTAATTCTGCCACAGCGGCTACCATGGACTGCACTTGTTGTATGGAAGGCAGTTGCATAACAAGTGCTGATTGGCGATCACGATTAGGATGAATAGAAGCATTCCCACTCTCCTAATGGACAGGACTAGTGGCCATTGATCTTGTCCGAACCATACAGCCTTTTGTCAAAGAAAGATAATTTGCAATACGCAAACTTAATCTTTCCCACAGAGGACGCCAACTGATGATGCACAGAAAATCAGTGGACTGAATGCTCCGGGCTTCAATGGGCTAATGATCACTTGAAAAACCTGAAAAAATAAAAAATAAAAATTTTTAAAAAAGACACCAAATCAAAGGTGACCGGGATTAATCAACCAAGAACCCTCCGATACTTAAGTTAGTTTTTTCTAGAACTCAAGAATTCCAACTTTTCGAGATAATGGAAACTTACTTCGATTTGATGTGGATGAGTCCATATATAGAGAGCCTTGTAGCGGTTACTTGTTTAGTAACTTCCCCAATATTTGTGGAAGTCAGAGAGTCCAGACATAACTTCGACAACGGCTATAGAAGTTAGGATTTTCAGTCTTATGATAACTGTCATTGGAAGTTAAGTACTTATTAGGAAGTTATGGCGATAAATAAGGACCTTGTTCGCATTCCAAAGTTCCACATGGTCTGAATCTTAAACTTATGTAGGTAAATCCATTCCTGGAAATTTCCCAAGTGTTGGAAGATCGTCCAAGGGCTTTCCTCATGGACCACCCTTACATCCATAAACGACCTTCCGCTTATGGATGATCTTCTTGAATGGTTGGCCTTTGGCTTTTGGACGACTCTTATGAACGAGTTAGAGGTGGTTCGATTTTTTATAATTCCCCATCACAAGGTATTGATCCTGACAAAGTCTGTTGGAAGCCAATAAAGAGTAGAGGTTTTGAAGTACAAGGATATTATCATTCTTTATCCCTTCATTCTGTCATATCTTTTCCATGGAAAATAGTGTTGCAATTGAAGGTTTGTCCAAGGGCAGCCTTTCTTTTCATGGTCTATTTCTTTAGGTAAGATTTTAACAACGAATAACCTTTGAAAAAGGCATATTATTGTTTTTTATTGGTGTTATATGTGTAAAATATGTGGGGAGACGTGAATCATCTTCTTCTTCATTGCTCTATAGCATATGAGTTGTGGTCATTACTTATAACACATAGGGTTATCGAGTTGTTCGAGTCTTGGCAGTGTAAGTTCAGTCGACATTGCAATATATCTATTTGCAAGCTTATGCTGCATTACTGGTGTGGTGTATTTAGCAAGAATAGAATGCTAGAATTTTTTAGGAATGTGAATGATTTATACTTAAGATTAGGTCTTTTTTCTTTCACACTCTCCTCAAATGGAGTTTGGTTCTGCCATTTTTTCTTGTTTTTGCTTTACTATTTTTCTTGATCTTTGTAGTTTTGGTTCTTGATTTTTTCCCCTTTAGTACATTTCTAGTGTACTTGGGTTGGCTTTGATTTTTAATAAAATTTTATGTTACCTATTAAAAAAAATATTAGTCACTCATGGAGATAGATCTTAGTAAAGGTGTACATTAGTCGGGTTGGGTCAAATTGAGGGGTTTTTTCAACCCAACCCACCATGGTGGGTTAAAAAAAATTCAACCCAACCCTACCCATCACAAGGGTCCAACCCAACCCATATGGATTGGGTTGGATCGGGTTGGACCTATTGTCAATGCCTAGCCTCGACTAGCTAAGCAGAAAAGACCACCGCCGTTGTGCCTTCATTCGATCACCCGCCGTGGCAATAGCTCCCGCATGTGCCGGGGGCGGGGGGCATTGGAGGCCCCTCTCAATGTATATGCGCCTTATTCGTGCGGAGCTTCGAGTGCTCTCTCTCTCGGTGAAGGAAGATAGGTCTACCTTTGGCGTTATGGAAGGAATCTAGGCCAAATTTCAAGGGATTACCAAAGGTAAGTGGAGTCGCCACCAATCATTGGGTTTTTCTAAGTTGTGATTGGTCACTTGTTTCTATTTGATTTTATTACTGATCCTAGCCTAAGAAAAAAGGGCATTTTTCCTAATCTAATGTGGATGGCTAAAAATCTTGATTCATAAGTCCGGAAGTTTGGTTTCGTGTGGGGAAGGTGTTAGGCACCCCACAACACCTATCCAAGGACAATCCTTTATTTTGATAAAACCTTAATTTTTGGAGATTGGCAGTAAAAACATGATTTTGGCATTGGCTTTCAGGGCTTTGCATGCATGGGGGGGCTTTAAGGTTTGGCTTTTGAAGGGCTGTGGTCCCAATATATGCTTTCTATGTGCACCCCGAACAAGCTTAATGGGTCGACTCACTCTTGGGCTCACAATATATTTTTAACGGGGTCTTTGGACTTCCTACTTTGGGCGATTCTGACCTAAAGACTCAACTGTGTCTCTCCAACCTTCGTACCGCTTTCTTCTCCCTCTTGTGACTATTGTTCTTAGCTCTCGACTTTTTTCTCCACCTTTCAACAACCTCTTTTCTTTCCCAGTTTCTCATATTTATAGCCCAAAATTAGTGGAAAGAATCATGATTACTCTCATGGCTAGTGGGAAAGGAGGTCCAATGTTGTTATTGCTAAGTGGACGATTAGTTGGGAGTGGAGTATGGTGAAGGTGGCATTGGAACTGGTTCCCACTTCGGGGGAGGGGGGGGGGAAGATGTCCAGCAGCAGCATCTTTCAAGAAGTCGCAGGGTGTCCGGGCTATGGCTTTCCTAAGCAATCACATTTGTCCGAAATGGGGTTTGCCGAGCAACTTCCTGGCCATGAATTAATGGGCGTCTATTTCAACGATCGGATTAAAGGATTTTGGGCCGAACAGGGCGCCATGAGATCTACGCATATGAACCTATTGGGCCTTAAGCCCAGTTTCATGATTACTCTCATGGCTAGTGGGAGAGGAGGTCCAATGCTGTTATTGCTAAGTGGACGATTAGTTGGGAGTGGAGTGTGGTGAGGGTGGCATTGGAACTAGCTCCCATTTGGGGGGGGGGGGGGGGGAGATGTCCGACTGCGGCATCTTTCAAGAAGTCGCAGGGCGTCTAGGCTATGGCTTTCCCAAGCAATCACATTTGTCAGAAATGGGGTTTTCCGAACAACTTCCTGGCCACGAATTAATGGGCATCTATTTCAACAGTTAGCTTAAAGGATTATGGGCCGAACATTGCACCATGAGATCTACGCCTATAAACCTATCGGGCCTTAAGCCCAGTTTCTCACAGGGGTGTTAGGAACTGCAAGCCATACTGTAGAGGTTAAGTCTGTGGCCCAAATGGCCATGGAGGCCCGGTATCATACATTAGCCCCCCTTAATTCGTGCTCGGCACCCGAGGGTGAATCAAGGAGTCCAAAAGGCAGTAGTAATCTGAGGAGCTCAACTAGTAGGTCTTGGACAGTTGAGAGGCTAGTTAATGCGCCCTCAAAAGATGCGCTATTTACGACGGTTGATTTAGCCGTCATTATTACATGACGGTTCACAAACTGAGGCGGCGTACGTGTGGCGATCTGTGATGGGATTCGTAGAGTTTCCCACTCCCCATTTATTAAGTGGCATTTATTCTCTCCCTTTTGGTCCCTATAAATAGTTCATTCTGGATCATTTCTTCACTTTCGCATTCTTTGCTCACAAAACTTCTTCCCTGCCGTGCATACTTCTCTGTGCATTCATCCTCCAGCCTAGAGTTCCTATCTTGTCTAGAGCCCAAAGTAAGTTTCTCTACCTTTCTCTCTTGCTTTAGTTTTTTCCTTCAATTCTAGAGCTTGGGATAGGTTTTGCTCACCTCTTAAACACTAGGGCATCTCTAGCGACTTTTAGGCAGACATTCAACATCCCTGAGGATGTGAATGTGGCATACTGCCATGAGAGCGAGATCGCTCTTCACAGGCATTCCGGGTCAAATATAGCTTTCTTTCCCTTAATGGCAATTTTAGAAGGTAGGTTTAGGTTTCCCGTGAGCCCACTTTACTTAATACCCTTAGGTTTTACGGTTTGAGTCCCGAGCAGCTTCCTCCCAATTTTTACCAAGTAGTTAGTTGCGTTAAGAGGTTGAATCAATTATACGGTTTGCAGTTGAACCACCATGATATAAATTTCATGTACAACCTGTGTGGAAACAAAAATACCAACTATTATTTAAAAGTTAGGGATTATCGAGTACGGCTAATTTCATACCTGCCCGATTCTAACAGAAACTCAGCCAAGGAGTTTGTCTAGGTAAGTGGCAACTGGTTTGTCGTCGAGCTCCCCTGTCCACTCTCGCCGCATAAAGTTGGTTCGTATTGCCTATCTATTTATTCCCCTTTTTTTCCTTTTTGTTTACTTGCATTTGTTTTATCTACCCGGGCACTAATTTGCTGCGTTCTTTTGTTACAGACGACAAAGGATTCATTTCGAACATTAGAGTGGTGCACATACGAGACTTGAATTTTGTGCTCAAGTCTAAGATTTTCGTTCACATCGACGGGTAACTCCGGGCGTCGCATCTCTTACTCGGCTGTGAGCTCGTATACAAGACTTGGGAACCCTTCAGTCAAGACTACTATTAGACAGCCCCTTGCTATCTTACATAGACGTGTGCCACGCGAATTTCCTCCCCCCCAAGTTAACTTCCGGTGAAGTTCGAGATATCGGTCCGTGCTATACAACCGCGGACAATCTTGCCCGGGTCAGAGAGGAATCTGCCGAGCGTGTCGCTTGAAGCCGCCAATAGCACGTTCCAATCGTGGAATCGGTAGATCCCATCCCTCAAACCGAGCAAGAAACAACTAAGGTTGAACTAGACGCCGAGATGGTAACAAGGCGAAAAATGACAATCAGCCGATTCTTGCCCAGCATTGATCCCCCCGCTGAGTCCCAACAGCCCCAAGGCAAGGGCCGATCTCTTCCTCCCTTTTCCAACCATGCGAAAAGGAAATAGCATTCTGACGATCATCCACCCAAGGCTCCAAGCAATGCCCCCTCTAAGACTCCACCTCGGCCGACCAACGAGATCACAATCCGAAAGCCAGTGGCCGAATCTCAATCAACCACTTAGGTAAGAGCGAATGTAGCATCTTCCTCCCAGCCCGTCGTCCCTTGGGAGCCTACCTTCAAGTTTGGCGTCGGGCCTCTGTCGGCCACGGCTAACGCGGTGGTATGGGATAAGGGCGAGGGGGGAAGGGTGGCTCAGAGCCTGGTCCATAGCCTGCTGCTGCCCGAAGATGTTTGCTTTTTCTCTGAGGGGGACGAGGACTCGTTGGTGCGGCGGTTACAGTGGCACACTATGGCGGTGATTCCTTTCTCCTTCCCTTTTTGTTTATTTAGATACTTGAATCATTCTTCTATTCTTACACTTGTTTCCGTATTATCAGTCTGCGCAAATGACTCACATCTTCAATGAGAGGTTGAAGGAGCTCGCCAAGGATGCCGATCGGGAAAAAGCATTAAAGGACGTTGCTAATGCCACCGCGAAGGAAAAGCTTAAGGCTGTCAACACTGCACAAAAGAGGACCCAATCCTCAAAGAAAGCCCACCTACTGGCAGAGGAGAAAGTAGCTGAGGTGGAGGGTCGGCTAGAAGGCGTCGAGCTTAAACTAGCAGAGGCAGCCAGTCTTAACTTAGCCCAGGCCAATCAAATAGCTGACCTCAAATCAGCCCTTGAAGCCTACGAAAACAAATGGTATGACGACGGCTTCGCGAACGCCGAGAAATCTGCGGAGCCTATTGTCTACCAAGCGCAACTTCATAGGTTCAAGGAAGGATGGCTGATGGCCCTCCAGGTGATAGGAGTGCCCAAAAACTCCCCTTTGAAAGACCCAGGTCAAATCCCCTACCTGGCTCCCCCACCACCCTCCTAGAGTCAGGTCGATGCTGTGGACGAGGAAGAAATCACCAGCATGAGGGAGTTGGTCCAAGCGATTGATGCCCACGTTGATCTCGAGGTTTCCAACAACCTTCAAGCCACAGAAAATGAACAAACCCAACAATAGCGGACCGAGGACACTCCCAATCAATCAGTCAGTGAAGCAGCCCAACCCCCACCTGCCGACCCTACCATTTGACATTTGCGTTTAAATAGGCCTTTTGTTTATGCTCGCTTTTACTTTGTTGTTGTTTTTTTTTCTTCTTCTTTTATGGTTTGCCTAGGGTCACCGGGCTGTGGTGGCCGAACAATGGTTTTAATTTCAATCTTATTTACTTTTGGACTTATTTTCCTATAGTCACTAGGCTGTGGTGGCCGAACAATGGTTTTAATTTCAATCTTATTTACTTTTGGACTTATTTTCCTATAGTCACCGGGCTGTGGTGGCCGAACAATGATTTGATTTAACTTGCTCTTGTTCACATTAACTGCTTTATTTCCTAGCTTCAAGTACCATGTATGTTCGCCTTAAGGTTGTTAGGCTTTGTTTTAGCACGTCCAGCCAACCATTTTCGCCTTCTAGTTAGGCGATTTTAGGGGTGCCCTTGTACCTTTGTAGCGATTCAGGACGGGCCCTCACCTACCCAGTGATTGGGATCGAGCCGAAGACAGATCTTAGGTTTTTTTTAGATTAGGGTTTTTGCCTTCCTAGGGGCAGGTTTCCATCCTTAGAAAGTTTTGATTTAAGTTTCCACCTGCCCGGTGATGAGAATCGGACTGGGGACAGGCTTCTATCCTTAAGATTTTTTTATTAAGGTTTCCACCTGCCCAGTGGTGAGGATCAAACCAGGGACAGGTTTCTGTCCTTAGAAATCGTTTGATTAAGGTTTCCACCTGCCCGATGATGAGGATTGAACCGAAGACAAGTTTCTGTCCTTAAAGATTTTTTATTAAGGTTTCCACTTGCCTGGTGATGAGGATTGAACCGCGGACAGGTTTCTGTCCTTAAAGATTTTTTATTAAGGTTTCCACCTGCCCAATGATGAGGATCAAACCGGGGACAGGTTTTTGTCCTTAGAAATCTTTTGATTAAGGTTTCCACCTGTCTGGTGATGAGGATCGAACCGGGGACAAGTTTCTGTCCTTAGAGATTTTTTTATTAAGGTTTCCACCTACCCGGTGGTGAGGACTGAACTAGGGACAGGTTTCTGTCCTTAGAAATCGTTTGATTAAGGTTTCCACCTGCCCGTGATGACGATCAAATCGAGGATAGATTTCTATCCTTAAAGATTTTTTATTAAGGTTTCCACCTGCCCGATGATGAGGATCGAACCGTGGACAAGTTTCTATCCTTAGAGATTTTTTTATTAAGGTTTCCACCTGCCCGATGGTGAGGACCGAATCGGGGAAAGGTTTCTGTCGTTTGATTAAGGTTTCCATCTGCCGATGATGAGGATTAATCCAGGGACAGGTTTCTGTCCTTAAATATTTTTTATTAAGGTTTCGACCTGCCTGGTGATGAGGATCGAACTGGGGACAAGTTTCTGTCCTTAGAAATCTTTTGATTAAGGTTTCCACCTGCCCGATGATGAGAATCGAACCGGGGACAGGTTTCTGTTCTTAGAGTCAAACATGTTGCCTTGGCCTTCTTAGCTTTTTACGTATCCATTGGGGAATACTAATAAATCAATATTGAAATTTGATTGCACCTGCAAGTGTAAACACCATCTTTATATTAATTTATAAAACATAAATACAATGTTTCGTTCAATTTACGCCCTTGTGTGCAATTGATCACTGGTAGAACTTCTTCAAATTGTGGACATTCCATGGCCGGTGAAGCAGTCTTTCATCTAGGTCCTCCAAGTAGTAAGCTCTTGCTCCCGCAATAGCCGTAATCCTGTATGGCCCTTCCCAGGTAGGGGCCAGCTTCCCGACATTCGTATCCCGCATGTTCCCTATCGCTTTTCGTAGCACAAGGTCTCCAGCACTAAATTCCCTCGCCTCTAACTCCAAATCTCTTACTACGCAACCGCTCAAGCTCCTTATTTCTCTCATCCAATTGTCTGTGCCCCGAAGCATCTGATACTATTCGGTTCATTTGGTATGACCCCTCTCCAAGGCCAAACTGTTCTTCCTCGTGTTCACGCTCCCTATCTTTGCACCTTTTTTGCCTTTGCTCCCTCCACATGGATCCCCGAAATGATCCCACTGAGCCACTTTCAGCAGAACCCTCCGATCGTCTCCCGAACATTTTCTGTTCGCAATTCTCGGTCGAACCACAGCTATATAGGAGATTCCCATAGATAGCGCCAATTGTGTGCACCCCGAACTCTTAGGCTCACAATATATTTTTAACATGGGCTTTGGACTTCCTACTTCAGGCGATTTTGACCTAAAGACCTAACTGTGTCTCTCCAACCTTCGTACCGATTTCTTCTCCCTCTTGTGACTATTATTCTTAGCTCTCGGCTTTTTTCTCCACCTTTCAACAACCTCTTTTCTTTCCCAGTTTCTCATATTTATAGCCCAAAATTAGTGGAAAGAATCATAATTACTCTCATGGCTAGTGGTAGAGGAGGTCCAATGCTGTTATTGCTAAGTGGAAGATTAGTTAAAAGTGGGGTGTGGTAAGGGTGGCATTGGAACTGGTTCCCACTTTGGGGAGGGAAGATGTCCGGCGACGGCATCTTTCAAGAAGTTATCGGGCGTCCGGGCAATGGCTTTCTTGAGCAATCACATTTGTCGGAAATGGGGTTTACCGAACAACTTCCTGGCCATGAATTAATGGGCGTCTATTTCAACGGTCGGCTTAAAGGATTCTGGGCCGAACATGGCGCCATGAGATCTACACCCATGAACCTATTGGACCTTAAGCCTAGTTTCTCATAGGGGTGTTAGGAACTGCATGCCATACTGTAAAGGTTGAGTCTATAGCCTAAATGGCCATAGAGGCCCGGTATCGTACACTTTCCTAAGGCATTCGAGCAAAGTGCCAAATTTCCACAACAAAAACTAGGCGACATGTCACCTACTTTCGCTGCAAAAATTAGGCATCACTTGCCTTAGGTGACACAGACTGTGACAATCACACCAGAAGGGGGCAAGCATGTATATATACATACATCATGCACAATGCAAGCATACAGAGTAGGAAAGTAAATGCCTACATCCCTAGAGCATGGCCCAAAATATAGGTGCAGGAAAATAAATAGGGGTCGCCATACTCTAGAGATGAGGAAAAATGGTACAAAGCATGATATACCTAATACAAACCATCTAAGGGAGAAAGGGAGAAGGAAGGAAGGGGTTTAAAAGAATACATAACCAAAGGGAAAAGCTAAACCCTAAACCTACTGAACACAGCCACTCGACTCATGTTGGCAAGCTTACATCGGCACCCTTTTTGCTTATGCCTAGGAGATCATGCCCTAACTCCATGTGTCCTCGCTCCATATGTGTACATGCAAAGGTAAAGACAAGAAACCGGTAAACGAGCAATGGAAAGGGAGAGACGCATAGATAATAGCAAAAGGGCACAAAACAAAAAAGAAAGATAGCAATGAAAATAGCATATAGGATGCGAGCAAACATACGAGCAAAGGGGAAGACAAGCAAGATAGAAAACAACAAGCAAAGGATAAACAAGCAAGATAGCAAACAAAAGGTGGTGTCCACGAGGGGAAAATGTAGGTTTGGATCGGATGTCCATAGCATCATTATGTTGAAGCATGGATGACACACTAACAAGCAAGACTCATGCATGAACATGTAAACAAGCGTGTAAAGATGCACATAAAGCCAACGGGTGGCACAAAAAAACATGATAAGCAATCGTCACACAGAGCGGAAAAGGGGATAAGTGTGCACGAAGCAACCGGCATCATGGCGATGCATCCCAAATGGCTACATCCAAATAAGGCCTCAAAGGCGTCAAATCTAACCACACAACCACGAACCCGCTAAAGGCGTCAAATGTGGCAAAGCCTAGAACAAGAGAGGCTAACACAAGCATAAAACATAGAAGCAAGCAAGCACAAACATGAAAAATGGGTGATCCAAACCCTTTGATATGGACCAAGGTGTATGGATGATGACAAAGACCATAGGGCCTAGATCGAGCCCGAACCAATTGCCAAAACACAAGAAAATGCGATAAAAGGAACAAAAGGGCTGCAATAGCACATGGCATGACAAACAAGTCTAGGCCTAGGCACACAAGCATGGCATGGAGCATACAAGCACATGGAAGATGGCATAAAGCATGTAAAGAACATAGATCCAAGCACATAGGCATGTGAAAGCCTAGATCTAGACATATAAGCATAAAAACGTGCAAGCAAACAGGGCATAATCTAGTACGTAGACATGGTAGAACATAGATCCAAACATATAACCATGTACAGATGTATATCTAAGCGTAAAACATGGCAAAAGCACACAAACACATAGATTCGAGCAAAGCATAACCAACGACATCATACAAGCATGTGAGCACGTAACCCTAACATCAACATAAAGCAAAAAAGAGGAACGAAACAAAGGAAAGCATGGCTTTAAACCCTATGCATGTAGATCTAAACATATAAGCATGTAAAAAAAGTAGATCTAAGCGTGAAAACATGGCATAAGGCATACAAGCAAAGAGATTTAAGCTAGAAACACCAATAAAACAAGAAACATGCTAAGAAAGTCGTAAATCATGTTATTCAAGTGAAAATAGCAAGATAAATGCTAGAAAAAGATTTAGGAGGTTAAGGGTGTGGATGACAGCTAGAAAAGCTACATCCACTCCCCTAAACCCCAAATCCAAAGTGTAGAACCAAGGAAAGGAAGATTGGGTATAAGAACAATACCATGTGTTCTTTGGTGAAGAGGGAAGAATCGAGAAGTTTTTACCTATTTTTTGGGTGTTTTTTGGTGTTTGGAAGAGAGAAAAAAATGTGTAGAGAAACAGAGCAAAGAACAAAACTCAAAAAAAATGTGGTCTCTGGTCTGGGGCATGCCTAGGGCTAATATAGCCCCAGGGGAGAATTTCGAGAAGGCAGCCCTTCAAAGGCCCTCAAAAAGTGTGGATCTGGGTACCTCTGGAAATATCTTGGCTTCCTAATTCTAAAAAGGTGTGGAACCTGAAAATCCAACGGTCAAGTCAAAAGTTATGGCTCTCTGAAGTTTGCGGTGCGTCAATCGGTGTGTCATCCCAGTTTTCATGATATCTTGGCCAGTCTAACTCCGATTTCAACCCATGAATAGTCGTTGGGACAAAAATTTGATAATCTTCACAATGGCATTGGTTTCAACCCGTTCTGACAGCCAAATCAAAATTAAGGTTTTTGGGCCCACCTCAAGTCGACTTCGGGTCAAACTTGGTCAAAGTTGTTAAAAATCTTCGAGAAGCTCGGGTTTGGTGTAAATCTATGAAAAACATTGTTTTGTGGAAGTTTGGACCTCGTTTGACCTTCAATTAAACCTAGGGCTAACTAGGGGTGTTTTGGTCATTTTGGCAAAAATGGGCACTTTGGGTACTCCGATGTCCGAACGGGTTGCGCCACGTCGTTGTAGATGTTCTCATGGCCCCGTAGAGAGAAAATAATATTTTTGGATTTTCAAGGGTCTGGCACGCAAATCAAGGGTGGACAAAATATGATATCAACACCTATGGTTAGACAGATTTTTTTTAATTTCTATTATTAATATCTTATGACCCAAACCCAACTCGAACCATTGTAAAAATAAAAATAAAAAATAAAAAAAATTTACAACCCACCAACCTTTAAAAACCGACCAAACCCTGCAGATTGGGTTGGATCAAGTTGATTTTAGCGGTTGGCTACACACCCTTAGATCTTAGGATCGGGAGGGTTGCATATTAACCCTTTGTGTTTCCCACCCCAAAACCTAATCTCAAATAAAAAAGGGTGATATAAATTTGTTTTATCTTTTGTCTTCCTACCTTTTTTTTTTCTTTTTCTTTTTTTTAGAGAGTTCCGAGATCTATCAGTTTTGGTGTAGGCGAGAATTTAATCCCAAATATCTTATTCAATCATTAGAGACTTTACTAGTTGAGCTAACTGGAACCCACTTTTGTATTCCTACTTGAAATATCCTTGTCATTTTCATTTATTTTTAGATCATAACTATGGTCAACTGTATATTTTTATTTCTTATAATATAGGTAGTGTCAAAACGTCACATATTCATCTATTTTTTGTTTAACATATCTTTCTCTTCATCTATGGCAATTTCAAAAAATTTCATACATTTTCCTATATAAAAATACAATAAATAGGAGACTCCAAATAAAAATAATTTTTTTTTTTTTTACAAATTTTCTAATTTGATCTTTTATTTCCTAATACTTATTTAGTTAATATTTTGTATATTATAAATATTTTTGTAGAACCTTTCCTTGCATAGCATAGATTAAACTGTCGACTAGAATATAAGAAATTATAAACCCTAAATTGTTCTCTCTCTCTCTCTCTCTCTCTCTCTCTCTCTCTCTCTCTCTCTCTCTCTCTCATCAGTATGACACCCCAAATCTCCATATCTTCTTCGGTTGAGATAATTAAATATTTTTGAAACCATTGAAATATTTAAATTGAATATTTATATTATGTGATTTGTATACTAGATTTTTTTTTTTTTTTGGTAATATTGGTCACAGAAAGGGGAAATTAATTAGTAGGCATATGGATTAGAATTTACGGTCTAACTGTGAAAATTAATAATGAATGAGGTATCATTTTTTTTAACTTAATTAAAGTAAGGATTTAAGGGCATGGTAAAATGATAAGTTACGTTAGGCTACAAAATCCAGCCCAAAAGAAAGAATGGGGGAAGGGGTTCAACGTTAAAAGTTGGTACCCTAATTAGGTTAGGGTTTTCTTAAAAGAAAAATACGGAGGAAGGCTATAAGGTTTTGGAGGCTCCAATAGAAGATTTTTCCAAGCTTGAATTTAGAGAGAGCAAAGGTAAGAACGAAATTCAAAAAATAATAATAATAAATGAAAAATCAATTGGGGCTCAGTTGCTTTTAGTGGGTCAGTTTGACTAAGTACTAGATTTGTTTCATACTTTTCATCGGTAAACTTGCAAAGTTGCTTGTATTCTTTGAGTTTTATTGATCTTAGAACAATAAAGGGTTGCAAAAATCTGTCAATCATGTAACACAAACCATGACATGATACTAATTAAATTTCTACTCTTAATGCAACTTCAGTGTAACTTGGAGATTTTCTCATGTGAAACCAAATCAAAAATAGTTTTTGTGATTTGTATATTTTGCTCAAATCACGTGTGGATATGTGATCATGTACTGGTAAAACTATATGTTAATCTGATTAATAATTTTAGGTTTGCAATTAATGTCCTGGTCATGTGAGTGTAGTTACTTGGATTTATTATTATATGTTGTTAGGCTAGAGAAGAAAGTTTTTATTTCTTTTTTAGTTTTTTATTTCAAGATCATGCTGTTTTCAAGTTTTTATTATTTTTTCAATTGATCTTATATTTTGTGAATTTTGTGATTGTAAAATAGTGATTAAACCAATTCCATCTTTCAAAAAAAAAAAAAAAAGATCACAAGTAATACTTGGTTTTAAAGTCTTATTGAGTTCACTGAATTGGGTAAAGTTTCAACAAAGTTTTAGCATATTTCATATATATATATATATATATATATATATACATAATTTTATTATGTTTGTATTAATTAGGGTTCGAGAGCCTAGCAAAAGTCTTAGTCGATGGACGGCAAGACCAAGGATGGCGTAGACAAAGCCACATCCAGCGGTCCACATATGGTACACCACAATTTTCCTGATATCCAAGCTTTTTTAGTCTTTTCTTTTCAATTTTTTTTATCTTTTAATTTTCGGTTTTGTTAACCAGATGTTAGTGTTGAAAGTGGATACCACGAAGCCTGGATGGCACAAGGCAATGATAACACTGTTTCGGAGCATCAAAGGTTTTTTTTTACATAATAATTTTCATTTTCGTATTCTCAAAAAAATGCATGATTGATTTTTTTAACTAATCCATTAATTTCTAATGTTAGTTATATATATATATATATATATATATATAGAGGTCCGTTATACCATCAATGAGGAAGGGTGTGCACTTGTTTCGGGTAACATAAGCCCCGGGTTGCTCCATAAAATTCTAGCAAAAGTAGCACCACTTGCAGAGTTCAAATGGTTGGCTTGTACACATGATGAAAAGAATGCGCAGAATGGACATGATTCTCACTATAACAATGCATATTACCATTGCAATTACAATAATATGTATGATCCTCGAAGTTTATATCAATACCCGCAATACCCTTACTACCATCCACAATTTGAGATGGAGACTCATCCTCATTCTTCTTTCCATACACCATCGCAGCCTCCTGTGGTTGACAAACAAAGTAGTGGTGAAAAGGCAGTAGCAAATCCAGAACAGACTAAAAAACCCCACGCTAAAAAGTCCAATAAGTTTTTTAGGCTGATGCGGAAGATGTTGCGAACTATTGGTGTACGCATTATTAAAGCTTTTATTTCGTAGTTCCTTGATGAAGATGCTAGCAATCATTATGCTTTGATGTATTTACTAAATATGGATTTGGAACAAGTTAGGGTTTCAAGGGTTTTTTTTTTTTTTTTTTTGTTAAGAGACTTATTAATAAAAAAAAGGTCTTTTTGTATTATGTTTCATAGCTTTATTTTTGTTTATTTATTGTTGTGGTGGTGGTTGTTTATTATTATAACTAACAATCCGTGGGTTTACAGGATCATGAGTTTAAAATTACAACAAACAAATTATGATTGATGCATGATCAAAAAGCAATATCAATAATGGTTTCATGCATTTAAAAATGATACTGCACTAATCAAAATGTGAAATTTATTGTAAAAACTTTTGTACATGTATAATTGTTGTTACACAATAGGAACATTAGAGTGTTAGATTATATATATATATATTGAAAATCTTTTAGATCCGTTTGTAACCAACAGATCCATATCCGGTATCTGCAAGCAACTTTTAAGTTAGGAAAATAAAAGGCAAGAAACTGAAAATTGAAAATTTCTGGAAACAGTTTATTTAGCTGAAATTGAAAATTTTTTGTTGAAAGTACTGTAGATAAAAGTAAAAATTAACTGAAATAGTATAATAAGACTCATGAATAGTACCAGAAAGTGCAGTAGGACCCATGAATAATAGCAAAAATAAGCTGAATAATAAAATAAGCTAGTTAAAATAATCAATGTCAAACGCACACTTAATCTATGAATTTTTCAAAAAACAAACATCGAATTTTTAAAATTTTAAGGGATGATATAGAACTCAACACAAATTTAGTAACAAGCATAAGGGGTGTGTTGCAACATAAGTATACAATAATTTGTAATGCCCGTTAGTTTATGTGGCCCATAAATGTCAGACAGACAATAAGGAAAGTCAGAAAAATATTCTTTCCATAGGGGAGGGGGAAGAAGAAAGAAACACGCTGATTAGTCAGAAAAATCAGAAAAGTAAGAGAATGGGCAAGCTGCATACAATGTAGACCATAAATGTCAGACAGACAATAAGGAAAGTCAGAAAAATATTCTTTCCATAGGGGAGGGGGAAGAAGAAAGAAACACGCTGATTAGTCAGAAAAATCAGAAAAGTAAGAGAATGGGCAAGCTGCATACAATGTAGACCATATATGTCAGACAGACAATAAGGAAAGTCAGAAAAATATTCTTTCCATAGGGGAGGGGGAAGAAGAAAGAAACACGCTGATTAGTCTTTAAAAAGTACAGAAATATAGTTCCATCAAGCGCCAATGAGAACTAAGTGTAAAAATAAAAACTCAACAGTAGCAAAGACAAAAGCTGGCCTCTGGTTTTTGTTTATATGCATGATGACTATTTATGGTATCCGGCTAGCATAATACAAAAGCAACCTTAATGAGATTGAAGACGATCCAAAACTGATTTCCTATCAGGCATGCTAGGAATAGCTCCCTTCACTTGAACACAAAGAGAAGCAGCTGCAGCTGTTAAAAACAAAAAATCACAGAGAATTATTATAAGCAACGTTCTAAGGAACATATTTATTGATAAAATAGGGAATGATGTTGCAAGTATACCAGCAAATTTTAAGCATTCATTTCTGGACTTGCCCTCCACAAGAGCCACAGCAAATGCTGCAGTAAAAGTATCTCCAGCCCCAGTAGTATCGAGGACCTTTGTGGCTGATATGATAGGTTGTTTAATTGGCTCTTCACCTTCTACAAATAAGGCAGACCCTTTGGCCCCGAGTTTCACAAGGACTTGCTTAACACCCTGAAAGAATACATTTTTTTAATATAAGTCTGATAATACACCATTTAGCACCAAAAAAAAGAATATCATGGCACCAATAGCAGATGCACATGTAGTGCACAATTATTCTGACACTTGTCCAATAAAGTCATTCTATTATTGATCCTCTTGAATCTACCAAGATTTAAGCACAATTATATCATTTTGCATTATATTTATGAAGAAAGAAGAAAACCCAAATAGGGTCCAAGTATACCAAAAATATTATTGATTTTTAAGATAGATAGTACATTTAACTAGACAAGAAGAAATCCACACATGTTATGAAAGAAGGAAACAAACACACACACACATGTAAAGTCTCATGTACTACGAAAAGCTTTTGTAGTCAATTCCTTAGAATGGCTGAAACATTTTGTAGGGGCACATTTGCACAACTTGGAAATTCAATGGCCCAAAATATACTTCAATTACCGACCATATCTGCTAAAAAATAAGGCCATCCAAGAGAAGGAGATTTAGCACAACTGAGTAGAAAAAATAGTATGGGATTATATGAATAGACCTGTTCCCAACATTCAAAAAGTATCTAATTGATGGCTGCCCATCCTCCACTGATCCCCATTGATGTTATGAATGTATTCTTGTGTGTGGTTTCTGTGAACTGTGATCATGCGTGCCAAATAAATATAAATACCACAATGGATCAATCAAATTTCTAAAAGACGTCCAAATATGCTATATTCTTTTTTCTATTTTATTTATTTAAATGAATTTATTGCTGTAAAAATGGTATTCATAATGGATAAGGCACAAAGCCTTTAGCAATGATGATCATTTTAGGTGTACAAAAACTCACCATTTTATGGCATTTCACCACAGCTTGAGTAATCTGTTCAAAGCTTTCAGTTGCCATTCCTGTTAAACGACCAAGTTCACTTTCATTTGGGCTTAAAATATCAATAAAATTTAATAATTCTTGTGGGAACGGTGCATCCATTCCCCCAGCATCCAAGATGACAGGAACACCGGTACTTCTTGCAGCCTGAATACAGGGTGTGATATCAGATAAGGCAAAAAAGTTTTATAGGCAAAACAGGCCCTGGGAGTGGAGGGAGGGAAGCTAATGATAAAATTGACAAACAACAAACCAACATAAAATTCAATTGAAATGTCCAAAACACGTGCAGATCAAAGAAACCAAGATGCAGAGAAGTTCCCAAAAAGTTAAAAGTAAACCTTTTGTGTGTGTGTGTGGGGGGGGTTGGGGGGGGGGGGGGGGGGGGGGGGGGGGGGTGGGTGTTGAAGCAGAATGAAATACCAAGTACACAAATGTGAAATAAGCAGCAGATAACATCAGAAGATTTTCTCCATCATATATTCAAGGAATTGAGCAAATAAGCATATGCTAGGAGCAGAAAAAAAAAAAACCACCAATCAATGCACATAACTTTATCTAACAAACTCTATGTTACGTTTCCAATTTCAACTATGAGAGAATATTCAGACAAGAATATGACACAGCCAAAAGTGCATTATAGACTAAATCAATTGTTTCAAAGTTCTAAGGATCCAAACGTTGGTTAGGGTTGCTTACACAAATAAAATACTTGACTAAACAGGAAGTAATTGGTATTTAGCAATATTTATGACCAAGCAAAGACTATATGAGATATCATTCATGCACCCAACATCTTTCCTTTTATCTTTTTAGCATAATGTTTCAAATCTTCAATCTGTGGTTTGAATTTTTAGAGAATACCTTATTCCATCTCTTACCACTTAGGGAGTTCCCAAAAGTTATTAATAATGCCCCAAGAGCAAAAACTAGAGAATAACTTTGATAAAATAGCACGTTCTAATGCATGGTTAAAGCCTTTGAAACAAATTTTCTGTTTTTCTTTTAAGAAGCAAATTCATTCTAAATGGTTTCCATGCAAGATAAGGGACATCTCATTGAAGACTAACGATGCAGCCATGGAAAATTAATTTTTTATCACTTCACAAATTAGCCTATTCAAGACTTATTTTATGAGATCCACAAGTGAAATCCAATTGAAGTAAATGTCATGTGGTTTTAACGGTCTATTTACATGCATCTAGGGTTAAAAGAGTATTTAGTTTGGGTCTTTATTCTAAAAGCTATGACCCATTTTGTATTTGGGGACAAAATTGTAATTTAAATAACCCCTACAAGTCTAAAATTTGCTAGGAGATCCTGAGTTTCTATTATATTAGTCTTTTATAAGGTTTTTACTTTATTAGTCAAACTTAGAGATTTTTCAGCCTTATGAAAATGGGTTGTTTGAAATATTTGTACATAGAAAAAAGTGAAGCATACAAAAAGCTGTGCGGTTTGAAATCATGTTAGCAAACGGGCAATTAATACTAGCAAGAAAGAATTCTTCGTTATATATTTTTGTACTCAATGTAATCAAAGGATGGATTGTGTTTTGAGCATTCTGGCATGTGGGATTGCGTATGCTGTTTTCTCTCTTTCTCTTCTCTCCTTTCTTCTTCTCTTTCTTGAGGTACTGTTTATGGATACTATTCATACAACCCCTAAACACTATAAAATTCTCTTATTTCCTTCTTCCATTCAACCCAAATCAAGCACTTTCTTTATCTCTCAAAACCATAAACCCCACATACTTTCTTCTACCAAAAAAAACCATCAAATAACTCATCAAACCCCCTTTTAATTCTTAACACAATCTCATAATCCTTGCTTCAAAAATTCTAAATCCTAGATCAACAAATTCACCTAATCCTAAACCCACTACAAGCACACATGGACAAATTTAATTTGTCCTATGTCAACTAATCTGTTGGCTGTTTTTCCGATAAAATACCATGTATTCATTTCTTATAATGGCCTGAAGAAGCATGTCAATCAAATTCTAGTTTAGCGATTCTGGTCTTCCCTCCTTCACTTGG
Source organism: Quercus agrifolia (assembly GCA_029955455.1). NCBI lineage: Eukaryota > Viridiplantae > Streptophyta > Magnoliopsida > Fagales > Fagaceae > Quercus > Quercus agrifolia. The sequence continues at coordinate 39,013,259 of JARQAD010000004.1, read as the reverse complement.
TTTAGAGATTCTGGTCTTCCCTCTATGTCAAGAATTGACAGGGCTTTTTTCCGATCAAAAAAATAAAAATAAAAAGAATTGACAGGGCTTTGGTTTTTCTTGATTGGGAGGAACACTTTGAGAATGTATCCCAACGGGTGCTTCCTAGTGTTCTTTCAAACCATTGCCCTCTTCTGTTGGAAGCTGGTGTTGTTCGTCGCGGTCGAAGTGCCTTTAAATTTGAGAACATGTGGTTGAAAGCTGAGGGTTTTGTTGATAGAGTTAAGCAATGGTGGGATGGTTACAGTTTTGAGGGCTCTCCAAGTTTCATCTTGGCTCAAAAATTGAAGGCTCTAAAAGTAGACTTAAAAAAGTAGAATAGGAAGGAGTTTGGTGAATTGGCTTTTAGAAAGAAGAACTTGCTGATTGAGCTGATGGGGTTAGATGCAAGAGAGAAGTTAGTGGGTCTTTCAAATGAGGATGAGAGTCGGCGCCTTCAACTCAAAGGAGACATAGAACAGTTGGCTTCTCTTGAGGAGATTTCCTAGAGGCAAAAGTCTTGGGCCTTGTTTGTGAAAGAGGGAGATAATAATACTCGGTTTTTTCATAGATTAGCAAACTCTCATAGAAATGCTAATCAAATTAAAAGGATTGAGGTGGATGGTGTTCTTTATGAGGATGAGCTGGATGTGCGCTCTCAGATAGTTCTCTTTTATCAAGGGTTGTATAAGGAAACTGAGGTCAGGCGTCATACTATGGATGGGTTAGATTTTTCTTTGTATTGAAGAGGATGAGCGGTTATCCTTAGAGAAGGAGTTCATGAAGGAGGAAGTCATCCAGGTTTTAAGGGAGATGGAGGGGGATAAAGCCCCTGGTCCTGATGGCTTCACCATGGCTTTCTTTCAGAAATGCTAGAGCATTGTGGAAAAGGATGTAATGGATTTTTTTGATAATTTTCATCGACACTCTATGTTTGAACGGTCTTTGAATGCTTCGTTCCTCACTTTAATTCCTAAGAAGTGTAATGCCGTTAACATTAAAGACTTTCGCCCCATCAGTTTGGTGGGTAGTGTGTATAAGCTGCTGTCCAAGGTGAGGGTGGTTTTGGATAATCTCATATCTGAGACTCAAAATTCATTTGTTGGTGGAAGGCAGATTCTAGATTCAGTGCTTATTGCAAATGAATGCCTGGATAGCAGATTGAAGAGCAAAATTTCGGGTGTGGTTTACAAGCTGGATATTGAAAAAGCTTATGACCATGTGAACTGGGAGGCCTTGTTTTATTTGTTGGGCCGGATGGGTCTTAGGTTGAAATGGAGGAGGTGGATTAAGGCATGCGTTTCATTTTTCTGTTTTTCAGTCTTGGTAAATGGATCCCCTGAAGGTTTTTTTGGAAATTCTCGTGGGTTGAAACAAGGGCACCCTCTATCCCCGCTATTGTTTCTTTTGGTTATGGAGGTTTTAAGTAGACTCTTGAAGAAGATAGAGGAGTGTAATCTTATTCAGGGTTTTCATGTAGGAGCTGTGAACTCTGTTGAGGTGAGTATTTCTCATCTGTTATTTGCTAATGACACTATCTTATTTTGTGATGCCTCTAGGGAACAACTGCTGTCCATAAGGCTGGTGTTGTCTTGTTTCAGGCTTTTACGGATTTGAAGGTCAATGTAGGGAAAAGCGAGATTATCCCTATTGGGGAGGTGAATAATCTAGATGCTTTGGCTAATATTCTTCACTGTAGAGTGGGCACTTTGCCTATGAAATATTTGGGGATGCCGTTGGGAATTTTAAGACAGCCTCGCTTTGGAATCCTATTTTGGAGAAAATGGAAAAGAAGCTTTCTGGGTGGAAGCGTCTCTATTTATCTAAGAGTGGTAGGCTCATGTTACTAAAAAGTACTCTCTCAAGTCTCCCAACACATTTTTTATCTCTTTTTACTATTCCTAAAGCTGTAGCGGCTAGATTGGAAAGTATTCAGAGGAATTTCCTTTGGGGATCTTCTGAGGGGTACTTCAAATATCCTTTGGTGGCTTGGGATAAGGTGTGTTTACCCGTTGAGATGGGTGGTTTAAGGATAAGAAATGTGGTGCCGTTTAATCAAGCTCTATTAGGGAAATGGCTGTGGAGATATGGTCATGAAGTTACCCATCTATGGCGGCGTGTTAGCTCCTCAAAATATGGCAAGGGTCAAGGGGGGTGGAGTACTAATGTTTGCAGGAGGTCTCATGGGTGTGGCCTATGGAGAAGCATTAATGAAGGTTAGGAGAGCTTTTTTAAGCATTTGTCTTTTGTAGTGGGTGAAGGCACTCGTATCCGCTTTTGGAATAATAGGTGGATTGGTGACACTACTCTAAAAGATCTCTATCCTGAGCTCTATGTGTGTTCAGCGGTCAAGCATGCTTGTATCTTTGAGGTTTTGTGGATTCCAGAAGGGGGTACTGTTAGAGTTTGGAATTTAACGTTTTATAGAGCTTTTGAAGATTGGGAGTTAGCTGCTTCGTATTCTCTACTTCAACTTATCCAAACTCGTATTCCTCAGGGTACTAGGAGAGATACCCTTTACTGGCGGCTTAAAGGGGATGGTAAGTTTGACACTCGGTCTTACTACCTTGCGATCCGGGGTGCTTCGAATTCTTTGTTTCCTTGGAAAGGGGTTTGGAAACCAAAGATTCCTAAGTGCGTGACATTCTTTCTGTGGACTGCTACACATGGTCGGACCCTCACTTTGGATAATTTAATGCTTAAGGGTCGCCCTTTGGCTAATAGGTGTTGTATGTGTTGCTGTGATGGAGAATCAATAAACCACCTTCTTCTTCATTGTCCTGTGACCCATTCCCTTTGGACTTTTATGCTTTAGGCCTTTGGTATTCTTTGGGTTATGCCAGGATCAGTGGCGGGTTTGCTATCTTGCTGGTATCAGTGGCATGGGAAGCATAACTCGGACATTTGGAACTTGGTTCTAGGGTGTTTAATGCAGATTGTGTGGTTGGAATGAAATCGTCGTTCCTTTGAGGACAAAGAGAAGACGCTGGATGAGTTAAAGCTTTTATGCCATCGTAGTCTTTTGGAGTGGTCTCGTTGTTGGGGTTTTACTGATTGTTCCTCTCTCTCTGAGTTTTTGTCCTCCCTTAGCTTAGTTTCCTGATTACCCTTGTTGTTCATCATCATGAACTTCTTGTATTTCTCTTTTTTCTATCATTTATAAAAGTTTTCTGCTTACCTATCAAAAAAAATTATTGCAAGGATTTCCACTTTCATCATGTTTATTTAGGGACAGAAAGTAAATTCTTCGCAGAATCATTCTTTTAGGCACAATGAATTCAGTTCTAAGTTTGAAATTGACCTATAGGAACTAGGCTGAAGGCTATTGCACATTGTAATGGAAGATACATACGGAGAGACAAATATACTTCAGGGATTGTGCTTCCCAGTTTTTTCCCCTCTTAAGTAAATGTTTGCTGGTACTTTAAGAGCACATTGATGATGCTAAATTGAAGCAAGCGTCTTTTTTCATTTGTACTTTTCTTTCCAGCATTTCCCCCTTTAAGTAAATGATTTTTGTTCCCGTTTCCATGACAAATTTGATCTTCATTAAGAAATTGAGTCCTTTTACATTTGAATTGGATTTGTGTACTAATTATTGTCAGTAGACCCAACCTCCTCATCTCTCTCCAAAAAAATTTTGCAATCAAACTAACTAGAAATAAATTTTCAATAGAACTAAAAAGCTCTTCGCATGTATTCCAAAAAATCTAGTGATAAAGCACAATAATCAGTTATGACTTGGGAATAGAAGTAAGCCTGGCCTGAAAGTGCAAGCTCAATTCTCAAACTTGAAATCAGCTGACAAATTCCAATTTAATAGAATTGATGGGGAAAGAAGTTTTTACTGTTAGATTAAGAAGCACCAAATCTGAAGATTTCAGATTTGCAAGCATAAGAATTCCTATAAGATTTGAGTATTTGCTCTGGGTGCTCGATATTTTCTGAGATTATCAACAAAATGCCAATTTATTGTAAAAACCAAATTCCATTCTTCAATTGAAAAGCTGTTCCCTCTTTGATGTCATAGAAGATTTTTTTAGGTTCTACTATTTTTTCTTCCATCTTAAAATAAAACAAAGTATAACAAATTCATTAATGAAACACACAATTTGGAAGCACATAAACTTAAAGCATTCATATTCTGTTTAACAAACTAATAGGGAACTTAACTTAGAAACGCATAAACTTTATGAACTCCCAAAGCCTTAGGCATATTACATCAACTCATACTAAATAAAATTCCTCATATACCCCCCTGATCTGTTTTTTCATTCTAAAGAGAGAAACTGAAACAAGCATGAATTCACATAAAAAATAGTAACACTTTGTTGAATTTCAAATGTAAAAAAGAAAATGATGAATTAAAAAGCCCTGACCTTTGCGACCTGAATGTTGACTGAATCTGGGATCTCCCTCTGCAGCAAAACAATCCCAGCATTCCTGACCACCTCAAAATCCTGGTCAGAAAGGGTGTGAGGCCAACAATTCATGTTGGCACCACCAACAATGATGATTGAGTTCTGCCCATCAGGCTGGAGCATAACCACAGCATGCCCAGTGGGTGCATCAGTGACAGTATTAAGATAATCCAAACAAACCCCACCATTTTGGAGAGCTTCAGAAATTAATTTGCCATGACCATCATCACCTACCTGCCCCAAAAAGTAGGTTGGATAAGAGAGCCTGCCACCACAGGCAGCCTGGTTGGCACCTTTGCCACCAGCAAGAGTCTGACCACTATTGGCTGAGATGGTCTCACCCACCTTAGGCAACCTATTAATCTCCAAATAAATATCTGCGTTGGCTGATCCAAAAACTACAAGTGGGGGAATTGGGGTCTGTGTGTTGTTGTTGTTGGAAGGATTTATGGAAATTTTGGAGACAAGTGAGTATCTTCTTCCATTTGATGGGTTTTGCTTCTTCTTCTTGTTGTTGTTGAATTGGAGAAGTGGGTTTAAGTTCACTGTTCTATATGGTTGACTCGGCAGAGTGTCTTGGGTTTGGAATTGGAGAGGGCTGCTGCAGCATTGGTTTGATGGGGAAATTGCTATTCCTCTCATCTCTCTCTTCTGTCCCACCGAAGTACGTTCCAAATCTGCTCCAACAAACAAACAAACAAACAAAGAATGGGGGCCGCTTTCACCTTTGGCTTTGATCAAGGCAAGGCAAGGGTCTTAGGTAGTTCGGACTAAAGTTTGTAACTAGAGGAGTGAAAAAGTAGTAGTATACAAAATGGAGAGGGAGACCAACGCAACCAATAAATAAATAAAGTGAGAAAGTAGAAAAGATTCGGTTTTTCAGGTTTGTTTGTGAGGATAGAAAAGAAGAAAAAATAAAAATAAATAAAATAAAATAATAAATTTATAATTATGTTCTCATTAAATAAAATTAAAAAATAATACATTTTTTATTAAAAAAATTAAGTATAGACACTTTACTTTTTTTTGTTAAATAGCACAAGTTAAAGAAAGATGAGCACAAAAAAATAAAATAAAAAACACCACTGTGAAGTAAAAAAAAAAAAAAAAAAAAAGGAAATGCAACTGGATGGAACAAAAATCATAGGAAAAAAAAGCAACCGGTCAAAATCATATGCAAGTTCACATAACTATTTTCGTCAACCACACTACTGAGCTTTCTCCCCTATTTTAGGGAGAAAATATTTAAGTCTTATCATATTTTTTTTCCTTTCTCACTTCCAACTAAACACTCATTAAAAAATTTTTATCGCTACTTTACTATTCTCAATTTTCCGTCCTCACTAAAATCCTTCCAAATAAATATATCCTAAAAGCTGACAATGATGAAACATTTTTTGCCACATAAGCTTAAAGGAGTTCTTATTGGTTAACGCTGTTATTAGGGTTTGTTTCAGTTTTTTTTTTTTTTTGAAATTTTATTAGAGCGGATCATTTTTATTTTTTACATTTCATTTCAGCAACTCAAAAATTTTCAACCATACACTTCTCAAAAAAAAAAAAAAAAAAAAAAATCAACCATACTATATAGCCTCTCCCTCGTCATGAGTCATGATGATTTCTCTCTGTATCTCTCATGAATGGCATTTGCAGCTGCTGTCTCTGGCGGTACTTCTCACTGGCGTCACTATCACTGGTGGCCATCGGGTTCCACTAGTCTCCTTCTTTCTAAATCACTTCTCTTTTTATTTTCTTTTTGTTTGGGGTAGTAAAGCTTGATGATTTTCCTTGGGGTTAAAAATTGGGGTAGATTTAACATCTGAGATCCTAGTCCGAATCAAGTACTACCCTTGCCGAGGTTTGAATTTGATTTCTTTAACTTTTTTTAATAATAATAATAATAATATATATATATATATATATATATATATTATCCTTTCTATGAGGTGTTGCATTCTCAGTATTAGAGTTTCTTAAAATTTTTGTTTTATGAATTTGATTGTAACTCCGTTTTAAAATTGTTGGTGCTTAGCACGTTGAGATAAGCAAGCTCATGAAAGGAGTAGATCCTGTTAATCGAGGCGAATACTGTGATTCTGTCAATTGGGACATTTTGTACAAGCAATTCTTATTTTTAACTCTCTTTAATGAGATAGAAATTAATGTATTTATGTTGATTTCCTTTTGCTGCTTTGCTTGGTGTAAATTGTCAACTATTTACTAATATATATATATATATATATATATATCATATACTAGATAATAAAAGTTGAGCTTAAAAACCATAGTTGCGCCAAATAGTTTCACCAAATTGCATAAATTTTTTTATAATTTTTAAAAAATAGATATAATTATTTTAGTCTTATCTTTTTCTCCTATAATTTCTAAGATGATAAAAATATTAATTTGATTACAATCTAAATTTTAATCCTTTTATTATTAATTTATTTTTTTTCCTCTTCACGTACGGTTACTTTTTTTTCCTTTGGATTTCCTCTTCACATTCCACTTATTTTTTAGATTTAGATTTCAGCTTCACAATTCCACAAATTTATAGATAAAAACAACTTTCTTATCTATTATTATCAACTATTACTTTATCACTATATAAAATAAGTTAAGCTTAGAAGCTGTGATTGATAAATGACTTCACCAAATTGCATAAATTTTTTTAGAATTTTTAAAAAATAGATATAATTTTTTTAGTCTTATCTTATTCTCCTATAATTTCTAAGATGATAAAAATATTAATTTGATTACAATCCAAATTCTAATCCTTTTATTATTAATTTATTTTTTACTATTTTTTTTCCTGTTCACACATGGTTACTTTTTTTTTTCTTTGGATTTCCTCTTCACATTCCACTTATTTTTTAGATTTAGATTTCAACTTCACAATTCCACAAATTTATAGATAAAAACAACTTTCTTATATGTTCTTATCAACTATTGCTTTATCACTAATTTTTAGATAAAAACAACAAAATTTTTTAATATACGTACTAATGCTATCTCACCAAATTTTAAAGTTAAAAAATTTAAATAAAAAAAAAAATAAAAAATAAAAAAAAACCAACGTGCATAGTTAGGAAGAGTTAAACATGTGCATGAGTTGGAGAGTTATAACCTATGTCTATTTTATTATTGAGATAAAACCAATCTTTATTGTGATTTTTTACTCTTTATACACAATTACTTTTTTTTCTTTTCCTTTTTACATGAATTGAAGGAGTTATGTACACATTGGAATATACATACACATCCAAGTCTACTTGGTAACCCCATAAAGTCATTTATTTATTTATATAAAAAAATAAATTTATTACTCGATTTTTTGTTTTTCTGATAACTCAAGTCTTTTTCCTATAGAGACAGGCCAATTAGAGAGAAACATTCACGGCTAGGCCCTTTTGAAATTATCAAATTTGGATTATGGGTGTCATTTACGCGAATTGAAAAATGATTATGATCATTATTATTTGAGATTATCTATTAGATAAAATTATTATGATTTTTTTTTTTTTTTTGAGATTATCTATTAGATGAAGACTTTTGAATCCTAATTAAGTTAGGATTTCTAATATATATAGAGAATTTTTTTAGTGTATTCTTATATATTCCTACCACACTTCTTCTTCTTTTTATGACTTCTTCATTCTTTTTCTTTTTCTTTTTTTGTTTTTTTTTTTTTTTTTTTTTGATAGAAAGTAGAAACACTACTTATTATTCTAATCAGTTCTCTCCCCCATTATCAATAATTCTCATTCTCTCATAATTTCTATGTTGATTTGAAATCTAACTCTCTTTTTGTTTTGTTTTGCTTTTTCTTATTACTTTGGCAATTTGATGTTTGTGAAATCCATGGTAGAATGCTTTATCAAACCTACTATCCACACTATTGCAAGTATGTATTTCTCTTCTTCATTTCTGTGTTTTTTTTTTTTTTAAAGGTTTTGCTTATGAGTCATAAAGGCAATTTTAAACCCATGAAATCAATTATATATAAAATCATTATAAATACTTACACTTTATCTATTTATTATTTAAGAATTATCAAATTTTGTATTCTGTCCTACAAGGGTTTGTATTTGTGTTATGTTTAATTTATATATACTTTTCTATTAAATTGTTTAATTTACATATAATTTTCTATTAAACCGTGCATCACATGGGCATAACACTAGTATATATATATATAACTGAAGTCTTTGACTTTTGGTTGACTTCTCCATAATTTTCCACATCAGCATTTTTTATTTATTTTTTTAATTTAATTTAATTCTTTTGATTTTATAACACCAAATTGTAGAAAATTTATTAAATTTAAAAAATTAAATTAAATTAAATTTAGTTGTTTGGTGCCATACAACCACTATACTTAAAAGAGACCTAAATTATCACTCAATTAGAGAATTTTTAGATAATCCTAACAAGCTATATAATAACTCCATTAATATAAATATATCCAAAAAACAGAATATATCTCCATTAAAAAAGAAATTCTATCATATTATCTTATATCTACCAATCACGTTTTCTTTGACTTTTTTTGCATCTATTCCCAAAACTAGGCATATCTATAAGTTAAAAATAAATCATATACTATATAACCAAAATTGGGCTTAGAAGCCGTGGTTACGTCAAGTGACTTCACTATATTGTAAATTTTTTTTTATATTTTTAGATTTTAAAAAATATATATATAATTAATTTTCCCTCTCCTATAATTTCTAAGTTGATAAAAAATTTCTTTTAAAAAAATGTTAAACTTAAGGGAAACCTAAATTATCACTAGGAAATTTTTAGATAAAAACAAAAAATTATTATATTTATCTTGATTGGTTGTATTTTTAATAAAAGGTAGAAAATTTATTGCTAAAATTATATATATTACAAAGGAGTATGATAAGCTTAGAACTGCTAGCTAATAGAATTTAGCAATACCATGGCATTGTAAATAAATCTATCCCAAAAAACCATATATATCCCAAAAAAAAAAAAAAAAACGTTTTTTTTAATGAAAAAAAAATGTTATTGGTGAAGAAAAGAAGTTGACTGGTAGAGAAAAACTTCAATAGATATAAAGCGAAAATGTACTTTTGGTCCCTACATTTTGAGCTGATTCTCGATTTGGTCCCTAAATTGATTTCGCTCCTAGGTTAGTCAATGATTTCAAAAAATCGATTTTATTTTGGTCCCTGTCGTCAACCCAGTAACAGAAAAAGTTAAAGTGGCAAACGGAATGCACTGTGTGCACAGTAAATACTGACGTGGCTATTAAAAAAAAAAAAAAAATTATTTGGCATTTTTTAAATGCCAAGTTAGTATTTTAATTTTTTTTAAATCCACCTTAGAATTTTTTTAAAAAAAAATTAAATTTAAAGAAAAACCTTAAATCTAATTAATTTAAAATTCCTTGTCAAACAATTAAAAAAAAAAAACCTTCAATCTAATATTTATTTTTACTTTATTATATTTTTCTTAATTTCCCCTCCCCAGTGTAAGATCAAAATAAGAACCATTCCAAAATCCCTGAGAGAAATCGAAAAGGCCAAAAAGAAAGAAAACCCATCTCGTTCAAGACTTAGTGAGTCAGCCATCAAGTCGACAGCCACCATGGATAGCAAGGAGGTAACTTAACAACCGCACCTCGTGCTCGCTCACAATCTCTTCCTCCTGAGGCACCGAATGTTGTTGATTCGGTATTAGAGCCCAGATCAGTGGTTGTGAAGCCCAAATTAGTGGTTGTGAAGCCTAGATCAGTGGTTCTCAGACCTCTTCAATCCATGGCAAAAGACCAAGCTCTAAACCCAGACACCCATGGAAAAATAAAACAAAACTCTCTCTTCGATCTACCCAGAAACCCACCTTATTCTTCCTGATCGAGTCCATGAATTCCTTGGGGATTCTCTTAGTTTCGTCGTGCATGCCCTAATAGAGTCTAATCTAGAGAACTCTCTCTCTGACCTGGGTTTGTTTTTCCCTATGGGTGTTGGTTTGTTTTAAATTTTTGGGTTTGGTTTTTACATGTGGGTTTGATGATTTTTTCGGGTTGGAGGTTTGATGATTTCTTCGGGTAGGTTTTTTCACGTGGGTTTGATGTTGGAGGATTTGGTGGAGGATATGGATTTTGTATGAATTTTTGCATCTTTATTTGCTAAGAAAATACAAGAAAAAAAAAACTTAGATTATTTTAATTTTTTGGGCAACCCGAAGAACATGAAGAAACCCTTGTTCTTCCGAAAATAATGAAAAGAAAAAAAGAAAATAATTCAATGTTGTTGATGTTTTTTTTTTTTTTAATATTATTAAATTATTTATTTTAATTAGATTAATCGTTTTTAATTTTTTAACTTGGTTTTTTTAATTAATTTAAATGCTGATGTGGCATTTTAAATGTTTACATGGCATTTAATAAATGCCAAATAAAATTTTCCAATATTATTTTATTAGCCACACTAGCATTTTACTGTGTATAGTGCATTCCGTTTGTCACCTCAGATTTTTTTGTTACTGGGTTAACAGTAAAGACCAAAATAAAATCGATTTTCTGAAATCATTGACTAACTTAGGAGCGAAATCAATTTAGAGACCAAATCGAGAGTTGATCCAAAATGTAAAGACCAAAAGTGCATTTTCGCCTAGATATAATATGGTGATATATTAGCATGGTATCTAGGTATTTGATGAATAATCCTAATAAACCGTATATAATGTAAATCTATCTAAAAATCCGTGTATATATATATATATATAAGGCATTGTTGGTGATGACAAAAAGTTTTATATATATAATAGCCAAATCTAAGTTAACGTAGACTTCAAGAAGCTTAGGGTATTTAATTTTTACTTGGACTCGTTTTAGGTGGAGTTTGTATATATATCCACGGTTAGTTGGTGTATTTTTTTCATTCTCCAACCTATTGTATAGTTTTTTGGTTTAGTCTTCAATTTTCCTACCTCCAATCATATAGGTATGTATTTATTTACTCTAATTTTTTATTATAATCAAATTGAATATGTATTTGTTGCCTTTTGTTTAAGTTAATTTCCTTAAGTTTGATCTAATTTATATGTTTATGGTTTGATCCAATTTAATTATTTTGTTGTCCAATATTTAATTATATCTTAAATTTGTTCAATCTTCATCGAATCAATTTGAATTATAAGGGTAAGAGTTTCACATCAAAAATTTTTATTGAATTGTTCTTATAAACATGTTTTACTTTTACTTGCCCATGAGATCATTTATTCGTATCAATTTCTTTATAGAATTCTTCATTATCATATAGGTATGTATTTATAAACATGCTTGTGCCATGTATGTTGTCCAATGTGTAAATCTCAAATTATGATGAATGAAAAATTATGAAATTTATAAATAAAAAAAGTCTCATCACATATGCGAAGCGCATGTGATGATGCTAGTTAACATTACAAAGTTCATGCAAAATTGAAAGACATGCATTTATTAAAAAGCAAGCAAGTTGGTAGATTCTAAATGTTGATTTCAATTTTTTATTTTATTTTTTATAATTCCAATTAATAACTAAAAATTTTAATTATGTCAATTTCTTAAAAAAAAAAAAAAGAAGAAAAAAAAAAAGCAAGAAAGATGGTTGACAATCAGAAAGTTTCATGGTATCATATTCATTATACAAACTAACTTGTAGCCCCATGCATATGCATGGATATACTTAAAAGATATACATTAAGATGCATAGTATAATTCTTACATACATAATTTAAATATTATTAATAGTCATTCTTATATATTTTTTTAACTCTTTAAAAAGTAATAGGTAGAAGATGTAAATTGTCCATTTTTAAAAAAAATTTATGTTTATTAATTCTAGACTCTTTAGATTTTGTACATAATAACTCACTTTGATGAATATTTATGATATGGTCCCACATTTAACTCCAAACTTAAGAAATAAAACTCTCTCTAAAAATAAAGAAAACTCCACAAGTATAAATATTTGTGAGGTGTAGGGGGTAAGGGTCGGGATTCAAGTTTCCAGGAGGGAGCTTCACACAAATATACACTTAGATTATGTTAGAGTAGAAATTCTATCTTGTATAAATAATTTATGACACATAATACAAAATTGGACTTCAATTGTAGAATCTAATTGGATTTTCTCTAAATTTTGCCTATTAATACATATATATATATATAAACAAAAATAAGAATATTATTAATAATAATCGATACATTTTTCAAGAAGAATAACAATAATAATAGATTATAGGGGTAATTGTAGTAAACCTATCTTTGGTTTGACTCGAGATCACTTTGCCTACCCATGGTTTAAAAAATACTTGAGGTAAGCTCTGTTTGTATATCGTAACCAACTTTTGTTAAAAACAATGGTAAATATGTATTTTTGCACCCCTTTTATGTATCTCTCCTCTCAAAATATAAAAAACACACCAAATAAAAAGAGAAAAAAGATCAAAAAGTTTGATTTTGTAAAATTTAAGAACAATCATAATCAATATTCCATAATCAATAGTGAAGAGGAAAAATTATGCATGACGGAGCTATCTGGACGGAAGTGGCATGGACAGACGTGACATGTACAAATCGAACAGCCACGTGGCATCTAGCCCATTATTATGTGGTCTCCAAGGAACCTTAAATGGAAAATACTTGTGACACACGATTAGCCCTGGTTTGTAGAATCTCAACATGAGTAGAATTCTAGAATATACATGCATTAATGAGTATCTTCCCTATAAGGAAAAGACTTGTTCCACAAGCAGAGGAGTTTGTCCCTACGCAACTATAAAAACCCAAAGACCCTCAAGAAAAAGGTACGCACAATTTCTCTAAAGCTCATACTTTCTAACATTGTTGGAGCTTTCTTCTGACTTAACCTTTGGAGGGTCTTTGGCCGGTACCATACTGGTACTCTTTGTAAGGTCTTTTTCTGTGTTAGGCAGGTCTGGTGTCGAGCTTGTTGGAACCGTATGGCTCACTGGTGATTTTTTCGACATCATCAGTTGGCGCCGTTTGTGGGAAATACGAGTAATCAGTCATTGCTTTATCCCTGAGACAAAAGGTCGTACGGTCCAAACTCGATCAATGGCATCAGCCAACTAAGAAGCTGGAAATCCCCCCACTGTTGTAGAATGGCAACTGCAGACACTCTCGATTGCAATCGAGCGATTTACTCAATAAAATAAAGCTCTTATGCTACAAAACCAAGCGTTGGAAGTGCAAATTAAGCATCCGCAAGAACATCAAGTCTTATCGCATGATCAACGTAGAAGTGGTCATAATCACTATCCACCCCTTCGAAATATTACAGAAGGGAATAGCAAATAGAAGAGAAGACTGACGACTACAATACTGTAGGACGACGAATGATTGACCAAAAAGAAGGCAAGAGGCCTAGACACTCTAACAGCTGACCCATTCGCTCCACCCCACTAAACACTCCTAAAGAGTGTTATGATTTGAAACAACAAATAGAGATCCTTGTAGGCCAAGGGAAGTTACAGCGGACTGGAGCAACCCAACAAGACGGAAGACCAATTCTCCACAAAAAAGGCGCCTTTTGGACAATGACCACCCTACAAGAGAGACTTGATGGGCAAAAGCTACCTCACCCTTAGAATACCGAATGCTTGAAGAATATTTACTTGCGATTAAAAATAAAAAAAAAGTGAACAACCAATACCGCCTACCCTTCTACAATATCTCCGAGATAGTGCCGATCATCAAAGTCACCAAGGTGATGAACAATCTGAGAGATGATCAACTCAAGTAGTGAAGGTAAACATGGAAGGGGGGGCAATAAACGAGGAATATTTGTACAACGTATCGGGTGGACGGTCACCATAGCAAGTCACCTACGGGTAGACGCATGGCCAAAGTTGCCTACTGGTGGAAGACCACTACACTAAATTACCTATGGGTAGACGCATGGCCAAAGTCGCCTACGGGTGGACGGTCACTATACTAAGTTACCTACGGGTAAACGACGGTTACTATACTAAGTTACCTACGGGAAGATGCGTAGCCAAAATTGCCTACGGATAGACAGTCACTACGCTAAGTCATCTACAGGTAGACGCATGGCCAAAGTCGCCTACGGGTGGACGGTTACTACACTAAGTTACCTACGGGTAGACGCATGGCCAAAGTCGCCTATGAGTGGATGGTCACTATACTAAGTTACCTACGGGTAGACGACAGTCACTATACTAAGTTATATACGGGTAGATGCATGGCCAAAGTCACCTACGGGTGGACGGTCACTATACTAAGTTACCTACGAGTAAACGATGGTCACTATACTAAGTTATCTACAGGTAGACAATGGTTACTATATTAAGTTACCTATGGGTAGATGCGTAGCCAAAGTTGCCTACGAATGGACGGTCACTACGCTAAGTCACCTACAGGTAGACGCATGGCTAAAGTCGCCTACGGGTGGATGGTCATTATACTAAGTTACCTACAAGTAGATGCGTAGCCAAAGTCGCCTACGAATGGATGGTTACTACGCTAAGTCACCTACAGGTAGACGCATGACCAAAGTCGACTATGGGTGGACGGTCACCACACTTAGTCACATCAACAAGTCCATGACCCCAAGTGGACGACTAAAAAGGTGACGAGGTAACACTTAATCACCTCAACAAGTCCACGACCCCAAGTGGACAACTAACAAGGTGACGAGGTAACACTTAGTCGCCGACCCAAGGTGGACGACCAATAAGGTGACGAGGTAACACTTAGTCACCTCAACAAGTCCATGACCCCAAGTGGACGACCAACAAGGTGATGAGGTAACACTTAGTCGCCTCAACAAGTCCACGACCCAAGGTGGACGACCAACAAGGTGACAAGGTAACACTTAGTCGCCTCAACAAGTCCCCAACCCAAAGTGGACGACTAACAAAATGACAAGGTAAGACTTAGTCGCCGACCTAAGGTGGATGACCAACAAGGTGACGAGTTAACACTTAGTCACCTGGACAAGTCCACGACCCAAGGTGGACGACCAACATGGTGATGAGGTAACACAGTCACCTCAACAAGTCCACAACCCCAAGCAAACTACTAACAAGGTGACAAGGTAACACTTAGTCACCTCAACAAATCCGCACCAAAAAAAAAAAAAAAAAAAAGAAATGGACGGATGCATGTCCACGAAAAAAGTGGACATACACAAAAAAAAAAAAAAAGTGGACGGATGCATGTCCATGGAAAAAAAAAAAAGGGGACGGATGCATGTCCATACAAAAAATAATGGATGGACAAAAAAAAAAAAAATGGACGGATGCATGTCCATGAAAAAAGTGGACGTACACCAAAAAAAAAAAAAAAAGTGGACAGACACAAAAAAAAAAAAGGTAGACGGATGCATGTCCATACAAAAAGAATAGTGGACGGACCAAAAAAAAAAAGATGATGGACGGATGCATGTCCATGAAAAAGTGGACGGACGCACAAAAAAAAAAAAAAAAAGAAATGGACGGATGCATGTCCATGAAAAAAAATATAGTGCAACAACAAAAAAAAAAAAAAAAAAAAAGTGGACGGACACAACAAAAAAAAAAGGCAGATGGATGCATGTCCATACAAAGAGAATAGTGGATGGACCAAAAAAAAAAAGAGGATGGACGGATGCATGTCCATGAAAAAGTGGACAGACGCACAAAAAAAAAAAAAAAAAGAAATGGACGGATGCATGTCCATGAAAAAAAATATAGTGGAACCACAAAAAAAAAAAAGAAAAAAAAAAGAAAAGAGAAATGGACGTGGATGCATGTCCATGAAAAAAGTGGACAGACGCACAAAAAAAAAGAAAAGAAATGGACGGATGCAAGTCCATGAAAAAAAATATATAGTGGACAGACAAAAAAAAAAAGAAAAAAAAAAGAGAAATTGCATGTCCATGAACAAAAGTGGACGGACAAAAAAAAAAGAAAAAAAAAATTTATGACGAAGTAACACTCAGTCACGTCGGCAAGTCCATACCTTAAGAATAGGACGCTAATAGAGGACTACAACGCGCCTTGAAGGTTGAAAGTTTGGGCATCACGCATCCCGGGGGCAGTGTATCAATGGCCAACCATGTAAAAGGATGCCCAATCCTACGTTTAAGCATAGGACAAAGGCCAACACTGTAGCAAGACCTCAGGGCTAAACACTACAAACGGAAGCCGACGGACACCTAATCCTCATCCTAATGGGATGGATCGACAACCAAGGTTATCGACGATCAAGGATGCCAACGGCACCTGATTCTCATTCAAAATTTAAGTCCTTCTACCTACAGGTGGAAGGACGAACCAAGTCACTCACGAGTGTCTTGGTCGAAATTTAAGTGCTTCTACCTATGGGTGGAAGGACGAACCAAGTCACCTACGGGTGCCTTAGTCGAAGTTTAAAGTCCTACTACCTACGGGTGGAATGACTAACCAAGTCACCAGCAAGTGCCTTGGTACAAAATTTAAGTCTTTCCACCTACGGGTGGAAGGACGAACCAAGTCACTCACGAGTGTCTTGATCGAAATTTAAATCCTTCTACCTATGGGTGGAAGGACGAACCAAGTCACTCACGAGTGCCTTGGTGAAAATTTTAAGTCCTACTACCTCCGGGTGGAAGGACCAACCAAGTCGCCCACAAGTGCCTTGGTACAAAATTTAAGTCTTTCTACCTACAAGTGGAAGGACGAACTAAGTCACTTCCGAGTGCCTTGGTCAAAATTTAAGTTCTTCTACCTATGGGTGGATGGACGAACCAAGTCACTCACGAGTCCCTTGGTCGAAATTTAAGTCCTTCAAACAACGAGTGGAAGGATGAACCAAGCCACCAGCAAGTGCCTTGGTACAAAATTTAAGTCCTTCTACCTATGGGTGGAAGGACGAACCAAGTCACTCACGAGTGTCTTGGTCGAAATTTAAGTCCTTTTACCTACGGGTGGAAGGACGAACCAAGTCACCTACGGGTGCTTTGGTCGAAGTTTAAAGTCCTACTACCTACGGGTGGAAGGACTAACCAAGCCACCAACAAGTGCCTTGGTACAAAATTTAAATCCTTCTACCTACGAGTGGAAGGACTAACCAAGCCACCAGCAAGTGCCTTGGTACAAAATTTAATTCCTTCTACCTACGGGTGGAAGGACGAACCAAGTCACTCACGAGTGTCTTGGTCGAAATTTAAGTCCTACCTACGGGTGGAAGGACGAACCAAATCACTCACGAGTGCCTTGGTGAAAATTTTAAGTCCTACTAACTTTGGGTGGAAGGACCAACTAAGTCGCCCACGAGTGCCTTGGTACAAAATTTAAGTCCTTCTACCTACGGGTGGAAGGAAAAACCAAGTCACTCACGAGTGTCTCGGTCAAAATTTAAGTCCTTCTACCTACGGGTGAAAGGACGTACCGAGTCACATACGGGTGCCTTAGTCGATGTTTAAAGTCCTACTACCTACGGGTGGAAGGACGAACCAAGCCACCAGCAAGTGCCTTGGTACAAAATTTAAGTCCTTCTATCTACGGGTGGAAGGACGAACCAAGTCACTTATGAGTGTCTTGGTCGAAATTAAAGTCCTACTACCTACGAGTGGAAGGACGAACTAAGCCACCAGCAAGTGCCTTGGTACAAAATTTAAGTCCTTCTACCTACGGGTGAAAGGACGTACCGAGTCACATACGGGTACCTTAGTCGAAGTTTAAAGTCCTACTACCAACGGGTGGAAGGACGAACCAAGCCACCAGCAAGTGCCTTGGTACAAAATTTAAGTCCTTCTACCTACGGGTGGAAGGACTAACCAAGCCACCAGCAAGTGCCTTGGTACAAAATTTAATTCCTTCTACCTACAGGTGGAAGGACTAACCAAGCCACCAGCAAGTGCCTTGGTACAAAATTTAATTCCTTCTACCTACGGGTGGAAGGACGAACCAAGTCACTCACGAGTGTCTTGGTCGAAATTTAAGTCCTTCTACCTACGGGTGGAAGGACGAACCAAATCACTCAGGAGTGCCTTGGTGAAAATTTTAAGTCCTACTACCTTTGGGTGGAAGGACCAACTAAGTCGCCCACGAGTGCCTCGGTACAAAATTTAAGTCCTTCTACCTACGGGTGAAAGGACGTACCGAGTCACATAAGGTTGCCTTAGTCGAAGTTTAAGTCCTTCTACCTATGGGTGGATGGACGAACCAAGTCACTCACGAGTCCCTTGGTCGAAATTTAAGTCCTTCTACCAACGAGTGGAAGGATGAACCAAGCCACCAGCAAGTGCCTTGGTACAAAATTTAAGTCCTTCTACCTACGGGTGGAAGGACGAACCAAGTCACTCACGAGTGTCTTGGTCGAAATTTAAGTCCTTCTACCTACGGGTGGAAGGACGAACCAAGTCACCTACGGGTGCTTTGGTCGAAGTTTAAAGTCCTACTACCTACAGGTGGAAGGACTAACCAAGCCACCAACAAGTGCCTTGGTACAAAATTTAATTCCTTCTACCTACGGGTGGAAGGACTAACCAAGCCACCAGCAAGTGCCTTGGTACAAAATTTAATTCCTTCTACCTACGGGTGGAAGGACTAACAAAGCCACCAGCAAGTGCCTTGGTACAAAATTTAATTCCTTCTACCTACAGGTGGAAGGACTAACCAAGCCACCAGCAAGTGCCTTGGTACAAAATTTAATTCCTTCTACCTACAGGTGGAAGGACGAACCAAATCACTCAGGAGTGCCTTTGTGAAAATTTTAAGTCCTACTACCTTTGGGTGGAAGGACCAACTAAGTCGCCCACGAGTGCCTTGGTACAAAATTTAAGTCCTTCTACCTAGGGGTGAAAGGATGTACCGAGTCACATAAGGGTGCCTTAGTCGAAGTTTAAGTCCTTCTACCTATGGGTGGATGGACGAACCAAGTCACTCACGAGTCCCATGGTCGAAATTTAAGTCCTTCTACCAACGAGTGGAAGGATGAACCAAGCCACCAGCAAGTGCCTTGGTACAAAATTTAAATCCTTCTACCTACGGGTGTAAGGACGAACCAAGTCACTCACGAGTGTCTTGGTCGAAATTTAAGTCCTTCTACCTACGGGTGGAAGGACGAACCAAGTCACCTACGGGTGCTTTGGTCGAAGTTTAAAGTCCTACTACCTACAGGTGGAAGGACTAACCAAGCCACCAACAAGTGCCTTGGTACAAAATTTAATTCCTTCTACCTACGGGTGGAAGGACTAACCAAGTCACCAGCAAGTGCCTTGGTACAAAATTTAAGTCCTTCCACCTACGGGTGGAAGGACGAACCAAGTCACTCACGAGTGTCTTGATCGAAATTTAAATCCTTCTACCTACGGGTGGAAGGACGAACCAAATCACTCACGAGTGCCTTGGTGAAAATTTTAAGTCCTACTACCTTTGGGTGGAAGGACCAACGAAGTCGCCCACAAGTGCCTTGGTACAAAATTTAAGTCCTTCTACCTATGGGTGAAAGGACGTACCGAGTCACATAAGGGTGCCTTTGTCGAAGTTTAAAGTCCTACTACCTATGGGTGGAAGGACGAACCAAGCCACCAGCAAGTGCCTTGGTACAAAATTTAAGTCCTTCTACCTACGGGTGGAAGGACTAACGAAGCCACCAACAAGTGCCTTGGTACAAAATTTAATTCCTTCTACCTACGGGTGGAAGGACTAACCAAGCCACCAGCAAGTGCCTTGGTACAAAATTTAATTCCTTCTACCTACGGGTGGAAGGACGAACCAAGTCACTCACGAGTGTCTTGGTCGAAATTAAAGTCCTTCTACCTACGGGTGGACGGACGAACCAAATCACTCACGAGTGCCTTGGTGAAAATTTTAAGTCCTACTACCTTTGGGTGGAAGGACCAACTAAGTCGCCCACGAGTGCCTTGGTTCAAAATTTAAGTCCTTCTACCTACGGGTGGAAGGAAAAACCAAGTCACTCACGAGTGTCTCGGTCAAAATTTAAGTCCTTCTACCTACGGGTGAAAGGACGTACCGAGTCACATACGGGTGCCTTAGTCGATGTTTAAAGTCCTACTACCTACGGGTGGAAGGACGAACCAAGCCACCAGCAAGTGCCTTGGTACAAAATTTAAGTCCTTCTATCTACGGGTGGAAGGACGAACCAAGTCACTTATGAGTGTCTTGGTCGAAATTAAAGTCCTACTACCTACGAGTGGAAGGACGAACTAAGCCACTAGCAAGTGCCTTGGTACAAAATTTAAGTCCTTCTACCTACGGGTGAAAGGACGTACCGAGTCACATACGGGTACCTTAGTCGAAGTTTAAAGTCCTACTACCAACGGGTGGAAGGACGAACCAAGCCACCAGCAAGTGCCTTGGTACAAAATTTAAGTCCTTCTACCTACGGGTGGAAGGACTAACCAAGCCACCAGCAAGTGCCTTGGTACAAAATTTAATTCCTTCTACCTAGAGGTGGAAGGACTAACCAAGCCACCAGCAAGTGCCTTGGTACAAAATTTAATTCCTTCTACCTACGGGTGGAAGGACGAACCAAGTCACTCACGAGTGTCTTGGTCGAAATTTAAGTCCTTCTACCTACGGGTGGAAGGACGAACCAAATCACTCAGGAGTGCCTTGGTGAAAATTTTAAGTCCTACTACCTTTGGGTGGAAGGACCAACTAAGTCGCCCACGAGTGCCTCAGTACAAAATTTAAGTCCTTCTACCTACGGGTGAAAGGACGTACCGAGTCACATACGGGTACCTTAGTCGAAGTTTAAAGTCCTACTACCAACGGGTGGAAGGACGAACCAAATCACTCACTAGTGCCTTGGTGAAAATTTTAAGTCCTTCTACCTTTGGGTGGAAGGACCAACGAAGTCGCCCACGAGTGCCTTGGTACAAAATTTAAGTCCTTCTACCTACGGGTGGAAGGACGAACCAAGTCACTCACGAGTGTCTTGGTCGAAATTTAAGTCCTTCTACCTACGGGTGGAAGGACGAACCAAGTCACCTACGGGTGCTTTGGTCGAAGTTTAAAGTCCTACCTACAGGTGGAAGGACTAACCAAGCCACCAACAAGTGCCTTGGTACAAAATTTAATTCCTTCTACCTACGGGTGGAAGGACTAACCAAGCCACCAGCAAGTGCCTTGGTACAAAATTTAATTCCTTCTACCTACGGGTGGAAGGACTAACCAAGCCACCAGCAAGTGCCTTGGTACAAAATTTAATTCCTTCTACCTACGGGTGGAAGGACTAACCAAGCCACCAGCAAGTGCCTTGGTACAAAATTTAATTCCTTCTACCTACAGGTGGAAGGACGAACCAAATCACTCAGGAGTGCCTTTGTGAAAATTTTAAGTCCTACTACCTTTGGGTGGAAGGACCAACTAAGTCGCCCACGAGTGCCTTGGTACAAAATTTAAGTCCTTCTACCTACGGGTGAAAGGACGTACCGAGTCACATAAGGTTGCCTTAGTCGAAGTTTAAGTCCTTCTACCTATGGGTGGATGGACGAACCAAGTCACTCACGAGTCCCTTGGTCGAAATTTAAGTCCTTCTACCAACGAGTGGAAGGATGAACCAAGCCACCAGCAAGTGCCTTGGTACAAAATTTAAGTCCTTTTACCTACGGGTGGAAGGACGAACCAAGTCACTCACGAGTGTCTTGGTCGAAATTTAAGTCCTTCTACCTACGGGTGGAAGGACGAACCAAGTCACCTACGGGTGCTTTGGTCGAAGTTTAAAGTCCTACTACCTACAGGTGGAAGGACTAACCAAGCCACCAACAAGTGCCTTGGTACAAAATTTAATTCCTTCTACCTACGGGTGGAAGGACTAACCAAGCCACCAGCAAGTGCCTTGGTACAAAATTTAATTCCTTCTACCTACGGGTGGAAGGACTAACCAAGCCACCAGCAAGTGCCTTGGTACAAAATTTAATTCCTTCTACCTACAGGTGGAAGGACGAACCAAATCACTCAGGAGTGCCTTTGTGAAAATTTTAAGTCCTACTACCTTTGGGTGGAAGGACCAACTAAGTCGCCCACGAGTGCCTTGGTACAAAATTTAAGTCCTTCTACCTACGGGTGAAAGGACGTACCGAGTCACATAAGGTTGCCTTAGTCGAAGTTTAAGTCCTTCTACCTATGGGTGGATGGACGAACCAAGTCACTCACGAGTCCCTTGGTCGAAATTTAAGTCCTTCTACCAACGAGTGGAAGGATGAACCAAGCCACCAGCAAGTGCCTTGGTACAAAATTTAAGTCCTTCTACCTACGGGTGGAAGGACGAACCAAGTCACTCACGAGTGTCTTGGTCGAAATTTAAGTCCTTCTACCTACGGGTGGAAGGACGAACCAAGTCACCTACGGGTGCTTTGGTCGAAGTTTAAAGTCCTACTACCTACAGGTGGAAGGACTAACCAAGCCACCAACAAGTGCCTTGGTACAAAATTTAATTCCTTCTACCTACAGGTGGAAGGACTAACCAAGCCACCAGCAAGTGCCTTGGTACAAAATTTAATTCCTTCTACCTACGGGTGGAAGGACTAACCAAGCCACCAGCAAGTGCCTTGGTACAAAATTTAATTCCTTCTACCTACGGGTGGAAGGACTAACCAAGCCACCAGCAAGTGCCTTGGTACAAAATTTAATTCCTTCTACCTACAGGTGGAAGGACGAACCAAATCACTCAGGAGTGCCTTTGTGAAAATTTTAAGTCCTACTACCTTTGGGTGGAAGGACCAACTAAGTCGCCTACGAGTGCCTTGGTACAAAATTTAAGTCCTTCTACCTAGGGGTGAAAGGATGTACCGAGTCACATAAGGGTGCCTTAGTCGAAGTTTAAGTCCTTCTACCTATGGGTGGATGGACGAACCAAGTCACTCTCGAGTCCCATGGTCGAAATTTAAGTCCTTCTACCAACGAGTGGAAGGATGAACCAAGCCACCAGCAAGTGCCTTGGTACAAAATTTAAGTCCTTCTACCTACGGGTGTAAGGACGAACCAAGTCACTCACGAGTGTCTTGGTCGAAATTTAAGTCCTTCTACCTATGGGTGGAAGGACGAACCAAGTCACCTACGGGTGCTTTGGTCGAAGTTTAAAGTCCTACTACCTACAGGTGGAAGGACTAACCAAGCCACCAACAAGTGCCTTGGTACAAAATTTAATTCCTTCTACCTACGGGTGGAAGGACTAACCAAGTCACCAGCAAGTGCCTTGGTACAAAATTTAAGTCCTTCCACCTACGGGTGGAAGGACGAACCAAGTCACTCACGAGTGTCTTGATCGAAATTTAAATCCTTCTACCTACGGGTGGAAGGACGAACCAAATCACTCACGAGTGCCTTGGTGAAAATTTTAAGTCCTACTACCTTTGGGTGGAAGGACCAACGAAGTCGCCCACAAGTGCCTTGGTACAAAATTTAAGTCCTTCTACCTATGGGTGAAAGGACGTACCGAGTCACATACGGGTGCCTTTGTCGAAGTTTAAATTCCTACTACCTATGGGTGGAAGGACGAACCAAGCCACCAGCAAGTGCCTTGGTACAAAATTTAAGTCCTTCTACCTACGGGTGGAAGGACTAACGAAGCCACCAACAAGTGCCTTGGTACAAAATTTAATTCCTTCTACCTACGGGTGGAAGGACTAACCAAGCCACCAGCAAGTGCCTTGGTACAAAATTTAATTCCTTCTACCTACGGGTGGAAGGACGAACCAAGTCACTCACGAGTGTCTTGGTCGAAATTAAAGTCCTTCTACCTACGGGTGGACGGACGAACCAAATCACTCACGAGTGCCTTGGTGAAAATTTTAAGTCCTACTACCTTTGGGTGGAAGGACCAACTAAGTCGCCCACGAGTGCCTTGGTACAAAATTTAAGTCCTTCTACCTAGGGGTGAAAGGATGTACCGAGTCACAAAAGGGTGCCTTAGTCGAAGTTTAAGTCCTTCTACCTGTGGGTGGATGGACGAACCAAGTCACTCACGAGTCCCATGGTCGAAATTTAAGTCCTTCTACCAACGAGTGGAAGGATGAACCAAGCCACCAGCAAGTGCCTTGGTACAAAATTTAAGTCCTTCTACCTACGGGTGTAAGGACGAACCAAGTCACTCATGAGTGTCTTGGTCGAAATTTAAGTCCTTCTACCTACGGGTGGAAGGACGAACCAAGTCACCTACGGGTGCTTTGGTCGATGTTTAAAGTCCTACTACCTACAGGTGGAAGGACTAACCAAGCCACCAACAAGTGCCTTGGTACAAAATATAATTCCTTCTACCTACGGGTGGAAGGACTAACCAAGCCACCAGCAAGTGCCTTGGTACAAAATTTAATTCCTTCTACCTACGGGTGGAAGGACGAACCAAGTCGCTCACGAGAGTCTTGGTTGAAATTTAAGTCCTTCTACCTATGGGTGGAAGGACGAACCAAATCACTCACGAGTGCCTTGGTGAAAATTTTAAGTCCTACTACCTTTAGGTGGAAGGACCAACTAAGTCGCCCACGAGTGCCTTGGTACAAAATTTAAGTCCTTCTACCTACGGGTGAAAGGACGTACCGAGTCACATACGGGTGCCTTAGTCGAAGTTTAAAGTCCTACTACCTACGGGTGGAAGGACTAACCAAGTCACCAGCAAGTGCCTTGGTACAAAATTTAAGTCTTTCCACCTACGGGTAGAGGGACGAACCAAGTCACTCACGAGTGTCTTGATCGAAATTTAAATCCTTCTACCTACGGGTGGAAGGACGAACCAAATCACTCACTAGTGCCTTGGTGAAAATTTTAAGTCCTTCTACCTTTGGGTGGAAGGACCAACGAAGTCGCCCACGAGTGCCTTGGTACAAAATTTAAGTCCTTCTACCTACGGGTGAAAGGACGTACCGAGTCACATACGGGTGCCTTAGTCGAAGTTTAAAGTCCTACTACCTATGGGTGGAAGGACGAACCAAGCCACCAGCAAGTGCCTTGGTACAAAATTTAAGTCCTTCTACCTACGGGTGGAAGGACTAACCAAGCCACCAACAAGTGCCTTGGTACAAAATTTAATTCCTTCTACCTACGGGTGGAAGGACTAACCAAGCCACCAGCAAGTGCCTTGGTACAGAATTTAATTCCTTCTACCTACGGGTGGAAGGACAAACCAAGTCACTCACGAGTGTCTGGGTCGAAATTAAAGTCCTTCTACCTACGGGTGGAAGGACGAACCAAATCACTCACGAGTGCCTTGGTGAAAATTTTAAGTCCTACAACCTTTGGGTGGAAGGACCAACTAAGTCGCCCACGAGTGCCTTGGTACAAAATTTAAGTCCTTCTACCTACGGGTGGAAGGACAAACCAAGTCACTCACGAGTGTCTTGGTCAAAATTTAGGTCCTTCTACCTATGGGTGAAAGGACGTACTGAGTCACATACGGGTGCCTTAGTCGAAGTTTAAAGTCCTACTACCTACGGGTGGAAGGACGAACCAAGCCACCAGCAAGTGCCTTGGTACAAAATTTAAGTCCTTCTACCTACGGGTGGAAGGACGAACCAAGTCACTTATGAGTGTCTTGGTCGAAATTAAAGTCCTACTACCTACGAGTGGAAGGACGAACTAAGCCACCAGCAAGTGCCTTGGTACAAAATTTATGTCCTTCTACCTACGGGTGGAAGGACGAACCAAGTCACTTACGAATGTCTTGGTCGAAATTTAAGTCCTTCTACCTACGGGTGGAAGGATGAACCAAGTCACCTACGGGTGCCTTGGTCGAAGTTTAAAGTCCTACTACCTACGGGTGGAAGGACTAACCAAGCCACCAGCAAGTGCCTTGGTTGAAATTTAAATGCTTCTACCTACGGGTGGAAAGACACAAAGTCACTCGCTAGTGTCTTGGTCGAAATTTAAGTCCTACTACCTACGGGTGGAAGGACGAACCAAGCCACTAGCAAGTGCCTTGGTACAAAATTTAAGTCCATTTACCTACGAGTGGATGGACGAACCAAGTCACTCACGAGTGCGTTGGTCAAAATTTGAGTCCTTCTACCTATGGGTGGATGGACGAACCAAGTCACTCATGAGTGCCTTGGTCGAAATTTAAGTCATTCTACATACATGTGGAAGGACGAACCAACCACCAGCAAGTGCCTTGGTATAAAATTTAAGTCCTTCTACCTATGGGTGGAAGGACGAACCAAGTCACTTATGAGTGTTTTGGTCGAAATTTATGTCCTTCTACCTTCAGGTGGAAGGGCGAACCGTGTCACTTACAGGTGCCTTGGTCGAAGTTTAAAGTCCTACTACTTATGGGTGGAGGGACGAATAAAGCCACCAGCAAGTGCCTTGGTACAAAATTTTTGTCCTTCTACCTACGGGTGGAAGGACAAACCAAGTCACTCACGAGTGTCTTGGTTGAAATTTAAGTCCTCCTACCTACGGGTGGAAGGACGAACCAAGTCACGTACGAATGCCTTAGTCGAAGTTTAAAGTCCTACTACCTATGGGTGGAAGGACTAACCAAGCCACCAGCAAGTGCCTTGGTACAAAATTTAAGTCCTTCTACCTACGGGTGGAAGGACAAACCAAGTCATTCATGAGTGTTTTGGTCGAAATTTAAGTCCTTCTACCTACGGGTGGAAGGACAAACCAAGTCACCTACGGGTGCCTTAGTCGAAGGTTTAAGTCCTACTACTTACGTGTGGAAGGACTAACCAAGCCACCAGTAAGTACCTTGGTACAAAATTTAAGTCCTTCTACCTATGGGTGGAAGGACGAACCAAGTCACTCACGAGTGTCTTGGTCAAAATTTAGGTCCTCCTACCTACGGGTGGAAGGACTAACCAAGCTTCCAGCATGTGCCTTGGTACAAAATTTAAGTCATTCTACCTAGGGGTGGAAGGACGAACCAAGTCACTCACGAGTGTCTTGGTCGAAATTTAAATCCTTTTACCTGCGGGTGGAAGGACGAACCAAGTCACTTACAAGTGCCTTGATGAAAATTTTATGTCCTACTACCTACGGGTGGAAGGACCAACCAAGTCGCCCATGAGTGCCTTGGTGAAAATTCGAAGTCTTCGTACCTACGGGAGGACAGATGACCCATGTCACCCAAAAGGGCCTTGGTCAAAATTTAAGTCCCCTACGCCGTAAATAATTTCAAGTCAGCCTATCAAAGACTGACAAGTCTCTCAGGATCCAAATCGAATTGTCACCTCACGGGTCCTTCCACTCCGAGATCACAGACTCGTAGGGTGAAGGGGGCAACTGAAGAGGAAAAATTATGCATAACGGAGCTATCTGGACAGAAGTGGCATGGACAGGCGTGACATGTACAGATCGAACAGCCACGTGGCATCTAGCCCATTATTATGTGGTCTCCAAGGAACGTTAAATGGAAAATACTTGTGACACACGATTAGCCTTGATTTGTAGAATCCCAACATGAGTAGAATTCTAGAATATACATTCATTAATGAGTATCTTCCCCATAAGGAAAAGACTTGTTCCGCAAGCAAAGGAGTTTGTCCCTACGCGACTATAAAAACCCAAAGACCCTCAAGAAAAAGGTACGCACGATTTCTCTAAGGCTCATACTTTCTAACATTGTTGGAGCTCTCTTCTAACTTAACCTTCGGAGGGTCTTTGGCCGATGGCCCGGTACCATACCGGTACTCTCTGTAAGGTTTTTTTCTGTGTTAGGCAGGTGTGGTGTCGAGCTTGTTGGAACCATATGGCTCACTGGTGATTTTTTCGGCATCATCAAATAGCAAAAAACACCTTAATGCTATAAAAACTTTAAACTAATATTGTCTTAAGACTCTAAGTTATTTATAAGTTTGTAACGTAGAAAATCTAGGATTTAAAAAAAAAAATTTATAAGGAACTCTCATTTATATTAAATCGTGAAGAAAAGATTACAACAAAACTAAAAGTTCAATTTGGGTTTATTGTCTTCTTTGAGGGTGTTTCTATCTCTAACTCTTTCACCCAAATAGAACCCAATGGCTGAAAGCCTAAAGGCTTGTGTTCTTCGTCTTCTTCCTTATATATATTTTTTGCATGAACTGAGAAATTTATTTGTGAGGTATAGTAGAAGCGAAGTGAAATTTTCAAAGCCAAACAACAACCCAGAACCCACACAATCACCAAATCTGCCACAATGTGACCTACCAAAAGCGAGATCCAAACCTCTAGTAACCAAACTCTAGAGCTGATCTATTTCCCAAACCCCCAATCTGCTACTTCACCACCATGGCCACCATTTCAACATCAAACCAAGTTGATCCAACCACAAGTCCCACTTTCCAAAATACCATCTAAACCCTATATAATTGCCTTCTGCCACTACAGGTTTGGGAGTCATGAAACAAAGATAATGGATCACAATCACGTCTTAAGCGAAGGGAAATATTTTGGATTAAAAAAAATAATTGAAAAACATACTAGCATATATTAGTAGAAATAGACAAGGGTTGCTTTTCTGGATGTATGGGCAGTGCCTTTTCTTATTTGCAGGTAATATTTCTTAACAACAAGGTTCTCCATTTTTTTTTCCCCGTTAAAGGTTAGTTTGTTATGTTGAAATTAGTTGTTCCATCGAAGTTCTTCAGAAAAAAGTAAAACAATTTTTACAAATATCACATTTCGATGTTGTTTTCATTGTTTTTGTTATGTTATTTATGTTTAAACGGAAAAAGTGATG
Source organism: Quercus agrifolia (assembly GCA_029955455.1). NCBI lineage: Eukaryota > Viridiplantae > Streptophyta > Magnoliopsida > Fagales > Fagaceae > Quercus > Quercus agrifolia. Next base: position 38,984,174 of record JARQAD010000004.1, on the reverse strand, counting down.
GGCAAGTTACGGAATCCTAACGGAGTAAACCTCATATAAGCAAAGTGAGATTTTTCAAATCATAGGTAAACAAAGTCATTTCGGACCAAATCACAGTTAGGTTTACTACAATTACCCCTAAATTATAATTTATATAATCTTGCAAAATATTGGTAAAATTCTTGAACTTTTTATTATTATTTATTATTGTTTAATGTTTCCATGGTTAGCACTGGTTACAAGCTAGTTTCTCCTAATAAAGAAAAACATATTATACCACTGAATAACAAGAATCTTGATTGGACTTAATTCAATTTAATTTGGAATGTACTAATATGACTAGGAGTGTCATAAGGTTAACTCCACCAAATAAACATTAAAATAGCATTGAACTCATATGGTCGTGTATGAATTTGTTCATTTTTTGAAACTAGCTTTATGACACTCCTAGTTTTATGGCGTGACGGTCACTCTACAAGTATAAGTAGGAGTGTTCACCAAATCGTACAAACCGCAAAAATCGCACCAAAATTGCTCGCAAAATGGCATAACTGCACTGCATCACAAGTAATAGTGCACCGCACCGCATGGTGTAGTACGATTTGCGGTTTTATAATAAGACAATTGCACAAACTGCACCGCATTGCACTCTCTCTATATATTAATATATTTATTTTTAATATTAAATATATTTTTAATAGTTTAATAACCCTAGTTTTCAAAAAAAAAAAAAAAGTTTGATAACCCTAGCAAATGTTGACTAGAAAAGCTAACTTAAAATAAAGAAAAACTAGCTCAATAGTTTAAAACTTTGCCCAAAATAAATGGAAAAATTAGTTTTGGGTTGGGTAGGAAAAGCCCAAAAATTGAAAAATATATCAACTTTAAATCATTCAAATTGCATTTTATATATTGCATTGCACATGTGACTACAAAAATGAGGTGCTTTGCAGTTATAGTTTTGGCTAAACTCTAAACCGCACTGCATATGTGATCGCAAAAATAAGGTGCGGTGCAGTTATAGTTTTGGCTAAACTGTACTGCAAAGTGTGGTGCTAAAAATGGCCAAAAATCGCATTGCAAACACCCTTAAGTATAAGTGCTTATGAAGGGGGTAAGGGCCGGAATTTAAATCTCCAAAAATGAGTTTCACATCCATATACACTTATATTATATTAGAATAAAATTTATATTTTGTATTAACAAAAAATGTAATTAAAAATGTGTAATATTAGTAAGAAAACGTGTAAATCTCAAATTGTGATGAATAAAAAATTATGACACTAAACTAAAAAAAAAAACCACAGCACCTTAAGTAAAATTAAAAACATACATTTATTAAAAAGTAAGCAAGCTGGTAGATCCTAAATGTTGATTTCAATTTTTTTTATAATTTTAATTAATAAATAAAAATTTTAATTATGTCAATTTTTTTTAATACAAGATAGAAGAAATTCTTCCCGTGTAAACTCCCTCACGCACAAGCAATTAATTTTTTACACAAAAGTGAATTGTGTCTAAAACCCCAAAGCAAAAGCCCCCCGGCGGCGGGATTCCAGAATCCATTTTCTTCTGTTAAAAAAAATGGCTACCTCTTCTTCTTCTTCAACCCACCACTTCATTAAAGTCTTATAATTTCCAGGAATACCAATGTCTGTCTTCAAAACCCTCCTTAAACCCCAAAAAAATCCTCTCTACTTTTCACTCAAATCTCTTCCAATTTCCTCACGCTTTTACAGTACAACCACCTCCACTGCAACGCCTTCTTCACTCCAAGAAAACAAGAAACCAATAGATGTTATTTTCAAAGAAGCTGTTGGGTTATGCAAAAAAGCAGAAGGGAAGTGCGAAGGTGAAAACACAAATGAGTTGAAGAGCAGATTGAGGGAACTGGAGAGAGAGGTGATAGAGTTGAGAGCGAATTCAAATGTGAAAAAGAAGGAATTGAAGAAAAGTAAGAGTTTATATGCAGTGTTTACGAATCAACCTGGATACGGGGAAAGGAGCGTGGAGAGGACAAGGGAACAAGTGCCAGAAGTTTATAATGAGCTCTCGCCAGATATGGAATTGTTTGTGAATCATTTGTACAAGGAAGGGTATTTCAACAATGCCAATTTTTTGCGAGGGAATAAGTTGGAATTCGGTTGTTTCCAGAGTCGGTATGGCCGGGATTTTATTAAGTTTGCGGCCGAGAAGTTTTCCCTGGACCATCAAGAAATTGCAAAGTAAGATGGTTTTTTTTTTTTTTTTTGCTTTATGCATTTTCTTGCTTTTATTTGTTTATGTCATATAGGTTGTCTTTGATTTTTGCTGTATATGGTTTTTGAGAATATAATGGAAAATAAGAAGAAGAATGTGAAGTTCTGTATCTTATATAGAATGAGCTCCGGCTCTAAAAAGTAAAAACACCCCTTTTCCTTATAATATAGGCATATCAAGGTAATTGGTGAAGTCATGGGTTCAAGACCCACTAGGTGTATAACTTACCGAAAAAAAAAACAGGTTCTTTAGAATTTTTAGCTTAAGAAGATCCTTTTTTAAAATTGAAGCCTGAAATATATGTCTGTCTGTGTATTGTCAAAACTAATGGTGTAGTTTAGTTCCAACATGCCAAAAGGAAAAGCAATATATGAAGCACTTTTGAGTTTATTGGATGTTGTATGTGCAAATCTTGTGGTGAATTAATCCCTTATGCTGCGATGTGGCCAACGAGTGTAGTCTGTAGTTTTCACTTTATTTGGCGTGCACCAAGTGATGCCTTGAAGGGTGATAGATGCATTTGCATAATTTGGTGAGAGATAGGAATGGTCATACCTTTGGTAATACATCACACACCAAGAACTCTTTGAAAGACATTTTCTTAAGTCCCTTATATGGTTGGATGGGGGCCTTGAAATTTGCTTTGTGATTCTTGTTCAGATTTCATAGCTTTGTAAATTTTTAGTTTATAATTTGATGTTAGAATGTATTGCAGTTGTCCTTTGTATGTATTTTTTCTTTGAATGGAAATTTTAATTATAAAAAACATAAAGCTTAAACAGTAAAAGAACAAGTAACTTGTTAAGCTTTATGTTTTTTATAATTAAAATTTTAGATTATGGTTTCAGTTTATTTATGGTTTGAAGGTTAATTTGGAGAAATCTAAATTGGTCCTAGTTGGTGACGTGCCAGGGGTTAAGGCCTTGGTTGGTATTTTGAGGTGTAAGGTAACCTAACCAACTACCTATGACATGCCTGGGTCTTCCTTTAGGCTCCATTTTTAAAGTGAAAGCCATTTGGAATGGTGTTCTTGAGAAAATCAAGAAGCGCTTTTCTAGATGGAAGAGGATTTCCCTCTCTAAAGGGGGTCTCCTTACATTGATAAAGAGCACTCTGTCTAACCTACCCATTTACTATTTATCCTTGTTTCCAATCCTGATGAGCATCATGCCATATTGAAAAGATACAGACTAACTTTCTATAGGGAAGGGTGGGAGATGAGTTTAAGTACTTCTTGAACAGGAATGTCGTGTTGTGAGTAATGATGGGGTGCCTAAACGTCCTGCTAATTCAGGGAAGAAAGGTCTCGGAGAGCTTAAGGGGCTGGCTTCTATTGTAAACTATGATGGTTTATCCTCCAGAAGGAGTAACAGAGGTTCTTTGAATGGTTTGGGGGCAGTAAGTGTTTATAAATGAATTTATGTCTTTTATCTTGGAATGTTAGGGGACTTAACAACCCCCGTAAGCGAGAAGTTTGCAAGAATCTTCTCAAGGAATGGAAATGCAATATTGTTTGTTTCTAGGAAACTAAGTTATCTGCTATAGACGTTGCTGTTGTTCGTAGTCTTTGGGGTAGTCCTTTCATAGAGTGGGTTGTCTTGGATGCGGTTCAGACATTAGGAGGGGTTCTGCTGGTTTGGGATAAGGGGGTTTTTGAAAAAATTGACTTTGTGGTAAGACAATTCTCTGTTAACGTCTTATTGAGAGGGGTTGTGGATGGTTTTGTTTGGACCTGTACAGGAGTTTATGGCCCAAACAGGGACAGACGGCAGGCTGCTTTGTGGGAGGAACTTGCTTGTGCTAGGTGGACCATGGCATGGTGTTTGATAGGTGACTTTTACATTATTAGATATTCGAGTGAGAGACTTGGCTGTGAGTCTTTCGGCCCAGCTATGTTTGCTTTTTCAGATTTCATTGAAAACAATTACCTTGTTGACCTCCCATTAAGGGGGCTTCGTTTACCTGGTTTAAGGAATCTGCGACACCTTCTATGTCAAGAATTGACAAGGGGAATGTTTCTCAAAGATTGCTCCTTTGTGTTATTTCTGATCGTTGCCCACTCTTGTTGGAAGCTGGTGGTTTGCGTAGGGGTCATTGCGCTTTTAAATTTGAGAAAATGTGGTTGAAAGTTGAGGGTTTTGTTGAGAGAGTTCAGCAATGGTGGAACGGGTACTGTTTTGTGGGCTCTCCGAGTTTTATTTTGGCTCAAAAACTAAAGGCTTTGAAAGTTGACCTTAAGAGGTGGAATAGGGAGGAACTTGGAGATTTGGCCTTGAGGGAAAAAAGTTTGCTGTCTGAATTATTGGGGTTAGATGCTATTGAAGAGGTGCTGGGTCTCTCGAATGAGGAACAAACTCGTCCTATACAGATTAAAGGGGATATTGAACATTTAGCTTCTTTGGAAGAGATATTCTGAAGGAAAAATCACGTGTCTTGTTTGTGAAGGAAGGGAACAAAAATACTTGTGTTTTTCATAGATTAGCAAACTCCTATAGAAGAGCTAATCAGATTAAACGTATTGAGGTGGATGGTGTTATATATGAGGATGAGTTAGGTGTGCAATCTCAAGTGGCTTAGTTCTATCAGAATTTGTATCAGGAGACTGATACGAGGCACCCTTCTATGGATGGGTTGGATTTTTCTTGTCTTGAGGAGGAAGAGAGGTCACCCTCTCTAAGGAGGAAGTCATTTAGTTACTCCAGGAAATGGAGGGAGATAAGGCCTCTAGTCCTGATGGAATCACCATGGATTTTTTCCACAAATGTTGGAGTGTTGTGGAAAAGGATGTAATGGCTTTTTTTGAACACTTTCACTGGCATTATGTGTTTGAATGATCTATGAATGCATCCTTTCTTACTTTAATTCCTAAGAAGAGTAATGCTCTGAATATTAAAGATTTTCGGCCAATTAGTTTGGTGGGTAGTATGCACAAGCTTTTATCCAAGGTGTTGGCTAATCAATTGAGGGCGGTGTTGGACAATGTCATTTCTGAGTCTCAAAATTCCTTTGTGGGTGGGAGGCAAATTTTGGATTCAGTGCTCATTGCCAATGAATGTTTAGATAGTAGGTTGAAGAGTCAGTTACCGGGTGTAGTTTGCAAACTTGACATTGGAAAAGGCTATGATCATGTAAATTGTGATGCCTTGTTCTATTTGTTGGATATGATGGGTTTTGGGATGAAATGGAGTGGATGGATTAAGACATGTGTCACTTCTATCCGTTTTTCAGTTCTCGTTAATGGTTCCCTTGAAGGCTTTTTTGGAAGCTCCCGGAGTTTGAGACAAGGTGATCCTTTATCCCCTCTCCTTTTCCATTTGATTATGGAGGTCTTAAGCAGGATTTTGGGGAAGACTGAGGAGAGTGGTTTGATTCACGGTTTTCATGTGGGACCAGTGAACTCTATTGGTGTGTGCATCTCTCATATGTTGTTTGCAGATGACACTATCTTATTTTGCTTCTGCTAGGGAGCAGTTATTGTCCATTAGGTTGGCCTTGTCATGTTTTCAAGCTTTTACAGGTTTGAAGGTGAATGTGGGGAAAAGTGAGATTGTTCCTATTGGGGAGGTGAGTAATATGGCTGGTTTGGCTAATATCCTCAAATGCAGGGTGGGTACTCTGCCTATGAAATATTTGGGGATGCCACTGGGTACTTCTTTTAAGACAGCCTTTATTGGGAATCCCATTCTGGAGAAGAAATTATCGGGGTGGAAACACCTCCATTTATCAAAGGGTGGTAGGCTAACTTTATTGAAGAGTACTCTTTGTAGTCTTCCAACTTAGTTCTTATCGTTGTTTACTATTCCTAAAGCTGTGGCTACTAGGTTGGAAAGAATTCAGAGAAATTTTTTATGGGGATCTTTTGAGGGGCGTTTCAAATATCCTTTGGCGGCTTGGGACAAAGTTTGCTCAACCTATTGAAATGGGCGGATTGGGGATAAGAAATGTGGTGTTCTTTAATCAAGCTTTATTAGGGAAGTGGTTGTGGAGGTTCAGACATGAAGTTACTCATCTTTAATGGAGGGTTATTTCCTCTAAATATGGGGAGGGTAAAGGGGGTTGGAGTACTAAAGTTTGTAAGAGGGCTCATGGTTGTGGTTTGTGGCATAGTATCAACGAAGGATGAGAGAGCTTTTCTAAGCATTTCTCTTTTTGTAGTGGGTGATGGTACCCAAATCCTCTTCTGGCATGATAGATGGGTTGGGGCTGATCCCCTTAAAATCCTTTATACTGAGTTATATGTGATTTTAGCTAATAAGGAAGCTTGTATCTCTAAGGTGTTGTGTCATCAGGAGGGGGGAAATGTTAGAACTTGGAACTTGAGATTTTATAGGGAATTCCAAGACTAGGAGTTAGCTGCATCTTTCTCTCTACTTGCTTTTATTCAAGCTTGTCTTCCACAAGGAGTAGGCAGCAACACTCTATGTTAGGGCCTTAGTGGAAATGGTAAGTTTGATGCTTGTTCTTTTTATAACGAGTTACGGAAGGCTCCTAACTATATTTTCCCTTGTAAGGGCATTTGGAAAGCAAAGGTTCCCAAAAGGGTGGCTTTTTTCTTGTGGACGGCTGCTCTTGACCGCATTCTTACTTTAGATAATCTCATGCTTAGGGGTTGCCCTTTGGCAAATCAGTGTTGCATGTGCTGCTACAGTTGGGAATGTGTGGATCATCTCCTTATTCATTGTCCTGTTGTATACTCTTTATTGGTCCTTATGCTTCAGGCTTTCGGTATTCAGTGGGTCTTGCCTAGCTCTGTGGACGGGTTATTATTTTGTTGGAGTTACTGGCTTGGGAAACATAATTCAGATATTTGGAATTTAATTCTAGGCTGTTTGATGTGGACTATTTGGTTGGAATGTAATCGTCATTTCTTTGAAGATTCTGAGAAGACGTTGGTTGAGTTAAAAGACTTGTGCCAACATAGACTTTTTGATTGGTCTCGGTGTTGGGGTTTTACAGATTGCTCTTCTCTTCTATAATTTTTTTCTTCTAAACTAGGCTCCTGATTTCTTCTCTTTTGTTTACTGTTTATGCTTTTCTATGTTCATCATCATGAACACCCTGTATGTTTCTTTCTTATTTCATTAATACTAGTTCTCATATTACCTATCAAAAAAAAAAAAAAAATTCCACCTGTTTAATCGAAGGAGTGTTTGTGCACCTCTTCAATATGGAGGTTCAGGCATATGGGATTTGGTCATATTTAGTAAGACTTTGTTAGGGAAGTAGCTATGGAGGTATGCATTGGAAAAGGATGCCTTGTGGAGAAGGGTGGTGGATACCAAGTATGGCAGCATGTGGGGCCATATGGAGTGTGCCTTTGGAAGAGTATCAAGAAGGGGTGGACACTTTTCATCGATTTGTTAGCTTTAAGGTGGGGGGTGATTCTTCTATTAGGTTCTAGCATGATCAATGGTGTGAGGGACTATCTCTGAAAGATAGTTTTCCAGAACTCTATGGTATTGCTCGTAATCAGGGTGCTTCAGTAGCAGAGCTCCTATCTTTTTCAGGGGAAATTTACCACTGGAATGTAAGTTTTAATAGATCAGTGTAAGATTGAGAATTAGAGTCAGTTGCCTCCTTTATGGACATGATTTATTCAACTTCAATGATATAGACTGTGTTGGAAACCTTCTTCATGGGAGATCTTTGAAGTTAAATCCTATTATAAGGTGCTGCATTCTACAACTTAGCTGTCCTTTCCTTGGAAGTCTTTGTGGGAACCCAAAGTTCCAACCCATGTTAGCTTTTTTCTTTGGACTATGGCATTGAGAAAGATTTTAACTGTTAATAATTTGTGAAGGTGCTGAATCGTTGTGATTGATTGGTGTTGCATGTGTATGAGGGATGGGGAGACTACTAATCACTTACTTTTACATTGCCCTGTTGCTAGAGTGTTGTGGCACATGATGCTCGCACTCTTTAGGGTTCATTGGCTTATGCCTAGTGGTGTTAAGGAGCTTCTTGCTACTTGGATGGGAAAATTCAGCAGGCATAAGTATGCGGTGATTTGGAGTATGATCCCTCATTGATTTATGTGGGTCTTTGGGGGGAGAGCAATGCTCAGACCTTTGAAGGGAGTGAGAGATCGATTTTGGAATTGAAGCTTTCCCTATTCTTTTATTTTTTTGATAAGTAATAAAGATTCATTGATATTAAAAAGAGAAACACTCAAGTACACAGGGAGTATACAGGGGTGAACAAATAAAAAACGAACATTACAAAAATCAAGTAAATTCAAAATAGAAGAAAAAGGATGGTTCCTCCACACAGAGAACCAGTCCAATAAAGTTCTGAAAAATAGAAGCTTGAGGTCAGGCATGGAATGCTCATTGTCTTCAAAACACCTACTATTTCTTTCATTCCAAATGCACCACATCAAACAATGAGGAACAACCATCCATATATCTCCATTACGATGGCGACCAAATCAACCTTGCCAACAAGCAAATAGCCCAACAACAGACATTGGCATAACCCAATAAACTCCAAATAAACCAAACACCATATCCCATAACTCCAAAGCAACCGGGCAATGAAGGAAAAGATGGTCAACAATTTCACAATTACACTTGCACATATAACACCAATCCAAAATGCAAACCTTTCTTTTCCTTAAATTGTCAATTGTTAGACATTTCCCCAAGGCAGCGGTCCAAACAAAGAAAGCCACTCTAGAGGGAATCTTCTGCTTCCAAATGCTTTTCCAAGGGAAAAACTGCTCACTATGGCCAACTAGAAGATGGTAATATGCACTAACTGTGAACCCCTTACTCTTACAAGGCAGCCAACATCTCTTATCCTCCCCGATCCCCCTTATAGGAGTGCTATAAATGGTATTGATGAAGCTCCTGAAAGCTTCCAATTCCCGATTATGCACATTCTTACAAAAATGTATCTCCCAATGGAGGACACCATTGGTGTACCTCATTAGATCTGCCACACTTGCCTCTTTTCTACGACAAATAATTCAGGATAGCGGTTAGCGAGAGAAGAAGAACCACACCAACTATCAAGCCAAAATTGCACTTTTGATCCATCTCCAATTTCATACAGAATAAACCGAGATAAAGAGTGCCACCCCCTTCTAATATTTTTCCACAAACTGACTCCATATGGACCAGAGGAAGAGCTAGAACACCAACCCCCCCAATCACAACCATACTTCACCTCTATCACTTGACGCCATAGAGCATCCTTTTTTTGCCCAAATCTCCATAACCACTTCCCTAATAAAGCTACATTGAAAGTTCTCAGGTTCCTAATCCCTAACCCACCTGAAGCAAGCGGAGTACACACCGTAAACCAATCAACCAGATGAAATTTGGACTCATCTCCTAGGCCACCCCACAGAAAATCCTACTGAAGTCTAGCAATTTGGTTGGCCACCTAAGCAGGAATAGGGAATAAAGAAAGAAAGTAAGTAGGAAGATTTGAGAGAGTGCTTTTAATTAAAGTGACTCTACCTTCCTTGGATAAATATAATTTTTTCCAACTTGCTAATTTTCTTTCCATCTTCTCTAGAATTGGATTCCAAATTGACTTGTCCTTAAATTTTGCCCCCAAAGGAAGACCCAAATATTTCATTGGGAGAGACCCTTGCTTGCAGCCTAAGACAGCCACCAAAAAATCCATATTATGAACTGCTCCCACAGCCACCAGCTCAGACTTACCCAAATTTACCTTCAGACCAGACACAGCCTCAAAACAAATGAGTACCATACGGAGAATCAGCATTTGATCAATATTAACATCACAAAAAATTAGAGTATCATCAGCAAAAAGGAGATGGGAAACCATCAAAGATCTTCTAGCAGAAACACCTACACTAAAACCTGACAAACAACCTTCATGGACAGTCTTATCCAACATTTTACCGACGGCTTCCATAACCAACACAAATAACAAAGGGGACAAAGGATCACATTGCCACAACCCCCTTGAACTTCCAAAAAACCCATGGGGAGTACCATTAATAAGGATAGAAAAACGAACTGTTGATAAACAAAAAGAAATCCATCGCCTCCACTTATCAGAAAATCCACAACGCTCAAGCACCTGAGTAAGAAATCCCTAGTTCACATGATTGAAGGCTTTCCTCTATGTCCAATTTACATAACAACCCTGGCTGACCAGACTTCAATCTACTATCAAGACATTCGTTAGCAATAAGAAAAGAGTCAAGAATCTACCTATTTAGAACAAAGGCATTCTGAGGGGCTGAGATGATCTCTCCTAAAACCATGCGAAGACGAATAGCCAAAACTTTAGCAAGAATTTTATAAACCCCCCCAACAAGGCTGATAGGCCGAAAGTCCTTTACTTCCATTGTAGCAGCTTTTTTAGGAATGAGAGCAATGAAAGTTGCATTCAAACATTTTTCAAATTGACCTGTAACACGGAAATGGTGGAACACAGCCATGATGTCTAATTTGAGAGTCCCCCAGCAAGCTTGAAAGAAAGCTATCGGAAAACCGTCAGGCCTAGGAGATTTATCCCCATTAAACTCCTTGATGACTTCAAAAATCTCAGCTTCCTCAAAAGGTCTCTCTAACCAAATCACATTATCCTCTGAAATCCTTGGAAAATCCAATACATCTGGGAAAGGATGCTGCTCTTGTTACTCAGAGTATAGGTTCATATAGAAATGTTCAATATGGTAAGCAATCCTATCCTGGTTGGAAGACAAAGCCCCATCAATCATAAGGTTTTCAATACAATTATTTCTTCTATTAGAATTAGCCATCTTATGAAAAAACCTCGTATTGGAGTCGCCCTCCTTTAAATACAATACTCTGGATTTTTATGTCTAGCTAATCTCCTCTAACAAGGCTGCCTTCTCAAGTTCAGCACGCTTGTTTTTTCCAATTTTTCCTCCTCTGATAGAGGTTGATAGTCCTCTTTTACATCTAACACATTCAGCTTACTCCATAAAAGCTGTTTCTTGGCTGACTTGCTTGAGAGGACCAATGCTTTGGAAGCTTTTACCTTTACTTGTTTGCCTGACTTGCTTGATAGTTACTTCCATGCATTTTAGTTGTCTCTTTGATGGGTCCTTAGCACACTGCCTCCGTGCTTTGTTTCATTGCACTATCTCTCTTTTGAACGAAGCATTATTATTTATACAAAAATACGGGTAAATTTTAGTAACTTACCCCAAAGTTTAGAGTAATGCCAACTAGGTCAAAGTTTAGAGTAATGCCAACTTACCCCAAAGTTTAGAGTAATGCCAACTATTAGGCCTGATAGTCATTCTGACCCCTCTTCTCTCTTCTCTCTCTCCTGTCCCTCTCTCTCTTCTATCTCTGTGTGTGCCAAACCCAGCCAAACCATACCAAATCAATGAGACCACCACCTCATCACCATTGTTACAACGCCCACCACCACAAATAAATCTTACACACACCCACTGATTCAGGTACATATACACAGAGCATGCATAACATTTACATGAGCTGCACATCCAAACCCATTTTAATATCAACCCCAAAATCCCATTTTCCAAACCCTAAAAGCCAAGATCCTTGAAATAAAAAACACCTAGTATTTTACAAACCCAAGTCAAAATCACTACTTTCTATATACACACTTTTTTTTTACATATTTAATATATTTTTCATTATTTATCCCCCCCCAAAAAAAAAAAAATCACTAAACCCATACAACGAATAGAAAACCCAATCCCTAACTTAACCAAACCAAAAACCAATCACAAAACCAAACAAAAAAGGTGGTTTGGCCATAAAAAAGAAGAAAATAAATGAGAAAAAAAGAAGAGAATAAGAGAGAAATAAAGAGGAGAAGGCAGCGGCCAGCAGTGTGGTAGTGCCATTGAGCTCAACTGCCATCGTGGTGGCATAGGCTTCATGGAGCTCGGCCATGGCTGAGCTTGAGAGAGAGAGAAACAAGAGATAGAGAGAGCCACCGTGGTGGTGGCTCACGGCATCTATGGCTTGCTGGCAGAAGCCATGAGGTTTTGGGAGATCAAAGTTAAGGGTTAAGGAGAGGATAAGATAAGTTGAGATGAGATAAGAGAGAGGGGTGAGAGAGGAGAGAGAAAAGATAGGGTCAGAATGACTAACTGGCTAATTGGCATTAGCCCAAACCTTAGTGTAAGTTACTGAAATTTACCCGAAAAATAAAAGTTGACTGTATTTATGATCCTCTCTATCCTTGCTGGTGCAAGCTACTAGTGATTTGGGAGTGTCAAATGAGAACTGAAGTGGTTAGGTCCTAACTTTGACATATGACTTAGAAATCTATCATGCAAGGTTATTATGTTCTTTAATTCTTTAGTTACATTGCAGGTCATGGTTATAATAATAGGTTTAGGAAGACCTTTGGTGGAGGATTTTCATTCTTTTTAAGGACTTTGTCATGATAAGCTCTTAAAGCTACAAGACCCCAAAATTGAAAACCGCTGAATCCCTTCCAACAAGGTGAATCTTGGAACCTCATGTCGTTCCTTAATACCTATGACTCAGATGTTGGTATTTTTTTTTTTCTTTAGATGTCCACCTTGTCTTCACTGTGTAATGCTAGATTTTGCACTCGTCTTTTTTGGATTTTTTTCTTTTCCAAATTGTTATAACTTATCAGAATAACTTATTTTTTTAACCAGCACTATAATAGCCGATATGTTAGAGCTTATTACATGTGATGTGCTTTAAGAAGAGGAACCTTAGCATCCCTGAATATGTGCAATATGTACCTGTATGCTAGTGAGGGAGTAGTCACCATTTTTTCTAATTGCTTGGTTGTTATTATGAATTTCCAGAGCCATTTCTGAATATGTGGATGGGCTAGTATGTCCCACCCATTCCAGCTCAGATTTGCTACCTTAGTATGGTTTCTGATTCTGCCCTCCAACTGTGGTTGTTACCAATTTTCCTATGCTTGCAGTGATATATTTTGTATGGTTATTAGAGAGAGAGAGAGATATTCTGGGATTAAGTTCTTTAAAAAAGAAACCTATCTCTTATGTGTAGAGATTGGAGTCTGGTACTTTTTTGGATTCTTCCATTCAATTGGAAGTGAAACCAATTGCTCATGCCTTATGGAGTGAAGTCTTTCTGATGTTTGGAGTGCAGTGGGTGATGCCAAGGATGGTTGTTTCTCTTCTTTTTGCATGGAGGAATATTTTGGGGATACACACTCTTCTTCTGTTTGGAATATGGTGCCAGCCTCTATGATGTGGCTAATTTGGAGGGAAAGAAAATACCTGCACTATTGAGGATGTTGAGAGATCTATTGATCTTTAGAAGTCTTTGCTATTTGGGACATAGTTTGAGTGGTCTCGTATTTGGGGTTTTACGTAATGTATTTCTGTTTTTGATTTCCTTCAAGCTGCTTCTGTTTCTCTTTGATTTGTTTGTAATTGTTTCAAGTACAGTTTGTTTATCATCATAAACAAGATTTTTTTTTTTTTTTTTAAATGAAACTTTCTTTTACCTATCCCCCAAAAAAAAAGAGAGAAAGTAATTAAAAAAAGAAGAAGGTTATTTGAAGGAGTATTCCATCTCTTACTTGTAGAGATTTGAGTCAGGTTCTTGTTTGAATTCTTCCATACAATTGTCTCTAGATGGAACATTGCCCATTGTTGAATTTTGTTTTCGTTTCAATTGGGGCTTGTGTTGTTATCTCCATGAAATCAGTATGGGTGTCATTTTTAGGGGAAGATGGGCCCAAGCTTAAATCTTATGGTTTGTTTGGATCGAGAGGGGGGGAGGAGGAATAAAGTAGAGTAAAGTAGATTTAGCCTAAAATTAGCCTATTTTCAGCCAATTCTACTCTACTCCATTCCACTCCCCTTCCTTCTCCCCTCTATCCAAACGGGCCCTTATAGATGTGTTCTTTGTGTTCACTTCAAAGGAGTTAAGCTTCCTACATTATTTGATTTTTTTTTTGTCCCCTCCCATTGCCCCATGAGAAGGTAGTCTTGCACTGTTTGTGGTTGAGCATCAAAACCTCTTCTTGGCTTAGTTTTTAGGAATTATTATCAAATTTATAGCTTGCTGAACAGTGCATGTATGAAACTTTTTCTTCCTAAAAGTGGGCTTTTGCTGCTCATAAAAGGAGATGGAGCAACGGTGAAGAAGTTTAGATGATAGCTTTATTATTGTTCGATACAAAAAGGTTTAATTTTGAAATAGAGAATTTAGGTCAGCTAAACTACAGCCTTGTGCTGCCTTTTGTTATCCTTAATGTAGGTATGATCATCTCTGAAAGCTTTGGTGGTCAAGAGTTTTAGGACTTCATTAAGTGTTCATCTTCTTTAATTGATTACAGCAGAAAACTGAGGCTTTGAATTTCTTCAGTAGATCCACTTACAAGAACATGCTCATAGCAATGACACAATAGTGTAGTGTTGCAATCTTGGAATGAACCCTATTCCTGAGATAAATCTCAGTGGCTGAGCCAATCTATAGTTTGATGGCTGTGTCTGGTATTTAAAGGCCTAATTTGAATCAACAGTCCTTGATTCCTCAACTGGTCGGTCATTCTATGCATTGCTAATCTCTAAATAAATATGTGAACTTGGTTGATGAGAATCCCTACAGCATATTAGAACATAGATAGGCATACTTTGGAAATTGGTAAATGACTATGAGGCACTAGTTGGTCAAATGTTGCTAGCTCATTCTAATGGTTGTTTGAGGTGATGGTTGGTAATTTTTTTTCACCATTTTTGTTTTAGTTGGTAATCTTTTCTTGTATCCATCCAAAGTGATTTGTACTGTTTAATTTACGCAATCAAGGAGCTCAAGTGTAGTTGAAGAAGCTAAATTTGTCTGTTATTCTGCTAGACGACTCCTCATTGTCATTATAAGATACTGCTATTGCAAGGACATGGCTGATTAACTACATGTATAGGAGGGTACTATGCATGATCAAAATTAATTTTATGGGGGGAGTATGCTCATTGCATGTAATAATTTAATTCTGAAAATCAAATTGAATAATCTAGAATCAAATTTGACTAGGATCTCACAGGCTTTTAGCGATAAAAACCTTGTCGTATTGTTTGTTCAGAATGCTCACATTTTTTATTGATGAACTATGCTTTCACTGACTGGTTGGTTGAGCGTCTCCTTTCTCAACCTTAGGGATAGGCTTTCCAGTTCTTTATTTTGTACTTATCATAATGACAATGACTGTTGGTTTTGAAGAATGAGGTTTTTCTTTAAACTAGTTTGGAAGAATTTCTTCCAACATTAAAGCGATCAAATGATCGACCATGTGTATTGTAGTTCAATAACTCATTATTTGATTTCAACAAGTTACATGACTATTAAATCAGCCATATGATTAAAAATACACGTTGGATGATTGTTTTAATTGCTATGTAGTGTATTAGTTGAACTTTCCTCCAAATTACTTTGGAGAAGAAAAAGTCTGTCCACTTTTTAAATTATCTAGTTTAATTTTTATTTTTTAAAAGGTTGATACAAATTATTCAAGTTCCTATTAATAACAATAAAACCCAGCATCTTGATAAACTTGAATTTTGGATTCACAGATGGTTATCCGGAAGTGACTTGAAAAAGGTTGCCCTCTTTGGTTGCCCTTCACTTACAAAAAAGAATGTTTTTGCTGCTAAAAGACTGCGAAAGTTTTTTGAGATTCAAGAAAACACTGTAAGCTAATTTCTCATGACTCTTTTACCTTCTTTTATTTCACCTCAGTATTCAATGTAAAATTTATAATGTTATTTTGTTCTTCAAATTTTCTGTTCACCCTTAGGTTTGTAGTAAATGCGTTCTAAAACAGTCGTGCAAGTTTGTGAATCAGAGTGTGTGGAAAGGTGATACCAAGAACTTAAACTTAGCTGTTGTGATGAGGGTTATCATTTTGTATGCTTTGGAGTTGGAGCGACCAGAGCTGGGAATGCCCAATGAAATACAGGTTTCTGTCAGTAGATTGCTGAAGGAGGTTTTGAAACTAAGCCAAACTATGTCATGAAATGAGAACATATTTGCAGGATCTGCATGTCTTTCCGGGTAACGGAGGCTTAAATCACACTCTAATTGCGTTCCTCCCCCCTTGTTTTTACAGGGCCAATAATTATTTATCATACGAATTCTACACACTTCCTCCCCCATTGTTTTTACAGGGCCAATAATTATTTATCATACGAATTCTACACACTTCCTCCTCCATTGTATTTACAGGGCTAATAATTATTAGAATAGAATCAATGTGAGTAAACCTTCTCCTGGGGGATCAAGAAATTATTATGGCAGCGTGCACTAATTAGAAATTCATTTTTTCAGATGAGGGTAATTCTACTGTACCCTTTTTTTTTTGGTACGGTACCCACTAGTAGGCAATCTTGATGCAATAGGTAATGGGAAGACATATTTATTATATTTTATTTGATTTTCTGTATCTAGAGCAATTTTGTAATTTCATAATATTCTGGAATGGGCTGTGCTAACAGTCCATTAGATCTTCTTTTGGGCATTATTTTAAGTTTGGTTATTGTGTTGGGCTTAGTAGTAAAAGCCTAAGTTCAAGTCCAAGTCTTATTAGGGTTTCAAGAAATCCTAGTTTGACTAGGATTATGTATTAATCTTCTATTTAAAGAGTTGTAGTACTTTCTATTGAGTTGATTATTAATAAATTTTTTTAGAATTTAAGAGCTATATTTTCTTTTATGGTTTGTGTGATGCAACCTTCTTCAAGGTGTAATGCCAAAGAACCCTAGGAATGATACTTAGGAAGTCTAGTTGTGATTCTTAGAATTTACCTATTTTATTTAATTTTACTATTCATAATTACTATTCACGTTGCCGTTCACAGCTACTCAAATCTTGATTTTTGCCTTTGTTTTCATTTCGAAACCCTACTAATCTTTGTCCCCTTTGGAAACCCTATAATCCCTGTTATTTTCTAGCCTACTCCTTACCAAAGCCTAACCCGAATTCTTCAAAACCTAATCTTTACCAGATCTGCCTTGATTTTCTAAATCAGAGTTTGTTGTTCTCCCTTGTCCTACGTCAAACCTGCTATACCAAGTTATCAAAACATCACATTTGATGGTTCCATCCTCACGTTGTGTAGTTTCTACATCACATGTGACTATTTTTTTGTCACATTTGATGATTTTCTTTTTTTTTTTTCTCATATTTGATGGTTCTATCCTTACACTGTGAGGTTCTAACATCACATTTGACAGTACTTTTGTTACATTTTGTGGTTCTCTTTTTTTCTTTTCTTTTTTTTTTCTTTTTTTTTTTCACATTTAACAGTTTCAGCCTCACATTGTGCAGTACTAACATCACATGTAATTGTATTTTTGTCACATTTGGTGGTTCTTTTATTTTTTTTTTACCCATTTGATAGTTTCAACCTTACATTGTATAGTTTCAGTATCACATGTGACTGTTCTTTTGTCTCATCTGGTGGTTTTTTTTTTTTCCTTTCACATTTGATGGTTCCATTATCACATTTGGTAGTATCAACATCATATTTGACAATACTTTTGTCACATTTGGTGGTTCTCTTATTTTTTTTTCTTCATTTGACGGTTTCATCCCCATATTGTATAGTACCAATATTACATATAATTATACTTTTGTCATATTTGGTGGTTTCTTTATTTTTTTTCTCACATTTGATGGTTCCATTATCACATTAGACAATATCAATATTATATCTAAATGTACTTTTGTCTTATTCGGTGGTACCCTATTTTTTTTATTATATTTAACAGTTCCATTGTCATATTGGGCAATACTAACATTACTTCTGACCGTACTTTTGTCACATATTTTTTCTCACATTTGATGGTTCCATTATCACATTAGACAATACCAACATTATATCTAAATGTACTTTTGTCTTATTCGGTGGTACCCTTTTTTTTTTATCTTATTTAACAGTTCTATTGTCATATTGGGCAATACTAACATTACTTCTGACTGTAATTTTGTCACATTTGATGGTACTATTATTTTTTCTCACATTTGATAGTTTCATCATTACATAGGGCAGTACCAATATCACATCTAACCACACTTTTGTCACATTCGGTAGTACTTTCATTTTTTTTTTCTCACATTTGACAGTTTCATCGTTACATTGAGCAGTACCAACGTGTATCTAATAGTATTTTTATCACATTCGGTGGGACTATTATTATTTTTTTCACATTTGATAGTTTCATTAGCATATTGGGCAGTACTAACATCACATGTGACTGTACTTTTATCACATTCAATTCTTTTTTTTCCCCTTCATATTTGACTATTTTATTGTTATTTTAAGCAGTATTAACATCACATGTGACAAAAATACCCCTAGAAACTCTAAAAAATTATTGGGATACCCTTAAAATCTAAAAAATGACTGATATACCCTTAGAACCTATAAAATGACTAAAATGTCCTTAAAACCTAAAAAATGATCGAAATACCCTCTAATACCCTTGGAACCTAAAAAATGATCTAAATAACCCTGAAACCTAAAAAAGACTAAAATGACTTTTTAACCTAAAAAGTGACTGAAAATCCCTTAGAACTTAAAAAAAAATGTCTATAGTGCACTTGGAACCTAGAAAATGACCAAAATACTCTTAAAACTTAAAAAATGATCCTGAAACCTAGAAAATGACTAAAATGACCTTATAACCTAAAGCATGATTGAAATACCTTTAGGACGTAAAAAATGACCGTAATGCACTTGAAACCTAAAAAATGATTGAAATACCCTTGAAATCTATAAAATAACCAAATACCTCCTAAAAGCCTTTAAAATTATTAAAATACCTTTAGAACAAAAAAAATGACAGAAATGACCCTGAAACCTAAAAATGACCGAAATGACCCAGATGGCTAAAACCTTAAAAATGACTGAAAAACCTTAGAACCCAAAAAATGATTGTAGTAATGCCCCCAAAACCTAAAAAATTACTAAAATACTCTTAAGACCTACAAAATTACCAAAATACCTCTGAAATCTAAAAAATGACCAATTACCCTTAGAACCTAAAAAATACCGAAAGACTCTTGAAATCTAACAAATGACCAAAATACCCCCTAAAACCTTTATTTACAAGACTAAAATGACAATAAAATTTTATATAACCACTCTACTTGCTTTTCCCCTCCTAAAAGTCTTAGTGGAACTTATAAATTTTCTTTTGTCATTAAGTTGTTGTATTTTGTTGTATACTTATTGAAATGATATTTGGTGGTTCCTTTATTTTTTATATCACATTGGTTAGTACTAAATGATATTTGGCAGTTCTTTTATTTATTTACTTTTAGTCATATTGGATGTTTCCTACAAAACATTACGTATTACCACCCAATGTGCCTAAAGATTGACGTGGCTAATAGACTAAATAATAAATTAATTGTTATGCAACTTAAGATGTCACGTGTATTGCCACGTGACTTAAGTAATTTTTTTATAATATATACAAAATAAATAAATAAAACTTATTTGAATTCTCTCTCTCTCTCTCTCTCTCTTTTAGTGAGTATCTCTCTTGCTCTCTTTGCATTTGAGATATTTTTAAAAAATTATGAAAATTTAAATTTCATATTTTTATCAAAATAAATTGGATTGTATAAATAGTTTTGGTATGTCTACCATTCATTCACTCACTCTTCCTCTTCAAGTAACTCATTGGAATGGGTGAGTCAAATTGTCATTGTTCATCAATTTTAATAAAACCCATGACAATGATTTCATATAAGTTCCAAAATATCATCATCTTCATCTTAGATCTCAAATTTAAAAAAAATGTTTAAGATTATTTATTTTTTTATAATAAAATTAAAGGACAAATGGGTAAAAAAAAAACATTTTTAAGGTTATTTACTTACAAAGAACATTTTTTTTATCAAGCAAAGACGTACCAAAAACGCTAGCAAAGTTAACACAACCTAACTATCTTAAGGTGATTTAAATTTTCTTATTTTACACTCTTTTTGATGATTGGTCTGTTCCTTAATTTTTTTTTTTTTTAATTTGTTAGAAAAACCAATTTGAGATGTGGTTTTGACATAATACCATAGGCATCGAAATGCCATTGAAATAGCTTTTATTTTATTTTTTTATTTTTTTTATTTTATGTACTATTTTAACTTAAAATCGTAGCAAACTAACAAGTAATAATCGAGTGCAACGAGCTAGCTATTTAGAAAGCTATAATGATGCAATTGATACTCGGTCAGTACGTAAACGGTGTGGGCCTGAAAGTAATGAGGTAGCTTTCTAGTAGCATGCACCAAAGCCAATGCTAACTTCTCTAAGGGTAAATACCTTGTCTCCGCATCAACCAAAGTCTTACTAATATAATAAATCGGATGTTGTATGCCTTGGTCTCTCAACAATACGACACTTACAGCGTGCTCAGACACCGATAGATACATGAATAAATCCTTACCAGTCTCTAGGGCTAACAATATGGGTGCCCGTACCAAATATTTCTTCAAATCTTGGAAAGCCTCTTCACACTCCTCGGTCCATTGGAAACCCTTCCATTTCTTCAACAGCTGATAGAATGGGCGGCACCGATCAGCAAACTTTGAAACGAATCGGTTTAGTACGGCCAACATGCCGGTCAAGACTTGTACTTCTTTTGAGTTACTCAGTGACTTAAGGTGCTATGTAGAACTGATCTAGTCAAGATTCACTTCTATCCCTCGATGAGTGATCATGTACCCTAAGAATTTGCCAGCCCCCACACCAAAGTCATATTTGTCGGCATTAAGACGTAACTTGTGCCATATGAGTACTTCAAATATATCCGTGAGGTCGCCAACATGCTCTTGCTCTTCTTTGGTTTTATGGGAGTAAAAATACCTATACAGATTCACTTGCAACCCTGGCCACCTCCGAAGGAGAAGGCTTGTCGAAGATCATAATAGTAGAAAGCTTGTCAACCTTTAGTTATGGCAATAGAGCTCCCATATTAGTAAGCTCAGTGCAATTCAGACAAGCTAGATGTACTTGGTGGTGTCGTTCATCAAAAATGGGATACTCCCTAAGGACAAGTTAGAAGCTGAGAAGATTTGAAGGAAAGCACCGTGATATTGGCTCTTCGAGGAACAAAAGTTGTACAAGCGCTCCTATTCGGGTCCATACCTTTTGTGCGTACACCTTGAGGTAGTAAAAGCTTTGTTAGAAGAGCTCCACGAGGGAATTTGTGGAAGTCACACAAGGGGAAGGTCTTTGTCACATAAAGCTTTTACTTAAGGATATTGGTGGCCTAACATATAGAAATCCATCTAGGAATTTGCTAAAAAGTGCAAACAATGCCAGCGATATGCCCCAAATATTCATCAGCCAGGAGGAACCCTCAATCCCCTTTCCAATCCATGGCCTTTTGCACAGTGGAGATTGGACATTGTCAGGCCATTCCCCAAAGCAACTAGGAATCGTAAATGGTTTCTTATCGAAACTGATTATTTCACCAAATGGGTCGAAGCGAAACCCCTCTCCAATATTCGAGACCAGGACGAAGTTCATTTGGTGGAATATTGTTACAAGGTTTGGCATACCACATACTCTCATCTTGGATAATGGTCTCCAGTTCAACAACAAAGCTTTTCGAAGATACTGTTGTGAGTTAGGGATTAGGAACAGATAGTCCAAACTAACCTATCCACAAAGTAATGGACATGCTGAGGCTACCGGCAAATTTATAGTAAGCAAATTGAAAAAAAGGTTAGACAAGGCAAAAGGCAAATGGGTTGATGAGTTACCCCACGTTTTATGGG
Organism: Quercus agrifolia; assembly: GCA_029955455.1. Taxonomy (NCBI): domain Eukaryota; kingdom Viridiplantae; phylum Streptophyta; class Magnoliopsida; order Fagales; family Fagaceae; genus Quercus; species Quercus agrifolia. Next base: position 38,962,206 of record JARQAD010000004.1, on the reverse strand, counting down.
CATATTGTACTACACCAAAGAGATGGACTGGTGAAACCCCATATTCTATGACGTATGGATCTGAGGCAATCATCCCTTTAGAAACAGGATTGCTGACTATGAGAATTGATCAGTTTGATGACAAAGGGAGCGAGTAGCTCCTTTCTGCCAGTCTAAACTTGATTGAGGAAAGGAGAGAGATTTCCACTGTCAAGTTGGCTCATTATTAACACAACTTAGACAAGGGTATGACAAGGGCATCAGAGCAAGAGCATTTGTCCCTAGGGACCTAGTCTTAAGGAAGGTTGTAGGAAATATGAAGAACCCAGCTTGGGGAAAGCTAGGCCTCACTTGGGAAGGGCCTTACCAAGTCACCTTAGTGGCATGGGGCTTATCGTTTGGAAGACTTGGAGGAAAACCCATTACCTCAGCCATGGAATGTAAATAACTTGCGTAAGTATTATTATTAATGAAAGTACTTCATGTTATTCATGTTCTTTGTATGGTTTAAGTTTATGTTATCTTGGTGTATTGTTTCTAATATTAAGCTTGTTAAGATCCAAAAACCAAATTTGGAATTGCAAGGGTTTAACAGAACCTCGGCCAAGTATGACTCCTCGGGTCACCTGCCTTGGGTAAATTAGCTCTAAAAAATCATCTAAGGGTTAAACAGAACCTCAGCCAGGTTCGACTCCTTGGGTCACCTGCCTTGGGTAAATTAGCTCTAAAAAATAATTTAAGGGTTAAACCGAAACTCAACCAGGTTCGACTCCTTACATCACCTACCTTGGGTAAATTAGCTCTAAAAAAGATAATGCAAGGATTAAATAAAAACACAATCATTCAACTCCTCAGGAAACTTCTCTAAAGGTAAGGTAAATATTATTGAAATAGGGGAAAATAATACCCACCTCCTTTTATATAGGGTGAAAAGGGAGCAATAGTTTTGCCACCCATTAATTCTGAAAAAATGCCAACCGTTGGATCTCCATCACATCGTAGAATGTGGGGGACATGTAGCCATTTACTGCATTAACTGTAGTGTTGAGGATACCAAAGCATTAGGAGCGTATCTGGGACAGTTGAAAAGACGTTCCTACGTGGGAACGCACCCAAAGCGTGCCAACCTTCCTGCCTCCTACCAAAACCCCACTCCCTTGAATGGCAAGGAAAATGGATTTTCGGGGGGCAATTGTGGGAGGGGAGGACTTAAAAAAAAGGAATATTACCAAATACGTTTGGATTGATGAAGCAATTGGGCCTAACTACTCATTATCTTAAGCCTAGGACAATAAGGATAATCCAAATAGTGAAACCAAGGAAGTCGACCTGCCCAAGGAACCTGAGGAACGTACACTCCTTGGAAGACTATAGATGAAGGCCATAAGACTGAAGACCGAGGAAGGAAGTAGAGACGTCAAAGCTACGCAAGGAGGAAGCTTCCAGATAAAGCACCCATCAACTCTACCTTTAATGCATTACACCTACTCAACCAGCCGCATTAATGACAAAATGACCCTTGAACAGTGTCCCTACACCCTGCATCCTACTCTACCACCACAAGCAAAGCAATGATGGAACAAATATCTAAGAATCAATGACCCTCCAAGTGGACGGCAAGGATGTAATCCCAGTAGCTATATATAGTAGGAAAGATTCTCCTAAAAGGGGATCAGAGAAACTGAGAGAGAAGAAAGAGAGAGGAATTAGGAATTGTGTAACAAAAAGACTTGTTATCATAAGAACAATTGTTCCTTGGACAACCCAAGGAGAAAGCTTGAATAATACTCCTTGTTCTTTATTTCTACTAATCTCTTCTTAAACTATTGACTCATGTATTTCTTTTTCTTTAAATTCACCAATTAAGGCTACTAAGGCTCAAAGGGTTGACCTTAACAACTCACCTCTACAAATAAATTGCATCAGGATTACATTTTAGCCCATACCTATATTGATGTGGGTTTGGTTTCTTGTGTTGCCTACTATATACTACTATAACTAGGTTCTTGCTTTTTCTTTTTCTTTTCTTTTATATTTTAATAATCTAATAATTGGAAGATGAGTTTAAATCTTTAATGTCTCTATTGGAAACATTATAAGGGGCCACTTAAGCTACAAATCTCTTTTTTTGCCTAATATATATGAGTGATGTCAAGTTTCACTCAGTTTTACTTTATGTGATGTTACATCACTTCATTACTTTTTATGGAAAGAATATTTTGACGAATTAAGGATTGGATAACATTATCTACTTATACCTTATATTTTTGTAAAATATCAAGATGATCGAATATTAATAATTATCTCATCATACAATATTTAAATTTCATTTTTTTTTAAAAAATTACTAAACATGAATTTGTGAATTACATGGTAAATAACATCTGATTAACATAAAATTTAATTTGCATAAATACATATTTAGGAGGCAAAAATATGTAATTCATAAGTCATATTTTCAAAATACTAATTCTTTAATAATATATGAACAAGTGTAATATCGTAATAAGTTATACCATATATGGGTCATATCAAGTTATACTATGTAATAAATTTTAAGTAATGTTTCACGATCTAAATTTTTTTTTTATTGATTTAATATTTTAAAAATAAGATCATTAGATTACATGTTTTCTATGTTCTTAACATACATATCAAATTTCATTTCAATAAAATATCATTTACTATTTAATTCATAAACTCATAATCTTAAAGTATAAAATTTAAAAATTTAAAAATTTATTAGTTAGACAGTTATTGCTCTTAAGATCATTTTAAAATTTTACAAGCAAATATGGATGGTATTAGATGAAATTAAAATCCCACTCCAAAACACAAAACAAGGACCAAACGCGTTTGCTATTTTCTCTTTCTAGCACCAGCAATAAAAATCTAAAACAATTATTTAAAATCCTCCAAAACCACAACTTTTATTTTGCAGCTGACGTGGCGTCGTGGTCTTAAATTACAAGCAGCACAAATACAAATACGAATACAATGGCAACCAAACCAAGCGGAAGTGTCTCTCACAGTCACAGTAACAGTAACTGAGATTCAAAACCCCAGCATTCCATTTTCAATCAATTTAGATTGGATGAAGGAGAAGAGCCAGTGAGCGATCGAATGTCGGTGGAGAGGTCATTTGAGGCATGGGAAGAGGTGCAGAGACACGGTCAAGACTTTGCGGACCGCTTAGCTCAGGGCTTCACCGGTTTGATCCAGTCCCACATCACCCCTCCCTCCTTTCCATGGCCAAACCCTCATCATTCCAAGCTCTTCGACCTCGAATTCCCTACTCAGACAACTGATTTCCTCGACATCGGGAATAGGATCGGCCAGGCCGGAGCGGATTTCGGGGCCGGTTTGAATGGATTGCTCCAGCAGATTTTCAGGAGGCTGCCTGTTCTCTTTCGGCAAGAGGCCGAGGTGGCAGCGGTAGCTGTAGATGTCAACTGTAGTAGTAGGCTTCGGAGCGATGTGGGTATCGTTACAGAACGGGATTTAGGGTTGTTGACGGAGCGGTTGAGGGATATGGGGTTTGTGGAGAATCTTGATGGTGGTGGTGATGATGAAGCAGGTGGGTTTAATCTAAGGTCTGCAGCACTTCTTGGTAGACCCCAGCCCCAGGTAAAAAAAAAAAAAAACCTAATTTATTCATCAATTTTGAACAATGGTTGTGTTTTTTTAGTTTGTCACTTGTTCATGTGCTAAATTTAGTCCATAAATAAATAAATAAATAAATTTGAAGTTGTATGTATTTATTTATTTGCTAGTGAAGGGTATTGGGTATGATGAGACTTGTTTAAGTTAGATAGATTAAAGCAGTTCTTAAGTAGATTTTGGCGAGATGGAAAGTAGTTGATTATAAAGGACGTACAATACTATCAAATGTGTGATGAATTAAATACTTTTTATTTTTGGATAAGTAAGAATAATTTTATTGAAACGAGACTACTTCATCTAAAAGACACAGAATAGCCTAAAGAATTACAACCGGAAAAATATTTACATACCCATACACTCTATGAAAGATGGAACACAATTACTATCTGTGAGACCCGAAGCAAAAGACTACTCACAAAGAGAACTAATGAAGGACGCTAGCAATTGAGTTGACTTAAACACCAAGTCTTCAAAAGTATGTTGATTTCTTTCCTTCCAAATAGTCCACAACAAACATAAAGGAACAAGATTCCATACATTTGAAGAAGAATTTGATCCTCCCATCTGCTACCCACTGACCCACATAATAAATTAAAAACCTTCTCTTGTAGTACCCATTGAATCCCAAACATCCTAAATACAAATTCCACAGTTCAGCTGCCACACTGCAATGTATCAATAGGTGGTCCACAGTCTCCCCACTACATCGACACATACAATACCAACTCAATAGTGAATAGCCTCTCTTGATTAGATTATCACTAGTGAGAATTTTCCCCAAAGCTGCTGTCCAGATGAAGAAGGAAACTCTCTGAGGAGCCTTAACCTTCCATATGGCTTTCCAAGGGAAAGACATAGGTGGTGAACCCCGTAAAGTCTCATAAAAAGATTGCACAGTGAATTCCCCACTATTCTTAGGCTTCCATCTCATGCAATCTTCCCCCTCCCTAAAAGGAATATGGGATTCTAATAAATGGGAGAAAGCAGCCGCCCCATCAATCTCCCAATCATTAAAATTTCGGATGAATCCCACACCCCAATTCCTTCTCCTCCCTTTCTCTTGTCGCAACAACAATGATTCCACAGAACATTTGATGGAGTCATGGAAGATTAATATGCAATTACTTTGCAAATTCGCCTATTCAAGAATTATTTTATTGGGTCCTCGTGTGAAGTCCAATTTAAGTGAAAGTTGTGCCCTTTTAATGGTCTGAGTCTTTTAGGGTTAAAACAATTTTTAATTTGGGTTTTAATTTTATTAGTTATGGTCAGTTTTATTTTGAGGGGAAAATCTTTAATTTCTGCAATTCTTGCAAATTAAGAGTATTTTGGTAATTTAGTTAAGTTTAGAATCTTGTCCAAGTTAGTATTTATTAGGTTTTACTAGTAGTTCTAATACTATTAGGAATCCTATTACTAATAGTACAAGTAAGAGTCGTTATATATATTGTGTTCAATGTATTCAAAGAAAGTAGAATGGTTTGATTAATAAAATTGAGTGTTTTGAGCAACAAGCACATTGGCCTTTCTTGTTTATTTCTCCTTCTCTCTTCTCCTTCTTCTCTCTTCTTTCTTTCTAAGGTTACTGTTCACACAGCCCCTAAACAACCCTAACTTCTCTCTAATTCTTCTTCTTTCCTAATTTAAACCGAACACAGCTAAAGTAGACAAATCCCTAATTTGTCCTACATCAAATTGGTATCAGAGCAAAATCCTATCACATGTGCTTTGCCAAAATCTTCTTCAGCCACTTGATAAAACTCATCTAGGATCATGTTGACGCAAGAAGATGGTGATCTCGAAGAAGAAGTAGAAGATACATCTCTTCTTTCAGTTGTTAGGCATATTCGAGCTATACCCAAGCAAGAGGAGGATTGGAAGCATACTTCAACATTTAGGACCATAGTGTGTTGTGAAACTATAAGTCAAATGCTTATAATTGATGGTGGTAGAGAGATGAATGTTGTTTTTGAAGCTACTGTTGAAAGGTTGAAGCTACCAATAGAACCACATTCGAAACCATACAAATTAGCATGGATAAATAGCACCTTTATTCCGGTAATGAAACGATGCTTGGTTTCTATTTCTTGTGGGCAATATGATTCTATATGGTGTGATGTTATTCCTATGACTGTGACTCATATTTTATTAGGTCGCCCTTGGCTTTATGACTAAGATGTGTTTGATATTGAAAAGGACAATACATATAAATTTATGTTCAATAATGCACAAATTGTGTTAAAGTCTATGAGTGCAGAACAACTAGAACAACCAAGGCAAAAACAAAAGGTTAAGCACAAATTGTGTTAAAGTCTATGAGTGTAGAACAACTAGAACAACTAAGGCAAAAACAAAAGGTCAAGCCTAAGGATGCTGCTGAAACTCCAAAACAAAGAGCTATAGCGCCACAAATTGTGTTAAAGTCTAAGAGTGCAAAACAACTAGAACAACTAAGGCAAAAACAAAAGGTCAAGCCTAAGGATGCTGCTGAAACTCCAAAACAAAGAGCTATAGTGCCATAAAAGGAAGTTGGAGAGCTGGAGCAAGATGAGAATGAGTTTGATCATGGGAAAGTTGATACCAAGGAAGATATTGTTGTTCTTGCAATGGAGATCACAAAGGAGCAAGGCGAGCATAAAATTGATCATGGAAAAATCAAGATGAAGGTAGATGTTGATGTTACTACCATAGATCAATTCAAGAAGGATTTCAAGTTGAATAGTCCTTTGGTTGTGGATTTCATCATTCCAAACTAATCTAATGATATGATGGGAATGAAAGATTTTTTATTCTTGATACTTCCAAAGGTGATTGAAGAGTTGGTGCAAGTTTGAAGTTTGAAGTTTGAAGGATCTTATACTTTAACACTTAAAAACTCTAGATTGAGTTTCTTCCAACTGGAGGAGTATGATGGAGTCATGGAAGATTAATAAGCTTTGCAAATTCGCCTATTCAAGAATTATTTTATTGGGTCCTTGTGTGAAGTCCAATTGAAGTGAAGTCGTGCCTTTTTAATGGTCTAAATACGAGCCTTTTAGGGTTAAAACAATTTTTAATTTGGGTTTTTATCTTATTAGTTATGGTCAGTTTTATATTAAGGGGCAAATATGTAATTTCTGCAATTCTTGCGAATTAAGGGTATTTCGCAGGAATTGTAGAAAGTACAGATTTGCCCCTCAATATAAAACTGACCATAACTAATAAAATAAAAACCCAAAGTAAAAACTGTTTTAACCCTAAAAGACGAAAAGACTCATACTTAGACTATTAAAAGGGCACGACTTTCACTTCAATTGGACTTCACATGAGGACCCAATAAATAATTCTTGAATAGGTGAATTGCAAAGTAATAGCATGTTGATCTTCCATGACCTCATCAGAGCTTGTGGAAGAATATAAAACGAGGTTGCCCCAATTTTTCGCACCACTTTTAGTTTGAAATTGGGGATGGATCTAGAGTGAAGTTTTGGCAGGATGTATGGTGTAGGGAGAGGCCTCTTCATATGTGTTTTAAGGAGTTATTCCGGATCAGCCAGGACAAGGATGCTTGTGTGGCAGAACTTATTCAGTTCACCAATGGGTGGGATCTTCATTGGGATTTTAATTTCATAAGAGGTGTATAGGATTGGGAATTGGATCATTGTTGAATTTTATGGATTTTATTTATGGCGTTCCTGTGAGGGGAAGTGGGTAGGATAAGATGTGCTATAAGCCTATAAACCAGCTAAGAGAAAGGGTTTTGAGGTTAGTGACTATTACCGGGTCTTGACTTATTAGGGATCAGTCTTTCCCATGGAAAAGCATTTGAAAGTTGAAGATTCTCTCTTGAGTTGCTTTCTTTGTCTGGATTGCAACCCTAGGGAAAATTTTGACGATTGATAACTTATGGAGAAGAAAAGTTTGGATTTTGGAGAGGTGTCATATGTGCAAATGTAATGGGGAAACAATAGAACATCTCTTACTTCATTGCCCCATTGCTTCTGATTTGTGGTCTATAGTGTTTGGTTTGTTTGGAGTCTATTGGGTGAAGAATTTGGGAGTAGTTGAATTTTTTAAATAGTGAAGCTCTTTAAAGCCAAGATAAAGATGGATGTGCTGTGGAGTGATTTCACTTATATTGTAGGTGTACAATAGTGATGCAAACACAAGAATGAGGGGATTGGAGTTTGGATATGATTCTTGGGTTCCTAGCTAGTTTATTAGGTTTATAGTGGATAGTTTGTATATTGATCAAAGTGGAACCTATTATGGCATTGGCTGTAGTCTTGTCACTAAAGGTGTTGCCTTCCAGGAGTGTTGTGCTGGTGAGTTTAGCATTTGATTAATGGTGCTTTTAGTGTTTCATTGCTTGAGCTATGTTTTGAGTAGTGTCATCTTCTACTGCTTGAATTCTCTCTCTCTCTCTCTCTCTCTATATATATATATATATATATATATATATACATATCATTTTCTTAGCTTCTGTCCGATTATAAAGTGATTGCTATTTTGAACTGTATCCATACCGGAGTTGATTGACTCTTTGTTTGATATTTTATACTCCAATTTTCAAGCAGCAAAGGTTCTGACAGAATGAAGTGGACAATGACTGGTGATGATCGATGTGATGTTAGCTCATATTATGAGGCTTTAAGAGGTGCAAGGGAAGTGATGGTTCCTTGGAAAAGTAGTATTTGGTGCACCAATGGTCCAAAAAGGGTACTTAGGGTAGCTTTCTTTGTGTGGACAGCATTTTGGGGAAAGATTCTAACTGGTGACAATCTTATAAACAGAGGAATTAGTCTAGTAGTGGTGAGACTTTTGATTTTTTATTTTTTTTGCATTGTGATATTGCTTATGAAATGTGGACCTCTACCTTTTTAGTTTTTGGAGCACAAATGGTAATGCCCAAGGGTGTAGTAGAACTACTTTATGGATGGAGGGATTGATTTGGGAAATATTCTTGCGTGGAATTTAGCTCCTTTATTCCTTTTGGAGATTTTGTGGAAGGAAAGGAACTAGTGTGTGCAGATGCCTCATTATTCAGCTTTTAAAATTGTCTTTCCTAAGAACTTTGTTTGAATGGTCTTGTGTTTTGGGTCAAATGAGATAAATTTCATTGTAGACTTAAATTGATTCTCTTTCATTTAGATTGTGCCTGTCACCTTATTGTATTTCTTCAGGACTATGATATGTGCTCTTTGTGTATGTGAGTTAGTTCCTTTTTTCAATAAACTATCAGTATCCATACATTGAACTATCCAAACAGATATAGACTTTAGCTAGCATATTGTTTCCATACCTATAGTTTGCATGAAGATCATTTTGAGTTCCTAAACTTTAAAAAGTTCATTTTCCTCTGTAAACTATTGAAATCATTACACTTTTCTTTCAAATAGCAATTTTTTTTTTCCCCAATAGTTTATGGGTGAAAATATGGATGAAAAAGTACTTTTTTTGAATAGTTTAGGGATTAAAAAAGATCTTTTTAAAGTTCAAGGACAGAAAGTGCAGCCTTTTCAATAGTTAGGGACAAAAACCAACTCTGTAAACTTTAGGGATGGAAACCACAATTCATGCAAAAATTAGGGATGAAACCAATATTTTAGCCTATATTTTAGGTTTTCTTGAAACTCCTTTTTTAACAGTAAACAGTCCCTGTTAGACTATCAATTAATCTGTAGCTGACTCTAATTCATGCCCGGTAGTAGCGCTCAAAAAATGGAGCTTTAAGTACTCTCCCTATGGAACAAGATAATAAGATATGCCTGCAAAAGAGTAAAAAAAATTGAATGTCGCAAGAGGTTTTTTTGACCACGGGTAAACTGAATAGAAGTCTATTCAATTATTCTTTCTTTCTCTTTTTCCCCTCATGAAAATCTTGTCATCAGGATATTATCTTTTAGATAAGCGTGTAACTACCTTTTTAATCACAGTTGTCTAATCGTCTACTAGAATTCAAATTTTCTGTCCACTTAATTGCATTCCAGTGCATTTTTTTTTTTTTTTTTGAATCTTCGTTTTCATGTGCAGTTGTATGGGGAGTGTTTCTCATGGTATAATAATTCAGTACTTTTTTCTACTAGATTTAGTCAAGTGATGTATCCTAGATAATGGCAAGGATGTTTAAAATAATCTTGATCATTTCAATTGCTGGAGAACTGGGCATCAAAATTCCATTTACATCTTAAACAACTTGTAGAGATTTTTATGACCATCCTGCATGCCTTTTGTTTTGTCTTGTCTATGAAGGCAACCACTTCCATTCTCAAAAATTTATTTGTTTGTCACAGAAGTCTCATTTGTGAACTCTTTTGCCAGGTGTAAATGGTACTGGTAGGACTGTTGCATGTAAATTTCTTTTGTTTAATGTCCCTTGTTCTGTTTTTAATTATACGTTTTGTGAACAGTTCATCTTTACCTGATGCAGGGGACCATAAATATTACATCAACTTATGATAGTAGAACACGTGACGTAGAAAGTTCTTTGGTTGCAAGAGGAGATTTATGGAGACTGGAGTCATCACACGGCAGTTCTTCATCTGGAAATGACAATTCTTCTCTCTTCCTTGTCCAGCTTGGACCCGTACTCTTTGTTCGTGATACGACGCTTCTTTTGCCAGTCCATTTGTCAAAGCAACATTTGCTTTGGTATGGCTATGATAGAAAGGTATGATCAACTTTGGTTTTCCTACATCATTTTGTTATATACAACTCAGTTCACAAAGCGTAACTAAAAAAGATTAACTGCATCAGAAGGTGTGTGTGTGTGTGTGTGTGTGAGAGAGAGAGAGAGAGAGAGAGAGAGAGAGAGAGAGGGAGAAGTCTGAACATCTGAGGCAGGGTAGAGGATAGGCTAATGTGCTTCGCTTGTGTGTTGCTGATATTTCTATAATACCTACCTACTATAGAGCTGCCTTTGGTTTTTTTGGATAGAGCTGAAAAATCTACGTTTCTGATAGCATCATTTGCCGAATCTCAAGTTCCACTTCTCTGAAAACCCTTCTCTAGTGGGCATCGCATTCTTTTACCCTCTCATATTCTTCTTTGATGGAGTTTTTAGGCTCTTTAATCTTTATACTTCTGTACTCACTGTATACACTTTATGATTTTTAATAAATTGCAATTACCTACTAAAAAAAAAAAAAAAAAAAAAACTTTAGATTCCCTTTCTTCTATTTTATCTTTTTGTTTTCTTAAACCCTGTGAACGTTTTTTTCCCCCCTTAAGTTTTAGTAAAAGTCAACTACTTATCAAATCATATGACTAACTGCCAATGGCCTTTGGAGCAAATGGCACCTCCAAGTATGGGGTACTGGGTAAGATCAATACTTTAGTAGATATAATTGTGCTGGGGTGGAGGGGAGGCAAGTGCATATTTCGAATGTAAGGGAGGTCTGTGTACAATCCAAAATTAGGAGGGAGGTCACTGTAAATTGAGTAAGCCTTACAATGCATTTTATTATACTGACTTGGCAGTGCATAATGTTGAAGCTACCTTATCAGCAAGAACTCAAGTATTAATGCCATTTGTGATGATGATTGATTTGGTGGCTTCCTTTTTCCTTTTTGTATTTATTTATTTAAATTATTGGGTAGTTATTCACCCACTGGGTCTTGAACCAACTACCTCACCCTGCCATCTGAGCTAGAGTTCATTCACTGTTTCCTTTTTCCATTAATATTAATAGGTATTTCCTTCTATTCATTACTCAGTATTGTTGCGATTTAATTTGTTGTATTTAGATGCTTCTCCAGATTTTCCCTCCTTTGTGTTGTACTAATTTGCTCATCTGTTCATTTTTCAGAATGGCATGCACTCACTTTGTCCAGCTGTGTGGTCAAAGCATAGAAGGTGGCTGTTCATGTCTATGCTCTGCCTCAATCCATTAGCTTGTGTAAGTTTACAACTTCTAACATTGTAATCAATATGGTTGGTGTAATTTTCTTGTTGATGACTCCTTTGCAGGGCTAGGTTTTGGACGGTCTTACTGATATTAAGTTGAACAAAAATATATGTTCAAGTTCATTTATAATTTTTTTTTTTTTGGATAAGTAATAAACTTCATTGATAGAAAAAACAAGTACAAGAAAAACCAAGCACACAGGACATGTACTAAGGGAAGCAGGAGACAAACAAAACTAATAAGTATAAAAACTACATCTATTGAGCAAATAAGACAAAGAATTGAAAGAGAGAACACCCGACACATTTGTCCACCCAAAAAAGTCTGGAAGAAGGAAGTCTTCAAGTCTTGAATTTACCTATCAAAAAAAAAAATTCTTCAAGTCTTGAATCGACCTTTCAGTTCCTTCAAAGATCCTAGTATTCCTCTCTCTCCAAATACTCTACATCAAAGAAGTATAAAAACTACATCTATCGAGCAAATCAGACAAAGAATTGAAAGATAGAACACCTGACACATTTGTCCACCCAAGCAAAGTCTGGAAGAAGGAAGTCTTCAAGTCTTGAATTGATCTTTAGTTCCTTCAAAGATCTGAGTATTCCTCTCCCTCCAAATACTCCATATCAAACAGTGAGGGACCATGTTCCAAATCACCCCATTTCTATGTTTACTAAACTTGCCTGGCCAGCTAGCTAGAAGCTCCACTACATCCTTGGGCATAACCCAAAATACCCCGAAAAATGTAGACACCATACTCCACAATTCTCTGGCTAATGGGCAATGCAAGAGTAAATAATTAGTATTCTCCCCTGCCCTCTTACACATATAGCACCAGTAAATAACAACGAGGCTTTGTCAAATTGTCATCGGTCAAAATTCTACCCAACGCCACTGTCCACACAAAGAAGTTAGTCTTTGAAAGCACTTTGGAACTCCACAGTCTTCCAAGGAAACGACAATTGGGAAGGGGATTGTGAAACCAAGTTCATTTATAATTGATGCTTCATTTTTATTCGTAGGACTTTGATGGTCCTGCACTCCTCCACTCTGGCTTACCTTGCATAAATGAATTTGATAGTTACAATCAAGAGAATTAGTCTTTTGCTTTGCATGATTGGAATTAAGATCTGTATTTATCCTTTTTTCTTTGAATACAATTTTTTTTACCTATACCAAAAAGGTAAAAAGAAAAAAGTTAAAAAAGGAGATTGAACTCAAGAACCAACTCAACCTTACCCTACTATATGGCACCTGAGCAAAGCCAGGGGCTAAAATAAGAGAGATTATTACTGGATTTAAGAATCAAATTAATAAGTGGTTTGATGGAACAATAGAAAAGAAAAGATGTATGAGCACTTATTAACTAATCATAGTTAATCTCTAAAGTTCTGTAATTATATGCAAATATTCCAAAAAATAAACTAGAAAGTGAGCAGAGAAACTCTTTTTATGTGATATTGGAGTCCACACGACCATTTAAGTATGAAATCATGTGGATCACTAGGTAATGTTATTGAAGTTTATACTGTAAACTTCACTATTTTGAAATAAAATTCACCAACAATGATTTCTAAGATCCACTAACACTTTTAAGTCCCGTTTATTGATTGGCTAACTGAAGGAATGAATAAACTGTCTCATTTTGTTCAAAAATCAATTTCTGCCATCCTTTTCTTCTGAAGTTTAGCTGCCCTGAGTAGGTGAATGTTAGAAACACTTGAAAACTGGCTTGCAAGGGAAGAGCGCCCAAGAGCTTATGAACATATGGTTAGGCTTACACTTAATTCATGTGGGACATTAGGATCATAACATACCATCATGCTCCACAGTCAACGTCCATGACAGCACACTCTAGTGACATTGACACGATGGTTGCCCTCTCTCTTTTTTGGTGGCTCCACTTACCTATCAGTTATTTTAATCTAACCTCTAGGTCACCCCCTCCGAAATCCGACCACAAAGTTGCAACTAATTTGATCCCATACTCAATTAGCTACGTCTGATTACTCTACGTAGTGGTTGGCTCTGATCCCAAATGCTGTGAACAGGTGAGTTTGAAAAGGATTAGTCATATTCAAGGTGACAACCCTCCAAGAAATTAATAGCCGAGAAGAGAAGAGAATAGTTTAAATGGAAAATATCTGCTGCCTCTTATTGCTGAAGCCGTAGCTTAAATACAACCATGACTAATTCAAATAACAAATAATAACTCCTAATGCTAACATCAAGACATAGTATTCCCCTCCCCTTGAAGACATAGCATAACAGTGTAGCAGTAATTCTCATAATAAATATGAAGATATGTGTAGAGTTGAAGCATCATATCTCATTGTGCTTCTTGGGTTGACGTTTCTAATGCAACTATCTTCTCCTCTTTCTCTCTCTCTCTACCCCCAGTCATTTGTAGATCTACAGTTTCCAAATGGTCAGTTGACCTATGTATCAGGTGAGGGGCTCACAACAAGTGCTTTTCTACCTCTCTGTGGGGGCCTTCTACAAGCTCAGGGTCAATATCCAGGTGAAATGAGATTCAGCTTCTCTTGCAAGGTGAGATTGTAAATTTGTAACAGGTTATCAAAAATAATCTTAGCGAGATTCTGTTCTCATTTAATATAAAATGGATTCCGATACCATCTGTCAATTAGTCCAAGTTGCCTACATGTATGGGACCTGATATTTACCTATCAAAAAATAAAAATAAAAATAAAAATTTACCTATTGATTTTTTTTGTGTTCAGAATAAGTGGGGAACTCGTGTCACACCAATGGTACAATGGCCTGACAAGTCATTTACGCTTGGTCTTGCACAAGCCCTGGCATGGCAGAGATCTGGTCTCATGGTGAGGCCGACCTTCCAATTCAGGTTGGTTTATGTGCTCTGCCAATTTAATTGAGGGTAGAATAGGTAATTTATTATAGTGATTTATAGTCTGAAGGTTACCTTTCATACTATTTTATTTTCAACTGTTCAACAGTAACTATTTTGTTTATTTTTCTTCTAGTGAACTGTATTTCCATTTAATATGTTACCTAGGTTTATCGTTCCCAAGTCACATAAATACTGTTTTATTTTCAACTGTTCAACAGTAACTATTTTGTTTATTTTTCTTCTAGTGAACTGTATTTCCATTTAATATGTTACCTAGGTTTATCGTTCCCAAGTCACATAAATACTGTTATCAAGATAATCCTAAATAAAAATGAGAGCCATTTTCCATTTATCAAAATAATAATAATGAGATCCATTTTCCAAACACTCTTCCAGAAAGTGACATTAATATGCAATTGCATGCAATAAAAACAATCAACATTTATATTCCAAGCTGCATGACCACTTTAAATCAGCCATGTTATTGTTTCCTGTTGTACACCCCTTTTATGCTTTAGATCAGATTACACATTTCTCTTTTCCATATGGGTTTGTTCACTACACACTGATTATATACGTGGTCAGTTTTAGCAAAATCAATTAGAAGTATGCTTTGCTTCTATTTGTATCTGAATCTTCACATTGTATTGCACTCGGCATTGACATGTTTCTTATCAAATTTTACAATGGTCAGCTTATGCCCCACTTTTGGTGGAAGCAATCCTGGGTTGCGGGCGGAGCTTATTCATTCAGTGAAGGAGCAACTAAGTCTGATATTGGGATGTGCATTCGTGACCCATCCTTCTGCCTTTGCATCTGTATCTGTAAGTAATTGCCTTCATGGTAGTTTTCAGTCCATGTCAGTCAAGGGAATAGATTCTCACCTACCATTGCAAAAACTAAAACACTTGCCCCAACCTTTGCTTTTCTGAAGTTTCACTTATTAGATTTAAATAGTATTTGTATAGAATAATTTGACAAAATGAATTTAGTGTACACAAATTACTTATTAAAAAAAATTTAATGTACAAAATTTATTGACATGCAAAGTGATGGACTAGTAACATTGAAGTATGTACAAATAAGAATATAAGATCTTAGATGATTGGATTCAGGCTTTAGGATGTTTATATTGTGACTCTTTTCTAGATTTTATAAATATCCTATGTAACTTGCCGTGAGGATGTATTATAATCAACCTTTGTTCATTCTTTCTCTATGAATGAAAAGTGAAAACTTTTACTTATTAGAAAAAAAAAAGAAAAAAAGAAAAAAAAAAAGATCTTATAAATATTCCGTAATCACCAATGAGATGTAATTATTTTTGTTAAAATATGTTGAGCTAGAAGCTTTTCTTTCCCTTGCTTTGCACTGATCTTGGAACTTGCTTACCTTGTAAACCTCACTTCCAATTCTTCTACTACATATTTGTATTGAATATATACTTAATTAAAAAAAATTGTATTTTTATTGAATATATGTTCAAGTTGCTGGTTCAGGTTTCTTTTCTTTCAACTCTACTATTGATTTTTTTTTTTCTCCAGTCAACTTACTCGTAGAAGATAATATATATATACACACGCACTTTTTTTAGCTACCTAAATATGGGGAGGGGGCCTGGTGGGGTTCAAACCCAATGCCTACACACCCCTAGAGGTGTTGGAACCACTGGGGGATCCCTTGAATCCTGCATATCTATGGATATCATCATATGTTTTTATTAATTAGGAATGCTTCTTGTTAAGGTGATAACAACTGTTCTTACATGGTAATTTTTGTGCATTTATCATAACAAAACTATATAAAATTATTGACTAAATTCAAATTCTTTTTAAGATGGCCTATTAGCCTTTACTATGTTAACCTTATAAAAGTTGAACTTTTACTGAGTTATGATGTTCTTGTATTGTTTCTCTAAAACTATTCAGTATTTTCTAATTTTCTATTTTCCCCTCTTGTTGCGTATGTCCCACGCAGCTTGGCAGGTCAAAGTGGAATGGGAACGTTGGGAATTCTGGGATAGTAGTGAGAGTTGATACTCCTCTTTCTAGTGTTGGTCGACCTTCCTGCTCTGTTCAGATAAATTGTGGTATTGAATTTTAGTTAATTAATTCCACATAGTTTGCAACTGAAGTGTATATAGTCTTAAGCTTGTAAAACATACAATACCACATGTGAATATTTGAACTTTGTTTATGTCAATTACACTGATTTCATAAGTTTTCTTTGTAATTCGAATTTTTGGGATCTTTTTCTAGATTATTTGTAGATGTCGTTTTAGAAAAATTTTGGGTAGTGGTTTTGGTCTTTCCAGATGTAGAAGCAGGGGGTTCCCTTTACTGTGATAACGTCTTATTTTGACTTTCCCAAAGTAAGGATTAGGTAAAATATTGGGTACGATAGTAAAGCAAAATGATTTAGACTCGAACGTAATTACATGCAACGTTTTTCCAGAGCACTCGCGTCAGCCTCCTCAAATTTTTAACTAAACTAACCAAAAAGACTACTTTTTCTTGTTTCATTAACACACCACTCAATACTCTATTTCTTATTTCATTTAATTTGTTTTTTCTCTCTCTCCGTCTCTCTCCTTCCTTTCCTCTTACTTCATTTAAGTATTTATTTTTTTACTCTCCTCTCTCCTTTCCTTCCTCACCATTCCAACCACCACAATGTTGCAATTTCTACTTTTTGGGTTTTTTTTTTTTTTTTTTTTTTTACTCTCTGAATAATTAATCATCACTTACACTTTTTTTTTTTACCAATTACATTTTGTTATATTACAGTTATGGCAAGAAGTTGTGAAAAATTTTATTAGGATAGACTTTTTCCTAAAAAATTTCAAACATGGCAGTGATTACTAGTACAGCTGAGATGAGATTGTAATCAAATAAAGAAGAGATTGTAGAGTGTAATCGGGAAAACTATGAACCTTCCTAGTATGTTCCTTACTCCGTTTCTTAAAATAATAATAATAATAATTATAATTTACTTTCACAGCTCACACGACCTTCCTTCACTCTTTTTGATGTTTTACTTTTCAACTTTTCAGATATTATTTTTGCTCTATCTCATCTCTTTACTTCTCTGATTTGACCAGACCTTTTTTACCTTGCCTGACAGCTCTCTCACTTTCTTACATTCTCACGGTATCCTCTGATCCTCTCGGCCTCTCAAGATATACTCTTCATTTAGTTCTTTGTTTCCTTTATTTTTATTTTTATTTTTACCGCGCCTACTCTAGTTTTTCACCGATTCTTTTGTGTGTGTGTGTGTGTGTCCCCACTCGTCTATTCTCTTCCCTCTTTCTCTCTTACAAAATGCACGACAATGAAGAAAAAAAAATAGAAGAAATTCATCAATGTTCAACTCCGTTTCGGAACGAAATATCAACCTCCTCCTTGCTGAAAAGAGAGACAAGGAAACCCACGCAAAGTTAGAGAGAGAGAGAGAGAGAGAGAGAGAGAGATGGAGAGAGTAAGTGATGACTTTTTTCCTTTTTATTCTCTAGCGAGAATCAAGCATCGCTAGGACTAGCAAGGCTCCTCTCCAATGTTAAAATTGTGGGACAAAATATTGAGACTAATGTGTGAGTTTTTTTTTTTTTTGAATCTTTAGCTATATATTTGCTGAAATATTAGAAGGATAGGGATTTCCTGCACACAATCTAGCCGTGGTTGCTGCAAACAGGGACATGTGTCAAAAAAAAGAAAGACACATATGCATGGTTTTGAAACCCGGACCGTTCAATGAACCGTAAAAGAGAGAGGATCAAGATTTTTAAGGTTGGACCGAGGTCGAATCGAGATCGAACCGTGATGACGTCATAATTAATTTAATAATTTAATTAAATAAAAAAGGTATTTTAAATATATAAATAGTTGCAAAATTGACTAAAAATAATTGAAACAGAAATTAAAATAAAATTTATTGATATTATAAGGTTAAAATAAAATAGTACAACATAAATAAACATTAAAAAAATATTTCATAATAATCCTACAAGTCTAAATTATTTTGATTAAATAAAAAAATTACTTTTGATTATTTTAGTAAATTCACATGCAAATGCATTATTCTTTAATCAAAATTGAATTAATCAAAGGAAATAAATTTAGTAATATTTAATAAATTGAGAGAGATGTGATAGAATAAGTTGAAAAATTAAAACTGACATAAATCTATAATAAATATAATCTATCTATATATATAAAACCGAAACTTTTGAAACTCCCACAATTTTCCACGTCATCATTATTTTTAAAATATTAGCATTAAAAAACAAAAATTCTGATTTTAATAACTATTTCTCTCCCATACTCCTTCTCCTTTCTTATAAAAACCCGATCAACTCATTCTCTTTTCCAATATTTCCTTCTTCTCCGTTCTTATGCGTTTATTCTTCTTTTGCTTCTTTGGCGTTTCCTTTCTTCTTCTGTCACTGGTGCCCAAAACCAAAAGAAATCAATAGTCTTAGATTTTTTTTCTTTTCTAATAAAGCTGTCTACCAATATGGCAGACACTACCCCTTCCCCATGAAAAAGTTGGACATGTGGCCATGCTTCAACCATTCATTTGCTTTTAAATTTTATTAAACTTTTTTTCATTTAATTGTGTTTTTTATAGGACATTTAAATATTTAATTGCATTATTTATTGGTACTACAAACCCACATATTCGTATACGTACTATTCTTCTCAACAACCACTCATGTACTGTTACGGTAAATTAGGATTTATATTATAGATTAAATTGGTATAATATTACATAAATTTATAAAAAAAATGTATAATATTATATATATTTGCATAAGAATATATAACGTTATAGACATTCATTTTGTTTATAATATAAATCCATTTTATCTGTATAATGTAAACTAATAATTTTTATTATTATTATTTTTAACAATTAATAATAATATTCCATTGATTTTTGATATATCATAATGAAAGTTATGATATAGAAAATACATTTGAATGATGGTCTTTATATTTATTTAAATTATTTTAGTTAGTTTTTCTATTTATATTAATTTATTATATTTATCTATATTTTAAATAACTATTACATTAATTATGATATCATCACGATTCAACCTCGGTCTGAACTCGAAAATCTTGAACCTCTTCCTTCTCCAGTTCTTTGAACGGTCCAAGTTTTTAAACCATGGTATAGGTAACCCCACTATTCTATTCCGTTCTAAAATTCGGCCTATATCAGCGTTTCGGCTGAAATTTCGTCATTCCGAACAAAATATGAATTTTTGAGCTAAATGAAGAATGTTTTTTCACTGAGTAGCTTCTTTTGGATTTGATGGTGCGGAAGTTAGAAAAGAAAACCGATTTAAAAAAAGAAAAAAAAAAGTTAAGCGAAGAAGATGAGACGAAGAGGAGTGTTATATAGATTTGCAGACACTTGAGTAGTCTGAGAAGAGGAATAAAAAGAGTTAAAAAAAAAAATTGAGATGACATTTATGACACTTGGGAGGGGTAGAAAGGAAGTTTCTAGGAAGGTGTTCCCTTTATAATGCCATCACATGCCTTTTTATTCACAAAACTGGCATTACATCATTTTATATAAATATTTCTTTTAAATAAATAATCAACTAATCATTTTTAAATAGTAAACAAATAACTTTATTTTAATTCAGGAAAAAAAAAAAAAACTTAAACTCTTCATTCATTGTTTTTTTTTTTTTTTTTTTTTTTAAGTAATAGCTTAAATTCTTCATTCATTATTGGATTTTTTTTCTTAACCAATAGTTTTCCCATGCATCGCACGGGTTAGCGACTAGTATACTTCATAGTTGTTCACAAGCAACATGTGTGGTGCGTTGGTCATGATGCTAGACTCGATTCTTAAATAAGGCATAGGTCACAAGTTCTAAACTCCATGGCTCCCTTTTCTCTATTTTTAAAAAATAAAGTGAACTCTTTGACTGGTTGAACCGGCCCACGGTTCGGCTAGTTTTTCAGGTTGAACCCTGGTTCAAAAGGTTCACTTAAAATATTTAAATTCCTGGTTTTCACATATAAAAAACCAAATTTGTAACCGGTTCACAGGTAAACCAGTCTGACCAATTGGTCCGGTCCGGTTCTGATAACCTTGCACATATGTAAGGGTCATGTGCAACCTAACTAGGGGTGGCAATTCATGTTTGCAGGTCGGGTTCGTGTCGTGTCAAGTAATGAGTATTCGGCTATATAGGTTGACCCAAACCCTACCTGTTTAGTAAACGTGTTAGGAATTCTCAACCTGAATACGACATGTTCATTAAACAGGTTGACCCGACCCAACATGTTTAACTTGATTAATTAACAAATCATGTAAAGGTCAATACAAATGACCCATTTAATAATCTATTTGATTAATAGGTCATACTTAACCAATATAATTTTTATCAATTCTCATATATCTAAAATTAAAATACAATTACAACTATAAATATAGTAATAAACATATAAAAAAAATCATTAATTAAGTAATAATATCAAAATAACTAATAATTTTATAAGCTACATGGGTCAAACAGGTTCGCATGTTGAACATGAACACAGCCCATTTATTAAACGGGTTAGCCATGTCAACCCGAATATAACTTGAACCTGTTTTGCCTTAACTTATGACCTGTTTTGCCTTAACTCATGACCTGTTTATAAAAGGGTTAGTCGTGTCGAGTTTGCAAGTCGTGTTAGATTTTGCTACACCCAAGCCTAATGTTAACAGTCTCTCTCTCTCTCTCATCTAAATCTGACGACAACCACACATAGGCCTTTCTCTTTTTAAACTTGCCCTCTCTCTCTCTCTTCCTCCTCCTTTGTTTTTCTCATGAACCCTAGACCGAAAAAGAACCACTGCCTTTATGCCATGGATTTTAGGCACTTTGAAAAGAAAAATGCTATTGCCAATACGTTTTCTTCATACTTGAATATTTTTTTTCCTTCGTAAGCCAATATTAGGGGTGGCAAATGGGCGAGTTGGGTCATAAATGGGTTAGGTGTATAATTATCAATTTATCCATTTATGACCAGTTTATATATAAATTAATTATCCATTTCCAACCCAACCCATTTAATTA
Organism: Quercus agrifolia; assembly: GCA_029955455.1. Taxonomy (NCBI): domain Eukaryota; kingdom Viridiplantae; phylum Streptophyta; class Magnoliopsida; order Fagales; family Fagaceae; genus Quercus; species Quercus agrifolia. Next base: position 38,940,728 of record JARQAD010000004.1, on the reverse strand, counting down.
GTAACCCACCCATTTAATCCAATATGACCTAAATACCTCTAAAACTACTTGAATACCATTTTGACCTCCAAAATACCCTTAAATACCTAAAATGATGCAAATACCCTTAGTCTTCCAAAATTACCAATATACCCTTGGACATCCAAAATTATCCCCAAAATCTCTAAAATTAGCAAAATACCCATGAAACCTCTAAAATGACCAAAATACCCCTAATATCTCTAAAATCACCAAATATGCTTAAAAACCACTAAAATGACCAAAATACCTCAAAAATCTCTTAAATGACCAAAATACCCCTGAAACCCAAAAAATGACCAAAATACCCATGAAACTCAAAAAATGACCAAAATACCCCCAAAACCTAAAAATGATCAAAATACCCCAAAAACCTTAAAAATGACCAAAATACCCGCAAAACCCAAAAAATGACCAAAATACCCTTTAAATCCAAAAAATGACCAAAATACCATCAAAACCTAAAAATGACCAAAATACCCCAGAAACCCAAAAAATAACCAAAGTACCCCCCAAAACCCAAAAAATGACCAAAATACTCCCGAAATCCAAAAAATGACCAAAATAACCCCGAAACCTAAAAATTACCAAAATACCCCCGAAACCCAAAAAATTACCAAAATACCCTTAAAACCTAAAAATGAAAAAATACCCCCCAAACCCCAAAAAAGACCAAAATACCCCCGAAACTTAAAAAATACCAAATACCCCTGAAACCCAAAAAATGACCAAAATACCATCGAAACCTAAAAAATTACCAAAATACCCCAAAACCTAAAAATTACCAAAATACTTCTGAACCCTAGAAATTTACCGAAATAACCCTAAAACTAGAAGATGACAGGAATGCCCTTGTAACCTAAAAAATGGCTAAAATACCCTTAGAATCTAAAAGACGATCAAAATAACCTCGAAACCTAAAAAATTACCGAAATTCCCTCAAAACCTATAAAATGAATGAAAGACTCTTAGAACCTTTAATTTGTCAAAAATATCCTTGAAACATCCAAAATATCCTAAACCTCTATTTCGGTAATTTTAGATGTTTCAGGTGTATTTTGGTCATCTTACAAGTTTAGGGGCATTTTGGTCATAATTTGGGTTTCAGAGGTTTTTATCGATCATTTTTTTTTTAGGTTTTGGGGTTATTTTGGTTTTAGGTGTATTTTGGTCATCTTACATGTTTAGGAGCATTTTGGTCATAATCTGGGTTTCAGGGGTTTTTAACGATCATTTTTTTAGGTTTTGGGGTTATTTTGGTCATTTTTTTAGGTTTTTGGGGTATTTCGATCATTTTTTAGGTTTCAGGGTATTTTGGTAATTTTTTTAGGTTTCGGGGGTATTTCAGTTATTTTTTAGGTTTTAGAGGTATTTCGGTCATTTTTAAGGTTTAGGAGGTATTTTGGTCATTTTTTAGGTTTAGGATTCATTTTGGTCATTTTTTTGGGTTTTTAGGGTATTTTGGTAATTTTTTTATTTTGGGGATATTTTGGACATTTTAGAGGTATTTTTATCATTTTGTGGGTTTTGCGGGTATTTTGGTCATTTTTTAGGTTTTGAGGGTATTTTGGTCATTTTTTGGATTTTGTGGATATTTGAGAGGTTTTGGAGGGTATTTTGCTCATTGTAGAGATTTTATAGGTATTTTGGTCATTTTGTGGGTTTTGGGGGAATTTTGGTTTTTTTTTTTTTTTTTTTTGGTTTTGGAGGTATTTTGGTCATTTTTAGGTTTCGGGAGTATTTTGGTCATTTTTTGGGTTTTGGTGGTGTTTTAGTAATTTTTTAGATTTTAGGGGTATTTTGGTCATTTTATGGGTTTTAGAGGTATTCTGGTCATTTTTTGGGTTTTGGGGGTATTTTGGTTATTTTTTGGGTTTTGAAGGTATTTTGGTCATTTTTAGGTTTCGGGGGTATTTTGGTCATTTTATTGGGTTTTGGTGGTATTTTAGTAATTTTTAGGTTTCGGGGGTATTTTTGTCATTTTTTGGATTTCAGGGGTATTTTGGTCATTTTTTTTTTGTTTTGGGGGTATTTTGGTCATTTTTTGGGTTTTGAGGGTATTTTGGTCTTTTTTTTTTGGGTTTTGGTAGTATTTTAGTCATTTTTTAAGTTTCAGGGGTATTTTAATCATTTTCTAGAAATTTAGATTTTATGTTGTTTATTTAAATTTTAGATGGGTTTAGTGGGTATTAGTGAGTTTATCCATTTAGACCCATCTAATTAAATAACCAAATGAGTCTTTACTCGTTTAACCCAAATATTCAAATGAGTTGGGTTAAGACTTATCCAAATAAGGTGGGTAATGGGTAGGTTCATGGATATGGATAAAATTTGCCACCCCTAGCCAATGTGAAGGCATTCAGAAGCATAGGACCACTAGACAGTGTGAGAACATATAACAAAGCAAAACACCCAGATAAGAACATTTTTTTCCAATGGATTAAAATTATTGACCGTAGGTTTGGACACAAGGGGTCTTTGGAGTTGCCACCTAGTTTTTGCAATGGTCTAGGAACCATATATATAGCATCATTTTCGAGGAATGACCTTTGATCTTACTACTAGAGTATGAGTTTAGAGTTTAGGTAGGCTCTTGGGAAGGTGTTAGGCACCCAAGATCGCCTAACCCTAAAGTTCGCCTCCCATCGTTGTATCTTATGTCTTAACCCTATTAAAAACTATTTAAATACTTGTATTCTAAACTCACACACACACACACACACACACACACACACACAAATCATGCATCTAACATACAACATGGCATCTTTATCCCTAAACAAGCATACTTATCAATCCACAAAGTAAAAGAGAGCCAAACACACAAAAGAAACCCTAGCATTCATCTAATCATGGCATCAAGGTATATCATCAATAGGAAGCAAATCATTTTATGAACAAGGAATTAACTTCATACATATATATCAAAGGAGGATTAGACAAACAACATGCATGTTCATGTGAATGCATGACTTACTTTACTTATCTTGTAACATCTCAGCACCTATGGCATCATGAATGGATATGTCAATGCATGTTCATGGCATCAAAGCAAGAAGCAAACATAAAAACCCTAATCTAAGCATATTAAAGACAACAAGCATACAAGACATAGGCACAAATATGTATGAACCTATGAAAAGGCTTTAAAAAGGAACAAAGCATGTGAAACAAACCAAACAAACAATCCAAGGAATCTGGATTAGGGTTTCTGGGCAAGTGCCTGTGTATGCAACCAGAGGCTTGTGTATGTAGGATTTAACTTGCGTACACATACCCATGACATGCTTGCGTGGGACTTGTTCAAGAATCCTAACCCAAAAACTTGAAACAAAAAGCAGAGCACAAATAAAAAAACCTAATTCTAACTATTTAGCATGCTCAGAACACGTACAGAACTATAAAACTAACCTAAGTAGACATGTAAAAAACTAAACTAAACTAAGAAAGATAGACAAAAAGGACAAAGGAAGAAAGAAAGAATACCTTAAAGCACAAGCTCTTAAGCTTGATTTTTTACCGTTCCCTTCAGTCAAATCTATAACAATTCAATAAAACAGTGATTAGAAACTTTAAACTCAAAAGATTGGGGCCAGAAAAGGTCCCAATCAAATAAAAATGACTTGAGAGTGTTTTGTGAAAAACTCCATTTTGATTCACTATTTCTAGTGAATCTTAGGTTTTTCCTATGGAATTTCTGTATGTTTTGAAAATGTACCATGTAAAGTTTTTTATAGTTGAAAAAAATGGGGTTTGGAACGGCTCCCAGACAATTCGAGATTCATTCCAAACCTCAGCCATTATTGCAAAAAAATTGCATTTTCCATACTTTTGAAACCCAAGCTTCGTATGCAGGATTGTGCCTATGTACGCATTCTTTGGCCCATATACATAGGCTTCTACCCATGTATGTGGGCCGAAGGCTACTTTGGTCTTTTATTTTCAAAAATAGATTTTTGTGCATTTAATATTTTCCATTTTAACATTCCTCAAGTTAATTTGGTATCTGATTGGGCTTTAAACTAGCCATAGGCCTTAGAGTTTAAGTATCGTTGGGGAACAGGGGCCCAAGTCGTGAGGGGTACAAAATGCGGTATCTACAGATGCCCCTCTTTTGATTCATGAGCTTCACTAACGAAATCAAAAGAATAAGAGACAAAACATTTTATTTTGATGTATAGCTTGGGCCTAACCCACACATGTGACACACATCACGCATACATGGGGCGGGGTGCAACTCCAAAGAGTTGCATGGGATTCGTATGTTTGAAGTCCCATCTTTATTGCTTAGAAAATGAGCAACGATAGGTTCATTATCCCAGAATCTGTTTTGCTACTTGCAAGCAAACGGCGAGTGACTCACTATCCTAAAGTCACTTAAAAAGAAAAAAAGAAAACAAATAAGGGTGCTCTTGCGAGCTAACCCAACAAACAACAAAAGAATACAGTCTCTGTGGTGTCCGTCCAGGGTTCTGGGCTCTTGCCTCAAACTTCTCTAGGTGACTTGTTCCTCTTGTCTTCTTCACTTCTTTCTCTACCTTTTCTAGTAAGATTCTTGCCTCGGGTTGACCTTGGTATTTTTCTCCATTCTCTACCTTTTTCTACCATGCCTGCATGTTCAATTCCCAGAGGATATGTGTATGAGTAGTCTTGATTGTTGGGCCCACTAGAGATGGTGAAAACTCGCTGAGGAGTAGATGTGCATGGGGAGGAATCTTCTGTCTTGCATGAATTGCTTAGGGATGAGAAACTCACTAAGGAGTAGTGTAGATGTGTGATCCATTAGGGAAGAATCTTTTGCTTCCTTCATGGTTCGTTGAGGACTTCGAGGAAGAATCTTCTGCTTCCTCGCTGGGGTTTTTTTTTTTTTCTTTTCTTGTGTATTGGACTCATTGGGGAGAATCTTCCTTACTAGGGATTGTTTAAATGTGCTTAGGTTCATCGGGGAAGAATCTTCTGCTTCCCTACTGGGGTTGGTGTTCTTGATGTGCTTGATCTGCTAGGGAAGAATCTTCTGCTTCCTTACTGAGGATAATGTTCTTGATGTGTTTGAACTGTTGAGGAAGAATCTTCTGCTTCCTTACTAGGGATAGTGTTTTCGATGTGCTTGATTTGTTGGGGAAAAATCTTCTTCTTCCTTACTGAGGATAGTGTTCTTGATGTGCTTGATCCACTAGGGATGGTTTTGGGATGTACATGCTTCATTGGGGAAAGAGTCTTTTACTTCCTTTACCACTCATTGGGGAGTCCTTTGATAATTTTGTGCTTAAATGGGGCAATCTTGGGATGTCCCTTTTTTTTTTAAAAGAATTTATTTATTTTTATTTTATTGTTCATGACTAAACTACACATAGTTTAGCCATCAGGTGTGTTCTTGCCTTTTCATTTTTCCCAATGGTTACCAACTGTTTCTTTTTCTTCTTCATTCTCTCATCTCCCTTATCTCTTCATATTCTCCATAACCCTTTTTTTTTTTTTTTTTTCTTTTCTCTACCAAAATCTCCCTCTCTTCACTTCCTGACTCTCTCTCATTCTCTCATTTTCTCTCATTCTCTTATCAACTTCTCCAATGGCACCCAAGGTCAAGAAGACCTCCTACGTCCTTTCTTCCGATGAATTCCATCTCACTCGCTAGAGTGGGGCAACGAGGTTGATGGGGTCCCCACCATTGACATATCGGCTAGAGAATCACATTCCCATGGCTGAATCTGTAAGTTTTCAAGCTTTTTCTCATTTTAAAGTTTCTTTCTGTTCTTCTGTTTTAATGTGTTTTTGGCCATGTAAATGCTTGGGTTTTTTTGTGGGATGGGTTTAGATGAAAACCTAACATCTTAGGAGGGGTAGGAACATGTTTAGGATTGATTTTGGGTCATGCATACTTGAAAATATCGAAGAACTACTTCTATCTATGTTCTTGCATGCGTGGACTCGGGCTTGCGTACGCAACTACGATTCATGCGTACGCGGCTCTAATCTTGCGTACGCAGGTCTATTCTTGCAGTTCAGCGTATATGGGAATGGGCCTGCGTACGCGAGGTCCTATCTGCGTATGTGGGCTTTGACCTGCGTACGTGAGATGCTTGGTAGAAGCCTTACTCTGCCCATTTTCACTTATTTTTCATCTGTTTCACTCTCATATGTAATCCTAACACCCCTTCTTGTCATTTTTGCACCAATATCACTGTATCTTTCTTTTTTATCCTTGCATCAAAAGATTAATTTTCCTAAATTCTGCTTGAATCAGGAATCTAATGTCAAATTTTTTTTTTGGTAGTCATCATCCCTTTATGCTGGTAGGGGAAGCACTAACAAGGTGGTAGAGTGGTACAGCCTTCTTGTCCTTGAAACCAAGGCATACATCTGGGAGGAGGCTTCGAGCCTATCATTGGTCTTCTTCTGGAGAAGTCTGCGAGTGCTACCTTGGTGTAGTGCCTCATTGAGAGGTGGTGGGATACTACCCACACCTTTCACATTGCTGAGCAGGAGATGACGGTAACTCCTTATGACTTCTACCGCATGACCGATCTTAGCTTCGAAGGGGCCATCATCAAATTGGATGGTGTGTTAGGCATCTAGCTGGGTCTCGACATGCCTTGATGTGCCCCATGTTTTAATTTTCTCCACTTTTATGATTCTCATGTTTTAGTTTTTGAATTTAATAAAGGATTGGAATGTTCCAAATCTTCTATGAAAACAATTTTATTGATAATGCCTTAAAATGTATACTTGTTATATATTTATGTGGGCGTTATCTCCTTATTACTATGCTTAATTTAGCCATGATTTGCATTAGTCCCTATTATTTATCTTTACATAATTTCTAGAATAAGATGTCATTCATTGCGTGTAATTTTCTACTTTCAGGAAATCATGTGAAAAAGATGAGTTTACAAGAGTCTGTGAGAGAATGGAGGCCAAACTAAAATTAAAGAGGAGTTAAAGGACCATGCTTAAATGTCTAAGGAGACGCAGCTGGAGTGCTTGGGTCATCTACCATGTTTGGAAGCTTCAAATAAGGAAAGAAATCAAAGAGGCAGAATCTGAAAAGGAAAAAGCTGATTTGAGCACTGATCCGTATTTTGGGTGTATCTCTCTCCTCAAAAATCCAATTGACACAGGGCTAGATGACTTGGAACCGTGACTTAAATATCTACAACTTTTCAGTTTTGAGTTTTTCAAAATTCACAATTTTTGAAGGCTGAAATTAACTCACAAGTTACTGCTGTAAATCTGGACGAAAATTAAAATAGTAAAAGTTTTATTTTCTTTGGACACTTGGACGTTAGGGTTTTGAAGGGAGGCTGTGTAGAACGAATTTGGCAAAGAAAACCTTGTTTTTTCTTCTCTCTAATGGCAGCCTAAACTCTTTACTAGGGCTAGAGGTTATGTTTCTTCTATACGATATGAATATTTAATGTGAATCTTTCTAGGATTCTATCAACAACATATTTGATTGTTCAATTAGATTTCTTTTGATGTATTAGTTCTTCCATGCTTTCAATAAGTTCAATCATATTTTTTTATTTTTTATTTTTTAGATGAATTTCTAATAGTTTCAAATAGAAATCAGGTTTTAAAGTGAATGGGTTTTTTCTGAAAACTTTTCTAACCACATTGTTAATCTAGGTTATCACGCGTTCTTGAATTGTCTTAGTTCAACCGAATCATAAGTTTTTAATTGTATAATAACAATCAATTACAAAATATATATTTTCTTAGATCACAAAGAATTTCACATAGATATAGGCAAACACCCCCGATGCCCTAGTATTTATATTATTGATTTAAATAAGTTTTTATTATTATTCTTGTTAACAATCACCAAACAAAAGTACTTTTCTTCTTCACCCAAATTGTTCTTTAATTATATTGTCTTTGAATCTATCCTGCTCCTTGTGGTTCGACCTCGGTACTCCGAGAATTATATTACTACGATCACTTGCACTTGGGAGTGAGCAAGCACTTATCATCTTTTAATTTGAGCAATAAGAGAATCACATTTTTATTATCTTTGCTTGTTGTCATTTATTCTCTTGTTTTTTTCTTTTCTTTTCTTTTTCCTTTGCCATGTAATTTTTTTTGCCCATACTGTCCCTTTGGAGATTTTCACCATGCCCATGGTCTTTTCCCCTAATTTTTGCCTAGACCACCCTTTCGGGTTTTCAATCTAGTGCAGTTCCTTTGCCTTAACTTTTGCCTAGACTGCCCTTTCAGGTTTTCAACCTTGCAGGCTCTTTTCCACTTTTTTTTAGATGTTGTATTTCCGGAGTTTATCCGTGTTAATTGGGCGAAGCGTCCCTTCCCCATCCAAATCTATGATCCTTGTAGCACCTCTAGACATGATCTTCTTGATAATAAAAGGCCCAGACCACCTTGGCTTCATCTTTCCCCTTGGGTCAAAAGTCTCATCTCTGAGCACCTTTAGGACCAAGTCCCCTTCTTTAAGGTTTCTCAATTTCACCTTCTTGTTGAATGCCCTAACAATCCTTTTTTGGTACCCTTGTGCATGATATTGTGCCCTAGCCCTCTTCTCATCTATCAAATCCAATTGTTCATATCTCTACCTCAATAGGAAGCACTGCCTCACTACCATAAACCAAAGAGTAAGGTGTTGCCCCAGTCAACGCACGGATAGAAGTTCTATAACTCCATAAGGCAAATGGTAGCTTATCGGCCCAATCTTTGTATGTCACTACCATCTTGGCTAGGATATTCTTTATATTCTTATCAGCTGCTTCTACGACACCATTAACTTGTGGTCGATATGGTGAAGACTTGTGATGCTCAATGTTGTACAACTCCATGATCTATCAAACCTCCCCCTCAAAGTGGGAACCGTTATAAAAAAATGATCTCTTGGGGCACCCCAAACCAGCATATGATGTTTTTTTCTAGAAACCGAGCCACATGCTTAGCCTTCAATACGGAATAGGAGGCTGCCTCCACCCACTTGGTAAAATAGTCAATTGCCACCAAAATATATTCATGCCCATTTGAAACCTTAGGAGCTATCCTTCCAAACACATCTATGCCCCAAACCGAGAATGGCCATGGAGAAGTCATGCTATACAACTCACTAGGTGGTACATGGTTCAAGTTAGTGTGCATATGACAATCATGGCAACTCTTCACATAGTCCAAACAATCGGTCTCCATTGTATTCCAGAAGTACCCCATCCATTGGATTTTCTTGGCTAACATTCTTCCATTTATATGAGGGCCACAAATCCCTTGATGAACTTCTTCCATTACTTTCTTGGCTTCTTCCTTCTTCAAGCAATGAAGGTGCATACCATCATAGGATCTTCTATAGAGTTATCCTCTACATAGGATGTATTATGTTGCCATCATCCTAATGGAATGACGTTTTCTCTTGTTGGCACCATCCAGATATGCCCCCTAGTTCCAAGAACTTTACAATGTCATAGTACCACAGAACTCCCTCTTCCTCTATGGTCATTACTGAAGCTTCGGTCTTCCTTTTGTGCACTTCTTCATGACTTTGCTCAATTTCCAAGGGTTGTTTCCACACTCCCTTGGGTATTTCAACCATAGATGCTAAGGTAGCTAAGGCATCTGTAAATTGATTTTGAGCTTTAGGGATGATTGTGTATTCAATTCTGTCAAAGGTCTTAGTCAAGTCCTCCAAGTATTGTTGATAAGGCTTTAAATGTTCCTCTTTCACCTTCCACAACTTTTGTGCTTGGGCTATAATCAAAGTTGAATCTCCAAAGACTTCAGCCTCCTTTACCCCCAATTCTTGAAGAGATTCCATTCTGGCAATACAAGCCTCATATTCAGCCATGTTATTAGTTGCTTTAAAATTCAACTTAATTACTAAAGGTATGTGAGATCCCTCGGGAGTGATCAAGAGTATTCCTATCCCATTCCTATATTGGTTTACAGCTTCGTCAAAGTACATCTTCCACTTCCCTAACTCAACATCCAAAATGTCCTCATCTAGAAAATCTTTACCATATTCCCCCTCTATAGGATTCTTGGCGCAAAAATTTGACACGATGCTCCATTTGATAGTTTTTCTAGCCACATACTTCAAATCGAATTTTGCCAAAAAGATCAACCATCTTGACAATCTTCCACTCAAAGCGGGTTTCTCAAAGAGATACTTCAACGGGTCCATTCTTGCTACCACCCATATTTGGAAAGGTAAGATGATATGTCTCAATTTTTGTACAGCCTAAACAAGTGCGAAGCATGACTTTTCTATGGGAGTGTACCTAGTCTCATAATCCTGGAACCTCTTGCTCAAGTAGTATATGACCCTCTCATTCTTATCACCATCTTCTTATGCAAGCATACTTCCAACTGCATCCCCTATGATGGAAAGGTATAGGAGTAAGGGTCTTCCATGTTGTGGAGGCACTAAGATAGGTGGGTGGAGGAGATACTCCTTGATAAGTTCGAAGGCTTTTTGGCACTTATTTTTCCATGTATGTGGTTCATTCTTCCTTAGGAGTTTGAAGATGGGCTCACAAATAGAGGTAATCTTGGTAATGGATTGACTAATGTATTGTAATCGACCTAAGAAGCCCCTTATTTCTTTCTCACTTTTGGGTGGAGGCATCTCTAATATGGCTTTAATCTTGGATGAGTCAACTTCTATCCCTCTATCACTCACTAAGAAGCTTAGCAATTTTCTGGTGGCTACACTGAAGGTCACTTTTGTGGGTTCAATCTGAGCTTGTACTCTTTAATCCTCTCGAAGAACTTCCTCAAGTTTATGGTGTGGCTACCTCTATCCTTGGATTTCATTATCATATCATCAACATACACCTCTACCTCATTATGCATCATATAATGTAGCAAGGTTGTAGCCATCCTTTGATATGTTGCCCTAGCATTCTTAAGGCCAAACGACATCACCGTGTAACAATAGATTCCCCATTCGATAGTGAAAGTGGTTTTGGTCATATCTTTGGAAGCCATCTTAATTTGGTTGTACCTCGCGAAACCATCCATGAAAGACATCAAGGCATTTCTTGCCACGTTATCCACCAAGACATCAATGTGAGGGAGAGGAAAGTCATCCTTAGGGCATGCCTTGTTCAAGTCCCTAAAGTCCACACACATCCTCACCTTCGCATCCTTTTTAGGTATAGGCATGACATTGGCTAATCCATTCGGCTTGGTGGACGGGTTTGATGAACCCTACCTGTAATTGTTTAGTGACTTCCTCCTTGATCTTTAAGAGCCATTCGGTCCTCATTCTTCTCAACTCTTGTTTGACGGGAACCATGTGATCATGAGTATCAATGTGATGTTGAGCTATCTTAGGGTCAATTCTAGACATATCCTCATAGGACCATGCAAATACCTCTTGAAATTCTATGAGGAGTTCTTGAAGATCTTTTGTTTATTTTTCATTTAGAGTTAAGCCAATTTTAATTAAGCGTGAATTCTCATTATTGCCCACATTAATAGTTTGAAGAATTGGTTCCATAGGTTTAATTTTCCGTTCCAGTTGTTTATTAATTTCATTTTCAAATTCATTTAAATCATTGAAGTGCAGAATTTCAATGTTATAGGACACATCAAAGTAAGCCAAATCAGAATTCATCTTATCGAAAATATTGAAAAGTATATTGGAACTTGCATTACAAAACTCTTTCCCCATGTTTTTAGAAAACTCAACCCAAATTCAATTATTAATGGGCCCCACAATAGGCATGATGAATTTGGAAGTATCACTTGGCTCTTCATTGGTGATGGCAAACACGTCCCCACTTGTCTTCATCATGGTCTTCATTGCTTCAGCATCCATGTAGTTCTCCCAATCGACCTCTTCTTGTATCTCTTTGATCACCATAGTAGGCTTCTCCTTAAAGGTGAGCTTTTCATTAAAGAACATTTCCCATCCTGGATAACATTTCCATCCTTTCCTACCCAAGGTTCGGGGAAGCCACAATAAAGGAAGTTTTCCCCTTCCTTTATGAAGTTCCCATTAAGAGTGCCAAGGTTTTTATTGATTCCGTCGCAGCCTTTAAAGAATCCTAAACCTTCCCTAGTCACTTGAGTCTTGATGTTGGGGAACTGGGGAACTCAACTACCCTTTTTCCTTCTTTTCCAAGGCCCATATCAGGCATGAATCTCATGTTCTTCATCATTGCAATCACCCCATGGCTACAATATGGGAACAAGTCGGTAGCATACCTTTCATCCTTCAACCCATAATCAATCATATTCACGAACTCAAATCCATTCATTTGAAGCTCGCTTCCTCCTTCCTTGAGCCCACAAACTGGTGCTAGAATCTCACCATCTCCAAGCACTATAGCAATCCCTCCTTTCCATGGGATCTTCATCTTTTGGTGTAGCGAGGAGGGGATTGCCCCTTTAGGGTGAAGCCAAGCCCTTCCTAAGAGAAGATTGTAATTTGGGGTGATGTCCATGATATGAAATTCCACAATGGTTTCCATTGGTGTAATCTTACAAGGAGCCTTGAAAGTACCCATGACCTTTCTTGAAGTGTTGTCATAAGCCCTTACAGTGAAGGGAGAAGGAACGATAGTCTCCATATCTAGGCCAACAATGAGGGCGGTCCTAAAGGGACAAACATTCAAGGCGTACCCATTGTCAATAAGCACCATCGGAACCTTGGCACCCATGCATTCAATGGTGATTTGCAGGGGTCTAGTGTGAGTAGCTCATTTGGGGGGGAGATCTTCATCGGAAAGGCAAGGAGAGGGTGTGAGGAACCCTCGACTCCTATGAGGGACAAAACTTCTTGTGGTGTAGTTTCTATAAGTATTTCTTTCCCATTTAAGGCGTCCAAGAGAGCCTTACGGTGCTTTTGAGAGGCCATGAGCAAGCCCCATACGGACACATGAGCTTGGGTCTTCTTCATTTTCACTAAGACCCTATCTTTTTCTTCTTCTTCTTTTTTATCTTATTTTTCTCTAAGTTTCGTGGGCTTGGACCCTTCCTCTAGATCTCTACCAGGATAATCCTTTTCCAAAAAGGATGACTTGTAGTGCTTCTCACTTCTAGTGATATTTGCTACATTGTCCTCCAAAACCCTCTTCTTCAATTTCGTCACTCTTTTGGGAAATATCCCCCATATTGCTATTGCTTCCTTTAAGACTTCATCTTTTTCATCTCATATTCCTCGGACTACCATGGCATTGATATTGACATTTGTAGTTTCTATCAACTTTGAGCAATCCTACTCAATCTCATCTACTTGCACCCAATTTTGATATGGAGGAGGAGCCCTATGATAATCGGGTGAAGGTTTCTTTCTAATATTGGGCTTGGTGATGATGTTGGGATTTGGGAGGGTTCCATTGTCTATGAGGTCTTGTATCTCATATTTGAGGCGGAAGCAATTATCAGTTTTGTGGCCAAATTTTTGGTGGTAGTGGCAATATTCATTAAGGTTCCAAGTGGAAGGTATAAGATTAGGCATGGGTGTGGGGTCTAAAGGCTTGATGAATCCTTTGGAGGATAGGTTTTCATATGCTTGGGTGAGGGTCATTCCTAGGTCGGAGAATTCTCAATGAGCTTTCTTTGGGTAGGCTAGTGTTTGTTAAGGTATGATGGTGCTTCCCGCTTTGGTGGTGGTTACTCCCCCTCCATATGTTTTCTTGGTTGGAGGATTACTTTCACCTTTCTCCAATTGTTTGTTGTTGATAGCATCTTCAATTCTTGTCCCACAATCACATAGTTCTCCAAATGAGCTAATAGGCGATGACAAAAGCCTATTATTATAAGTCGGAAGCAAGTTCTTGATGATCATGTTGATTTGGTGTTTCTCATTTGGCCTATTGACCATCCTAGATGCCTTGGTCTTCCATCTAGTCGTGTATTTGGAAAAAGTCTCCCCTACACCTTGTTTGGTTGTCTCTAAATCCCTTAGAGTCACATCAATCATGGTGTTGAAGATGAATTGTCCACAAACAACTCCACCAGTTAATTCCACACTTTAGTTTTGCTTGTATCAAGGCTATGGTACCATCTTGATGCACCTCCTATGAGTGAGAGAGGAAATGCATGTAAAGTTTGCTTCTCATCTGGCCCTTTCATTTCGGCGATGCTTAGGTATCTCCTCACATGTTGCTTTGGATCTCTAGCCCATCAAAATTTTCCACATCAGAAATCTTAAACTTGGGTGGCAATGCAATAGAAGCCTTTAAACTCATTCCTCCCATATTATAGAGGTAATCATCCATCCCTTGCGCCTTGCAAAAGGCGAGTTGCATTTTCTCCATCTTTCCCTCATAGCCATGGTTTCTGCGGTAAGCTTCTCAAATTTCTTGTTCCTTTCATATTCCACATTCATTCTTCATCTTCCTTCTCATCATCATGGATTTCCACATGTGGAGGCTTCTTGAGCTTAGATTCTTCCAATCTAGTGAGATGCCCTCCCATTCTCTTAAGGGCCTTTCCATGCTCATCCAAAGCCTTAAGGATCTTTTGTGCCATTGGGTCTCCCATAGAGGTAGTCATTGTTTCTTGGGAGGTCTCTTCTTCTTGGTTTGTGTCCTCAATCTTGATCAAGCGCCTTCCTTTCTCTCAAATCCAAATGGGAGTGGGGACGTGTTTTCTTGACTTTGATGGTGCAATGATGCCTGAAAAAAAAAAGCCCCATTTTCATTAAGTTCATGTCCCAATTAAAGGTTTCTTTTAAACTTTAGATGTTCTTAGAAAATTCTCAGGTTTATTTTAATGAAGGCCTAATTACTTTGTCCCTCCCTTCCCTCTTATGGATTTTTGCCCCTTGTTTCATTCGGCTTTGATCCATTTACAATAAATCTCTCATCCTACTCTTATGGGCTTTCATTAGAATGCACTTTGAATTTTTTCAACCCTTTGTCTCAAACATGGGCTTACAATGTATTCATCACCTTTGGGCTTCTCATTTTTATTCATTATTTCATCCATTTTTTTTTTCTTGAAATAGCCCTCTAGCTAGAATACATTGTAGCCTCCATCTCAAAGTCTATGAAATTTTCATCATTTTAGGCCTAGGAATGCAACAAAGAGACCCAAGATTAGGGAGTTTCATTTTTGGCTTTGAAGGATGTTGGATGCTAAGTCCATAGCCTAGTTGTTACCTTAGGCCCAAAGTCCTCTTTTTCAAAAGGGCTTTTTCCACTTGGGCCTATGATAACAATTAAGTTATGGTGTTATGAACCTTCCAAGTTAAGATATGCCTTTGGATTTAGGGAC
The DNA here is from genome assembly GCA_029955455.1 of Quercus agrifolia. Lineage (NCBI taxonomy): Eukaryota > Viridiplantae > Streptophyta > Magnoliopsida > Fagales > Fagaceae > Quercus > Quercus agrifolia. The sequence goes on along the minus strand of JARQAD010000004.1, from coordinate 38,925,521 downwards.
AATCCTCTTATATGTGAGAACATTTTTTCTTTTATCCCATAACATCTTAGGGTATACCATAACTTTAGGGTCATCTCCTCCATTTTCAATATCTTTTATTTGTCCTTTAGAATTAGGTGAACACATGGTATATTGTTGAACAAACAAGAGATATATAAAGGGTATCCTTTGTGACCCTTTGTGATAGGGTCTAGGATCTCTTTAGTGTGGTAGGCTGCCTAAGACAAAAGGGATAGATAAGTAGGTCACTCACAATGAGGTGGGCTATGATTCCAACCGGGGGCCTAAGTGGACCCCATAGTGGATTGGTAGCAAACCTTTAACATACTTAAAACTCATTATAGGCGATGGCACTGATTGTAAGTAAGTGGGATGAATTTCGGAAAATTTGGACCCGAATGGAGCCTTCCATCTTCCCATTCATCACCAACCAAGGTTAAGGGAAAAAAGAGAACAAGTGATGCGTGTGGAAAACAAGTATAGAAATAATTTTTATTAATGTTAAAACATAGGACACATAGAAATTAAATTCACCATCCCAAGTGGAGTTGCCATTGTGGACACAAGGGGTCTTTGGAGTCGCCACCTAGTTTTTGCAATGGTTTAGGAACTATATACATAGCGTCCTTTTCAAGGAAGGATCTTTGATCTTACTACCATAGTATGGGTTCGAAGTTTAGGTATGCTCTTAGGAAGGTGTTAGGCACCCAAGATCGCCCAACCCTAAGGTTGGCCTTCCATTGTTATGTCTTATGTCTTAACCCTATTAAAGACTATTCAAATACTTGTATTCTACACTCACACACACACACACACACACACACACACACACTAATCATGCATCTAACATACAACTTGGCATCTTTATCCCTAAATAAGCAGACTTATCTATCCACAAAGTAAAAGAAAGCCAAACACACAAAAGAAACCCTAGCATTCATCTAATCATGGCATTAAGGCATATCATCAATAGCAAGCAAATCATTTTATGAACAAGGCATTAACTTCATACATATATATCAAAGGAGGATTAGACAAACGACATGCATGTTCTTGTGAATGCATGACTTACCTAACTTACCTTGTAGCATCTTAGCACCTATGGCATCATGAATGGATATGTGAATGCATGTTCATAGCATCAAAGCAAGAAACAAACATAAAAACCCTAATCTAAGCATGTTAAAGACAACAAGCATACAAGACAGAGGCAAAAATACGTATGAACATATGAAAAGGCTTTAAAAAGGGACAAAGCATGTGAAACAAACCAAACAAACAACCTAAGGAATCTGGATTAGGGTTTCTGGGCAAGTGCCTGCACACGCAGCTAGAGGTCTGCATACGTAGGATTTAACCTGCGTATGCATCCTCATGACATGCGTGTGTGGGACTTGTTGAAGAGCCCTAACCCGGAAACCCAAAACAGAAAACAGAGCATAAACAAAAAAACCTAATTCTAACTATCTAGCATGCTCAGAACATACTATAAAACTAACCTAAGCAAACATATAAAAACCTAAACTACACAAAGAAACATGATTAAAACTAAGAAAGATAGAAAAAAAGGACAAAGGAAGCAAGAAAGAATACCTTAAAGCAAAAGCTCCTAGGCTTGATTTTTTACCGTTCCCTTGGTCAAATCTATCATAATTCAATAAAATAGTGATTGAAACTTTAAACTCAAAAGATTAGGGCCAGAAAAGGTCCTAATCAAATAAAAATGACTTGAGGGTGTTTTGTGAAAAAACTTCCTTTTGATTCACTATTTTCTAGTGAATCTTAGGTTTTTCCCATGGGATTTCTACGTGTTTTGAAAATATACCATATACGACTTTTTATAGTTGAAAAAAATAGGATTTGGAACGGCTCCTAGACGATGTGGGATTCATTCCAAATCTCAGCCATTATTGTAGAAAAAATTCTTTTTTAAACTTCTGAAACCCTAGTTGCGTACGCACGCTTTGGCTTGCGTATGCAAGCTTCTGCACACGTACGTGGGCCAAGGGCTACTTTGGTCTTTTATTTCCAAAAATATATTTTTGTGCATTTAAAAAGTGATATTTTCCATTTTAACACCCCTCAAGTCAATTTGGTATCTAATTGGATTGTAAACAGGCCTTGAGCCTTAAAGTTCAAGTATCATTGGGGAACGGGGGCCCGAGTCGTCAAAGGTACAAAATGCGATGTCTACAGTAGGATTGATGTTTGGGATGTTGGTTTTTCTCTCTTCGGCTTCTTCAAATGCTCTAAGAACAAACAATAACAATTTTCATTTGGGGTTCCTAAGAAAACAAAGGAAGAAGAGGAGGACGAGAGAGAGAGAGAGAGAGAGAGAAACTATTACCGTTAGCTTAACCACCCACCTTTCTAGACTATAGTGGTTAACATTCATGTCACATCATCTAACATGTTATCAATCAATTGCATGTTCATTATTTTGCTTGAATATAATGTGTGTGCGTGTGATAAACTTTATTTCAATTTATTAATCCTTGCATTTGGATTAAAAAATAAATTCTAGTGAATGTGTGTGAATGGTGATATCCTAGATTCAAGGATTTGAGAGATTTAAGAAACTAACATGTTTTTCATATTTTGGATATGGATTTAAGATGAAAACTAGTGTCATACATGAACATGTGATGAACAATGAAGAACATATGAAGAATGATATGAACATTTATAAATAGCATGAACATTCAAACATATTCAAGGAATTTAAATAATTACTATCATGCTTTAATCTTAAATTAACATTATAGCAACATGAAAAACAAGTTAGGGAAATGGATTATACCAACGTGCAAGATTCATACAGTGGAGGAGGAGGCTTTTGGTGGAGGTCCTAAGGGTGGAGTAGAGAAGAACTAGGAGAGGGAGAGTGAAGCTCACTCAATACCTTGAGTCTTAGCAAGACCAAGATATGGCAAAACTACTCTACTTCACTAGAACTCAAGAAGGGAGAAGAGATGGTGTTTCTCTGGGTCCTTTGGAATGGAGGAGAGGAGGGTTTATATAGTAGTGGTAAAGAAAATATGAATGCAAGGGCAATTAATGTGGTTGACAAAGGATCAAAGAGAATCATGAACCTAGACCCCATTTCAGTATTTAGAGAAAGCCGGTGCATTAAATTTGGAGGTTGGTGGGAGTGATAAGCAAGCAAATTGACAAAGAAATCAGTTTTTCCCGCACCTCATTTAACTACCCGTAGAGCCAAATTCAAAAAAAAAAAAAAAAAAAAAAATCATATCTTACTTAAATCTGATTGGAATTGTCTTGTTCTTGTGCTCAAATTGAAGCCCCAGATGTCTAGTTTCTGGAAATATTAACTTCACTCACAAATTCAAAATATGTTGAAAGCTATCAATGAAATGGTGAGAAGATGTCATTTGTTGGAAAATAGTTTTAGCATAACTAATATTAATAGGTCCCAAATTAGTTTCCAATTAATATTAATAGGCTGGGTCATTCTACCGTACCCCAAAAAAAGTGGGGGTACGATATCCACCTAAATTTGAACCATTAATTTAAAATTGTTTTGATCTTAGCTATTCATATAATTTTAAAGGTAATGGTTACTGGTTAAGTAGGTTATATATATAAACATTAAAAGAAAAAAAAAACAGATCACTACATGCTCCTTCTTCCAGGTTTTCTCAGACTCACGCTCCTCTAGCTTCTTCTCTGGTTGCCTCTCTAGCTTCTTCTCTTTAAACTCATGCTTTTCTCAAGTTTACGGTTCCAAGCTACATGCTTTGTATTGTCTTCTTCTAGGTTTGCTTGTCTAGATTCTTCCTTTCCAATCCAATCACAAGAACACAACTGCTAATGAAAACCATACCCACTAGAGAAGAACCAGACAACGACACATCCACAGCCTCAAATTGGTGACACTTATTCTCTGTTAGGACATATGTGATTCACTTGTTAGGAACATATGTCACTATGTTATGTAATTGGATAATCCTTTGACAAAACGCACTTTACTTGTATTTGGGTAGATCTAAGATGTTTTTAATACTTCAAGAAACTTTGTTTCAAGAGCCATGTGAGTCTATTCAAGAAACAAACTGAAGAAGTGCCTATCATTAAAGCTCGACAACTAGCATTTATCGAGCTTAAGATGCTGTTCCAGCTTAAGATGCTGTTCCAGCTCCGTGGCTTGACAGCTACTCAACAGCTTTTCGACAGATGGCTATTTGTCGAGATTTATGAAAATCAGATTCTCAGTTTTGTTTTGATTCTAATCCGTGATTATGTGTTTAGGTTTTCTTTTCTCACAACCCTAGACATATAAAAAGATTATTTTAAAGGCCGTCAAAGTAAACACAAGTTGCACAAGTGTTGAGTAAAGTTTGTTTAAGCAAATTGTGATCGGAGACAGAATTTGCCCTAGTTCATCGTTCTTGTGAAGAAGTTGTTGTGTTTGTGCACCGTAGGGTTTTGTGACCAAACAACTTCATGATCTTCATCGTGTGATGAACTGAAGAACTTTACAGCCAACAACCTTCTCTGGTTGGTGTTTGAAGTCGCGTACTAGGATCCGTGCAATTGATTAGTCACGTATTAGGAGCTGTGCATCAAAAGGAGAGATTGTTACTACAGAACAAGTTCAATTGGGTATTTGGGTAAGGGTTCAACTGTAGGTTGGTATAAGGTACTGAGATTTCTTTACTTGTAACTGCTTGTTGTGATAATAGTGGAATTTCGGGAGTGGTAACCTTAAAATCACTCGGTGGGGTTTTTGCCATGTTGGTTTTCCCTATTCGTAAACAAATCACCGTGTCAATTTATTTTCCGCTGCACTTAGTTTAATTGGTGATTTGTTTGTGCTACCGCACATTTGCATGTTAATTTGATTAATTAATAAACTTGACTAATTAATTAATTAATTCATCACAATGGGTCAATTCGTTTTTAGCCTATCATTCTCTTCCAATCCAACTCAGCGGCACCACTCTTTAGCTTCTTCTCTTCTAGTCCAACCTCAAATCGGCGGCACAGCCACATCCAATCCAACTCAACGGCACCACCCACAATCTTCAGGTTCTCTCTACATAGAATTAACGCTGATATGGGTTTATAATATGTCTCTAAACTTTGTGGGTTTATGCTCTTGTTGTTTTGTTTGATTTTCGGTTCTTCTATATGTTAAAATCTTTAAACTTTTGAGTTTGGGGATGTTTAGACTTGAAACTTGAGTGAGATGTGGGAACCCTTAATTATAAGTTGGGATTAGATTAGATTTGGTTGGGAGGGTGGGGAGGACATGACACTATGAACCTATGGAATTAGGAGATTATTATTTTTTTCAACCACCTTGGTAGTAAGAACACCAATTTCACCATCAATTATAGATTTATAGTTTTAGTTAATTAGACACTTTTGATAAAGAACACCAATTTCATCAATTTCTGATAATGTCTGAAAGGCACCCCCCATATCTCTGCAAATATTTAGCTTGAATAATTTTAGCCCTGGAAACAACAATAGCCTTTTGTGAATATGAAATACTATATTTAAGGATTCATCATAAAAGTCTTTGCATTCTTGTTACCATTTGGGAGATTTTGGTGGACAGAAATAACTTTACACTATGGCTTTTGCACCCAAATACTAAGGAAACAACATCAAATTATCTCACTCTTTGTCAGATTTTTTGGTAGTCATTATTTGCTACTATACAAGCTATACTATCAATCTTTCATCCATCAAAATTTTAATTTTTAAAGTCATCTATACTATTTATGGGGCCAGAAGGTCCTAGAGGCTTCAGCCCATTCCATCTTAAGCCCAAGGCCCACGCCGAGGAGGAAGAAGTGCCAGGGGACGAATGAAGGGAATCCAAATTGCCAGAATGTACTGTCGAGGACAACCCTGTCCTTGGCAGGCCAAAATCATGGGAGAAAAAAGCGCCACATCGCCCGAGGACATCCACTCGAGGATCACAAAAGAGATTCCAAGCCATATGGGCTAGCCATAGGGGAATAGGTGGGGAGGCCGCTCCAGGAAAAGCTGTCACCGTATTAAATACACACAACTAACACCCTGACCCCCTTTGATGTGGATGTGACCCCTGGACATGGCGATGGGGGCCACAACAACTCACAGAGCGCCAGAAAGAATGGCTGAGGGGACGTGCACTTGAGGATAGGCATGGATGACTGACAAGTGTAGGAGGACGATGAACGGAAGAGAGGAATAAATAACAACAGAGACCATCCAAAGGAAGCGGAGGCCCAGAAATAGGAGGGAGACTCCTGCATGATCGGGAGGGGTTCACGCATTCCCGTCCTCGAGCGAGGGGTCCCTTCTCCCTAGGACGTTGGGCCGCCCGATTCTGTGTGCCTTTCATCCTCAAAACAAGCCGTCGCCTCATCAGAGCCCAACTTTTGGCCCTACTCTCTACAAATTCATTGTAATGGGCTCGGTCCGAAAACTGTGACCCTACAATTGGCGCTGTTTGTGGGGAGTTGCTGTGCGACGATGAGTGCGATAGCTTGTTAAGGCAGGGCCAAACTCCCAAGGGGAGACGATGATGGCCAATCTACTGGGCCGTAAGTGGAGAACTGCCAGGAGGTTCCCAGCTTAACGGGCGTCTGGCACCATGTGCGTGGCCCTCGTCCCCCATCAGGGGCCAGACGACCCGCGAACCTCACGGGCAGCCCCTTTAGGCCCTGATGGAGGAAGGCGGCGGCCGCGCGAAACACTTTCAAGAGGCTCCGCGGCGAGAATAGTTCTGGAAGATTGGTATTGGTGCCTTCTAACTCACTCAAGCAGTTGAATGGGGCTTTAGCAAGTGCGAATCCTCAGAAGACAAAACCAAGGTCTTGCATGGTCCTCGGACTCAAACCTATGGGAAAACTAATAACTCGTGACAAGTATCTAAGTGTTAGACAGAACCAAGGTCTTGCATGGTCCTCGGACTCAAACCTATGGGAAAACTAATAACTTGTGGCAATTATCTAGGTGTTAGACAAAACCAAGGTCTTGCATGGTCCCGGACTCAAACCTATGAGAAAACTAATAACTTGTGACAACTATCTGAGTGTTAGATAGAACCCAGGTCTTGCATGGTCCTCAGACTCAAACCTATGGGAAAACTAATGACTTGTGGCAACCATCTGGGTACTAGGCAAAACTAAAATTTATTTCCGCTGAGCACTAAGTACAGCCATAGCTTCGCCTGGGTCCTCGAACCAGACGACTGAGAGAGATAGACGCTCTGGCATCCCTATAGGTCTCGGATAGAACTACGGCACGCCATGACCTTCTCGAATTGTATGTTTCAAAACTAGCATTTTCTAAATGGTTGCACGGTTTGTAACATGAAGCGCATCATTGTATGCTCGGCTGTTCTAGGAAAGGCGGAGGCAGTGCAAAAAATATATGCATAAGGAAAATAAGTAAACAAAAATATATAAAAAAAAGAAAAATATTATGTTTCACCAAGCAAAAAAGGTTTCACCAAGTAAAAGTCACAAGTCCCTTTTTATTAAATAAAATAATGGCAACATCAATTACAAAACAGCCGAGAAGGCTCGATTTACAACTAACTACAGAACAGCCGAGAAAGACTTGTTTCACATCAATTACAAAATAGCCGAGGAAGGCTCGATTTACAACTAACTACAGAACGGTCGAGGCATGCCGGTAGCAAAGCTAGCTAATAAAAGGGAGAAGGTTGGTGGTGATGGAGGATTCACAGTCTCGCTTAGGCAGCCTCTAAGCCCATGTGCTTGGCGCAGGTGGTGATGAGGAAAAGGAGTTGGGAGCGCTTGAATTGGTTTCCACCTGCTGAGGCTGCCCTAAAGTGAACCCTGATCCACAATATAATATCGGTACTCTTAAGAAGTTGCCCTCCATGGGTCTCGCCAGCTGCCTACAATGGCGGGGATGGCTCCTTCTGATATCTCAATTGCTTCCCTCAACTTTGCTTCACTTTCTTCCCCTTCCTCTTTAGCCAACTCCTGCACATTTTTGATTGGCGTTTGGAGGATAATCAGGAACCTGGCACGATCTGCGCTAGCTACGGTTCTTGGTCGAAGGAGGAGAGCGCTCTTTCTTATCCAGTTGAAGAATAGGAGGATCTTTAGCCTCTGTTCTCTTTGCCTCAGCTGCAACGCCCATGATTCAGGCATCATCTTTTTTGTTCAAGGAGAGTGAAGAAACTTGGAACTTCCGCAGAGTTCCAAGGCCAGTGGATGTGGAAGGTGGTCCTCTCAGGGTGCCTTATATAGAGGACGAAATCTGGGGGAGCTCACCACACACACAGTTCAAAGAAGGAATGTCAAGCAAAATAACTCTCACCTAATTCCCAAGGGAACCTTCAACTTCCAAATCTGTGCTGCTTCATAAAGGCGCCATTAAATACACATTCCGTATACCGAAGCGATCCGCGTTATCCCCAAAAAGAAAGCATTGATGACGATGCACCTCGTATGCCAAAACGTTAGGAGCGTGCATTGGGTAGTCGAAGAAACCCTGGCACCCATAGGGAAACAAGACTTAATCGGCCATGATTTAGGTCCGAGAACGTCAAAATCCTCCTCCCCGCCCGAGGAGCCAGGCAGTATGATTTTGAGGGGCTATTGTAAGGCCAGAAGGTCCTAGAGGCTTCGACCAATTCCATCTCAAGCCCAAGGCCCACGCCGAGGAGGAAGAAGTGCCAGGGGACGAATGAAGGGAATCCAAACTGCCAGAATGTACTGCCGAGGACGACCCTGTCCTCGGTAGGCCTAAAATCATGGGAGAAAAAAGTGCCACATCGCTCGAGAACATCCACTCGAGGATCACAAAAGAGATTCCAAGCCATATGGGCTAGCCATAGGGGAATAGGTGGGGAGGCAGGCCCAGGAAATGCTGTCACCTCCGTATTAAATACGCACAACTAACACCCTAACCCCCTTTGATGTGGATGTGACCCCTGGACAGGGCAATGGGGGCCACAGCAGCTCACAGAGCGCCAGAAAGAATGGCTGAGGGGACGTGCACTTGAGGATAGGTATGGATGACTGACAAGTGTAGGAGGAGGATGAACGGAAGAAAGGAATAAATAACAACAGAGACCATCCAAAGGAAGCGGAGGCCTAGAAATAGGAGGGAGGCTCCTGCATGATCGGGAGGGGTTGGTGCATTCCCGTCCTTGAGCGAGGGGTCCCTTCTTCCTGGGACGTTGGGTCACTCGATTCTGTGTGCCTTTCATCCCCAAAACAAGCCGTCGCCTCATCAGAGCCCAACTTTTGGCCCCACTCTCTACAAATTCATTGTAATGGGCTCGGTCCGAAAACCGTGACCCTACACTATTATTTAAGGAGTTTTCCCTGTTTGAGATCCTCATTTTTTTTGTTCAAAAATGCCTCTATACTCCTGTGTTTAAGTAGAGACAAAATTAAAGGACAATTTGGTAAAAATACAGTTCTAATTCCCACTAAAATATTGCATAAAATATAGGGTCACTCTTCCGTTGATTTTCAAATTGATTTATCCACTTATAAATTAGATTTTCAAAATAAAAATGATATATATAAAATAAAAACACATTTTTTTTTTGGGCTACAAAATAAATGTGTAATATTTGTTCTTTTTTTAAGCTAGCCTCATGACACTCTTGATTGTATTAGTAGTTCTAAATACGTACTATTAATGAGAAAACGTGTAAACCTCAAATTAGAATTAATGAAAAATTATGACACTAAAAAAAAAAAAAAAAGCCTCATTGCACGTGCAAAGAACGTGTGATGAGGCTAGTTGTGAAATAACATTTTAGCAGTAATGAGATAAACCTCTTACATACTTTAAACTAAATCCTTCAAAAGTTTGCTGAACGAGTCAAAGGAAAACACAGAAAAGTGACCAGAAATCACATTGACTGGTAAATACATAGAGCATGTATAGTACAATGAAAAATATCAATACACCCACACAAGAATTCATACCACCAAAAATTTCTTTCATTCTTTCCTCTTGGCTGAGCTGAAATCATAAGAATTACATGTTTTGAGTAACAACCCACTTTCATATTGCCCATTCTAGAAAATTCTACACTAGAAATATTTTTGGAGCTCTGAGACCATAGCATCTTATAGAAGCTTACATTCATTTATCATTTTTTTTTTTTTGGATAAGTATTACATTCATTTATCAATCCATACACTATCAAGTAACAACCCTCTTATAGTGTTTTAGTGGAACCCCAAACTCTGTATGGAGCGTTGGAATTGATGATTAATATTATGTATGTATTTACTGAAAAACATGAATTACGTACCTTTGATAAAATTTAGGACATGATTGACAATTGGATTAAACAGCGGCCCCCATTGGTCCTACTCTGAGTCTCTGACCATTTCAAATGCTTGTTAGAATATGCTTTTGCAGGTAACTGGCATTAGAGTTTACTTTAGTTACTTCTTTAGTTTCAAGTAAAATGGTGTCACTGCTCTGTATTGGCATGCTCTTTTCTTTTGTCTTAGGTAAAAAACATACTCCCAAAAAAGGTGAGCAACCTGTTCGTCAGTTTTGATTGTATCATTGTGTGTTGTGTGGTGCAGAGATGCACATTGTTTCAATATTATAATTAGCAGTTACTTATCAAAAAAATAAATATCATAGTTAGCAGTTAGCACCCCCTCCCATATTATTCCTCACAACTATTGTCATTTAAGATTTATTTAGCTTTGTAAATTAAGATATAGTTCTTTTAAGATATAGTTCTTTTAAGATTAATCTTTTAAGATATTGTCAGTACTTTTAAGATCTTTTAAGATATAGTTCTTTTAAGATTAATCTTTTAAGATATTGTCAGTACTTTGTACAAACTTATTGCGTTAATATCCCGGATCAAGTAGTATATGGTTCTGTTGTAGCTCGTTCTGTTGTAGCTCTCTATCTCACTAATAATACTTTCATTGTATATTCAGGTGATTGAAGATTAGATGAATCTTGCCATGCTCCAAGTTAAGAAGTATATTAAAACATCGAAGGCGTGTTTTTATTGAAATAAAATGTAAATTCATCTGATCTGAATTGGATTCTCAGCCTTCTATTATAACCAATGGCGGAGCCAGAAATTTAGATCAGGAGGGTAAGTTTAAAAGATAAAATTGGAAGTAAAAAATTAATCTTAAAAAAATTAATCAATATTAATAACAAAATAAGTAAACAACAATATGCAGCATCTTTCGTAATGCTATATTCCAACCAACCAGGAAATTCTTTGAACCACATTGGATTAAATCGACGCTTTGTTTTGCCAAATTGACTTTGTGGAAAATCATGGTTAACTGGTTGACAAGCTTTATTTTGTAGATAATGCCTTCTAATTTGATCTCTTTCATTAGGATGATAGTTAGAAATTTTTATTCTTAAACCAGGATCCGTGGAAAGATTTGCAACATTCACTTCGATACGAGTTTATTTAGGATTTGATCCGGACTCATTATTATGATCACGATTCTCAATAATCTCAATTAACTACAAATATATATGTCATATCATTAAAATAAAGAAAAAAATTACAATTTATGATAATAATCAAATTAAGAGATCGTTATAAATACAAATAGTTTAAACATATAATTTAATTCTTTAAAAAATTAAATAAACAAATAAATTAAAGCAAAAGTATTAAGAATATACATACCTATGAATATTTGAATGTGTGACTTAAAAACTCAACTTGAATGCTTTTAAAAACTGTAAAGAAACTCTGAGATCCAAAGAAAGAGACTGGTTTGAAAATAAATTTTTTTGTCTTTGATGGGAGGCTGTGCACTGTTTGCATTATATATATATATATATATATATATATATATTTAGAATTCTATGCTAATTCTAATTCCTATTTCGTTTAGAGGTAGCAAAGTTGTTATTTATTTATTTTTTTTAATCAATACCAAGTGGGACCCACGGCTTTATTGAATAACATGAATTCATTGAATAATCTTCTACAGGCGGCTTGGTATTGGGATCTTTTTTTTTTTTTTTTTTTTTGTCTTTTGTGTAGGGGGGCAAAGATGGTATTTCAGGTCATACTAGTTAAAAAATTTGAAAGTTCAGGGGGGGCAGGTGCCCCCCCTCGCCCCCCCCCCCCCCCCTCCCTCCGCCCCTAATTATAACTCAGGAGCTGGTGTATTCATCTTTCCTTGTGACAATATAACTACGAAATTAAAATGCTTATTTTCGTATTATCAAGTGTCTTATAGCTCAATTGACACTTTTTGATATTTCCAACAGATGCCTATGATTCAAATCCCTCTTCCCCCGTCGTTATATTTTGAACTACCTCCTCACAGTCCTCCCATAACAGCTAAACCTCTTCAAATTTAAATCCTCGCCCTCTCTGCATGTTACTCTTTTTGTATTGGTTTGTTTGAAGAACTATTGCGAGATGATCTGATGCTTTGGGGGGGGGGGGGGGGGGAGTGGTAAGTAAGTTACTGAACTAAGCTGGAATTTGATTTTCCACTCCGTTGTTGCTACTGCTCTGTCTAACTTGAGTTATGCATTCGCTTCACCCGGTTTCTTATTATTCCAGGTAAACGAATAGCTTCTAAATCCCAAATCCTTAAGTTGGCACCCTTCCAAAGCTTCATGGAATGCATTAATATGGTTCAATTAAGGTAGCCGTTTGCTTAGCTTCTCTATAGAGTGAAGAATGACGTTGAAGTCCCCAATAAACATCCAAGGGTCACCCACAAAACATTTGAGGTGATCAAATAACTCCTAAGACTTATTTCTTTGACTCACATCTGGCCAGCCATAGAAACATGTCAACCACCACTCATACCCATCGTCTTCTTTAACTTTTACTAGATTATGGTTAGTTGTAAAATTTATTAACTCTATATGCACTTCATTCTTCCATATCAAAGCCAAGCCACCACCCAAATCAGGCTTCTTTACGATGATCCTATTCGAGAAAGGTAACTCGTCATATAGCTTATCAAACCCTTCTTTATCTAGCCGTGGCTCCATAAGAAAACACATATTGGGAGCTTGTTCCCTCACAATTTTGTGAAGGCTTTGACCTGTCCAAGGGTTCCCAAGCCCTTGGCAGTTCCAGCTTAGAAGCCTCATTGCTCTTGGCAAGGGTGACAATCCTCGTCGATGTATCATTAGAGTTCTGAACCACTTTTTCATGCTTCACTCTCAGAACTTCCTCCTCTTTACACTATATGGAAAGGTTAGTATTATGTGTACTAACTCTATTTCCTAGTAATGGCATGTCCATTGCCTTAATCACATTCCCCAGTCCATAATCCATTCTCACAATTCTAGTCCATGTGGACTTAGGCTTGGAGAATTTTAGTCCACTTGGGTCACCACCTTACATGTCTTTCGAAGTCTTAGTGATTAACTTTAATTTTCCAGCAAACTCCTCCACGATTATAGGGCCTTGCATATCTCTAGGAGTCTCAGAATTTGAAATAAACTTGACTATATCCTCATCCTCGAAATTAAGGCCTTGCATATCCTTAGGAACCTCATAGTTTGAATTTAAATTGTCTATATCCTCATCTACGATAGCCTTTCCTTCCTGAATATTCTCTGCACCATCATTCTCTGACTGGGCCTGCTGGATATCCGAGTTTATCCCCAAATTTTCGCCTTGGAAGACTCGTGGAGTGCCATCCAATCCCTGACTCACGGGCCTCCTCTCAGAATTTGTAGCACTATTTCGTGGTAGTGATCTCTGCTGTTCACTGGAAGCTCTCAGCCAGTCCCCATATTGATAATCAACCTCGTCACCATGTTTCTTTGCAGCAAAATGTCTAGCACAGTGATTTAAATCATGCCCTAGAAGGCCACAGAAGTGGCAGAATATTTTGTACTTAAAATTCACCCATGTTCGTTCCCCATCTAAATCCACAATAAATCCTCCACCCTTCAACAGTTTTGATTTAGGCAGCATTGCAACTCGAACCCTCATGAAGTAAATTGGAACATCCTGTTTTTTGCATCTCTCAACGTCTTTCACAGCTCCCAGTCTACTACCAACCTCAGTTGCTACTTGGGGGACACCATATCAAATGGAGCCCCCCAAATCTGGATCCAAAGAGAAGCACAGTCTAGTTTCACATTACTCGCGGTCATCCCTTTCTGCCACTTTTTAAGCATGAGCAACTGATTATCAAAACTCCAAGGTCCCCCTTTCAACACTCGGTTTAGATCAAAGTCGAACTGAAACTTGAACTGAAAGAAATTCGATCCAACCTCTAAAATCTGCATGCAGTCTGTATCCCCCATGCTGTACGTAGTGTATTCATGGCTGCCCACTTGTTGAAAGCCTTACAAGTCAAAAAGTTACCAATTAAACTCAAATTGCAACTTTCGATTTCAGGAAGTCTACCCTCATCCAATATCATTATAACTTCTTCCTCTTCAGCAGTTTGCTTCATGTTTTGCAAACCATCAATTACATCATCCGCCATAGTGGCTACAATAGTAATAGTAAGAGTGAAAATAAAAGAGACAATTCATACCCTTGGGGTAACCCAAAGGGAGGGAGAGGCTCGTTTAGAGAACGAGAGAGAGAACTCCTACAAGGAGGAGAGTTACATGACTAACTAGTTTAAATGAGACTTATCCAAAACTCTAAAGTAAATGGTGATTGAATGACCTTTAAAATATATAATTATTTCAATTTCTATGTTCTAAATATATTACTCATTTATACACAACTTAAAAAAAAAAAAAAAAAAAAAAACAAAATTGAGAGTAAAAGAAACAAATATATTGAAAAAAAAAAAATTTTCTTACGCAAGTTCATCCAATCTCAAAAAGTGAAGAAAAAGAAGCAAAATTAACGCTACTCAAATAAGATATATGCATGCGCATTGTACGGTTAACAATTAATTTATAAATTAAAAAAAAAAAAAAAATCGTGCGAACAGATCAACAACTAGTGCATTCAAATTTGACAACTTGAAAGATTTAAATGACAGTTGGTGAAAAAGCATATTCCATTGTCCATTTGGCCACTTATGTGTCACTTTCTCAACACTTTAAATACTCATTAATATATATATATATATATATATAGAGAGAGAGAGAGAGAGAGAGAGAGAGAGAGAGAGAGAGAGAGAGAGATGTTTCTTGTCCCAAACCCTTTTCTTTTTAAGAAAAGAAAACATCATTATTTTATTATATTCTCTATCTATCTATCTCTTTGGATTGAATAAGGTTTATAGAAATGGGCTCTTGGGCCAAAATGGGGCAAAATTTGCTGAATGGCATTTTTTTGGAAAAATATTAGTAAAAAAGCATGTGGATGAAACATTTTAATAAGTTAGACTATTTTAAAAAAATAATAATAATAAAAGTGGAACTTGAGTCTATGAAACTCGAGTTTCAAGATTTTTCACAAGGAACTCAAGTTTAGGAAACCCAAGTTCTGTTTAAATGGAACTCGAGTTTCCTAGACTCAAGTTCCACTTTTTTTTTTTTTTTTTTTTGGTCCATGTCAGACTTCACCCAAGAGAATTGAGTTTGAATCAGTTAGAACTCGAGTTCCAAAAACAGTCCAACTTACTAAAATGTTTCTTTCGCATGTTATGTACCAAATTTTTTTCTAAAAAACTACTATTTGGCAAATTTTGCCCTAAAATGACCATATATCATTGTTTGGGAAAATATGTATGAATTTACCACTGTTTGCAAAATATTTAACAATCTACCACCTTTTTGAAACTTGATTTTGTGGAAATCGAGTTTTCCATGGTAACTCGAGTATCATGAAAAACTTGATTTCCATAAAATCGAGTTTCAAAAATGTGGTAGATTTCTAAATATTTCGCAAATAGTGATAAATTGTAAAATGTTTTCAAAAATAGTGCTATTTGGCCATTTTGGCCGAAGTTGCCATGTATAATGATTCTATTTATGGTAATTAATATCAACTTTGTTAAGAAATTTGTCTTTCCCTAGTTGGCGGCCGGATATTCTTAATAAATAAATAAACTAAAATATCAACCAAAACATCCTAGGAAGCCCTAAATATAAAAGACAGTGATTTGCCTCTCTGACCTCCAACTTATTGTTTTATATTTTTTGATAGTCTTAATCTATGACGTCTATTTGGCCACCAATTGTAAACTTATGTTTAAGACAATCTAAAATGGCTTTTTGGTTTGGTTTATTTCTATCCATAGTACTAGTAGCGACATCCCTCCAATACCAACAAGTGCAAGGCTGCGATTACTTTCAAGGGAGATGGGTTTTTGATTATTCGTACCCGATTTATAATGCATCCACTTGTCCCTTCATCGGACAAGGCTTTGATTGCGTGAAGAATGGTAGACCTGATCGTGAATACCTCAAATATAGATGGCAGCCAAATGGTTGTGACCTTCCAAGGTAAATAATTTATCCTTCTCTAAATTATTATATTATTATTTTCGACATTCTACTTAATCAATTTGTTGCTGGACTGTCAGGGAACCTGTAAAATATAAATTTTAAGATGAAGACTCATGGGATTGTTCCAACTAAAAGTTATGTAGCCTGAATAGGATTGAAAATTGAAAATGTTCCTGGATTGTTTTAGGTGTTTAAGCGGTGGGATTGGATTAGAATAAGTTTTCAAAGGTGAAAGCTTTGCCAATCAAATTCTCTACCATACAAGCCCACACATGTGACACTTCCTCAAGCTTATTAATTATTTGGATTTTGAAATCTCACACCTTTCAAAACATAAATTCCATTTTAATACCACATCCCAAAAAACAAATCGACTTGGACCATGATTTAAGAGGAAGAAGGGAAAAAGGGAAAATGATGACCCGGACAAAATTGAAGAAATGGACCTTTTCTTCAAAAAAGTTAAGTCTTATAGTTGGTAATTTATCAAATCTACAAAATATTTATTGGTTATTTTTAACCTGTTATAATTGTGGGCTGTTTACTTAGTCCAAAAGATCGTAGCTCCTTTAGGTCGATCGGTGGAAAAAAATGGGTCATTAAGGTTTTTTTTTTTTTTTTTTTGGATCATAAAGTCCGTATTCTTGATTTTTAAGTTCAAAATAATTGTGGATTGTAAAATCCAATTTGCAAATCATTAAATATGGGTTTGATACTTGGAGGGTTGTCTAACCCATTTAGATTGCAGGTCATCAGCCTAGCTTGATCTACAAATTGTAAGTCCGACTTAGTAAGCATAAAATATTTTCCGAAAAAATTATTGAATTTGGAGCCCAAAAGAAAAGGTGGTGTTTGGGCACAAGACCCAAATTGTGTAAATTGATATTCGGGTCTTTTGGGCTTTAAATATATTCCAGTCTAACTTTTCTTTATTGAGTTGGTACTTGGTGCCCTCCTACCCATTTTTCAATTATCAAAAATAAAAGTTGGTACTTGGTGCTTTGACTATAGTTCTGATCGGATCACATTATTTGTCCGATCCTTTTTATCACAGTTAGATTGATGATGTGATCGGTTTTATCACTTTCACATAGTCTAACCACATTTTTTCTACCATTAATAATCGAATGTTTTATAGTTATCTTAAAAGTTGTGACACAAAAGTGACGTTCCTAAATTTTTTCTTGACAATAGTACACAGCTCAAATTATGAAAAGAATAATACTATTGGCATAGAAAATTTTATGACTTTTTTCACAATCTGTTGAAATGGCCAATTATAATTAATGTTTTCTCTTATTTTTTGTCCATATTTACTAGAATTTCACTTTAAAAAAATGTGATTCTTGGTGCTTTTAGGCCATATCTAAATTTTCAATGAATTACACACACATATAGTGACTTTTGTCACCTTGACCAATCTGTATAGGTTTAACGGTCGGGATTTCTTGGAAAGATACAGAGGCAAAAAGATCATGTTTGTGGGAGACTCCTTAAGTAACAATATGTGGCAGTCTCTAACTTGTATGCTTCACTCAGCGGTCCCCAACTCCAAGTACACCATAAGCCAAACCACATTCTCATTTTCGGTAGGCTTCTTTTCTTTTGTAAGCCAAAATTTCTCAAATGTGCAATTTCATTTCATTCCTACGTAAATCAATATGTTTTGCTTTATAAAGTGGTACAAGCATAGAGGAAAGGTGAAAATTATTATTATTATTATTATTATATACTTGATAGTTGGGGAAGAGAGAATTTTAACTTTGGATGTCTTTTGAAAATACCAAAAAATGTCAAACAATTGAGAGCTACAATGCTCTTAGTGTTGAAAATAATTAATTTCATTGTATTATTCAAAATTGAAGGTAACTTACACTTCTACACATCCTGTTGCTCACAAACGTACATGCAAAATATGCAGGATAATTAATGTAGGTGTCCCCTGTTTCTTTGTTACTTTTTCTTGCCTGGCCGAGTTCTAGACCCCTTTGTATACTTATTTTTACCTTTTAATGAATTTCTATCTTTTATCCCAATATATATATATATAATTCAAATAATTGGGAAATAGGAGATTTAATTAAAGTTTAGATGTTTTTGTGTAACTTAATTGGCACCTTTCACATGTTTGTGTTAATTAAAGTTAACACCTACAAAGCTCTCGAGACTTGTAATTATTAATATGCCTAACATTAATAGTATTGTTTTATATTTGTATGCAACTTTATAATGTGTTTATTCAAATGAATATTTATATTATTATTTGCATTGTGTAGGAATACGGAGTAACAGTTATATTTATGAAAAATGGATTCCTGGTGGATGTGGTTAGAGAAAGGGTTGGTAGAGTTCTAAAGCTCGATACCATCAGCACTGGCAAACTGTGGAAAGGAGTAGACGTGCTGATCTTCAACACCAACCACTGGTGGACACACACTGGGCGCTCTAAAACGTAAGAGCTTCTTTAAAATCCCTTAACATATAATTAATTAATGATTTAGTCTGTCTGAGCTTCTCCTAATGAATTTAATTTTGTATTCAAGATGGGATTATTTTCAAATTGGCAACAAGCTTTTGAAAGAGATGGATCGTATGGAAGCTTATAAGATTGGGTTAACAACTTGGGCTAAATGGATTGACGCCAACATTCATCCTTCACAGACTAAAGTCTTCTTCCAAGGAGTTTCTCCCAATCATGCAAAGTAAGATCTTAATTTTCATATTATATATATATATATATATATTACACCACCTAATAACTTGTTATAGAATTCATTTTTTGAAAATCTCACCATTGAATTACATATTCTATATGTTCTTAACAATCATGCCAATTTTCATGTTATATACTATTTAATCCATAAACTCATCTTATATGTATTATTTTAAACTACAAAAGCTTGAATTTAAAAAGTTGATTAATGACATGGCTATTAATTTTTGATCATCTTGAAATTTTGCAAGTATGGAGAATATACAAATATAATGTAATCTAACGGTAAATTTGTCAAAATTTGCATCCAATTAAAAAATATTAAGTAGTGTAATATTGTTTAGAATTACACCAGGTGTAACTTGAACCCAACCCATATATATATATATATATATAGAGAGAGAGAGAGAGAGAGAGAGAGAGAGAGAGAGAGAGAGAGAGAGAGAGAGAGAGAGAGATTGCTCAACTAATTATATGCTTACTTTTTAATGTTACTTATTTTATTGTGATACAATGAATTTTGTTAATGCTTATTATATATTCCGAATAAGTTATGAAAATTCATTCATTGTGAAAATCTTTTGAAAAGGCAAAACCAGTTTTCTAAAGTATAATAAAATTTTCATTGAAATTTATATTTGACTTAGGCTGCGTTTGGTTCAATGGAAATGCTTTTCTGGGGTAAAATCATTTCAGGGGAAATTGTTTTCCCGTAAAGGAAAATGTACTTAAGCTGTTTGGCTGTCTCGGAAATCGTTTTACGAAAAATCAATTCCCATGTTTGGTTTGTAGATCATTTTACGGAAAATACAAGATGCCTTACAAATTCAGAACCTGCATTGCCTAGACAAACCTGTAATAGTACAAAAATAATCATCCACTTCAACATAAAAAATAATCATCCGAATATACCCATAATATTTATATCAAAACAACCACATCAATCTTTCACCATTGGCATTACACCTCCATGGTGTACAAAAATGATACCTACACGTGGTATCTGAACAGTACAAATACATAATTTGGGCAATTGTATCGTCCCAATGATATAAAAAGACTACATATATAATATAATGGTAGGTGAATACTAGTACTACAACAAAAGTTAATCCCTAAAGCTACCATCACAGTCAATATGAAACAGAAAAGTCAGAGGTGTGTAAACAAAAAACTATCCATCCACAGCTTTCTCAGCTTAGCATTCTTGGCTAAAAATCCCCGTGCTGCCTTCTTATTTTCACAGAGATGGTCAAAGGCAGTTGCGAGCATGTTTTTGCTATACCCATCTGCCAACATAGCCATGACCTCAGAGTAAAGAGCTATGTAATAAACAAGCCCCCGGTTGATTTCTTTCAAAGCCACAACAATTTCCTTCAGCTGATCAGACAGATTAGTCAGCACACTATCATCAGAGGGAGGTGCACGCCCTCTTTTGCGGGACTTGGAAATTCCTGACCCAGTGGTGGATGACTCTACCGCATTCTTCCCTTTGTCCACCACAACTTCCTCCCCATTGTTTGCCACAAACTCAATACTGTCCCCATTGTCTGGCTTATTCTCAATATCCACATACAACTTAGAAAAGCTACCCGTGGCTGTATCCTTCCCCACTACAATAGCCAATTCATCATACATCTCAATCTTTTTATTCAGAAACTCCGCATGCTTACGATGCGCCTGTAAGGGAGAAAAGAACGTCTAATAACAATGCAATAATCACTTTACTCATAAATTCAATATTCAATTCAATATAGATGCCATTAGATGATTTAAGTCAATGACAAACAAAAAAATCTGTTAGGGAACAAGAGACATAACCCATGATTTTGAAGATAAGTACAACAGAAAATGCAAATCCCATAATATTTAAGACCAGATTTTACAATAGATCCACACATGAAAGTTATGTTTGAAAATTTGTAAAAACAATGGAATCCTAAAAAGAATGACACTATAAATTTCATATAAATAGGGTACTTAAGCATCCTTGTCTTGTTCTCAATTCATAGATTATAAAAGCCAAAAACATATATTATCATTTATATTAAGAAAATATAGTTGGAAGCCATACCATGACTTCTTGATATGTCTTGGCATCGCATATTATCATTTTTAGGTTATCGTCCCAACCGAAACCACTCTTCTTCCTAATAGTTTGAATAGTGGTCCACATGGTCCTTAAAGTTCGCAACCGATTCTCTACATAAGAGGGGTAGCACTCGACCCCAAATTGCGCAAATATTTCCTTCGCTACAAAAGCAAAGGAGCTAGCCTTGAAGGTGCTAGAAGGCTTGTTGCCCTTCGCAGCCTCCTCAACAAGTAGCCTAAGCAGAGTCGTGTGCATGGGGGGCAACCACCTGAACTGCTTAGTGCCGCCCACTTTCTCTTTTCCCTTTGACATTACTACATATGAAAATTGTGTAATGAGAGTAGCATTTAGTAATTATGCTCGGAATATGAACAACAAATCAAACACACATACAACCATGCTTATAGATGTGCACAACAGAACGAAACATGCTAACATTGGAAATAACAATGTAATGTTGGAAATAACAATGTAATACTGAAAATACTTTTTCCTTACACCACCAGAAGTCTATAGTAAATACAATGTCCTTACAGGAAAAAAAAATGCAGCACATATTACAATCATAGAAATCTAAATAAAGTACTATTCTCCACTCCTGGTATAATTAGACCACATAACTTGGCATATTTGATCTCTCTTAGCATTCCACACTCTATTGTCTTCAATGGAGTCCCGACGTGACTGTGTTTCTTGGTGGGGGCCACTAGACTATACTTGGTTCAACCCCTATAATGTGATTATGAATCACACAACATGCTAACACTACTTTCACTTGGGTTTCAAAAGACCAAAATGGTTCTGCATCCAACACTCGAAAAAGTTTCTTTAACACTCCAAACCCTTACTCAATGGTAGTTCTCAATGAAGAGTGTCAGAGGTTGAACAATTCTTGCTCATTCTCAGGAGGACAATCACTAAACTCTTTCAAGTGATATCGCACACTTCGATAAGGTGACAAAATTCCATTTTTATTACCATACCCAACATCACCAAGATAATATTTACCTACATATATTCAAAAATAAAACCAAATCACTACTATGCTTAGGCGAACGCTCAATATTTATTAAACTAATAAATCAAAAAGGTGAAGTAATCCTATAATACCTTCGGGAATTGAAAATCCCCCTAGCCTAGCAAATGCATCATTTAACACATGTGAATCATGTGCACTGCCTTCCCATTTAGCCAATACATAAGTGAATTTTAAGTCAAAACTAATGGCAGCTAACACATTTTGCGTGGTTCCATCTTTATGACCACGGAACATTCCTTGTATTTCAGGTAGCATAGATGCACGAACATGTGTACCATCGATTGCTCCAACACAATCCTAATTTTTGACAGACATAATGGTTTAAAATTACACAAATCTTCACAAATTACAAAAATACACAAGTCGCAATATTTACCTTAAAATATGGGTAGAACCTTCTGCTATTCCTTATCTCTGGAGGTGTATCTTCGCTAGGCAATCTTATTAGAGCTCTATATAATTTTAGGACCCCCTTAAGGACGACCTTGAAGTATCTATGAACAATCTCAGTCGATTTATGGAATCGACTACCAATTACACGGAACCTCACATTATGACCAATAATGTGACAGAACATTAGCACTTGCTTTGTAACAGACATGTGAATAGTCGGGCGTACATGCTCCCCCTTAGCGAGGATGTGACATAAGTGGTGGAAAGCTATAGGCTTCATCCTAATTTGATTCACACAATGACTCTCACCTCCATGCAAAATACTATTTATGTAACGCTCTCTCTTGGTTGCATGATTAACATAAGGCGCCCTAGGCAGTCGTCTACGCCACAATTTCCTTAACAATGCAACCCCCACAAGGAGGACAGATGCAACTGAGGCAAGAATTGCGGCTTTAGTTTTTTTCTTCATCTAAAAAATCACAAACACCGTGGTTTAAGATGTATGTAAACAAGCATGCTATTGATTACACAGTATATAAAAATAGCCACGAACAGAAAACATCCAAACCACATTGATACCAAGTACCAAAATATTTATGCACATATATTTCTGTATAATTGTAACATCAACAACGTACACAACAGCCATACCATCACAATCAATATTTACACCAACAAATCACATTGCTTATTTCTGTATAACTGTAACATCAACAACGTACACAACATAATACCATCGCAATCAATATTTACATCAACAAATCACATTACATTCTATTTCTGTGTAATTGTAACACCAACAAAATTTAAATTCTTAAATCAATAAGGTTTTTTCTTCTATGGAAGCTACGATCAAGATAAACTTTTTCCCCACAAAATTTGGCATCTTTTAACACAATGACTCCAGTGATTGTAAAAAAGCAAGCTTTAGAAACTCTGTCCTTCATAGAGCCCTATGTTGTTCACCAATTCAGTATATGCTCAATACAGAATCTATGAAGAATTCATGAATAATACACAGTTTAAATAAAAAATGGATAATTAAAAAAAGTAAATAAATAAATAAATATATATTTATTTATTTATAGATCGGATCCGAGAGGTGGGTCAGAGGATGGGTTGTTTATGGGTTTGAGGGTGGATTTTGGCATATCTGAGTTTGAGGGGATGTGGATCGGAGGTGTGTGGATTGGAGGTGTGTGGATCGGAGGTGAGGTGAGGTGAGGTCGGAGGTGTGTAGATCGGAGGCGAGGTGAGGTGAGGTGAGGTGAGGTTGGAGGTGTGTGGATCAGAGGTGAGGTGAGGTGAAGTGTGTGGATCGGAGGTGTAAAACCGTCAAACCCATAAACAAACGCTGTCGGACTAAGGAATAAATCAACTGGAGACAAAAAAATCACTGTGGGTCTGCGTTTGGCACTCAATGAAGAGTGGGTGGAGCTCGGTGATTAGACTACCGTGAGGGAAAGGATCGAGTGGCTGAGCTCAGCGTGAGTGAGTGAGCTCGGTGATCGGACTACCATGAGGGAGAGGATCGGTGTGAGTGAGTGAGTGAGGTGATCTCTTCTTTCTTCTCTTTATCTCTATTTTTGCGCATTTGAGACCCGGAAATGGTTTGTAGTGAAAATAGAAATGTAAACCAATTTTCGGGTCAAAGCTATATTTTACATGGTCAACTAAAATGTTTTTCCGAAAATTTTATTTTCCATGTGCAACCAAACACGCAATGAGGTGTAAAATCATTTCCTGAAATGGTTTTACACCAAAACAAACGAAACCTTAATGATAAGTTTTGGTAAAAGAATTTTGATTATCTTTAAATGAGTTGGAAGTAGTTTAAATGGACTTAGAATGAGTTTTAGATGGCCTACAAATAGTTTTAAATTTATGGGAAACTGCACACAACAATTTCAGCCACATGCAATATGTTTTTTACGTTTCTGTGGAACTTACATTATGTTTGTGTCACGACTAGAGGAAGCTGATTTGATGACCATATAGATCTTGTGTAGAAGAAGTGTTTTAGATATTGCAATAAACAAGATAAAAACAAGGAAAAAATAATAGATTTCAAGTTGGAAAAATTAAATATCAAATTTTAGGCATAAAGAGTTTAATAAATATTCAAACTTGAAATTTCATACAGTATTTAAGAATGATAGGCCGAGAATGTATTGACCATTTATGATGAATTAACCAATTAATTAGCAAAGTTAATTAATTAATCCGATTAACATGCAATACGCATGGTAGCACAAACAAATCACTAACTAGGTTAATATGCAGCAGAAAATAAAGTTGACATGGTGATTTGTTTATGAATGGGAAAAACCTCCAAGGAAAAAACCCCATTTGGTGATTTTAAGATCACCACTTCCGAGAATCCATTATTATCACAACAAGCGATTACAAGTAAAGGAATATCAATATCTTATACCAACCTACAGTTGAATCCTTACCCCAGTGCACAATTGGACTTATTCTGTAGTGACAATCTCTCCTTTCAATGCATGGCTCCCAGTACGTGACTAACCAATCGATGCACGGATCCAAGTATGTGACTAACCACCAATTTGAGAAGGATGTTGGCTGCAAAGTTCTTTAGTTCATCAACATGATGAAGATCATGAAACTCTTTGGTTACAAAACCTTACGGAGTACAAATGCAGCAGCTTCTTCAAGAAAAAGATGAAATAGGGCATATGTTTCCGGTCACAATATGCTTATGAAAAATTTTTGCATTAAGTTGCATCCACTTGCATCAGCTGTGATAGCCCTTAAAATAATATTTATATATGTTTAGGGTTGTGAGAAAAGAAAATTTAAACATGTATACACGGATATGTGTGAAATCAGATCTAGAAAATTGATTTTCGTAAATCTTGATAGATAGGATATCTATCAAGCAGCTGTCGAGAATCAGGCTGAAGATCTCTTTTAAACCTCAATAGATGCTATTTGTCGAGCTAGCTGTCGAGTTTTAAAATCCAACACTTCTTCACTTGTTTCTTGGACAAATTTGCATGGTTTTAACACTTGGACTTGAACTCTTATTTCTTGAAGTATTAAACACATCATAGATCTACTCAATTACAAGTAAAATGCATTTTGTCAAAGGATTAGCGAATTCTAAATGACATATGTTCTCAACATGATGCACATATGTCCTAGCAAAGAAAAAATTTCCCTTCAATGAGAGAGAGAGAGAGAAGTATAATATTCTACCTTTTACCTCAAAAAAGAAAAAAAGAAAAAAAAAAAAGAAAGAAAAAGTATAATGAATTCTTTTTTGTATACATAATTTAATGGTTGGGGTCTTGGGGCAAAGGATTTAAACCGTAGATATTCTTGTTAAAATTACCCGAATGTGCTAGTTGAACTACAAGGTTATTGCACAAATATTTATAAAAAAAATTATAGTTGAGTTCTTTTATATTTTCCAAGTTTAAATACTTGGCACAAAATTAAAGTGCAATTGGAAGAACACTTGACACAAAATTAGGGTATATTTAAAATCTATGAGAATTGGAATGAAATTAGAAAAAAAAAAAAAAAACTTGATAAAAAAATCTTAATACAATTATAATCTAATTTGAATTATTGATTTAGTCTCTACTTTAACATACTGCATAGGTAGATGACTTGAATAAAGTCTAAAAACTCAAAATTTTCTTTAAATAATTAGATATAAAATTCTATATCTAATTTCTAATACAAATGCTTTTATGGGAGCAAAATTCTTGAAACTTAATATCCATTGTGTTGTTAAAATTCTTATATTAGTAATTTATATAACCAAATGTTCCCTTTTTATTTAATTCTCGAATCCAATAGCAATAGTATTTCCAAAAATCAACATTCTATAGTGCATAATGGATTCATTCACCCTTTCTCCCTCCATGTTTCCCTTAATGTACCATTCATCAAATTTCTTAGTCATTTCTTTTGTATCTTCATTTGTCAGTGGGTCAGAATGGAATCCAAAGGCGAGGAATTGTCGAGCAGAAACAAAACCTGTGAAGGGATCGAAGTATCCAGGCCCCAAGAATCCTGGAGAAGATGTCGTAAAGAGTGTGTTGAGTAAAATGGCTAAGCCAGTTTACTTGCTTGACATCACATTGCTGACACAGCTGAGAAAAGATGGCCATCCTTCTACTTACACAGGCAGAGGCATTAAGTTTGTGGACTGCAGCCATTGGTGTCTTGCTGGTGTCCCAGATACTTGGAATGAAATCCTTCATGCAGCTTTGCTCAATGAGTAATTTTCATGTTTGAGTTTTCGCAATATCGTGAAATAACCCATGATACTATATTAAGGGGATAATGAAACAAAAGGAGCAAAACACTTAGCACTAAGACTTTATCAGGGGCTTTTATAGTTATAAATCTATTTACTCTCTTCGAAGTTGAACAATAAAACTTATTAACTCCTACAACCATATAAGCATTAAACAAAATAGGAGTTAGTTCAGCCCTGATTCGTCATCAAGGCTCACTGTAAGACTAGCCAAAACGGTATAATTGTTCAAAACTTGCCAGCGGTTAGGCGCTCGAAAAGCCTTGGTTTGTCACCTCAGGAATGGAGCCACTAAGAAGGAAGTAACGATCGTTTTGAAATCCTCCCTATTTTATAAATTATTTTGAAGAGACTCGCATTTCCTTAATGAAGGCCATCATAATATATAGAGCCTTATTTGTTACAGAATCGAACAACGGATCTAGACTCTAGAGTCTAGAGCCATCAAGCAACTACTAGTGTCCAGCATAACCTATTAAACAACGCCATTAATTGAACCCAACTGTGGAATCTGTCTAGCAGACTTTTGATAAGTCCATTGCCAAGGACACCCCCAAGTGGTATCCGATGTAATGGGGGCAGAATTAGTTCCACTTTTAAACGAGCATGGAATGACCTTAGAGTCCCCCCTTCTTGCATGATCTAAGATCAATAGACCCTGGCATAGATGTGCATGCTAGCCTAACCATGGATGGAGGTTAGGATACCCACATCTCATGATGTACATGCTAGCCTAATCATAGCCATAAATCCCTCTTTTCCGGTCTTCTTATTCTTCATGTGGTGTAAAGTCTCAAAAGCTACCAAGATGTTATCTGAAGTTACTTTATCAGATTGAAAAGCACTTTGATATTATGAGATTACAATAGGTAGGAGGCTTTTGAGCTGATTAGCTAGCACTTTTGAAATCAATTTATACCAGATATTACTTAGAGCAATAGGCCAAAATTTAGTTACTCTTTCAGGACATTTAACTTTAGGAATAAGAGTAACACATGTATGATTAATGCTAGCTGGAATTTTACCTGCATTCAAGCAAGACAGCACTGAAAAAGAGACATTAGCCCCAATGCTACCCCAGTAATGCTGATGGAATACAGGAGGCATGCGATCAGGGCCTAGAGCCTTTAAGGAAGACATTGGTTCGAGGGAAAGATCAACTTCATGTCTGGTAAACTCTCCCAATAATTTCTCATTGTCACTACTTGAGGAGTTGCTTCCAGCACATTATCTACATGAACTGGGTTTGAGGATGAAAATAACTTTTTATGGTAATCAACAAATAAACCTGCCACATGATCTTCACCTTCACACCACTCACCATCTAAATTACGTAGGCCTTTCACTAAGTTACGCCTAAACCTCTATGAAGCTCTGCTATGAAGATAACTGGTATTTTGATCTCCATCTTTCAGCCAATGAAGTTTTGAATGCTACCACCATAGTTGTTTTCCAATGGTTAAGAGCTCCCTCAATTCAGCTTTTAGGAGATGAACCCGATCCACACAACCCCCTCAGACAGCTTCCTCCTTGGCTTCCCTCAATTGCTTTCTTTTATCAACTAAGTCTCAGGTAATATTTCCAAAAGAGGCTTTACTCCATAACCGAAACTTTGTTTGACAATTTTTCAAATTGTTCTTCACCACTGACGTAGGTGAGGAAGAAAGGAAAGAATTTTTCCATGCATTCTCAACTATTGTCTGACACCCATCCTCCTTCAACCACACTTGTTCAAATCACCACGGCTTCTGTCAACGAATTGGAATACCTATAGGGTGAATAATAATCAGTTTGTAATCAGAGGTACTACACTCCAAATAGATGACTTTTGTTGCAGGGAAGAGGGAACTCCACTCATTGTTTATCATCGCTCTGTCCAGTCTCTCCCATACAGTATTACCCCCCCCCCCCCCCCCCCCCCCCCAATTAGTCGCTTACACCATATGAACTTATTTCCCACGAAACCTAGGCTAGCAAAACCACAAGCATCCAAAGTTTCTCTAAAATCCCTAGTGCATAACCAAGGCAAAGAGACCCTATGGTTTAGATTTTTTAGTAAGCTCCAAGACTCATGGTGTAAATCTCCAAGAATTATCCTTAGCCTCATTTATGACAACATCAATGTGATTAATAGAGGAAGTATCCACGGAAATATCAAAATCATTTTTTTAGAATAGAGCCAAACCACCACCCTGAGTGATTTTAGATACAATATGTTTCTGTCCAAAGTTGAGATTCTTCAAAAGTAACTTTAGTCTTGCTTCATCAAGCCATGTTTCGGCTATAAACACGACCATAAGATCTTGTGCCCGTATCAAATCACTGACCTCCCGAATTGTTTGTGGGTTCCCAAGCTCACAACACTTCCAAACTAAGAGACTCATTGCTTCTAGCAGGGCTGATGTACAACCACTACCAATGATATGTTGTTTTCCTTATTAGAATGAGAATCTAGACCACGTTTGCTAGGTAACTCAGACGAATCATCTAGAATAGTAATGAGGCATTTTGAGAGCTAACTTTTCTTTATGCTTGAGTCTGATTTTTGTCCAGATCGAGCTAGACGTTTCCACTTGACATTCTAAGAGGGTGGCCCACATGCGTGAATAGAATTTGATATATCTCCCATAATAAAAGTGGGAGTCAAAACTGGAGGGGAGAGATGGTCAAAGGTGAGTTTGGGGTGGCTAAATTTAGGTGATCATCCATTAGTAGAGCTTGTTCAGGTGTAGATGCATCAACTAATTTATTTGAGATATGCTTTCCCCCAATCTCGAGCTTAGATGAATCAAATTTGCAGATAGTGATGATGTACAAAATCGTCAGTGAGTCAATCGCCTAGATATGCAGTTACAGGGTTACCTGAAGAATGAAAGGTGAAGAACCTATAGAAAGCACCGGTGGGGTTTTGGCCAAAGACCATGCGAAGGTTAAGTCAGTGATTGAATGATCTCCAATAACTCAAAGTATGAGAGCTAGGAAATTTCACGTTCCTTGGAGAAAAGGGGGCTTGGTGCTTTATATAGTGATGTAAAGCAGATCAAGATCCCGTGGGTTTAGGCTCTTTCCTTATAGGAGAGGTATGGAGTTAATGGTCTGATATATTCAGACTTAACTTCTCATGTTTGGAGGACACAACTATGTAGAAGGATCTTTGGGCGTGGTGTGCAAGTTCTTTTCATATGGAGATACTTGAGTGGAGAATACGCAAGTTGGTCTCTAAGGCCAAGTACAATCCATCTTCAGTCACAAGGTACTTGCCCGTCACCCTGGGGCATATGAAGATGTTAGGATTAGTGTCCTTAAATCCTATTGTATGATGCTATGTATGTTATTATGTATGAAATTATGTATGACTTAATGTTGTGATTAATAAATTTGTTTTATTATTATCTAACATAATGGTAACATGAATATTCGGACATTATCATATAGTTCATAAGATGCATAGTATGTGATTTATGTGAAAAGTCACAGAAGATATAAATCACGAGTTCTTTGTAAACTCAAAATATTAATTCATAGTCGGTGATGAATTTGGGCATTTTATCTGCGAAGACTGTAACATATCAACTAAGATGATTTGTCTTGATCATGGAAGTGAAAACTTCTAGTTGATATGTTTTAAGAGTTAAGACATATTGAACTGGACCACTGTGAGATTTATTATTCTCCTAACGACTGTCAAATGAATAATAAATCTTACGACTTTTATTTACATAAACTCTTAATCCTGAGAGAATAATGGATCTGATAATGAAATGTAGATTGCTTTGGTATATCAGGAGTGAGATCTAAAGTGACGGTCAAAATCTCAGTATGTTGGACAACCACATTTAGTGTTGATGGAACGTATATTCTCAAGATGGAATTCATAATTTCTTAACGGAGATATAAAATATTCCCTTGAGATAAGTTTAATGGGTTCAGTTATTCAGAAAGTTAGGCCTAACCACTTTGGTAAGAAATTACTAAAGTATATATTTATGAAATTGGATTTCATAAATATATGATGAATAACTTAAAATGATTAAATCGGGTACTTAAGGATTAAGATGTAGTGATCTACAAAGTGGCAGTCTTTATTCATGATTTTGTATTACTATGAATATTTTATGAAGGGATTGCATCTATAATAAAGTCTTGGGATATAATCTATTAATAAGACCAAGAGTGCAATCATATTTATATAGTGGTATTAAATATAATTAATGATAACTTTGAACTTGTCAAGAGTTGACAGAAAAGCAGCCCAAGGCCCATTGGAGTTAGTGTCTTATTTGTTCTCTTTTGGTCCCACTCCAAGCCACATACTAAATCCCAATTTGAAAGGCCCAAAAGGCTAGTTCAATTAGATAATCAATTATTATGAGAGAAACATACAAAATTTTGGTACTGCAACAAGTCACATGAAATGGCATGTTCATTAGTGTTGGACACTCTTTCATTCTCTCTAGAACATACACATATAACTAATTGAGAGACCACACTTCTTAGCCATCAAGTGGAAGTGGAGTGAAGATTAAAAGTGTTCCCAAGTGCTTCTAATCTTTGGTTTTGAATTTCACTGCATTAAGGTACATTCTCTTGTTCTTTTATTCTGAAACTTACATAGCACATGTTATCAATTACGAATGAAGTAGATCCGTTAATTTTTTCGCTGCGTACATTCATATATCCAACAATTGGTATCAGAGCAGTCTTCAATTTCCAATCTGTATAACATGCTTTGTGAGTTTTGGAATTAGAGATAATTGTTTCATGATGTTAGAAGATTATAGGTATTTAATTTTCCACATGGTTATTGAAACTATGGTTTATTGAAAACTGATATTGATGTTATGATGTTGTTTAAATTTGAATGTAAATATGTTAAAGTGAACTTTAAGGATATAGCATCAATGGAATTCAGTTTTGATATCAAATTCTATCTATCATGTTCATATGGTGGTTGTTTATTCATGAAAACCGTTGAAAATTGTTCAGATCTTCCCTTTAAAAACTGAAAACACAGGTTTTTCATGAGTTAGCTTCTCTCAAAGTTACATGTGAAAAATGCCTTTAAAGCACAAAACTTTTCGCGGGTAAACTTTACTAGCGAAACAGTCACGAAAGTTTCTATCTGAATTTTGTGTTTTCACAAAACTTTTCGCGGGTAAGCTTTACTGGCGAAATGGTCATGAGACAGTCGGGAAAGTTTTTGTGTGAATTTTGTGTTTTCATTATTTTGCCTTAACTCAATTTTGCGGGAAAAGCTTAGTCGCGAGATTCTCGCAAAAATGCCACTGAAGGGAATTTTGAATTTTTTCTAAGTGTTTTCAAATGTATAAAGTGCAAGGCTGTGTGTGATTATTTTACACATGTTTACAAAATAAAAACCTTTAATTTAAAAACATCTAGTGGGAGAGAGAAACAAGAGTTGGATCTCACGACCTCCATTGTCGGTTTATAGTAGTATAATTAAGCACCTCACCTTGGCGTATATGCCTTGCTCCCTTCAGAGGGTGTTTAATTCATGGAACTACAGATTAAACTTCTTAATGATGGATGATATGTGTTTTTACATTAAGAACGACCATGCTACTGTGGAGTTACTTAATGACTCACATAGAATTTAGTCAATGGTGTACACTAGACTAAGTTTAATGTTAACCTCCCTTCGGAGCTATGTCATTATTACTTAGAGGCTAAAGGAAATATGGCATGTTATTAGTGTTTGATAAGAGTTATCATGATAGCACTAATAATGAGAAAAGTTCCCAATTAATCATAGTGTTTATAATTTACTTGCTTCCAAGGAATTTTAAACATGGGATTGGGTTGTCGTTGCATATATTATATTATGGTTTTATTAAGGTTCCATGATATATGTTTATATGCTAAATTGATAATGTCTAGTTTACTTATTATATTCATGTTTATTATTTTCAGATTTGAACATGGCATCATTTAGCCCACTTGTTACTATTCTCAATCAAAACAAACTGAATGGATTCAATTATGTTGACTGGAAAAAGAATTTGGACATTGTTCTTACAGTTGAAGAGCACAAATATGTGCTTACTCAACCATGTCCTAGCTTTCCTTCATTAGATGCTCCTCCTGAGGAAAAGAAACAATATTATCATTGGCAGAAATCTAATAAAATGGCCAAGTACTACATCCTAGCATCTATCTCAAATGTTCTATAGCATCAAATGCATGATGTAGAACTAGCTTCGGACATTATGCTAAGTCTGAAGGAAATGTTTGGTGAGCAAGGCCGTTTTGCAAGGCAAGAAACTATGAGGCAAATTTATAATACCAAAATGGCTGAAGGCAATTCAGTTATGGAGCATTGTCTTACAATGATCTCTAACCTGAATACACTGAAAGTTTTAGGTGCTGATATTGATGGAGAATCCCAAGTGGATATGATACTTTAGTCACTACTGGAATCATTCATGAAATCCAGAATCAATTATAATATGAACAAAAAGATTTATTCATTGTCTGAATTAATGAATGAGTTGGTAGTGGTGGAAGGCATTCTTGGTACTTCTAGTGTTGATGCCAATATGGCTGAAGTTTCTACTTCTCAACCTAAGTCAAAAGGCAAGGGTAAGAAGAAGAAGAAGGACTTCACCAAGAAAGATGGTAAACAAATTGCCTTAGGGGTTGCTGACAAAGGAAAGAAGATCAAAGGAATGAATTTCCATTGTGGTGAGAAAGGACATTGGAAAAGGAATTGTCCAATATTTAAGACTGCCAAGAATAAAGGTGTGAAAAGTTCATTCCTCCTTGAAATATGTTTAGTACAGAATCTTACAGATTCCTGGTGTGTGGATTCAAGTTGTACTAATCATATTTGCAATTCTATGCAGGGGTTCTAGGAGACCAGAAAGCTTAATGAAGGGGAATTGTTTCTTACTTTGACTGATGGGAGTAGGATTCCGGTTGTAGCTGTTGGAGTGTTTAATTTATGCTTTAAGCCTAGGGTTTTAATATTGGAAGACTGTCTATATGTACCTAATGTTCGTAGGAATTTAATTTCTGCAACTTATTTAGGTAAACATGGATATTGTGTTATCTTTAAAGACAATGTTGTAAAAAAGAAGGGTAAAGTGTTTATCTGGTCTGGCAATATTATGGATGGTCTTTATATTTTAACTCCTGATAAGCATGAATTATATAATTCTGAATTAGATCATGACTCTCATGTAAAATCATTAAAGAGAAAGTTTCTGTCTACTAATGAAGCATATCTTTGGCACTTGCATTTGGGTCATATTAATCTAAACAAAATTCAAAGACTGATCAAAGATGGACTCTTAGAGCCATTGGAATTTGATGAATTTCCAGTTTGTGAATCTTGTTTGGAAGGCAAAATGACCAAACGACCTTTTAATGCAAAAGGTAGAAGAGCCCAAGAGTTGCTTGAATTAGTTCATACAGATGTGTGTGGTCCTATGTTAACCTAAGCAAAAGGAGGTTATGAGTACTTCATCACTTTTACCAATGATTACTCAAGATATGGTTATGTGTACCTAATGAGACGGAAGTCTGAAGCTTTTGAAAAGTTCAAAGAGTTTAGGGCTGAAGTTGAGAATCAATTGGGTAAACACATAAAGGCCATTCGATCTGATCGTGGTGGCGAATACCTTCTTGGAGATTTCAAGGATTACTTAACTCAAAATTGGATTGTATCCCAATTGACTGCACCTAGTACTCCCCAATAGAATGGTGTAGCAGAAAGAAGGAATAGGACTCTTTTAGAAATGGTTAGATCCATGATGAGTTACTCAACTTTACCGATTTCTTTTTAGGGTAATGCCTTAAATACAGCAATACATCTTTTGAATTTAGTTCCATCAAAATATGTTCCCAAAACACCTATGGAATTGTGGAGTGGGCGTAAGCCTAGTATGAAATATCTCCACATTTGGGGTTGTTCAGCACATATGTTAAAAGGGAAGCCTGATAAGTTGGAACCAAAATCAAAAGTGTGCTTACTTGTGGGTTATCCAAAAGAAACTAGGGGTTATTTATTCTATAGTCGTAAAGATAACAAATCTTTTGTTAGTACAAATGCTAAATTCTTAGAAAATGACTATATGAATAATTTTACTCCTAGAAGTAGAGTTTTTCCTTAAATTTTTTCGCTAAATACAAAACTGAACTGTATTTTCCTTAAATACAGATCTTTTTTTTTTTTCTAGTCTCAAAACTGATCTATATTTTCATTAAATGTAGATCTGATTTTTTTGAAAAAAAAAGTTTTCTTTGTCATAAAATTGCAGATTTTGAAATTCAAAAGAAGTGATTGAAAGTTAGGTTAAAGTTTTTTGTGTGAACGCATAATAAATTTGTCTCATGGATGTGAATCTTCCTTTCAAAGTCCTTTTTTTTTTCTAACAACAAATCTAGTTTTTCATAAACCTAAAAGTCATTTTTACTAACCTGATTCTTTTCAAAATATCTCTCTCTTTTTTTTTTTTTTTTACAAGGATCAAATTTGATTTTTCTTGATAAAATCATTTTTTTAACCTCTTAAAACAGATCTAATTTTTTTTACAAACCAAATATTTTTAACCCTTCATAAAAACATATATGATTTTTTTACAAACCAAATCTTTCTTTTAACCCTTCATAAAAACAGATCTGATTTCTTTCCAATCCAAGTCTTATTTTTTAATTTTCAAAACAAATCTGAATTTTCTTTAAAAGAGAACACCATTCATAAGGCAAATTTATTTAAATCATTTTCTGTCAAGTATCTGTTATGTGTGTTCAACATATCATTCAACATCATGCAAAAAAGGGTATATTGGTCATTAGAGTCTAGAAGACTAGACTCTGTCTGGGCGGAATGGGTGTTTAACACCTTCGCATTCTGTAACCTAGCCTTCGAACTTAGGATTTTTAGATAGGCAGATTTGTGTTTTTTCTTTTAATTTTGGTAGATTGTAACTAAGACCCAAAGCCTTGTAAGGTTAATTTACCAAAGTTGTACTTTTCTTTATTCAATTAATGACATTCGAAATATTTTGATCATGTAATTTGTATTTATTTTTTCTTATTTTTTCGTATAAAAAATAAGTGTTGAAGCACCCGAATCTCTTTTTTGAGATCGCTCTATTTTTTGTGGTCTCTCACAGTGGTGACTCTACTGGGGATGTCGAGGGCCAAGATTCATGTTAAACTTAAGTAACCAACAATATAACCTTCTCTTTTGCATGCTTTTGCATGGTATGGTTGTTTGTTTGTTTATTTATGTCTTGAGATGTTTGTATGATATTTTTGTTTGTGTTGCCATGTTTGTTTGTTAAGAGCTTTCCCTAACTGTTATAGTGTGTGTCATCAAAACAACAAAAATATATGCACCCCTTTCAACGATATGGTGGTAGTAACCATGGATCATCGGTCTTCATTAGATTTAGGTACCCAGTGGTGAACTCACCAACTCATAACCTAAAGTCACTATATCATTTCTTATTGACTGTAAAGGACAAAACCATGCTGTTCAGACCAACACAATGTTCATTACATTACAAGTTGAGAGGTGTAACATCCTAGCTATGGGAAAAAATAAAACAACAAACCCACCCTACAATGTAATGACTTAGAACCTACCCCTAGGCTAGTCCATGATTAAATTGCATTGCATGCTGTGTATGTTTGTTTGGTTGGTTGATTGATGTAGATAGGGACCTAGCTTTGATTAACCCAACCAAGCCTGTTCTTAGGGAAGAATTTGGTCAAGATCCAAAGGAAGGCTGAAAAGAGAACCTAAGGCTAACACTCAAGCTAATAGCTCCAGTTCCAAGCCCATCACTCCCATCACAGTACTGAAGCCTGTGAGCATAGAAGACACTCCACTGCTGCAACATCACAAACCCATATTTGACCTACAAGACAGTTCAAGCCACAAGAAGTTTGAAGCTCCTAACACTATGGCGGAAGAGGGAGAACATCCAAACACTAAAGAACCCATGAACACCCAAGAGCTACTCAACTCCATGGTAGCAAGTCAAATCCAGTTGAGGGAAGACATGAACCTTATGATGCAACAATTTCAGAACCTAAAGAGTAACCAAGAGGAGAATAAGGCTGACCATAATCCACCAACCATGGAAAGTGAGAAAAAGATCAACGAAAGGATAAACAAGATGGAAGAGATGATTAATTGAGCTCATAAGATGGAGGACCTTATGGACTACCAATCACTCTCACTTTTTCCCGATATGAGACTACTTCCCAAGTTCAAGATGCCAATCTTAGACAAATTCAATGGGACTAGCTGCCCAAAGTCCCATTTGAAGATGCATATGAGGGTCATGCAGCCCCTAGGAGCGACTGAAGAACTACTTGCTCAAATGTTCCAAAATACCCTGACTGGAGCCGCTCTTAGGTGGTTCCTTAACCTAGATGATGCTAGAGCAAGGAGTTGGGAGGACATCTGCCACGAGTTTCACAATCAGTACAAATACAACATAGAAGTGGATATAACAAAGAGGGATCTCGACACCACGAAACAAGAACCGAAAGAGTCTTTCTCTACCTTCATTACCAAGTGGAGGTCCAAAGCCACACAAATGATGAATAAGCCAAGCGAAGAAGAACAGTTAGCTATGGTTGTAAAGAATTTATTACCTATATACCATAAGTACTTGTTTGCTCAGTATTTTAATAATTTTAAAGCTTTGATTGCTACTGGAACCCAAATTGAGGATGCAATAAATAATGGCATTATAAAGAATGAGGACCCACCGAGGTTTAAAAAGAATTTAGGATCTAGTTCTAAGATTGCAGAAGTTTCTAATATATACAAAAATGATCCTTATCAACTTATTGCTCCCATTGCCTCAATGCCAATATCACAAGGGCTACCTCCAAGGCCTAGGAGAGAATTTCATGAGTTGTATATGCCTATGAGTCAAGTGTTTGAGAAACTAAAAGCCAAAGGGTTACTAAAGCCCTTAGAACCAAGATCAAAATCAAACCCATTGCCCGCAAGATTTGATGTGACTTGTTAGTTTTTTTGGAAGTAATATAAAACAAAATTTATATTTTCATTTAAAGATCGTTGTACCACACAACCATAGATTCTAAATAGAACAAAATTGCGTACCTCTCTTAGCAACCCAAGTGTGTTGCCTCCCAAGCTATTCACGTCTCTCTTTGTGTTTCTTTTTGGGTTTTCAGAAGACTGCAATATCACTCAGTAGTTTTGATAGCCAACAACTGATATGATATATATATATATATATATATATATTTTTAATCTTATTTTTATTTAAGACTTCTAAAACCCAACAGAGAGATTGGACGTGGGATCCTTAGGGATCCTAATCTTCAGCTGTAGGACTAATCAATAACTTTTTGAATGTTATTGACTTATCTTGAAACTCTTTCAAAATTATTCCTTAATTTTCTCACCATATCAAGAAAACATTTGAACTTCTACAGATTGCAATAATGTCCATCAACACATTGCAATTGACCCCTGAAGATTGGAGAATTACAAATGAGGTCCCATTACTTACAATTTTATATCTATGTCCTTCCACCACATTATATTCCCACAAGCCACTAGGACTGGATTAATATCATTGTCATGCCCCTAGCTTATGTAACCTTTAATTTCTTGATTCCATAATCTCTATTGGACTTCAAAATATCTTTGAAAAACTCTTTAAATATATGTGTACAATATTATATATATGAAAAACATTTTTGAAAAATGTAACCAGCCGTTTTTGTTTTGAGTCCAACTTCAATATGAAAATCAACTGAATATACTATCTTCTTTAGAGACTGGTGGATTCATTATTGAGCATTTACATATTTTACTCATTACACACATAACCCAACATGTCTGTATATAGCCTTTAAAATTAGCATCACCAATTGACATTGTCAAAGTTATGTGCATAATAAATAAAATACACAAACCTCTCATGTTTGAGGACAATAGAAAAATTGTGATAGAACAACCTTTTAAATAATAGTGATCACTCCATAAGGTGTTATTGATCAGATCCGATTCAGCGTCTGTACTTGTTACATTACACCCACTTGTCTACTTAAAGTCACTACTTCAATGATGGAGTAAATCATCCTATCACATAGCAACACAACAAGTGTAGGCTTCAATTGTGATATTCAATTAATATCCATAACCTAGAACAATTTAATAATTTATAAAAAATCATTACTCCCTGTTTTTGGTTCCTTAACCATTAACATGATTTTTCTACAGAGGCGACATCACAAGCCACATTTCAACAATAAAATATACCTATAAAAATTATGTATGTGAAAATAAAATTTTATTATCAAATAAAAAATGCATAGTATTGTTTTTGAGGGCATGTAATTCTTACAACTAAGAGGTGTGCCTATCACCAAAGTCTTGGCCATGATACTGACAAGTGTTTTGGCCTTCGTCATGCAATTCAAGACTTAATAGACAATAATCCCTTGCCCAACCACAATTTTGTGAGAGAACCAAGGATTAATTGCTTAATGACTGAGGAGGTAAGTAAAGAAGACACAGTCTGAGTTGATTTATAAACTACCTAAATGTTTTATTATGACATGGGAAGAGCTAATGGGAATGACGTCCACTGCAAGGTATGACATATGGAGTGAAGATGCAACCGAGACCACAAATTAGCTGACATCCACAAATGGAGGGAGATACTTCAAACCCTAAACAAATTACCCAACATCCACAAATGAGGTGAGACATTTCAAACCCCAATCAAATTATCAAGCTCCAACATACAGGGGGAGACACTTCAAACCCCAATCAAATGGCCCAACATCCACAAATGGGAGGAGACACTTCAAACCCCAAGACACTGATCTGAATGACCCAACAAAAATTGCCCACATCACAAAGGGAGACACTTCAAACCCCCATATTTGGAGACAAACAACCCAATAGAAGAGCCTTGAATAAATCTACCCAACAAACATTTGCTAAAAAATATGAGGTCCTCAAGCAACTACAAAGGACACAAGCCAATATATCTTTATGGAGTTTACTCATGTCCTCTTACAAGCACCGCAAGAATTTGGTAGGCCT
Source organism: Quercus agrifolia (assembly GCA_029955455.1). NCBI lineage: Eukaryota > Viridiplantae > Streptophyta > Magnoliopsida > Fagales > Fagaceae > Quercus > Quercus agrifolia. The sequence goes on along the minus strand of JARQAD010000004.1, from coordinate 38,885,550 downwards.
TCTCAACCAAATCCAAGTTCCTATAACCACTACTTCTCAAGATTTGAATGCTATGATTGGGTCCATAAGTAGGGAACTCACTATTTCCTACTCTGACAAAGATTTGACAAAGAAAGGGAAGCACCACAATGACCCATTGCATATTACTGTAGATGCCAAAGGTAGGAGGATTCTCATGGTTCTAATTGACGATGGAAGTGCTTAAATGTGTGTCCTTTGAAGACTGCAAGCTGCTTGGGTCTAAGCATTGAAGATTTTGTGCTTATTGATCAGCATGTGAGGGCATATGACAACAGTAAAAGGAAGGTCTTAGGAACTGTGACATTAGAGCTCACTATAGGGCCAATGATCAAGAAGGTGGAGTTCCAAGTCTTGAACATAGCATCATGCTTCAATATGCTCCTTGGGTGATCATGGATCCATGACACTAAAGTTGTACCTTCATCCCTAGAGCAAAAGGTTCGATTTCCATATGAAGGAGCCATAGTTACTATATATGGCGATACTTTGACTATGCCAAAGCCCATTTTTGGTATTGATTCTGAGAAAGAGCCATTAACCTTGGATGGCTTTGAGATTGAGAAGCCTGGTTTTGAAAAAAGAGAAGAAGAAGTAGAGAATATCCCCATGGACTTTGCTCCCTATAGTAACAACAATATGGTAGCAATGATGAGGAGAATGAATTATCTTCCGAGAATGAAGTTAGGGAAGACTGTGAAGAAGCCAATTGTTCAAGACCTAATGATTCCTACTACCACACCACCTTTTGGGTTGGGCTATAAGCCCACTGATGATGACTTATTAGAGATGGAGGTGAGAAGAATGGCCCAAGCCAAAGCCAAAACAAAGGGACTTCCTTGTCCCCTGGAACCCTTAAAGCCCTATACTCCAACATTGAATGGAAAGTTTGTCAAAGCTGGAGATAGTCAACGCTATTGGGGATTCCCTAAATCAAGGTATGACTCTAAGACAAGAACAATAGTTTGAGCTACTATTTGATTGCAACAACAAGCTTCCAGAACTGAAGAAGGAAGACACAAACTGGGTCCAACTGATTTGGGCTGATTACATGGATCCTGATGCAATGACTATGCTTCTGGGAGATGTCATTTGCAATATAGGAGAAGAAGAGTATTGGGAGGCTTGCCAACATGCATTGAAAAGCCTGTACGAAGTAAAGACATGTGATGAAGAAGGGGGAAAAGCCCCTAGTGATGATGATGAAGGCAGCAATAGCAAGAGTGATACTAGTAGTGGCAACAGTAGCAGCAACAATGGAGATGGTGAAGATGAGAACCACAGTGATAGTGAAAGCAACAACAGTGAAGACTATGATAGCCAATATAGTGGCATTGATTGGGGTGAACCCTCTAGTGATAGAGAAGATGAAGATGAAGGGCTTTACTATGAAGACTATGATGACGATGTAGACTACTATGATGGAGATATAGAGGATGATGCTGAAGCTAAACCTATAGACATGGGAAGCAATGCTGGAAGTGATCAATATAGGCTAGTAAATTTACTAGAGGCTATAGGATAGGAGGTTGAAGAAGCCAATAATATAGACCATAATGATCACCCTTATGGGCATCTCTCAGATTGAAGCGGTATTACCGATGTTAGTTCAAGGTCCAGTCCTTGATATGACAAGCATGGTAGAGAAATTCCTAAGTTAGGATTATTCCACAATTTAGAGCTTGGCTCACTAACCTTGTACACTGAGGAAGAAGATGACATAAACGTTAGATTGGCCGCTCTAGACCAAAAACTGATGGTCCCTAGTCTCAGAACCCTAACACTTGAGAATTCTGAAGGTAATGATGAGAACATGGAAGGGAATGAGTTAGAATACCTCCCCCAATACATCCTCCCAAGCAATAAAGGGAAGCAAGAGCTGTTTGGTGAATGGATGGACAGCATAGAGCACCTGGATACTTTTATGATAGACAAGCCCACAGATATTGAAATTGATAGTGAAGGCATGGATTATATGGATGAAGACCCCCCAGTACTGATGCTAAGGGAAGAAGGAACTCATTGACAACTGCCTACCATTATTGAAGCTACAACTGAGTTGAAGAATTAGGCATAGGAGGGAGCCACCCACCCCATGGAGGACTCTGTGAGGAAAATTAAGACCATCGAGCCAATCATACCTGTCAAGAAGATCAAGACCATTGAGCCAGTCACTCCTGCCAAAAACATAGTTTCTATTCCTATTGAGCCTGTTTCTGCTAGTATTACTATTCCTGTTGAGTTTGTTTGTGATAGTATTCCTACAGAGTCTGTTTGAGAACTCTTGTCATTATAATATGATTTCTAATTTTGCTTATTTACTGGCTTTGAATGTTTTTATTTCTAAAATTGGTAAAGAAAATCTTAATAATAAGGAATTAAAACAAGGGCATGTAGAACCCATAAAAGAAGAAACCTAACCTATTAACCTAGGAACTGATGATGAACCCAAAATGGTACAAGTGGGCAACACCCTAACCACCTCTGAGAAATTTGCATTAGTTGCCCTACTAACAGAATTCAAAGAGGTATTTGCATGGTCCTATGAAGACATGCCTGGGATTGATATAGATATAGTACATCATTGCATTTCAACAGATCCAACCATGAAGCCGGTCAAGTAGAAGTTAAGAAGAATGAAGCTAGAATGGACTCTCAAGATCAAGGAAGAAGTCAAGAAATAATACAATGCAGGATTCTTGAAGGTGGTCAACTATCCAAAATGGTTACCTAATGTGGTTCTATTACTGAAGAAGGATGGGAAAGTTAGAATGTGTGTAGACTTCCGAGATCTGAATAAGGCTAGCCTAAAAGATGATTTTCCCTTGCCTTTCATTGATATCTTGGTTGATAATTCAATAGGACATGCTTTGCTATTGTTCACGGATGGTTTTTCAAGGTACAATCAGATAAAGATGGCTCTGGAAGATATGGAAAAAACCTCCTTCATTACTCCATGGGGGACATATTGCTAAAAGGTTATGCCATTTGGCCTTAAGAATGCTGGTGCGACTTACCAACGTGTAGCCACTACTTTGTTACAATTCACAAGAAAGTAGAAGTTTATGTTGATGACATGATAGTGAAGTCCAAAGATTGTGAGAGGCATATACCAGCCTTACGAAAGTTCTTCGAAAGAATCCAATTCTATAAGCTGCGGTTGAATCCCAAGAAGTGCACTTTTGGTGTAACATCCGGAAAGTTGTTTGGGTTTAAGTTAAGTCAGAGGGGAATTAAGGTCGATCAAGACAAAATCAAGGCCATTGTGGAGATGACACCTCCCAGGACGGAAAAGGAGATTTGAGGGTTTCTAGGGAGGATACAATACATCAGCAGATTCATAGCCCAGCTCACCATGACATGTGAACCAATTTTCCGACTACTCAAGAAGGAAGTCCCTATGGTATGGAATGAATAATGCCAAGAAGCTTTCTAGAATTATCTAATGAAGCCACCAATATTGGTTCCACCGGTACCTGAAAAGCCATCATTGTTGTATCTCACAACTACGAACACAGCAATGGGAGCTTTGCTTGCTCAATACCTAGAGGAGTCTAGGAAAGAGAATGTGATCCACTACATCAACAAGAAGATGCTGGCCTATGAAGAAAAGTATTCACCACTTAAGAAGACATGTGTAGCACTTGTATGGGCAACACGCAAACTCAGATATTATATGCTTGCTTACAAAGTCTTGTTGATTGCAAGAATGGATCCTTTAAAGTATTTGATGGAAAAGCCAGTGCAAGATGGGAAGACAGCTAAATGGATTTTGCTATTGTCCAAATTTGATATTAAATATGTGACTTAGAAATCGGTGAACAGGAGAGCGATTACTGATCACTTAGCCCACTATTCACCAGAAGAAGCTAAAGAGATCCAACGAGACTTTCTAGATGAGGATATCATAGGGATCGAGATAGAATCATGGAAGATGTATTTCGATGGAGCAACTAATCAAAATGGAAGTGGCATTGGAGTTCTCCTAATTTCTCAAAAATGGACACACATCCCATTCTCTAGTAGGCTCAACTTTCCTACTACTGAATATGAAGCTTGCATTATGGGGTTACGAGTAGCCCTGGGTCTTGGAGTAAAAGAGTTGGAAGTATATGGTGATTAAGCCTTGATAATTTCTCAAATTCAGAATAGATGGAAGATTAAGGAAGAGAGGCCGATGCCTTATCATGAATGTTTTCAGAAGTGGGCCTCGAAATTCAACAAGATTTAGTACCAATATGTACCAAGAATGCAGAATTAGATTGCAAATGTTTTAGCAACAATGGCATCTATGATGGATGGACCTAAGGAAGATGAAGCTAGACCAATAGTGGTGGAACAAAAAGAGGAGCTAGCTTATTGCATGTCAATCGAAGAAGATGAGAGAAAGAATGAGGAAAGTGAATGGTATTCAGACATCTTACAGTACCCAAAGATGGGACATACCTACCATCTGTGAATAAGAATGACCAATTGACCATCAGAAGGTTGTCCACTAATTATATTATTTGTAGGGAGAGGCTTTACAGAAGATCATATTGTTAAAATTCACCTTCTTTATGTGACTGCCAAGGAAGCACAGCAAATAATTGAAAAAAAGCTATGGGCCACACATGAATGTACAGATGCTATCACGAAAGATAATGAGACAAGGGTATTACTGGACTACTATGGAAGCCGACTATGTAGCTCATGTTTGGAAGTGTCATCAATGCCAAGTCCATAGGGATCTGAAGCACATGCCACCTTTGCCATTACATACCATGACCTCACCCTGGCCGTTTTCTACATAGGGAATAGATATTATTGGGAAGATTCACCCAACAACATCAAATGGCCATGAATTCATACTTGTTGCTATTGATTACTTCACTAAATGGGTGGAAGCTGCCTCATACAAGGTTTTGAACCCGAAGAAAGTTGCTAGGTTTATTCAGACTAATATCATTTGTAGATATGGGATACCACATGAAATTATCTCTAGCAATGGACTGCATTTCAAGGGAGAAACAAAAAAGCTGCTGCGATAGTTCAATATTCAGCACCACAAATCCTCACCTTATTGTCCTCAGACTAATAGGGCAGTTGAGGCTATAAACAAGAATATAGGGCAAATCTTGATGAAGAGCATGAAGAATTACAAGGATTGGCATTTACAATTACCCTATGCACTTTGGGGGTATAGGACATCAATTCGATCTTCCACAAGAGTCATTCCTTAGCCATTGGTGTATGGGATGGAAGCAGTCATTCCCATTGAAATAGGTGTCTGTTCACTGAGGACAATATTGGAAAGTGAAATCCCTGAAGTAGATTAGTTGCAAAGTAGATATGATCAATTATGCATGCTAGATGAGAAAAGACTCAAGGCCCTGTATCACATTCAAGGCTATCAAAGGAGGCTTAGGAAGGCTTTTGACAAGAAAGTAAAAACTAGAGATTTGAAGTTGAGGGATTTAATGCTGAAAGAGATATGAGCCCCAATTCAAGAAACAAACGGGAATTTCAAGCAAAATTGGGCAGGCACATATATTATCAAGCAAATATACTCTGGCGGAGTAATGAGGCTGATGGACTTAGATGCAAATCCTTTCACCGAACTAACCAATATAGGTCAATTGAAGAAATACCACGTTTGAGGTGGTGATCTGAAAACACCACATCTAAAGTGGTTGTAAATTATCCTATTTCCATTCATAGGTTCATAAAAAAATATAAATAATAAATAAAATAAATAAATAAATAAGTGAGGGTAGGTTGAAAACCCAAAAGGGCGATTTATGCAAAAGGAGAGGAAAAAAAAAAAGAGTAAGAGAGCCTACCAGGTTGAAAACCCGAAAGGGCTACCTAGGCAAAAATTAAGGCAAATAAAAATGAACAACGTGATGACTTGATCCTTTTGCCAAGGAGGTACATAGGAAACCATACATTGGTTCGGTCACAAATTCCTCAAACCCACCATTTACCCATTAAGCAAAAAAATTTCTTTTTCCAAAATTCAACCATTCCATTAAATCATGCCATTACACTGAAATTAAAAAAAAAAAAACAAAAAAAAAAAAAAAAAAAACAAAATCCTTAACTTGCAAGTCCTAAATAATTCCTAGACATAAGAGTTTGACATCAACTTTTAAAATAAACATGTTCGAAGCCAAATAAATAAGAAGGTCATTTTGTCCTCAGTCTTTTCTCTTTTGGTAGATCATTGATTCCTTTGTGCTAGATACTATGTCACCTTTGTCCCTCCTTTTAAATTCATAGTTGTCATCATCGTGTCTTTCTCGATTGTCTCTCAGAAATTGTTTTCTAATAGCAACCATGTCGGCCTCCTTGTCAGCAATCTTGTCCACCAACCAGCTAGAATATTCTGTAGTCATCTTGTGAAAGTGAACCTTGACACTTCCACCAATAACAATTCCATCGAATGGAGGCACTAGATTTCTTGTTTAGGAATTTCACCCAGTCGCTTTCAGTTTAACACTCAGTTTTGATGATAGTCCTACTAAGAAAACCACTAGGACCATAATTACCATCTGGAGGCCTGGCAATCATATCCAGTCTTTCCATCAGCCATATCTGCAAAGTCAAGGGACTCCCAAGAAAGTTTTGTGACTCTCCACCACGAAATACAGAGTTATATCCTAAAATACTTTCTGCCAAGATCAAAGAAACAGGATTATCACCATCCTTAATTTGACTCACAACACTTATGGCTCCAGCATCCGCAAAACTATGCCTTCCAGAGCAAAGCAAAATTTTTCCCACGAAGCAGAGGGCCGAGCCAAAATTTTTCTGCAAGTTGTCAGTCACTCCATAAGTGCGTTTGTTAATCAGTCTTGAAAGAATTGCACAAAGATTCTGTTGGAAAAATACATGTTTGTATCGCATACAAAATATACACAACGGAAAATTAACGGATCTACTTCATTCGTAATTGATAACATGTACTATGTAAATTTCAGAATTTAAGAATAAGAGAGCGTACCTTGGTGTGGTGAAATTCAAGCCCAAGAAGTGTGGTCACTCAATCAGTTTATATGTATGTGTTCAAGAAGAATAAGAGAGTGGCTTACACTCACATACACACCATTTCATTCTCTTATAAAATTGATTATCTAATATATAATTGATTATCTAATTGGGTTAGCCTTTTGGGCCATTCCAATTGGGTTTTAGTATGTGGCTTGGAGTGGGATCAAAAGGGACAAATAAGACACTAGCTCCAATCGGTTTTAGGCCTTTCTGTCAACTCTTTACAAGCCCAAAATTACTATTAATTATATTTAATACCACTATATAAATATAATTGCACTCTAGGCCTTATTAATAAATTATATCCCAAGACTTTATTATACATTCAACCCCTTCATTAAATTATTCGTAGTAATACAAGGTCATGAATGTTAATTGCCACTTTGAAGATTACTACATCTTAATCATTGAGTACCCAGTTTAATCCTTTAAGTTATTCATCATATATTTATGAAATCCAATTTCATAAATATATACTTTAGTAACTTCTTACTAAAGTGGTTAGGCCTAACACTCTGAATAACCAAACCCATTAAACTTATCTCAAGGGAATATTTTATATCTCCGTTAAGAGATTATGAATTTCATCTTGAGAATATATGTTCCTTCAACACAAAATGTGGCTGCCCAACATACTGAGGTTTTGATCGTGACTTTAGATCTTACTCCTGATATATCAAAGCAACCTACACTTCATGATCAAGTTCATTATTCTCTCATGATTAAGAGTTGATGTAAATAGAAGTCATGAGATTCACTATTCATTTGACAGCCGTTAGTAGAATAATAAATCTCACAGCGGTATTCAATATGTCTTAACACTTAAAACATATCAACATATCAACTAGAAGTCTCCACTTCCATGATCAAGACAAATCATCTTAGTTGATATGTTTAGTCTTCACAGATGAAATGCCCAATATCAACTTGTGATTTATATCTTCTGTGACTAAATCACATAAATCACATACTATGCATCTCATGGACTATAAGATAATGTCTAAATATTCATGTTACCATTATTATAGATAATAATAAAACAACTTTGTTAATCACAACATAATGTCATACATAGCAGCATCATACAATAGGATTTAAAGGGCACATATCCTAACAAATTCACCATATGTCCTTCAACCATACTACTGGTAATTGAAGTAGGAAGACCTAAAGCATCAGACAAAGATTCCCTATGCCTGGGATCACAAGAAACTGCTACAGATTTCTTGCTTGGATCATAAACCAGAATAAGGGAAATTCTTCAATTGTGAGGCAGAGTTTAGCAGTTTTAAACCGGAACACATGATCTTTAGGATCCTAGAACTTCACAACAGCACGGAGGAAGTCCCACTTGATCTTGACGTTCCTCAAAGCCTTGATTCCCTCTAGTTTATAGGTTGTAAAATTGGTCTTGGTACTAAAATCAAAGCTACCAACCCATCTATTGATATCATGAATGGTTGAATGAGAAAAATGTTGATTGTTAGCCATGGATGATTTTTGCTTGTGATTATTGTGTCTTGCTAACCTTGATGCAGAGATTTGTTTGCAGGATAGATGCTAAAATAATTTACTCTAGTCTTTAACCAAGTTTAAATAAGTTTCAAGAGTTTGTAACTGACTAGGAAAGTGTTTCACAGTCACAAACGTAGGAAATGTTTTTCAAAAAACTTGAAAACGCAAAACATGCGTTGAAAAAGCGTGAGAGGTTGGCCCACCATGGGGTAGGCCAGTCGGCACATAAAAGTGCCATTTGGCACTCTAAAAGTGCTGATCGGCACTTCTCAAATGCCGACTGGCACTCAACTCCACCAAAGCTCACCTATAGTGTTCTGTGTTTTCGGGCACTTTTCAAACCCGTTTTTGACCTTATTCGACACTTAAAAAGATTTTTTTGTTAAACTAGGGCATTTAGACATGCTTTGTCCATTTGTAAAAAAAATATTTAAAAAAAAAAAAAAAAAAAGGGCACTTGCATCACTGTTTTCAAAAATCAAAAAAATCAAATCAAGATTTTTCAAAATCATGGGTACATCTCTCAAACTAGGGGCATTCGGCCATGCCTTATCCCTTCATTCTTTTAAAAAAAAAAAAAGAGAGAGAGAAAAAAGATAATGCTTTTCAAAAACGAAGGATCATCATGCACAAATCTTTAAACTAGGGGCATTCGACAATGCCTCATTCAAGTAAGAGCAAATTCCATTGGAATTGGTCAAATAAGTTTAAGTTGTTACTACAAAATTTCATCAGGTGAATTCTAAACTTGTCTCATCTAAAGTTTTAACAAGATCAGAAATAATTCAAAGGACAAAGAGCTAAAAGCTAAAATTAATACAAATTTGTCAAAGAAACGTTTCTTCTTATTTTTGCATAAATTAAAAGAGCTATACGACCCATCAAGATTCATCACTTCATATTGCCATGTAGGAAAGTGAGGATAGGTCTCCATGAAAGAACTAGAAGAGCCGCTGGCATGGATAGGAGGAGGATTCTCTTCTCCCTCTTCCTCTTCTTCAAAAGATGAAGCCTAAGAGTGCAACATACAGACAATGTCACAAAATGGAAATATGGGAAATGAGCATACAAGATGAAATGCAACTTGACCTCAGAAGGAAAGAGAGATACCGAGGTGAGAAAAATACCAGCTAGACAGCCTTGAAGTTGAGTTTGAATGAAATCAAAATAAATCCCTAATGTCCTTGAAACAACATGGCCAATTCGAGCATGAGCAATCTCTTCATTAGCTAGAAGGTCAGCCAACCGAATTGAGGGACAAGGATGAAGTAGAATTGTCGTAGGAGGACATTCAAGTTGAACCTGAGCCAACACCCGATTGCCAAGATACCAATACCTCCCATGGCCACATTCAAACAACACCTGGCAACCATTCAACTCCAAAGCCCATTCACACTCAGCATACTCCTCACATCCAAGCCAAGGATCCAAAGACATTTGAAAATCACAAAGCACCCAAAATGAAAAAAAGACCAAACCACAATCAAATCACAAAAACCCTTAAAATATAAGATCCCACAAAAAAAAAAAAAAAAAAAAAAAATCACATCAGCAACAGTTAAATTGTCAATCACCATACACCAAATTTCCAAAGAACGCTTGGAAGGTGTTGACAAACGATATTTAGGCAAGCAACGAAGAAACCTAGGACATATGCCATCAACATCTTCCTGAACTTGAGGACCGACCCCAAAATATTCATACATCCAAACCTGAAAAATTAACATACATCATTATGACATGCCAAAATGATTTTCTAAAACCCACACATAACCAAAAATTCCAAATCTCACCTGCCAAACAAACGGTGCGCCTCCTAAGCTTGAGAGACTATGCCTAGAAAGTTGAGTCATAAAATGCAAGAGGGTTGCGTAGGCCATGCCACCCCAATCATAATTCTTGATCTAGTCAATATCCCTTAGACTCCACAAATAGCGCAAACTCACAGTACTGCCCAAGTCTGAACACAAGAAAGTCCCAATGAAGAGGAGTATGAACATGCGTGTATCCAATGCCATAGTTTTACAGCTCTCAATATTCTCATACAGCTACATTAGAGAGACATTTTTACTTTTCAACTTTGAAGGCACTATGCCCAAAAGACTCTTAATCTCTTTTGGAGTAAGGAAATCATTGACCTTGATTCTTTCACCACCCAATCTTAAGCTAGTGATGACGGAGAAGTCGTAAGGTGTTAGCATCACATCACCAATGCCTAGAAAATGGAATGTGCACGTGGTATCCCAAAACCGTTCTGACAAAGCAAGGAGTAATTGGAGATCCTTGTACTCATGAGTTTCCTAGTGCAATAAAGCTTCAAAGAAAGTCTGGAAGCCCGTGTCATTAATGATGTTCCTGATATCCTGAGACAATATTTCCTATATGCCTTTCAACATTTGAAGGCTACCTCGGCTTTTGAGGTTTTGCAAAACAAAATTTGGCCCATCATCAGCATGATCAAAAATCACATGTCCACCAAAATTTTCCACTCCAAAATTACATGTCCAAAATTTTTTTTTCATGATCAAAAATCTCATACTCAACAAAAATTTTCCGTGACCAAAAATCTCATGTCCAACAAAAATTTTCCATAACTAAAAATCTCATGCCCAACAAAAAATTTTCCCATGACCAAAAATCTCATGCCCAACAAAAAATTTTTCCATGACCAAAAATCTCACAATCAACAAAAAAATCCCATAACCAAAAATCTCATACCCAGCAAAAATTTTCCATGACCAAATCACATGTCTAAAAATTTTCCATGACAAAAGTTACATGTCCAACAAAAATTTTAAATGTCCAAAATTTCATGTCCAAGTCCAACACAAAAAAAAAAAAAAAAAAAAAAAATACAAACCCATGTCCAAAAAATATTCCATGATCATGAAGCAAGACTTACACATTCCAACAAAATTTCCGCATCCATTAAAAATAAACTTGTTCAACCAAGCCTACACAACAAATGTCCATAACTTCAATGCCCACAAAATTCAAGTCTAAATTCATCCAACAATTCCACATGACATACTTTGCCAAAATTCATGAGCCATCAAAATTGTCCTAGTTACACCATGTCAAAAAAAAAAAAAAAAAACTCAACAATTCAAAAATACCCCAAGGCCAAGATTACAACATAATCAGAATTTCCAACCAAGCCCTACGATGTCCAAAATTTCAACAAAGAGCAAACAACAATCAAATGACAATGTCTCAACACCAAACTTTCAATGAAGCATGAAATCAACAAATTTCCCAAAAAAAAAAAAAAAGACTCACCTTAAAGTCCATCTTAGAGTGTGGAGCATGGGTTTTGGGGTCATGAGGGAGCCCCTCTTCATCATTCCATTCAAGAGATGGGTGGTATTTTTTCCCATTTAAAGTGAGAAAGGAAGGCCTATTGGAAGATGATGTCATTGGTAATGCAAAGAAAAAGGAAGTTTAGAAATGGTTTTCACAAAATGGGTGTGTAGCAAAAATGGCCAAGAATACAAGGATCTGAAAAGATATTGAGGGAGATGAGTGAAGGAAGGTTGAGAACCTTAGGAAAGTGATTTTTTAGAGAAGAAATGGTGTAATGAAGGAGAAAATGCAAGTGGAAGGAAAGAGTGAATAGTGACAATGGAGGGAGAAGGAAGAAAGAATAAGAGAAGCACCACAAAAAAAAAAAAAAAAGCAGAAGAAGAAGAAGAAGAAGCAGCAGAAAAGACAAGAATGGGGGCCAAAATTCGGCCCCCCTTATTTTAACCACCTAAGTCGCTGAGTCAACTCAGGTTTGACTAAGTTGACTCAGTCAACTTCCAAAAAATGAAATAAAAAAATTTTTAAAAAAAATCTTTTTAAGAAAAGGAAAAATCAAGAAGGATTGAGGAAAATTTTTCAATTCCAAATTGTAAACTTTCAATTCCAAGTTTCAAACTTTCAATTCCAAATTTCAAGTTTCAAATTCCAAGTTTCAAACTCTCAATTCAAAGTTTCAAGTTTCGAATTCCAAGTTTCAAATTCAAATCCTAAGTCTCAAGTTTCAAAGTTAAAATCTTTTTCAAAGGACTACAAAAATTAATCAGAGCTTTTTTGGTCAAAAATGAAAAAATTCAAATCAAGAAGAAACAAATGAAGATCACACAGCTTAAAACAACGGAATAACAAATGCACTCACCATCAAAAAGTCTAATTCAAAATTTTAATCTTTTGCAAGCAAAATCCCAGGTTCTGAGGTAGAGAAACCCCTTGGTTACCTTTCATCAAAGATCGAGGTAGAGAAGCCTGTTGGTCACCACAATCCAAGTTCTGAGGTAGAGAAGCCCCTTGGTTACCTTTCATCATAGATTGAGGTAGAGAAGCCCCTTGGTCACCACAATTCAATTCCAAGGTAGAGAAACCCATTGGTTACCTTTCATCAAAAATCGAGGTAGAGAAGCCCTTTGGTCGACACAATTCAAATTTCGAGGTAGAGAAGCCCCTTGGTTACCTTTCATCAAGATCAAGGTAGAGAAACCCCTTGGTCGTCACAATTCAAGATTGAGATAAAAAAAGCCTTTCAATCGTCCTAGGTTCCGAGTTAGAGAAGCCCCTTGATCAACCCTCAACATTCAAATCAAGGTAGAGACCCTTGATCAACCCCCCCACATTTAGATTGAGATAGAGAAGCCTCTCAGTCACCTCAGATTTCAAGATTCTTTTCAGGTTTATTAGTTATCAATTAGGTTAAGAATTCATAATTTTCGTTTTTCAAAATAGCAAGGCACTTGTTTTTGTCCCAATGTTTGAGGTTCTAGGGCTAGGCAATCTGTGAAAAATCAACCTCAATTAAATCATGGCTGCTAAAATTAGTATATTTATTTTACATTGACATTCGCTTTGCAAGCTCTCTCTCAAAACTCAGCACACTTTTTCACACTTTCTGACCCCCTCTTTCTGGCTATTCTCTTCTGACTTTTCAATTCCCCTTACGTTAAAGACGTTTTGGAGGTTTTTGCTTTAGGAACTTCTTTTTTGTAAGTAAGGTATTTTAGACTTCAAAGAGGTGAACAAACTTCTTTGATTTCTAAAATATTCATTCATTAGAAGAGCACGCTCATGCAAGAGGTATTATATTTTTCTTCTTTCTTTTTCTTTTTTTTTTCTTTTTTTTTTTTTCGTTAATTAGCATGTTTTGTGTTTGATGCATGAGTATGATTAGCATGTATTGATTATAACTTGTTCGTAATATATAATTGCCATGATTAGATGCTTTAGATGATTGTTTATCTCAATTCTTTCTCTAACTTCAAAATCTGTAATGATTATCAAAAAAATTTAAGAAAACATAAAACTGATTTGTATTTTCAGATCTAATTTTTTGTCTAATCTCAAAACTGATTTGTATTTTCTAATCTGATTTTTTCTCTAAACCCGAAACTGATCTGTATTTTCATTAAATACAGATCTGATTTTTTTGAAAAAAAGTTTTCTTTGTCATAAAATTGCAGATTTTGAAATTCAAATGAAGGGATTGAAAGTTAGGTTAAAACTTTTTTCGTGACGCATAATAAATTTGTCTCATGAATGTGAATCTTCCTTTAAAAGTACTTTTTATTTGTTTTCAACAACAAATCTAGTTTTTCATAAACCCGAAAATCTTTTTTTTTTTTTTTTTTACTTTACACAAAACAGATCTGATTCTTTTTAAAATCTCTTTTTTTTTTTTCCTTTCTTTTCTTTCTTTTTCTTTTTTTACAAACAACAAATCTAATTTTTCTTGATAAAGTCCTTTTTTTAACCTCTAAAAATAGATCTAATTCTTTTTACAAACCAAATCTTTCTTTTAACCCTTCATAAAAACAGATCTAATTTTTTTACAAACCAAATCTTTCTTTTAAACCTTCATAAAAACAAATTTGAATTTTCTTTAAAAGAGAACATCATTTATAAGGCAAATTTATTTAAATTATTTTCTGTCAAGTGTCTATTATGTGTGTTCAACATATCATTCAACATCATGCAAAAAATGGTATATTGGTCATTAGAGTCTAGAAGACTAGACTCTGTCTGGGCAGAATGGGTGCCTAACCTTCCCATTCCGTAACCTAGCCCCCGAGCTTAGGATTTTTGGATAGGTAGATTAGTGTTTTGTCTTTTAATTTTGGTAGATTGTAACTAGGACCCAAAGTCTTATAAGGTTAATTTACCAAAGTTGTACTTTTCTTTATTCAATTAATGACATTCAAAATATTTTGATCATGTAATTTATATTTATTTTTTCTTATTTTTTTTGTATAAAAAATAAATGGCGACTCCACACCACTTACCCAAAAAGAGAGATGCCCTTAAAAGCACCCAAATCTCTTTTTTGAGAGCACCCAATTTTGTAGTCTCTCACAATGTGGATTAGTGATTTGCTGGAGAATTCGGTGTTGAATGGTTGTTTGTTGGTATTTTTTTTTTTTTTTGGGTTTGTATTCTTAAATCTACATTTGTGTTCTTGTTGTTCTTGTTCAAGACACACTTATAACTCAATTCATATGATTTTTGGTGATTAATTCTGTTTTTAATTTTTTTATTTAGTTAAAATTAATAAATTAATTTTTTTTTATTTTAATTTTGATGCTGAAGTGGCATTTTTAATGCTAAAATAAAATTTATTATTATTATTTTAATAGTTTCATCTACCACCTAGGATTTTGCCGTCAGGGCACTGACAAAAAGGACTAAAATGGATGGCGTTTTTCTAAATAGGGACTAAATGTACTAAAAATAAAACGTAGGGGTCAAAATAAGAATCAGGGCAAAACATAGGGATGAAAAGTGCATTTTTGCCATATATAATTTATTTTTTCATATGATGTATAATGAAATAAATAACAATGAAGCAACACTTCTATGTGAAGTTGTAACATTTCAAGGGTTATGTGACTAACAAGAGAGAGGCAGAGAGAAAAAAAATTAGTTAATATATTTCAAGTTGTGATATGAAATCTAATAAAAACTAAGAAATATATTATCTTTAAGTCAGTTAGAAGAATTATACCTTTATGTATATCTCATAGGTTCAAAACATATTACATACCTTGCTTGGTAATCCATTAAAAATAATAAAACTTAATTTTCATTTCATTAATTTATTTTGTAAGTATTTTTTTTTAAATCACAACATGTAATGAAAAAGATTCCCCCCCCCCCCCCCCCCAATACATAATTTTATTCATTTATCTAAAAATACTAGTTTGGGTGGCACATGCAAGGCATGTGCTACCTCTTAAATGGGAAAATTAAGATAAATTTTCTATTTGAAGAAGTATGAAACTATATACATAAAAAAAATTTCTCATACAAAGTTAATCTCATTCGTATAAGAATTTTAATCACACACAAAGTTAGGGTAACTATTTAACATATGAATATCTATTTTACTTCAATAGTTTCTTAGTACCTATTTGCTAAAGGCAATATATCCACTCACTAAAAACTTCTAAGAATGATAACGAATATCATCATCTTTCAGTAATAAGTAACTGAGTTCTGTTAAGAAAAGAAACCCAAAAAAAAAAAAAAAGATAACCAAAGGCATGTGTTATCAAATTTTTCATTAAATAAATTATAAGTTTCAAAGTTTAAATCTAGAAAATCAATGTTCTTTAGGTAACAAATAAAACACCTTATATAATTATTCCAACTTTCCAAGCATTACTACCATCTAAAACTCAAAATACGAGAAGAAATTTTTTGGGATGTTAAAATTTAGTGGGAGTGTTTTAGACATTACAAAATGAAATATTTTGAGAATCATAAGCCATCATTAGGGTTTAACTAAGAGAATAATAATATGACACATTTGCTCTTTTCCAAAATATTAAAGGGAAAATTGGTTGATATTAAATATTAAGGAGAAATTGTGAACTATCCCAAACATAAAGGATTAAAAGTGTTTTTATCCCAAGTTTTTGTTTTTGCTTTTGTTTTGTTTTTTTGTTTTTTTTCCATGTGTAAAACTATGTGTTTTTACTTAAAATGATGTGTAAAGAAAAAAAAATACAAAAAGTCAACCCAAGAAAACTATATGTGAATGGCAAATTTTGGCTCAATAAAGTTGACTAAACCAAAAAAAAATTTCTAGAAGCACAACAAAATGACACAACATTTTTATAATACCTTTATAATTTTATTATATTTTATTTTGACTTGGAAAGAATTGACACCTCAGTAGTTGTGAAAATATTGTGACGACAACAATATGTCCTAATATTTTCACAAGAGAAATGCTATGTCAACAATACTTTCACAACAAATTATAAGTAGTAGGTTGTTACAAGTTGTTATTATTGGTGGGCAAAAAAGTAATTTCATTGGTAAGTTTAAATTATAACCAATAAAAATTTACCACCTATGATTTGTTATGAAAGTGTTGTGAAAAATATTGTGAATGTAACACTTCTTTCTTCATAATACCTTTATTTTTAGTTGTAGTTAGTTCCAGTATAATATATATATCTTTTATCTATAGGGATTTAACACTTCAACAATTGTGAAAATACTGTGGCAATTTGTTATGTTAATATTTTTATTATTATTATTATATATAAAATTAAAAATTAAAAACCAAGTCCAATGAGTGACATTTACCCCACTCCCCCCCCCCAAAAAAAAGGTGGCCGGTGAAATAATGCGAATTAAACAAACCAAAAATATTGTAACTTCACCCGTTTGCTCTTTTATATAATAGAAAATGAATAAGCAAACAAATCATTAAAACCTTTTTTTTTTAATTGAGTTAGAAGACTAAATGAATAGAAAAGTGATACTAATAGTCTAACACCAATTAAAAGTTTGGCTGGGGATGTTTTTGCGACAAAGGCAAAAAATGCAAGAACGACCCAAATTTCCCCTTAGGTTATTTAGAAGCTATTATTTGTGGAGAGTGTCAAGCCCAAAATTCCAATATTTAGTGAATAGAGGCTAATGATGTTTTAACAAGAGAGAAAACAGAATGCCAATAACAAAAATGCTAAAAATGCATAAAAACATAACAGGTTTGAAACTTTGACCTACAGTCAGCGAGAAGATGAAATTGAGAGAGGTTGTGAGGAAGAGATGGACAGTTCCCTTATACCCATATTTCCAACCCCTGACTTTAGAATTGTGAGAATCATTGTTGACTGAATGGACTTTTTCTCTAAAGTTTCAGCTTCAAGGGTAAAACGTGATTCTTTCTTTTTGAATCTAATTGGGGCATTTTGTACTGAGTTTGAGGTGCTCTAAGTGACTGGTTTTTGGCCAATAAAAAAAGTTTTGAACCCCAAGGTATCATTCCAAGAGGTTATGGTCAGATTTGCTTAATCAGGTAAGAGGGTTGGCTTGTTTTTTGCATAATTTGAGAAATGAAGTGGTCTAAATTAATGGGTTGATATTTCATAGACATGGTAGATCCTTGGAGGCGGCATTAATTTGGTTGTTGTGGTAGACAAGGATAGCCACTTAGGGTCAACTATGTGTTTTAGCAAAAAAAGTGTTGAGCATAAAAGTTGGGTCACAGTCAGCCAAAGAATAAAAGCTCTTTTGGGGCAAAAATTTCGAGTACAGGACCTCCTCCATAAACCTAAGGTGCTACTAGTGTCCCTTGCCCACCTGGTAGCACACATAAGCTGGGCTCATGCAAAAGGTTCTAAAGAAACTGATTTATACCCTTCAAACTACACCTCCTCAGTTTCCCCAATATGTAACATGAGCTTGGGTAATGTTTAAAAGAATAAAATATAATATAAAAATGAATTATGCCCACAATGAGGTCAGGTTTGATTAAATCAGAATGTGTCGCGAAAATGGATATCAACAGCTACTACCACCAATGTTGGGTGAAGTAGTACCTCTCCCTTTGCCATGAGGGCTTGGGGGTTATTCATGGGCTTTAAGGTGGGGTTTAGGTATTAAAAATTAAAATAAAATAAATTAGCCGAGATAGATGGCTTAATGAAGAGAATTATGTTGATGTCTTGAGTCTTGAGACTAAGGATGGCAATGGGTGCAGGCAGGGCTGAAGGATGGGGTCTTCATTCCCGCCCCGCATAGTTTTGTCTTACCCCGCCCCGCATGATGGGGAAATCTTTCTCACCCCATCCCCGCTCTTTGGGGCCCCGTGAAGCCCCGCCACACCCCATAAAACTCTACTTTTTGTTAATTTGCCTTACAACTAGTACAATTTTTTTAATGAAACCTATTTCATTAATAAAAATATACTTGAAATTACAACTAAATTTATCCCATCAAATCAAATCAATTTTTAGAAAAAATTGATTAATATATCCAAGTGTTTAACAAGACAATCATAAAAAATAAATAAAAAATAAAAAATCTTATAGTATAACACATAACAAAATAAAGACAGAACCACATTGAGTAAAATAAAATAAGCTAATATTGATATGTTTGTTTAAATAGTAAGGTTTTAGGGTATGAAAAATTTATAATTATAACCCTTAGTAATGAGAGACAGAGCTAAAAAATCTAAACTCATCCCCGCCCCGTGGTGCGGGGCTAAAATCTTGCCCCATCCCTGTCCCACCACCTTTGCAGGGCAGGAAAAACCTGCGTGTGGCGAAGTAAAGAGAAGCAAGTTAAGCGGAACAGGGAAAAATTGCCATCCCTATTTGAGACCACTATTTTGTTCTACTTTTTCCTCTTGGTGGGGGGGGGGGGGGGGGGGGAGAGAGAGACTAGAGTAGAAACTAAATATATAGAGTACAAGGACAAAAGAAATGGCGGGAAAACAAGTGGGGATCGGAATTGGGGAGGGAAAGTAATAAGAAAATAACACAGTAAAAGTAAAAGCCCTGACCCTGAGAGAGTAAGATAAATATAAATATGAATATACATAAATAGATAGCCATAGCATAGGGGGTTATTTATTATTCCTCTGGTTTGGTTTCCGTCCAAAAAAGAAAAGAAAAAAAATTCCCAAACCCTTGAGAACAAGTAGAAGAGGAGAAGTTTGAATTGTGGCGGCGTTGGTTGGTGATGGCAGAAATCGAAACCCCCCTAGGGTTGCTAGACGAGATACAATCCCTTGTCTCCGACACCCTCCAAGTGGTTTCTTACAAGTGGCTCAGTCGCAATTATTTGCTCTCATCAAATGCTGCTAAGAGGTAATTTGTGTTTATTATTGTTATTATATGCAATGCAATGCAAAGAAAGGCAAGTTGATTTATGATTTATAGGTTGCTTTGGGAATTCGTTGAAAAACACGGAAGCGGAAGCGGTGGTGGGTCGGGATTGGAACTGGAAGTGGTATATACATTGTCCGGATGGTTGAAGAATGATTCCTCCAATTACCATATAACCCTTGTTTCCTCTCCTAAACTTTCAGGTAATAATAATAATAATAATAATCTTCTACACTCTATTTTTAACTCTTTTAAGAATGAATTGTACAAATTGCTTAGGTACCCTCCAAACAAACTTCACGATTTCTTGCTAATAGATTTAATACAGGGCATGCTCACCCATTAGATACCAGCATCATATTCAAAAAAAAAAAAAAAAAAACTAACTAACTAACTAATTGAGTCCCATGTGCTGCAACACCTTGCTTTTGCCAACTCAAAAAAAAGTCGTGAGAAACTAATATTCTCTCCTCTTCAATTTTGTGCAGAAGCTAAACAAGAGTTTGATGGCAATTGCTCAGTTCAGGTTTATAGTGTGCAAGCTTCTGTTCCAAAGGATCCAGCTGCACTTTGGAATCCCGAGTTTGTACAAGCTGAAGAGCTCTTTAAGCAGTCATTTAAGGTTGACAATTGCTTCAGAGATAACAGGTTAATTAGTGTGCGTGTGCCGTGCCATTCATTCTTCATATCCTAATGTGCCAAAGGTCTTTCTAGTTTTTATCTTGTAGACTTTGCTATCATTTTAGATTTGGCTGGTTACTGTAGCTATTTAGTCTCTAGCCAACCAGACACAACTATTTTTCTTTTCTTTTCTTTTCTTTTTAAGACAAAGGAGACGGAGAGTGTCCTTTTACATGGTGCATCAAATTTTCATTTTGATTCTATGAGGTAAAGATTAGCTGATGCAGACACTGGTGACTCATTTCATTGGTCTGAAATTGTTGTTGATTTGATTTTACGCTAGCCATGAACCCAACCAACAAATAGTTCAAATCAAACACTAAACCAACTCAAACTCCATCAAACCTTACCAAATTCATCTATAAACAAAACCTCATGAAATAGTTAGTCCTCTGTGAGGTTATCGCCCTAGACCAGGCTTAAACTCTTCTCTAGAATTATGGAATGGTCACCATGTACCAGTTTTGAGGCAGTCCCAAGATTTGTAAAACATCAAGTAACCCTCAATCTTCAAGCAGTAAACTGCAGTAGTTCCACTTCAGTCCAACCCTAACCCCTATATTTTGTTAATTTGTAAAGATGAAAAGGGACATGGGATGCCTAGTGAACCCCTTAATATCTGAACTCTTGAGTCAAGTGCTTTAAATGTCAAGGCTTTGTCACATTGCTCCCAAGTGTCCCATTAAAGGCCTCATCATTGATGGATGAAAACAGGAGTGATGAGGAAGATATAGAATAACTAGTCTATGAGTGAAATCCATGACATAGATGAAGAGCGCAAGGAGAAGAACTTGAGAGAGAAACAAGCAAAAATTTCATTTCCCTCCCACAAAAATTTCAAACAACTATCCCATCACTTGGGCTATAGGTATGAGTTCTTTTTAAGCAACCCTAGTTTAGATCTTCTCCCACTATCACTACAGTGCGTCATCTTTTGCTTCATTGACTGCTCATGCTTTGAGTGAAGTTTTTCGGATGTTTGGGATTGTTAGGAATATGATAATAATTGTTGTAATCCCTTTAATTAGGTAGGTATTTAGTTGAGATTAGGATGAGTTAGTTAGGATTTGAGCACATGTAACTCATTTAACACATGGAGTAATTCTTAGAGCACATGTTGAATCAACTAGCCAATTATCTTAAGCAATGTGGGCCAATGAGATTAGAACTAGTCTCCTATAAATACATGATTGTAATTCACATGAGATATTGAAGAATAAACCAATTCATTTCTTAGTGCATTTCCTCTCTCTCTCTCTTAATATTTCTCTATGGAGGGTAACTACCTCAAATTAAGTTATTTCCCCTACAATTCTCATACATTCCCCTACAATTCCTTCCCATCCCCATTAAGAACCAACATCGATTCAATGGCTTTGTTGGAAAAGGCCGCCTCTCTTTCGTTTGGATGGCAGAATTGGTTGGGGAAACATTTTTCTGATGTTTGGAATTTGGTACCAGCATGTGTGATGTAGTTAGTTTGGTGGGAAACAGTCACACCTTTGAGGATGTTGAGAGACCTATAGATCATTTGAAGTCCTTCCTAATTCGGAATTTGTTTGATTGGTCTTAGGTTTGGGGTTTTACGCAATGTACTTCCATTTTTTATTTTCAACATTCTTTTAGTATATCTATTTGATTTGCTTGTAATTGCTTCTAGTACTACTTGTTCATCATCACAAACATAGAGTACTCTTTATTGGTAAATTTTCGATTACTTATATATTAAAAAAAAAAAAAAAAAAGTATACAAGTCAATAGAGACATATGCACATCATAATTTTGGGGTTGTCCAATTGGTCAGATGACCGTACCAAGCTGATTGGACCCGCCTGAACCGAAGCCCAGCAGTCAACTCCAAATGGATAGTACAGTCGGTTACAGGTCTTAGGATTTAAATTTTGATTTTTCGGTTTGGTTGACAGTTGGGATGATTTCTTACCCGATGAAACTGACCCAACCGTTAAAATGAGGAAAAGGCTTACTAGTTATTTGTACGTGCCATGCTCTCTTAAGTGGAAAATATAATCTTATCAACAAATAATAATTTTTTATTTGATTCTAGACTATTCTCTCTCACTCCAACTGATATATTGGATCAGATTACTCTCTTGTATCTAAAAGATTATATAACTCTCAAAATCTCAAATATCATATCTCTCTCTCTCTATAAATTTCTCACCACGATGGGGATGTCTTTGTCACTCTCTGTCCCAGAACCACTTCAATGATGCCAATATCTAGAAGATTTGGAGCTCTAGGTAGATTTTTAGGTTGTGTGATTTAAGTTTTGGGTAGATCTGGTGAGCAATACAAAAATTTTAAGCAGATTTGTTTAGATTTTCTGTTTTTTGGCTTTTTTCATGTGGCCTGATACTTGTAGAACTATGTTGGGTTGTTGGAGATTAAAATTTGAGGATTTTTGTGGTTGTAAGGTTTGATTTTTGTTTGATTCATCTCTCTCTCTCTATGTTGTGCTTTTCCTTCAAACTCGAAGTCACCTGATGAATCCGACCCACTCAACCAATGGCCCAAGCCACTGGCTCTGACCCGAATATTTGTTCAGCTGCGAGTCCATTTTCCGTTCACCCGATTCAATTGGGTTGAGTGTGGGTCCACCCCAAACCCAATCCAACCCAACCCATGGACACCCCTAAATCATATTCATGAATTGCATCATGAGGTTAGTAAGAAATTTCAAGCAATTGATAGTCAGCATAAAATTCAGGTTTAGTCATGTCATAAAGAATTTTTAGTGGATTATGTCATGGTCCAATTAGGCCTGAATTGTTTCCTTACGAATCCATTAGGCATCTACAAGTCTATAGTGTTGGACCGTTCAAAGTGTTTGAAATGGGTTGGACCAAGTTCGGATATTATTGACTTTTCATCTAATTATGGAGTTTGCTTTGCCTTTAATATTGAGGATCTATCACTATCTAACAGCCATCCCAGAAAAGTTTTTGATGAGCTTTCCCATGATCCCATTAAAACCCTATGACTAATCCAACATCACAAAACATTTATCTTAGCACATAAAGAACAATTGATACTATTGTGGATAAGCAGATTGTTTCCACTAGGAACATAGGAGTTTAACCTTTCTAATTCGTTGAAAGGGACAACCAGACTCAGATTGCACTTGGATCCAAAGTTGAGTTGTAACAGTTTGACCCTAATTTGCTTGAGCACTACCTGTGCCATGGGGAGCTACACTGGATGGGGTTAAGTCCCCCTCTGGGAGAGTTGATGTTATCCCTAGTGATTGCTTTCATTGGACCAAATTTGTTGTTAATTTGATGTTAAGCTATTTTAGTATTTGATATCATTTGAATTTGAGGATTTTATGGGATTTGATTGTCATTTAATTCTTTCCTTATTTGATACAATTTGGTAGCCTATTTAAAGGCCCTACCCCCCTGAGAAAACATTCTGGAGACATTGATTTGATGAATAGAATTTTAAGTTGGAAACTTTTTGATGGCTAAGTTTTGATTCATAGGTTTTCCCGTTTGGTGTTGATTTCAAGCCACCCTAATTCTTGGGTTATATCCTGTCTTTTTTGTTCTACTTGTTTTCCCCAATTTGTCTTGAATTTTGAGCTATATCACTAGCCCCTAACCACCTAAAACATAGAAAATTCTGTATGAGTTAAAATCAATAAGCCCTTTCACTAATATTACTTCACACTTCATGTAGTCTTTTTGGACATTGTTTCTGAATTATTTATGTTAGAAAGAATTAAAAGAAAAGGTTGATAAAAGTAATAGTGGTCAATGTCTCTTTGGTGAGTAGTAATTTTAGTCTTTCCAGTCATGGGCCACATGCATGAGTTTACATGTGCTAGTTCTTCCTTGATACTCACTGCTATCCTTCTTCAGGTTCTGTGGGATTTCCAATTCCTTTGTCAAGCGCAATATGGAGGGAACACCTGTTAGCATTGCAAATCCAATGCCCAAAACTGCTGGAGGCCAAGGGCAATCCAAAAGCAATACAATGCATCAAAATAATGTGGTTCCACAACCTCAGCAAAATAAAGTGCAGGAATCTAGCCCAAAAGTTGTTCTGCAGACTCCCAATGTGGTACAAGATGTCAAAAGTGAAACCGATGGCACAGGGGTTCACAGTCAGAGTACCAAGCCTCCTTCAGATAAAGAAAAAGTCCCTCCCATGACTGCTGGAAAAAAGAAAGTCCAGAATGGTAAAAGCTCTTCTGGCACTGGGGGTTCATTGGCCAATATTTGGGGTCGTGCATCTGCAAAGTCAAAGCCAGTAGTCCCTGTGGAAAATAATAATGTCCTTCCAAATCCAACTGGTTGGTTTCCATTCAGATTATACTATGCTGTTAAAATTTGAAGTCTGTTTGACAATAAAGAAGTTAGTATTGACAGATTTTTCCTGAGATGAATTGCATAATGCAAACTACTGTTCTACATTTAATATTATTTTCTTAGCTCACATTTTTTCTTTTACCTACTAACTATTTTCTTCCTTCTACATTTTAATAGCCAGTGCAGAGGCTCAAATATGTGCTCATGAAGCTGTAGAGGGTGGCAGCAGTGATGATGATGGTCAAGATGTCAATTTTAAGAGAGCCTCGGGTGAGAGTGGTAGAAAAAGGAGAGTTGTTTTCGATTTCTCAGACGAAGATGAATATGAAGATGCAGTCAGTTTAGCATCACCAGATATTCCGAAAGTTCAATCATCTCAAGATCAGAAACAAAGTACAAAAGTTTTGGTTTCAGAGAAATCCAATTTGAACTCGGACAAGCAAATAGAAGATGAACTTGAGGTTAAGGAAGAGATGGTTACTGACAAAGAATCTAACCAACCTCTGAGAGAGGATTCTTCGGTTATCAGTAAGGGAAAAAACACTGGAACTTCCTCTACAGAGAAAGTTCAATACTGTATTCCTGAAAGTGGTGTAAATAAGAAGGATAATCTGAAAATTGCTGCTCCAAATTCCCCTAAAAGAAAAAAGGTGTTGAAGACACGGATCGATGAGCGGGGGAGAGAAGGTAAACACATTCTTAGATGCTTCAGGTTCCAAGAAGACCTGTTTGTATATATTATCTGCTGTGGTAGTCATAGTTTCTTCTTTGGGAATTCACTACCTAATCCTAATTTAATGAAGTCAAGACAGCTTTCACATTTTAATGGATATGTAAAAAAAATACTTGTATCTGCTCTTCCTAGGTAACCCATCTTGGTACAATAATCGCACCCAATTTGTTTAGCAGTGGAGAATTGTTCTTATTACAACTGTTTGATATTATTTTATTTTGGCTCTTTTAAGTTCAATATTCTTAAAACCACTCAATAATGTAGAAGGTTATTCTATAGGATTACTAAAATATTGGTCACATAACTCTGTTTCTGCATATAGTTTCTATAAATGCTCTATGTTAAACAAACCATATGTACAGCCAATTTTGTTAGTCAAATTTTTTTTTATATACTGTTCCTTTATTTATAATTATATGTTTGTATCTTGCTCCAGTAACTGAGGTAATCTGGGAGGGTGAAGAGACAGAAGCAAAGAAAGCCGACAGTAGTATGACTAAGAAAACTGACAACTTTGCATTGAGCAATACAGTTAGCAGGTTACTTCTGTGCTTCATCTTTTCTATCTATGTTTAATAAAAAATACACTTCCACATATCTTGCATGTTTGTACAGGTTTCATTGATAAATGTCATGTTGGTTTGATGATAAACTTGTTCTATGATAAATATAGCAAAAGAAAATTGTCCATCTCTTGGTCCACTTTTCATTCATTTTAAATCGTGCACATAGTTTGATTATTGGGACTACAAATCACTGCCTTAAAGATGCACACCTGTATCTTTGGGGCCAAATCTACCTTGTGCTGAGAATTTTGTGGAATATACAAATGGTGCCAAATTGCTTGGGTCATTTCTAATGGAGGTTACCTGTAGTCATTATTGCAATTTAGGCAGTATGGGCCTTACAAATAATATAGGAAAATCAAACTTCTTGCTGTTGCATAAAAATTGTGGGAGAGGTGCAAGGAGTATAAGTCAGATGCTTGTGAGTATATTTAGTTATTTCTTCCAAACCAATGGTCAATTTGTAAGCACTAGTTGAGGCATTAGTGTGCTTGGTGTGTAATGCCTTTAAATACTATAGGAAAATCAAAGTAAAAAATTGACTTCTTGAAATACTATCTATGATGACATCTTGAAATACTATAGGAAAATCAAAACAAAAAATTGAAAGACTGATTTTTTGCTTTGTTTATGCTAGATTCTCCCTGTAAATACTATCTTTTTAGCTGAAATATAGCTCTGATTGATTAGGCTCTAAATGTTTGGGTTTATGAATCTAGGCCTCCTGCAGCTAAGAAGTCACCAACAACAGGAACCACGGCTCCATCCAATCAAACAGGTAAAGCAGGAAATAAGAAAGCAGGGAGCTTGAAAGATCCTAAGCAAGGCAACATTCTTTCATTCTTCAAGAGGGTTTAAGGAGACGTATTGGATACTTAAGCAAAGTGCCAATGTGAATAGAGAACTATATAAATTGATGGGTCTTTAAATGCTAGTCTTCAAGTAATTATTAGGTTATCTTGAGTAATTCAGTCTGGGTTTCTTTTGGTTGGAGGATTTAAGGGATTTTGGACAAAAGGTTGTTACTAGAGCACCTTGTGCTTTGCTAAGGAGGGAATCAGTGT
The DNA here is from genome assembly GCA_029955455.1 of Quercus agrifolia. Classification (NCBI taxonomy): domain Eukaryota; kingdom Viridiplantae; phylum Streptophyta; class Magnoliopsida; order Fagales; family Fagaceae; genus Quercus; species Quercus agrifolia. The sequence goes on along the minus strand of JARQAD010000004.1, from coordinate 38,858,475 downwards.
ATCTGCGTTCCTCTTACGTTTATCCATAAAGTACCTACTCTTAATTCTTCGGGAAATGTCAATGTAATGACGGTTTTACAAAAGAGTATGTTTCTTATTGTTACATCTGTTTTTTTTTAGGCGTAAATGCACTTGTCTTGTCCCTACCTTTAGAGTCTATTTCTATTTTGGCCTCTACTTTTCTATTTTATCACTTTTAGTCCCTGAAATGAAAAACATGTTCGATTTTGGTCCCTACTGTTACTCACTTAACAGAAATTACTGATGTGTCAAACGAAGTACAGTACTGACACAATAAATGCTGACTTGGCTATTAAAATAACAATAAAAAAAATTATTTTGGCAATTTATAAATGCCATGTCAGATTAGAATTTTAAATATTAATTTATCAATTTTAACCCAAAAAAAAAAAAAAGAAAAAACAGAATTAAAAATCAACAGCACATGAATTTAGATCTAATGTCCTCTTCGTCAAGAACACATGAGCACAAGCCCAGAAAACCAAACATAATACATCATGAACAAAATACCAACAAATTCTAACAAACCCAATTCAATCCCTCAGGCATGCCAATAACAACAGCAAACACAAAAACTGAAAAAGTTAAAAATAAAAAATAAAAAACGTCTGAATCTTTTGTCTTTTTTGTTTTCTTCATCTCTGGCTCAGTGATTAATCTTTTGTTTGAATCCCAAATTCAAACTAAACCCAAATCCACCAAGCCACTCTTCATCTCCACCGCTTTTTTAATATAATTGATTCATCCCTGTAGAAGAATATTCCAAGATTTGATACAAGCTCATCCGCTACAGCAAAATCTTCCAACCTTTTGTCAAACATAACTATCCATTTCACCTAAACAACAATTGTTATGCATATAATGAGACTAGTTTTGCGCCGTTCTTTGGATCAAACCCAGATAGCTGATCTTTTTCAACCTCTTTGTGAGACCCACCTCCCAGAATTGCTCCTAAAACCACAGCAGCTTCAAGCAACTCTGCCGTTTTGTGTAAATGGATAAATTCAAGGTGTTCCAAACCCACATCGGAAAGTCCCTCAGAACATATATCAACCACTTGGCCTGCAACAAGTCCTTCTGTCCCAATTGACCTCGTGAGCTCTCCAACAACTCCAATAACCCTCATCGGTGGCACACCCACCGTAGACATCACTATGTGCTCAAAAGCAAAGGCTAAAAGCACGTGCGAGAACCGCGACTTCCTCCTCCACTTGAAACCAGGGGCGGCTTGATGTATTTGGGGGCCTAAAGCGAAAATTGATCATTTTGTTTTAAATGCAAAATTACTACTAATTAACATGAATTACGTAAATTTTTTTTTTTTTAGAAATTTTATAGATAGAAAAAATTTGACAAAATTTTTCATACTAGTTGATGATGTAAATTGATAGTAGTAAGTAAAAGAGTGGTGTTAGTGGTAGACTTAAATGAAAACTAGTAAAAGTTTGCTAACTAACTCTTATTATTAATCTTATTGTTTTTAGAAATGCAATATTCACAATATTTTTTACAAAAAAATTTAGGTTTTAAGTTGCTCTTTGTTTTCTGTTTGAAAATATCATTATAATTATTTTTTTGTCATCAATAACATGCTGTAATAACCTACTACTTAGCATTAATTGTAAAAGTGTTGTGAAAAATATTGCATGGACGTTGCATTTTTCTCTATTTTTTATTTGTTTTTCATCTAGTAAAAAAAATTATTTTATTTATTGATTATAAATAACCCTATTGGTTAAAATTTGGAGGCTTTTTTTTACTTGGGACTTTGGGCAACCGTATCTCTTGCTCCACCATTCAGTCCGCCTGGCCCAAAACCCACCTTCAGTCACCTTGACCTTCACCTTGAGCTTGGAGACTCTTGCAAAGAGAAATAGCTTGGAGAGAGAGAGAGAGAGAGAGAGAGAGAGCTTGGAGATATTGTTTGAGTTTTTAAGATTTAACTTTACGTTGTGTTTGGTTGCCAAGAAAGCTTAATAGAAATTAAGGAATTTACTCAAAAAATATCTCAATCTTTAAAATTCAAAAGTAAATTTTTTTTAATTCAAATTAAAATTGATAAATTAGAAATTCTTTGTTTTTAAAGTTTTAAATTAAAATGCTGAAGTGGCATAATTTAAATACCAAACAAATTTTTTTTTAATATTATTTGAATGGCCAAGTCAACATTAATTGTGCCGACAGTGCACTCCGTGTGCAATTTTTGTTAGTGAGATGACAGTAAGGACCAAAATAGAACTCGTTTTTCAACTTAGGGATTAAAAACGGTAAAATAAAAAAGTATGAACTAAAATAAAAATTGACCCAAAATGTAAGAACCAAAAGTCCATTTACATTGTTTTTTTTTTTTTTTTTTTACCAGATAAAGAGTATATTTCTTCTTTACTTTTCATTTATTATATGTAAAAAAATGGATTATATTGGATAATTTGATCCTCAAAAGTATAATTAAGGATCATAACTCATATGTAAAGAAGAAACTTGAAAATATAGGGCGTTTATTACTGTTATTTAAATAATAATTTTCAGTGTTTAAACAATATTATACGTATTTTTACACACTTTTTCACCCACACGTATTTCCAAAAAATACAAACAACTTTACTAGAATAACATTATCAATTTCATTTTCTTTTCAATACAAATAAGGGAAAAAAAAAACATTTTAAAATAAAAGTTAATTAATACAAAATTTTCTTAAATTTACAAAGTCTGAGGTTCACTAAATTGAAACTATCAAACCCTAACCTTGTCAAGAAACAATTTGGGAGAAGAATGGAAATAAAGAAAAGAGCAAAATGGGAAACACAAGTACGGTGTCAAAAATTCCCCAAAAATATCCGATGAATAAAAAAAAAAAAAAAAAAAAACAACAACAACAACAACAACAACTTGGGTCAAACTCGTGTAACCTTAGAATGACCAAAATATCCGTAACTTCATTGCTAAATGCATGATATATCGATCTCTTACAAATGGACATTCTTTATTCTGTTTTCATTTTCATTTTCCTACAAGACCTGTACTATTCTACTTTTCATTTTACCGTTGGATATCAATAGAGGTTCTTTGTCCGCATTTATTTCTTGAATTTGGACTTTATTTCTCTTGTGCATAACTTTCCAATAATGAAAATTTTACCCTTAACTTTAGCTAAGATCTTCAAAAAATATATGGATCCCCCAAAATTATTCATATTTCTCATGCAACATTCCTAAATTGGATAAATTTTTGTAATGGTTATTATGGCCTTCTCATTCTTAAAGTTCTAGTTTCACCCCTGCTCCTGTAGGTTTAAGTGCAACCGTTGACAAAAGGAACACCTAAGATGATCATCTCATGGCAATTGAGAACGAATCAAATCAGATGATCCTATTTCTCAATCTTTCTAACTTGCTCATACGGAACCAAAGTAGAAAAGATCGAGAAAAATCAATCATTCACAACCACTAATAAAGGATTCCTCGAAAAGTTAAGAATTAGTAATCCTTTTTAGAAATAGAATAAATTCAATCTTATACATGTGTGAAGAAGGTAATCAAAAAAGAAAAGAAGACGAATTCTTCTTTCTTTTAGAACTTTGGAGCCGTGCAAGATGAAAGTCTCATGCACAGTTTTGAATGAGAGACTGGATTAGTGTCAAGTTTCGAACTTAACTGCCATAAATAAATCCAAGGTTAGCATGGCCAAACCTTCAATAGCTAACATGTGACCACCACAAACACAAAAACGCCCACCAACAAAAGCCAACAAGTTGCATTTCTATTCAATTAACCAAGAAACTTACAAGAAGCTAAGAGAAGTCCAGAGTGAATGCAAATGGAAGGCATAATTAAAAGTAAGATTGTGAAAGATTAAAAGAGAATGAGAGAATAATATACATGATTTACATTCAATCTTTGTGCACAAATGGTGCTATGTATCCTCTCTGGTATTAACTTTCTCGAATCAAGTTGGTCGGCTCACTCAAAACATATTTGGGTAGTTCATATTTTGCACCTGCAATAATAAGTTTTGCAACGCCAGGATAGCAAGACTTAATAAGAAGAGAAATAAATATAATAACATAAAATCTTCTCTAAATAAAATCAGAAATTATCTCTCAACACGAGAATCATCAACAATGCACCATGTTAGAACAAGGAACTGATCCTTCTTTTCCTCAAAAAAGAAATAGGAACTGATCCTTCTGCCCAGGGATACTATTTGGCTCAAATTGCCATTTAGTAGAGAAGTATATTCCCCCAGATGGCCCAAGGAGATTTTTGTTAGAAATAAGTCATTATCAGAATGAAAATTATAGCATTTCAAAATGAAAGTAATTGTACTCTCCCACCTCCTGTGGTTTTCCTGTAGTTCAGCTACCTACCTCCTCTGTGAGGGGTGTGGCGTCCTACTATAAACCCTTGCCCTCAGCCCACTTACTCGATTTCACTCACCTATCTTTGACTCCAACCTCAAAGCTCTAGCTCATCTACTTTTGTGGCCTTTCCCCTAAACCCCCAATGACAGTGTACACCCACTCATCACCAGATCAAAACCCAAATTCCTCATCCTCATCTCATTTCAATCAGATCAAATCTTCAAATCAAACCATCAGCCCCATTCAACCACAAATCTCAATGAAACCCGTATCCCTATCATCTAACAATCCCCAAGCTCAAAACCTCACCTTATATAGCCCTGTCAGAAGACTCATTTCAGATAGAATCCTGAAAGGAAAAAAAAAAAAAAAAAAAAAATGTTGAGAGCAATTCTGTCCACAGCTTGTAACCCGTCTCATGGGCTCACCACCATCAACATTGGACCAACACCTTCTTGCTCTGATTTGGCTCAGATGAAGACCGCCAACAAGTTCTTGGGTGAGGGAAAGGAAGTTGGGTGGAGCTACATGGATTTTCAGTTTTTAAGTCTAGAAATTCAACCAAAGTGCCACCATCTTGGTAGTTTGTGATCCAAAGGGTGGTTTGAGGTGCAATTCATTTTTGATGACCTAGAAGACCACATTTGAAGCACACAATTTTTAGTTGTTCATATAGAAATTGGATCCAGAAGGGGAGGCAATTTTTGTCAAGCTAAAAGCCCCAATGTAACTATTCTGCGAGTGAGAGGTCGAGGTCTACTTTGATCCTAAGGGCTTTGCTCCAACAGAGAGGTTGGTTGCTAGAGATGTCTAATTCCATAAAGGTTCCAATCATATGACCAAGAGTGTCAACATTTTCCTCAGATTTTATCAATGCGCAGAATTTGTAGCTAAACCAAAAAAAACAGAGCAGATCCTTTTGTTAGAGCCTCCTTTTGCCGTTTGTTAGGTCTGATGCAAGGCAAACCTGATGTCATTCACTTTGGGCTGTCACTTTGTCTTAAAAGGAACTCCCCTTCCATTTTTGAAGGAATAGTCTAAAAAATTAAAGCCAGGATTGAAGGGTGGCTAGCAAAAGTCCACTCACAAACAGCCAGAGCTACCCTCATCAAGTCAGTCCTTTTTTCTATGACAGAATACTCAATAACAGACCCTTTTTCAAAAAGCCACCTGTGACCATATTGACAAAACCTTAGGGATTTCTTCTAGGGGTATAATAATAATAATAATAGGCACCATTGCTATCTAATATATTGGGGAAATCTTTGTAAGCCTAAAGCCCTAAGGGGCCTAGGATTGAGGAAAACAAAAGATGTTGATATTTCCTTCATGGCCAAATTAGAATGGCAACCCTCTCAAGAACTCACCCCTCCTCTAGGCCAATCCAAAAAGGAACTCCTCCACCACTTAGAAAGGGATATTTTAGAGCAAGAACACCTTTCTGAGGACTCTTGCTTCATGTTTAGTAATGGTTCCACTATAAATATTTGGGAAGACCCATGGGTCCCACTTTCTCACTCCTTCAAGCCCTAACCAAAGGTAAATGCACAACCGATCTTTACAAATAAATCCAGTCTCCTTCCAGTGGGATCTAACAGAGCTACAAGAATAATTTGAACTAATCATAGTGGCCCCCTCATTCAAATAATCCTAATCTCACCAAACTCTTTGATGGATAAGAGGGATTCTGACCCCAACTCAAATGGGCTCTTCAACACCAAATCTTCCCCTCGACAAATTGGAAGATCCTACAGAATATAAAGATAAATGAGAAACTTAAATATTTCCTTTGCCCCAGGTGTGGTGGCTTTCCTTGCCCCCCAAATTTGGTCCCTATCACCTTGGAACCTAAACTTCACATCCTCCCATTGTTGGATAGCCACATACTTTTCCCGGATTCCCTTGGTTTGGACAAAAATGAGGTGTATAAGTTTACCTTATTTGCTTCAATGCTTTGTGATCAAATCCAGTGATCCAAAAATAACTTAATCCACAAGAACATATTACAACTTCTATCCAGCCAGCCAAACAAATCACCATGACCCATTCCACCCACCTAAGGGCTTGGAACTCCATCACCCCTGACACCCACAAAACCAAATTCATGGTGCCCCCTCCCTCAAATTGGTATAAGTTTAACTTTGATGCTGCTTTAAGAAATGACCACACCTCTCTAGCTGATGTGTGCAGCAGGGACTCTTCTGGCACTATCATTAAATTAGCACAGCAAAAGAAATTGCAGCTGACCCTTCCTGGGCCAAAGCCAAAGCTTGCCACCTTGCAATTTCAACAAGCACAGCAAAAGAGATTGCATCCACTCTCAATTTAAATGATGCAGTTTTTGAAGGTGATTGTAAAGTTGTATACAATGCTATAAAAACTATACCCTCCCTGGTTCATTGGCCCTACGATTCTTAGCGGATGAAGTTGGTCTGGACCCCTGAAATGAGCTTTTGTTGTACCATTGCTACTGGTTAATGATACTTAATCATACAGAGAGAAGAAAGAGGAGAGGGGGGGGGGGGGGGGGGGGGAGAAGAGTCATTATCAGAAAAGAAAACAACATAGATTAAGTACCTCTTTCATCATAGCAGATTGTCAAATCAGCACTTTGAACTATGACCCCCGCACTGTCCACAATAGCTTGTGCAAGGCTTAATTCAGCTTCAGCAGCAGCTCGCAGTGCATCCCAAATCTCTAGTGCCCAGCAAAATGATAATTACATTACAGATGTACATGCGAAAAATTGATGGATAAAGACAATAAGTATTTTTGGTACTATGCAAGGTTGACAGAAAATCACAAGAACTTGACAATCATTACTTCCCAGTTCCCTCTCTTTAACTTCTATGGTAATAACATTAAAGAAAAATGGCCATACTTTTAAGTCTTCAAAAGTTCATAATCTTCTCTAAAAGATACTTGTAGTTAATAGCCAAAAGGTATGGGCTTTTCTTATCATCAAAAAACAAAAAAGATAAAAATATTTTTCTTATCAATATAAATAACCATGTTACAGGGTTGCATTGAATAAAAAAATTGACTACTGTTGATGTAAAGTTCCAATTGCTGGCACATAAAAATTGGCAAAATGTGCCATAACTTCTGCATGAGGCTTATTTCAAGTACTGAAGTTTATGAGTGCACCTTCCTGTTTCAAAGGATTGTACACATTAAATCAACCAAGGAAAATGAATAAATTAACTCATCATAACAAAGCCTACCATCAAATATTGGAGTCAGCTAGACTCTCAGACCATTCTATTCCATGCAAGGTGGTACCTCTGTAAATCATAAGCCAGCATGCCCTTCTTTCAACAACCCAAACTCAAATTTGACCTTCTCCATATCCTTGTACTTCCTCCTCCATAATCAATCTAAATTAATATATGCATTTATTGCAAAACCCAGGAGAAAATATATCAATTCAGAATCTGATTCTGGGAATTTCTATGAAAAACTTTAGGTTTTTTCCCATGGCATTGTAACAGATATTATTTCATTTCTGTTATAACAATCACTGCAAAATGACAGGCTCCATTCTTTAGAAAACTGAGTGCCAATAAGTTACTATTATCAATCCCACCCCGCCAACCCCTAAAATAAAAAATAAAAATAAAAATACTCAGAGGTGAACATGCCTGCAGGGTGTTAGAAAGACCATTTCAAAAGCTGATCAATCTGATTTCTTATTTCTTGACAATAATAATCACTACTGGAAAAGTTAGATTGCAAGTGATTATAATGGCATCATGTTGATAACTCAACAGAGCCTTATCTCAACTATTTATGTGAAGATAGCACTCTTGTTTTCCCAAAACAAAAGTAAAAGACCAAAAGTTTTCCAACTCAGAGGCCATCAAGGGAACCCCTTCAGACTGAATCACATCATACCTCTTTCTTTGCTAGATGTCTATATCACTCCTCAATTTCATATATATTGATCTACACTGCATATGATCAAACCTTCTTCCCCAGACTTCTTTAATTTGATAGAAATATGCTGATCAAACTAGTCAATTCATCTCCATTCTCATATCCTCCTAGTCAATGATAAGACTAAGGTATTTATCATGAAGAATGACGAGACCAACGAAAATTATATGGTTGTTAGTGGTACATTCGGCCATCAATTTTTCATTTTCTTTGTTTCATCCTCTATATAGATTATAAACACTATCGGCCCCCCTTTTGCTTAAAGACAACCAGGTCCTTCTATGAGATGTCGAACCAATGCTTCAAGTCCTTAAGATATGTCTACTCTTAGTGCAAGAGATATTAGATATTGAAACCTTATAAAAGTACCAGTTAATATTCTTGAAATACGTCCTAGAAGGCCAGAAACTTTTTGAGGACAAGCAATGAAAATATCTTAAACCACCTATTAGGAAACAGGACCCTCAGAACCCCAGTATTTCAAATTTAGTTTTTGGCAGTCAATGGAATGCAAACCTACGAGCCAAGCCAAATATGAACAAAGACCCTCAAGTAATTCTTGAAATAACTAGAGTGAAATATCTGGTTATAAAAATTTCATGTAGTAAGAGTGTCATAACATGTTTTACATAATAAACAACACTACTTCCTAACATGGGAAAGTTATCTTGTGATTCTGTATATATATAGATTGATCTTTTATGTTGGGTTCCATTATTTCTTTGTTTGGTTATGATCCCTATTGGTTTTCAACAGATGACAAAACAGAAAAAAGTTGCTTGCATATCGGACAAGAGATTATCACTTTAGTCTTCTTTTGTTCTTTTTCTCTAACTTATATTATACTAGGCACTAACCTTAGATAGTTCCAAAAGCTTTCAAAAACAATCTTCGTAATCATATAATTCTGAGGCAACACTACCTTTTCTACCACCATAGTGAGGAGCAGTGTCCCAAAACTCATCTCGCAACTGCATAAGCTGAGTCTTGGTTATTGGTTGAGGATGCTTCCAAGGTTTTGGCTTCCGGATCTTTTTTGCAGTCCCTGTTTTAATTAAGAAATCCAATATATTATAATAGAATATCTCTCAGTATTCAAAAAAGAGGAATACTTCATGTTCACAATGACGAACAAAAAGAATTTAATGAATTACAAGGAAATTATATAGGACAATGACCAGTCCTGGAACTCAAAAATAGAATTACAATGAGTAGAGCTCCAAGCGCAAGACCAGTCAAACAAAGTACCCAAAAAAAAAAGGATTCCAATTGTAGTAACTGGTTTAAATCATTGTGTGCTCTAATGACTGGAGTTAACGGATTGATAGCTTGGAATCATGACTAAATGTTGAAATAGTTAAATTAAATCATATTGCTGAGTCATTAGCACACAATGACTGATACCAGTTACAACAGCTATTGATTCTCGTTAAAGTATAATAAGCATGGAGCACTTCAATTAGCTAAAATATATATAAAATTTAAATATCTTACAGCTACTAATTCAGCGGGACTTTAAGTTCCATGTGTCTAGATGGTGAATGAAATGCACTAGAAAGGACATCCCACAACATGCCTTCATGGGAAGCTTGTGCTTTGATCTAGCACCATTGACAAAACTACCTTTGGGAAGTATACCCAAAAAAAATAAAAACAAACAACATCGACCAAATATAACATCCAGAAAAACTAAACCCCATCACCAACTAATGCTACTCAAATTCAATTTCATTAAAAACCTCTCCCGAAAATAAATAATAAGGTTTAAAAATTTGTGGCACTTGTATCTCTTCTCACGTCATAATAGAATGGAAGCATCTTGTTAAAGTCTTCAATGCCAACAATCTAAATTTTTATTTTTATTGGGTTTCTAGAATCTTGAAGCATAACATATAACATATAATTTCAATTCACAATCACAATTACAATCAGCCACTGAATTTAAAAACAAATAAACGCAAAAAAATGTACAGAGCCAAGCAATTCACAAGTTAAAGAAATATATGAATCGGGAAAAAAAAAAAAAAAATAGTTGTATACAAAATCGAAGATTTTACTTAGGCTACAACAACCAAAAACAAATTTGGTTTTGGGTTTGCCTTGAAGTGAGTTTGTCGGAAAGCAAATAGAAGGTAAAAAGGTAAAGTGTTGGAAAGGAAAGAAAGAAATCAAATCTGTTGGCAAAGACAGAGAGAGAGCTGACCGTCGGGTTTGGCCTGTGAGGATCCAGCACAGCCCATTGTTTGAGTTTGAGAGAGAGAGAGAGAGAGAGAGAAGAAAACAAAGTGTGTATAATAATAATATATAATAGTATTTGTATTTTGTATTTTTGTATAGCGGCGGCAGCAGCAGCAGCAGCTGCAGAAGCAAAAGGAAAGAGAAAGAAGCTTGAATGAGACGCCAAGTCAAACTCCTCTCTCTCTTAATAGTCTCTTCTCTCTTCTACCTTCTCTTTCTTTCTACTTATAATAAACATCCTTGTCTTTTTTTCTTTTTATTAAATTAAAAAAAATTATAAAATTAGTGAAAAGTTAAATACTGTAGTACTTTTCCGATATAAGAACGGGATATTTTTAAAAAAAAAAATTTAAGCTGCAAAAAAAAAAAAAAGAAGAAGATATTATTAATTAACTCACAACTTAAATTTATAGGGTGGGACGGGGAGGGGTGACAATTAGTTTATTACATATGAGACGAGATGAGATGAGAGAGGTGAGAGGCTCTTATTATTAGGCTGAGAGTTTCACAGAGAGATCGGGGGTTGTTTTCATGAAATGACTAATGATTGCTCAATAATAAACATGGTAGTTAGCTGTCTATGATATGTTATAATGTTCGTGTGGAGAAAGGGTGGGTGCCCTCTTTTTTCCTCTTTTTTTTTTTTTAGTCCGTTAAATTCTAAAATAATCCCGAAATTTATCCTCAAGATTGAGATAACATATTGGATAAAATTAACGATTTAACTTAAAAACACTTTTATTCAATTAAAAAAAAATTGTAGTATTTTAAGATATAGATTTAAAAAATAACACTTAAGTACTGTGTCTAAAATATATCTTAATATAATATATATATGGCTATGCCTAACACTTTCAATAAGATTTTTTTATCTGCTTGTCAATATACACTTGCTCAAATCTTTATTCCAATTAATTAACAATCATAATAGGTACCAATTTAATTATAAAATTTCTTATAGTTTTTTTTTTTTTTTTAATAAATGATTTGAAAATTTTCTTGTAATCTCATCTACACCAAACAAAATTCATAGGTATCTTGACCTTATGAACAAAGTCAACTCCAAGCTCACTCTCTCATCCCAACAAAGTTCTAAAAAATGTGTCTCAATTACTTCCACCGATTGAAACCTAAATTGTTTCATAAAAAATTTTATAAAATAAAATAAAATATAGTGCGTGTTTAGCCTAAATCATTATTAATGATAATTTTTTTCTAGAACTATGATATTTTGATTAAATATATAAAAATAATCTTGATTTAGTTGATATTAATTCTTTAGGATATGTATTGAATCTATTTTTGTTTGTATAGGTAAACGTTATTGGTTGGTTTTTTTTTTTTTTGGCTTAAAGGTTGTCGGCATTGTTAAGTGAAGTTACAATAATACCTTTAATAAATTTGATTACATTATTTTGCATTTTAAAATTTTATTTTATTCTAATCATATTATAATATTTATATTATTGATAGTATTTTTTTGTAAATATATTTCAAATTATAAATGTATGCTAGAAATATCAGTTTTGGATATCAAAAGCATAAAGAAAAAAAGAAAAGAAAAGAAAAGAATAGAAAAAAAACCTCAAATAGGATCTTTTGATAAATTGTTTTTGTTACTAAATATATATATATATATATATATATATATATATATTCAATTTTAATTGTAATAATATTCAAACATGAAGTAAAAAAATTTGTTAATCATATAAAAAGCCTAGATTTTTTTTTTCTTTCTAAATGCATGTATCACTTATATAATCCATTAACAATACTTATTACACTTGTTTTTGTATAAAGAATTTTTTGTAACATTAAAATTGCTAAAACCCTATTTAAAATCAATTATGTCACAAGAAGATTGAGTGGATCAGCTATATTATTGAAAATGAAGTGCTAATAAGACCTAAACATAAAATAATTTTACATCTTAAAAAGCAATAAGAAAGTATTTTAAATAATAATATATAAAATTAAATAAATATTATTTAATTGATATTTAATTATAAAAAAACTCCACTCAAAGTTATTCGTTATCACCTTCAACCTCAAAAGTTATCAAGATAACTCTTGTTATGGGAAAGAGCAATTATTTTGAAACATCTTTATTTAGGGATAATGTCTCTTATGGATATTGAAGGCAAAAAAAAACTCTTAGTCCATACTCACGCAAGGAAGTAAGATACTAACTTTTGATTTGAGAAATGAAATCCTAATCCTTGAGTAAAGAATTAAAATTGGAGTTAAAAAAAATATATATATATATATATATATATTTATTTATTTAAAAAAAAAAAGGAATCAAACTCTTTAAGAATTTATGGGTGTTTTCAAATTAAATCATACACGTTAGGAAATTTTAAATGAAATTTTGTACTTTAAAAAACATTTCAATTCAAATCATAAAACCCATTAGAGGTATTCGTAAATGGAAAATGATTATAATATTTCTTATTGATAACAATACCATACAAATTACAACTAGGAAAATGATTATAATAATAAATAAATAAATAAATAAATAATACGTCGTGTATTTTGGAATGAAATAATGGCCATAGATAATAGATACATAGTTGAAACAATCACACAGTATCACTAAATGAGTGTATGGTTTGAATTGAAAAGTTTTTAAAAAGTGAAAAAATCTAAACCACTCCCGTACAGAGTTTTAGAATGTAGGTAGCCAAAAATAAATAAATAAATAAAACGATTTTGTGTGTGACTGTTATACTTACCTTGGAAAGAGGTTATTCAGAGATTAAGCCGTGGATAAGGGGGATTTGGAAGTGAACTAAAAGATTTTTATGCCATTATGATTATGGTGTGGTAGTTAAAGTCGGTTGGAATTGGATATGTTGCCTCGTGATACTGAGGCTGAGGGTGGATAGCAAACCAAAAAGGGATTTTACATTTACTAGTAGTCTAGTACTTACTAACCACAAATGCCTTCAACAATATATGCAAAGACAAAATTCATGTTAGCACGTAACAACCAGTTAACTTTGTACATCCCAACAACATATATCACAAGGATTACATGTATACTACGTTGTAGGGAATATTCACCAAATAGAAAGAAAAAAATTATGCTTTCACTATTCATATGGAAAAATGCAAGATGCAGCAGTATAATTCTCTCTTAAAACAATATACCAAAACCTAATCTCCAAACAACAGTTTTTCTATCTTGCGCACAAGATTCACAATGGACTAAGGCTTGGGCTGTTCCATAGACTAAACCTCAAAAAAAGTCTCATTAAAAACTATTAACACTTTTATATTAGGTCAAGTCATAATCCAAATGAAACATAATTAGATTTCACATAACTCAACACACGCTGCCATCTTTCTATTGAGTGATCTTGGTAGTCAAAAAAAGCCTACTTGATTTTCAGTCACCATTTTTAATTATTTGGAACAAGGCTGAGAATCATTATTCTATGAGTCTCATTCCAAGTATGTTATTTCTTGAAAGAAACAACAAGCTTTTCTTTTCTTTCAAGAAGTTGACTTGAATTATCAATTACTATATATTCGGCAATGTTTCTTGTTATAAGTTTTTTTTTAGCAAAAGAACTTATAAGTATGTACCTTTAAAGGAATTTTCCTAAACCGATAATGTCAGCAAATATCTTTTTGGTATGTTAGGCAAGCTATCAATTGGATGAATATATACACTGGCAAAAAGATCTATTTGAAACATTTGTGCACATTTGAGATCCATTTGGCACTGGCAAACATCTCCTACAACAGGAATCCTCATCAAAACAAGTACATTCCTGTAATACCCGAAAAAATAAAATAAAAAATAAAAGGAAGGGTATTTAAGTAAATCTCTTATGGGGGTCAATTTTATAATTTATAATTATAAGGGAGTTTTTAGAAAATAAAGTTAAAACCTTAGTTATATATAAGCTTATTAAGTCAACGTATATGAAGAGATACTTTAAGAGAGGAGACTACTCAACGGATTGACTGTACAATTAAAGTAAAAGCTTAAAAATTTCTTGTCAAATCTAAGATTTATTTGAAATTAGAATATTTTTTTATGTGCATATTTTGGCAAGTAGTTAAACTATTTAATTATTCAAAAGTTTTAATAATGCAAACGAAGAAAATTTTGAATTGGTTTTCACTAAACTAGACGCTAGTATTGCAAAAAATTTACACTGTTAAGCTGCAAATTTCCTTTTGGACTCAGTGTTGGATACGCGACACATGTCCAAGACTGAACATGTGTCACGTACCAATATGTCTAGCGTCACTACCCTTTTCTTTGAAGGGGTTAGGTGTTTTTGCACAGCCTTTCTTTAGATAACAGTGCCGAAGTAGGGGATTTGACGAAAAAGAAAAACCTGTTGCGCCTAGCTTTGGGTTCTGACAAGTGACATGCTATAGTCCTTGTCTTTCCTAGTATGAGATAGTACTAGGTGCTATAGCCTTATCTTTTAAGGCATTAAGGGTGGCAGAATAAATAAATAAATATATATAGAAAAATATTATCATCAGGTGGAATTTGGGTGTGAGATAAGTGGACAATTATAAGATATTTTTAATTGTCTTTTTTTTCTTTTTTGTCGGGTACTGTTATAAGTCTTTTTTAAATTATTTGATTATTGAGTAAATGGTACTTATAAATCATTAGGTGAGATTTTAGGATTTTAGAAGAAGTATTAGGAGAAGTTCCTTTTGGTATGACTTTTGAAGGTAAGTAATTTTATCTTAATTGGTTTTATTTTGTGAAATTTTAACTACTGAAAATTGTTTACAGTTGTTACAATTTTATTTCCATTGTATTACTGATTTCAAGTAAAGAATTATCACAAATATATCTGATTACTGAATATATGATATATTTTATTTAATTGTTTTTACCTATACTGATTCAAAGTAAAGAATAAATAATTTTCACAAATATATATGAGCATTGAATATAAGATTTTAGCTATATTGATTTATAGTAAAGAATATAGAAATATCACAAATATATTTGAATATTGAATATATGATTTTATATATATATATATATATATATATATATATATGTATTTGAATAAGATATATTTTGTTAGAAACTATGATTTCATATATATGATTATGGACAATCTGACTATGAATTGATTTTGATACTCAAACCAATGGGGATTATTCATTGATACTCTGACACCCAGCCAATGGAGGTTATTCTTTGGTACTTTGATGCCCAGCCACAGGGATATAACGTGACCATAGTCATAAGATTGTTAAGAATATGAATTACATTTGAACATTTGAACTATTTTGAGTCCTTAAAACTACATATGTGATTTCGAAAATGTTTGAGTATTTGAACTATTTTGAGTCATTAAAACTGCTTATGTATTTTTAGAACCTATTGTAAGTTATAACTTTTGATATATGATAAACTGACTACTTTCTAAACCATCTATGATATATTTGTAAGATTAAAGTATATGATTTATTTGCAACTTATTATTTTATGACTATGAAACTTCTTTAGTTATTTTTGAAAACTCATAGCATATTATAACTTTTGAAGGCTCATATTACATCTTATTACTTTATAGATCTATTGCTTGATAGACCTTATTAGGATTTTGCTTACTTATTGAGTTGTCAGCTCACCCCCATTTTCCCCCTCTAATTTCAGATTATGAAGAATAACAAGTTTTGAGAATTTTGATGTTATGTTGTGAGCGAGAAAAGAAGCTTAGTGATTTTTGGGATTGGATGGTCTTCTAATAGTTTTATATTTATGGGCCAATTGGCACTATGTACATAAGGTTTGGATTTTGTTCCTATTAAATTATTGGAGATCTATTCATAAAGAAATTGTTAAGGTATTTTGGATATAATTGATTTAATTTTTGAGGATAAAGTTTAGTTGCTAAGAAGGCATTGCACACTTGTAAAGGGCTTACTTTATAAGCATGCGGCGGTTGTCACATGCCTATCTTTATAGTTAGGTTCGAGGCATGAAAATTTTAATGGTATCAGAGCTTAGGTTATGATCTTGCAGACTCTATACTAGGATTTGATTTGGAATAAGGTTGTGCACTAGGGATTACGGTTATAATAATTGTTTATGAAGGTTATTAAGCAGTAGATAGTGTTCTTTTGATGATTTGATGAGAAGTGTAGGTGAGGTTCCATCATATGATGATTTGTTAGGTCATATTTGAAGGATTTGATATTTATGTCTATGTGGTTATGCATACATGACTTATAAATACAAAAGGGAGGATTTTAATTGATATACTTCTATAATCTTATACTAGTATTAAGTGAGTGTATTTTACTCTTGAAAATTTTGTAATTGATCAGATTGGTTATTAAAACTTCTTCTTCTTATTAAAAAGGAAAAGAGAGTGAGAAAAGAACAAGCAAAGGAAATCTTCCTGCTGTTTTGTGACTAATCTTTTGAAAACTCATTTGATAGTTTTGCCTAATATAGTCGACCTATTACCTAAGGTTAGTTTGATCGGTAGGAGATTCTCATAGGTTTAATTATTGAATGATGATTTACTATATGTCCTATTCATAATTTGGAGTGCTTTTAGGGAATTGGAAATTGCAAAACTTTATTTAAGGGTTAAGGTTTGATGTTAGTGCTACGATTCCTTGATTTTAGTTTATATGGAGTTAGTAAATTAACGGAAAGTTTGTAGTGTGAAAGAAAATTAATTTGTGGTTATTGTAGTTCACATTATATTATATGTTATTATATAAATTCTGAGGGTGTTTAAAGAATTCAGTAATATATCGGTGCACTTCCTTGGATTCTAATGTTAAGGACCGACTTTCTTTGGATCATTGTTCTTGTTAGGGTTGACCTACATGGATTACCATAGCCTAATTTATGTGTGAGGTAGTCCCTAAATGTTTTTGAAACATGTTCTGTTACTTAGAAGTTTGAGGTCCTCAATTTCTTTCTATGGACTTGGAGGATTGTTTAATATCCTAGGGAAATAAGTTTTGATGCCAGAAATGTAATTCTTTGAATTTAACTGATAAGAGTTAATGGATTGGCTCAATAGAAAATGAAGTGGATAGAACACAAGTATGTGGTAGTATTGAATTAGACTAGTGAACCATATTTTTGATTGGATATTGAAGGAGTTGGGATGGCAAGAGAGTTTATTTTGGGAGACTACTACAATTTGAATTATAGTCAATTGTTGTACCTTTTGTTTTATATTGGTAGATGGTTAGTGATTATAAATTGTAGTGTACTCTTAAGTTCTAAACTGCTGGGACTATTGTTTGCAAGGTAAAAAAAAGGGGGGGGGGGGGGGGGTTGAGATACTTCATGGACTATTCCCTTCTAGCCGATGTATATTTAGAGATTTGTTTCCATAATAGGCAATGTAATTATAAGGAACCAAGCTCTTCAATGAGTTCTAGCCCAAGTATCATTTGGAGATTAAAGGAGAATAAATGTTGCTTATTTGAGAAGATAATTTATGGTTAAGATAGAGGTTCTATGAAAGACCTTATATCAATGCTCAATTGATTATTTATGGAGATTTTGGAGTTTATTTTTCTTACAAAACTTGAGGAAGAAAAGATATAGTGATATACGCATATATTGTAAATTAGTTTTTAACTTATGAAAGATTGGAACTTTACTTTGGATGCACTACTTAATTTTGAGATACAGAATTAAATGGATGCTAGCATTCAATGGTCTATGGTGAATCTCAAAATTGTGGATTTCCCTTGTTGTAATTTTTGGAGACTACTTAGGTTCTGGAATTTTGTTGAAATTAATAATTGATGGAAAATCTATTATTGGGGTTAATCTAAACGAATGGGCCTTGGAACTTTTATTCATATTGAAAGGAACTTAGAGAGCTATTTAGACTAGAGATATGTATATCTTTAAAGAATCTTATATTTTTTTCATAATATGGTTGTTCTTAAACAATGGGTAATTGAGTAAGAGATTTTATAGTGGTATTGTATTATGCAGCGGAAGCATCATGGCTCCATTTGCTTTGGAAATTTTTATTTTACAAATCTTCAAAAGGAAAAGTCTATGCATATGTTGTGAAATAGTTTTGAACTATGGTGATGAGTGATAAATTTGTATAGATCGATACAATTGTGGCTTTAGAGTAGCACAATGGAAGCGTGATAATTCGTTCAGCTTGTAATGAATTCAAAGGACTGAATTCTTATAAGTGGGGGGGGGGGGGGGAGATTTTAATACCCAAAAAAAAAAAAAGGATTAAAAGGAAGGGTATTTAAGTAAATCTCTTGTGGGGTTAATTTTATAATTTATAATTATAAGGGAGTTTTTAGAAAATAAAGTTAAAACCCTAGCTATATATAAGCTTATTAAGTCAACATATATGAAGAGATATTTTAAGAGATGAGACTACTCAACGGACTGAAGTAGAGAAGGTTTGACTGCATAATTAAGGTAAGAGCCTAAGAATCTCTTTCTTGTCAAATCTAAGATTTATTTGGAATTAAAATATTTTTTTTATGTGGATATTTTGGCTAGTAGTGAAACTATTTAATTATTCAAGAGTTTTAATGATGCAAACGAAGAAAAGTTTGAATTTATTTTCGCTAAACTAGACGTTGTTACTGCAAAAAATTTATGCTGTTAAGTTGCAGATTTTCTTTTAAGGGGTTAGGTGTTTTTGCACAGACTTTCTTTAGATAACAGTAAGGGTGTGCATGGGTTTGGTTGAGGGGATTTTTTGACCCAACCTACCATGGTGGGTCAAAAAAAATTCAACCTAACCCAACCCATCACAATGGTGGGAAAATTTTTTTTATTACTATTATTATTAAATTGAGCAAAAAAAAATATATCACACTTGTCACTTGAGTTGATAAACAAAATATACATTAATATATAAACTAATATTCCAATTTAGTTGTAAACAAAATATGTTTAAGTATCCAACTAAGTTGATAAACAAAACATAAATGAACTAGTATCCTAATTCACTTATAAACAAAATATACCTAAAATTTTAAAATTTTTTTATTAATTATATAATATATTTAAATATATATTAAAAGAACTAATAGGATTTTATATTATATATGATAGTAAGGACCAAGGAAGTGCTCTATAGCTGATTTTTTTTTTTAATTATTAAATATATAATATATTTTAAACATATATTAAAATATGGGTAGATCGAGTCGGGTTTGGCAGGTAACACCGACTCTCCACACCTTTTACACATGTAACACCAATCAATGGCAACAATACGCCTTTTATGAAGGTTATCAGTTGTAAGAATCTTACCGAAAGAAGCTAACCATGAAATGAAAGCTACCCTTAGAGGAACCTTCGATTGCCACACCAACCTCCAAGGGAAAGAGAGGGGAGGGTAGAAAGAAAGATAAAAACTACTAACCTCAAACCCTCCACTCTTAGCTAGCTTCCAACAAACCTTATTAGGGCCAACCCCCCGCACTTTCGAAGAATAAACAATTTCCATGAATCAATCAAAAGATTCTTCCTCCCAATCTTGCAAAGATCGACAAAAATGAAAATTCCAATGTAGCTGCCCACTAGACCAGCCCATAACCTCTGCCACTTAAGAATCCCTTGCCCTGCTAAGACCGTAAAGTTCTGGAAAAGCCTCTTTGAAGGAACAATCCCCACACCACACATGTTTCCAAAACTTCACTCTAGTACCATCACCCACATCATACCTTAACAGTTTAGAGAAGTTCAACTAGCCACTTCTAATAAACCTCCATAGACTAACACCATACGGACTAGTCACCTTTTTCGTGCACCACCTACCCCAAAGATTCCCATATTTCGCCTCTATGACCCTCCTCCGTAGCGCATCTGTCTCTAAACCATACCTCCACAACCACTTGCCCAACAAAGCAGTGCCAAAACTTCTCAATCGTCTAATACCTAGCCCCCCAACCTACATTGACTTGCAAACCGTAGCCCATTTCACCAAGTGAAATTTAGAATCACCATTAATACCACTCTAAAGAAAATCTTTTTGTAGTTTCTCCATATGATTAGCAACCTTCCCAGGTATAGGAAGAATGGAAAGGAAATAAGTAGGTAAGGAGGATATGGTACTTTAGATAAGAGTGACCCTACCACCCTTAGATAAATAAAGCCTCTTCCAACCTGCTAGTCTTCATTCCATCTTCTCTAAAATAGGATTCTATAATGATACCTCCTTGAATTTGGCACCTAAAGAAAGTCCCAAATATTTCAAAGGAAGAGAAGAGTGCCTACAACCCAACAACCCCACCAACATATCCAGATTATGTACCTCTCCAACTGGAACCAACTTTGATTTCCCCAAATTAATTTTTAACCCTGAAACCTCCTCAAATCTATTTAGAATCTCCCTTAAAGTAACTAATTGATTAGGATCAACATCACAAAAATAAGAGTGTCATCCGCAAAAAGGAGATAAGACACCATCATTGAAGCACTAGTAGTAGAACCTATAGAGAAGCCCGTAAATTGTCCAGCAGCTGCAGCTAGGGCTGTCCACGGGTCGGTCCGATTCGGGTTTGTGCCCAACCCAGAACCGACCCGATCACTTCGGGTTTTCCATGCTTAGACCCGCCGCCGACCGGTGAACGGAGTCAGTTCGGGTGGTCGGATTTTCGCCGGGTTCAGATCGGTCCTTGGTCGGTTTCGGGTTGTGTGAAAATCTATCGGATTTTGCCAAAAGTCGCCGAATTTGGCAAGACTTGACTGGATCTTGATGAGATCTCGGCGGATCTCAAAGAGATCAGGCTGATCTCGGCGAGATCTGGCCAGATCTCGATGAGATCTCAGCATATCTCGAAGAGATCAAGCCAAATCTCGACGAGATCTCGCCTAACTCTTCGAGTTCAGGCCAGATCTCAACAAATCGGATAGAAAATGGGCGATTTTCCTTTGAGTTCAGGTCGGATCTCAACAGATAGGACAAAAAATGTGCGATTTTCCGGTTAGATACGGTCGGGTCGGTTAAATATCGGTTTCTAAGCCTCAAACCCGCCAACCGACTTGTCGTTTTCAGGTTCAGGGAGTAGAGACCCGGCGTCGGGTCGGCCGGTTTTCGGGCCGGATCAGACGGTTGGGGCGGGTGGGTAGGGTTCCGGATCTGGCTGGACAGCCCTAGCTGCAGCCACATCCAACAGACGACTCAAAGCCTCCATAATAACATCAAAGAGCAACGAAGATAGAGGATCCCCTTGCTTAATCCCCCTAGAGCTTCCAAAAAAATCAGAAGGACTGCCATTAATCAGTATGGAAAATTTAACAGTAGAAATGCAATACCAAATCCATTTTCTCCACTTATCGAAAAACCCATAGCGCTGCAACATATACATAAGAAAACCCCAATTCACATGATCATACGCCTTCTCCACATCCAACTTACACAACACTCATGGAATCACAGTCTTCAATCTACTATCAATACATTCAAAAGCAATTAACACTGAATCCAAGATTTGTCTACCTTTTACAAATGCATTCTGTGAATCTGAAATAAGCCCATATGCTACCCTTCAAAACCGATTAGCCAACACCTTTGAAATAATCTTGCATATCCCATCAACTAAGTTGATTGGTCGGAAATCCTTAATCACCACAACATCTACCTTTTTAGGAATAAGGGCAAGAAAAGAAGCATTAAGGCTCTTCTCGAACACAACTTGAGTATGAAAGTTTTGAAACACTTCCATAACTTCTTTCTTCAAAATACTCCAACAAGACTATAAGAAAGCCATGGAATAACCATCCGGGCTAGGAGCCTTATCACCATTAAAACCATTAATCACCCTAAACACCTCCTCTTCATCAAATGGCCTCTCTATCCAAATAGCTTCTTCCTCTAAAATTCTAGAGAATTCCACATCATCTAGAACGGGTCTATAAGCCACATTTTCAGAATAAAGTTGCCGATAGAAACGAGAAATACACTCAGTTATATCCTCCGGATCTGAAGACAACACTCCATCCACCATAAGACTATCGTTGGAGTTAAATCTCCTGTGAGAATTGACTAAACGGTGGAAGAATTTAGTATTCTTATCTCCTTCTCTAATACAAAGGACTCTAGATTCCTGCCTCCAACAAATTTCTTCCAATAAAGATGCTTTTTCTAACTCCCCTTGGATTCGATCCAACTCCAACCTTTCCTCCGCCGTTAGACCATGACTTTCTTCAATATTCTCTAAATCAACAAGGTCCTTCCACAATTGTTTACCCTGTTCTTCAACATTTCCAAAAACCTCCACATTCCATTTTTTCAAATCAGTTTTCAACATCTTTAATTTTTTTGCCAAAACAAAACTTGAAGTACCTTGAAAATGATAAGATTCCCACCAACATTGCACTCTATTCACAAAACCCTCATCCTTAAGCCACATGTTTTCAAATCTAAAAGGTCTTCTGCCCCTAGGTTGAAAGGATCCACCTTCTAGGACAATTAAAAAATGATCTGATAAAAGCCTAGACATTTTACTTTGGCAAATAGTAGGAAACTTATCCTCCCAATTTGCAAAAAACAAGAATCTATCCAGCCTTGCCTTCGACTCAACTTCTCGAGAATTAGACCAAGTAAAAGTTTCACCTTCCAAAGGGAGATCAATCAGACCTTTCTCTGAAATAAAATCAAAAAACTCACACGTAGCAGCAGTATAAACAGTAGAACTAGCACATTTGGAAGGAAATCTTACCACATTAAAGTCACTTCCCACACACCATGGAACATTCCACCCACTACTCAAACCAAATAATTCCTCCCATAATAACCTCCTCTGCCTCACTGAATTAGGACCATAAACTCCTGTAAACGCCCATTCAAAAAGATCTACCACACTTTTAAATTTACAAGACACCGAAAATCTTCCCACTACTTCCTCCACATTATCCACAACTCAAGTATCCAACATCAGCAACACTTCTCCAGAAGCTCCACAATAGCCTAAATATGACCAATCAACATGTTGTCCACCCCACAAACTGAGAATCACAACTCTAGTTATTAACTCTATTTTAGTTTCTTAGAGACAAACTATATCTAGCCTCCAATTTCTAATAAGATTTCTAACCCGAAGTCTTTTATCCCGTTCATTCAAACCTCTGACATTTCAAGAAATAATCTTCAAATTCATTGATGCACCACAATAGCCCTGTCACTACTGGCACTCCTTAACTTAGCTGACCCATAATCCACATTCAAAGAGCTCATTAAATTCTTCAATTTCCGTTGGCCCTTCTAACCAAATTTAATGAATTTCTTCGGACTACCTACCATAATTTGTTGCTTTTCATTTTACTTATTCTTAACTCTAAAGCCAAGAACAGACCCGTTATTTGTTCCTCAAAACCTTCTAATGAAGTCCCCACAGATTTCTGGAAAGCCTTAATCTGTTTGGTTACCCATTGTGATAATTGTTTGCTATCAATATTTTCCTTACACCCAGACTCCTCCCCAGAATCACACTCAATTTCCAGAGGAACTTTTGTGGCCAATGGTACCACAACTAAAGGCTCGCCCCCTTTCTCCCAAGTCATGGACCTTTCATCAAACTCTCCTCTGACCCAGTAACAATAGACAACGAATCAACCACCCCATCACACTCATCTGCTCAGCTAACAATTTGCCCCATGGTGAGACAAGTAAAATTACCTGTAGCAGCTTCACCCTCCTTGACTGAGCAATCCGACTCACTCCTTAGAGACCGATAGAGCGACAATGGAATCAATATCTACCTACCATCTCTTAGTTGTAACATCCAGTCTTTAGAATTACCCTATTATGATATATCCAAGTCTCCAACCAATTCTCTAATAGTGGGACAGCAATTCTGGACCCCCTTAAGGAATGAACTCTTTGGACAATCAACAAAAGACATATCCCCCATCATCCTTCGCAACCGGAGATACTATATGACCCACTATTGGCTGTACCAGCTCGGAGGGTGACTGGGAACACTTCCACTAAATGCATCGGCTCAAGAAAAGTATGGGTATTTAGGTTTGCACTCATCTGCACATCGGGAAGACTAACCGACACCGAGATGATCGACTTCGTGGCCATCGTAGGCTTCGCATGCTTCTCGGTTAGCAAAGAGAAAACTTCAAAACACACTGGAAGCAGCAAAGAAGACGTTGCATCCTTATCTTTACCTGGGCTTAATGGGCACACACCCAAATCATAATACTTTTGGTTTAATTGGCCTGGGCCAAGTCCAGATAAACTAGTCTTAGAGCAACCACTTGCCTCATAGACACTCGGGCTTGATTTTGTTGGGCAAACTTAAGTAAAATTATCTTTTAAAGGTTTATGGGCTTCAAAGAAAGTGGGCCCAACCCCACACTGTTTGAGAAGGGTGCCATAATCCCCTGTGAGACCCAAATAGGCTTTTCTTCACCCTTTTTATCATGATCCCAAAAAACCTGCCTCCTACAATTCTCTTTGACTTCTACAATCAAACCTTTCCTTAACCAACTAGAAGAGTGAACCTCCGAAAGAAGCTTATGCCTATGAGGAATGAACTTCAGACCACCCATCGCATATTGTGAATGACTTGCATAATTGAGTGTAATTTATCACTTCTCAACTTTAAACTTTAGTCTAATTTTATCTTTTTTTTGTTGATTTTAGACTTCATTATTGTTATTTAAATTTTATTTCAAATTTGAAGAAAATGAAGATTTACTCAAATAAAGAGACATGAAGCAGCTGAAAAAGGTTTTGAACTGAACACTTGGGCTGAAAAATAAAGGGGCAACCTAAAGAAAAGAAAAAAAAAACGTTTTGGGCTGAATGTAACATTTTTGGGCTGAACCAGAAAAGAATAAAGCAGAAAAAAAACAAGAAGAAAGAGTGGCTAAACTGAAGCAAAAAACGTTTGGGCTGAAAAGCTGAAAAACGTTTGGGCTTTTTGGGCTATGTTAGGCTGCAACAAGTAAAGGGCTGGACTTTAAAAAGGTAGGGCAAAAAGAAAAGGGAACGCTGAAAAAAAAAAAAGGCAGCAGCTGAAACAGAGAAAAAAGAAAGGCAGCCGCTGAAACAGAGAAAAAAAGAAAGGTGCTGAAGCAGAAAGAAAGAGAGGGCTGAACAGAGAATTTTTCAGCAATTATTTTCTTTTCAATCTTCTCAAAAAAAATTATGGTGAACTCGTTTGTGTTGGATTTAATTTTTAGCATGAACTAAATTTTCTTTATTCTAGGAAAACGATGTAATCTAGTTCCGAACTATGCTTGCTTTTCTATGTTAATTTGAACAATTTCTCTTCATGTTTGTCTGATTTATTCTAAGCTTATTGCTTCTAATTAACTGGCCATTAATTAGATGATTTTAATCTTATGATTTGCTGTCGAAAGAGGGGATTATAAGATAGATCTTGAATATTTCAGCATAGGTAAATATAGAGATCGAAAGACTTGTATGAATCTATGTAGTATTAAAGTCGTTGGTCTTAATGCTTTCTTGCTTTATTAAATTGCATACTCTTGTGTAAAATAATGAACAAGAATGTTTCCAATTGACTATCGAAAGAGGCTATTGGATGAGTTTGGAGATTGCTAACAAACAGAGAGAATTAAATTCAATTAGCTAGATGAGTAAAGCATAGTGAGGGATTAGGTGAAATCGATTTCCTAGAAGTTTCTTTCTCATTAAGTTGATTTTCAAGCAACATCTTTCTTTTCATCTGCGTATCTTTTATTTAAATTGATTTTATTTTGAATTCCAATTACTAAAACCTTAGTGACTTCTCTAGATAAAATCAAGATTAGAATAATTTTGGTATTTGTCAAAAGTAAGTTACCAATCCCTGAGGACGATACTCTTCTCATCACTTTACTATAAAACTACGATACCGTGCACTTGCAGTTTTGCACCGTTCAGATTCAATAATCTACATAATTCAATCCCAAACACCCTCCAACTTTGTTGCCTTTCCCGCCGGGATAACAATAGTTCTCCTATGCCCACCGACTTTGAGTTCAATCACTGGTAAGTACTGACCAAACTGATTGGAGGAGCCCCGTTGCACCGTGTATGCAGTATCTCCTTTTCTAAACGTGAAGTACTTTCCCTGTTCAAAAATCTTAAGAGAGAACAAATTTCCCCCTTCCTCAACCACCAATTGAAAGAATTTAGATTCAATAAAAAAAAAAACTGCAAAATCCACCTATGTCAGTCTGAAAATACACCAAAAACAAGAGATAAAAAACAGTTTCTGACTAATTTGAGGTAGCCGGGCCTCCGGTCATCGACACAGTTCTCCTGTCTTTATATAAGTAAAGATCAAAAGAATGGAATTCTGGATTCAAACAAGATAAATTGTAACATTTATGAATTTATAGCATATACTCTTTTTATGTAATGGGGCAAAGAGAGCTTACACATGTTAAAACTTTCTGGGTTTTTTCTAATAAATATAACTACTAGGATTTAATCAAAATGATCAATTATCTTTTTAACTCCTGGACAGACACAAGTCATTGTTTTGTACGACTATGAAGACACAATTAATTCTCCTAACAGCACAGGTGTTGCAGCAAGAACATCTCGGAGTTTAATCTCATCTGTATTGATCTTTTAACAAACATCCCTAGTTACAGTATCGATTCAATTACGACATATGAGTACATGTAGGTGGGGAAGGAAATAAGCTAATTTCGATAAGTTGTAGAGCCATGGTTCACTCAAAATCTGAAGGAATCATCTGGTCCATACTTACGCCCGATATTATAACGGTCAAACTTCGGATTGTCATAATCCACTGCCTTCGTCTCAACAGGTTTCGGCTGTGTCCCCACTGCTTCATAAGCCACTTCTCCACTCTTTTCTCGCTGGCGATGCCTTGTTCTTTCTTTCTGGCTCTTGGACTTGCTATAAGGAGGAATCTCACCTGATCCATAGAATTCTGCATAGTCTTGTCGTTTTGATGACCGGTGCTTGCTTGACAATGAGGGATCCTTAAAACTGTTTGATTTATTCTTTGGGGGCTTCATTTCTGAGTATTTATCACTCGTATTAGGTGTATGGGCCTGTCGAGTTTCAGAAAGAGGTGCAGGAGTACTCTGCCTCTGAACTAATGTAGGCTCAGCTTCATCTTCAGGCATCCGGAGAGAATCTTTTAATGGAGTGAGGCCTTTCTTGGAGCTATTGGGTCTGAAATGAGAGGGTAGAAAGGAAAGGAATATGCCAGCCAATGCTTCAAATGTAAGCTTGGACAGATCAATGATCAGCTGTCCAAAAGATGGCCATCCTGGCTCCTCTTTTATGCTCTCTACAATGGGAGTGGGCTTTTCCTTGCTTGAGTATTCCTTAAATTTGCTGTCTAAAGGTTGCTGCAGCACCATTAACGCATTAGGTTAAGCCAACAAGCTAGTGTGCATAAAGGGCAACTATTTTTTAATAGAAAAAAGAATATGGTTTGAGCTTCTAAGACGAGGAAAATCAAACTTTCAAGACTAAAAATACAACAGATATGGCAGCGAAGCTGAAGACCAGGTTAAATAATAGCTATTGGCACATGAAAGAGAGAATCAGAAAGCTGTGTCACATAATAGCTAAGAAAGATATATACACAGTGAACTTAAAGAACTTTTGCAAATTCTTTCTAAGGAACTTGGTGACAGAGTTGCACGTTTTAATTAGCAAGAGCATATTTGGCTGTGCAGAAGGCAGAGAAAACTGAATGGAACTTAAGTAGGAAACCATAGTTGGAACAGACAAAAGCATCTATATTTTCTATCTTCTCCATTTAATCAGTTGAAAGAGATATACCGTCCTAGATAAGAAAGACGGTCCAAATCCCTGCTGAAGCATACACGTAGCATATCCTGCCAAGATGGCACCAACAACCATAAGCACATCTGCCAAAACATCCAAAGTAGACTAGTCAAAATTTGGCAATGCAACCAGAGCCTCAACAATGACAAAGAAGCAATAATTCCTATTTTTATATGGAACATAACTTTATTAAATTGAAACAAAATAACATAGTTAATACATGGAATGAGGAAGTCTGGGACTTAATCTATTCAAAACAACTAATCATCAACAATCTGTGCATATCTAGCTAAAGCATGTTGCAACCTTGTTGCCTTGCATTTCTACATGCAAGCTTTGTGACCATCAACACTAGCATATCTTGAGAGTAAGTCAGAAATGCATCTAAGCATCAATGATTTTAAAACATGGATAGAGAGACCTATCTCAGGAAAATCCCTACATCTGCTAAAGATTCAGTAAGGGGAAAAAAGGTAAGAAATATAAAGAGAGTATGACTATATTCTTGAAACTAAGCCATAGCCATGACAAATACAGAAGGAATTTTTTTTTTTTTTTTATAATTTTTTTTAATTACTATATTTTGTATCACTTGAAGAAATAACACAAGAGGCCTACATCTTGAACAAAATACAGAGCAAAGATGTAGGACAATGTGACATTGCATAAAATTTTGTTTCCAGATTAGCCCATTCTTCATCTTTCCACAACATCTAGTTGTCTTGTGTACCGTGCAATTATTGGCACATCTTCAAGGTCCACCAATTTATATTTAAGAACAAAATACATTGAGATTGGACCAAAAGGCACCAAATATAAAAGAATTTCTATTTTTAATTACATAACGATGGCACTAGTGATTTATCAGTGAAGCCACAGAAAAGAAGTTACAACCAGCATGAAACAATGGGCTTCTTACAGCTTAGTTGGCACACCAACTGCAGGATGGAGCCTAGGAATTTCAGTTCTGTAACTTGGTTTACTCATGTTGTTTTCCATTCAAGGAACAAGTCTCATTGTGGCATCAATTGTGGGGATCTGGAATTATGCTAAATATGAGCACATGCATGATGTTCTAACCCAGAGGTTTATAATGAAGAGTAGGTGATCCTGAGGGTAGCCAAAGGATAGGAAAATAAAAATGTCACCCTGACACTCTAGTTCAGCTAACTAATGCATAGCTTTTATCATAGATTTCCTAGACACTCTCTCGGTTGGATGGAAAGCACATGCTATGCTTTAACATTTCCTAGTAACCAACTAGTGTGTCAAATGCTAACTCAAAACTAGTTTATTATTTATTAGTGTTTAATTGGAGATCTACATCTGTGCACAGCTCTAACTTACAATGTCTAGGATGCTAAAGTTCTTTGCTTCTTTTCTGGTAACAGAATCTACAACAATAACCATCACTGTTTGATAGTTTATGATGTGATGATAAAAGATAAAAGGTCTTCTATTGTTTACATAGCCATTGACTATCAAACACCACCTTTTTTTTTAAAAAAAATCACATATATAGATGTTGACATGGGCCCATGTGTGGCTTGAATTGCCACAAGCCCATGGTAGTCAATTTAACCAGTACACGTAGGAGAAGATTTTCCTCCTATGCCGACTTAACACAAACATATATATATATATTAGTATTGTGTGTTGCGGCGAACAGAGTGTATTGTCCAAATTAATCTAGAGAGGCAGCCGCATAATTGATAATTCAAAGAGAGTGGTAGCCGCATGTTCTTTGTCTTGCAAGTCTTGTGAGAGAGAGCTAGAGTGTAATTGGGATTTGAGTTTCTTAAGAGTGTTCTTGTGCATTGTTGTATCTCCCTATTTTTATGGTGAAATTCTCCGTTGCCACCTATGAAACCATGTAAATTCCAATGTTCTTATTTTGTGTGCTTGTTGTTTATTTCAGCTTTTAATATTATTGATTTGAGTCCTAGGGGTGCTATTTGCAAAAAAATAGACAATTAGCCACATACATAGCCATGTATGTTTCTCTTTCAAGGATATGCAGTTACTACCACTTGTGCTCATGTCCAACCATAAATTTCCATGGATCTACATGAAGGTTTCGTAATTGACATGGACCTTCTCTAATTTTTTTTTTTTTTCTTTTCCCACTTTCAGTTTTCATAATGAAATCCATTCACAAATAAGGAATGGACATTTACCCTTTTAAGAAATATGATATGCCAATGACTTTTGCATGTACAAATTCTTCATTTAGGACTCATAGCAATGCTCAAGACATGATCCTCACAACAACTTCACTCAGCTCAGTATCGCACAAGTCATGAGGACAGGTGTCATATGAGATTCAATATTTTGGAAAAGTCATAGCTGCCCCAACACAGCAGGAGGCTGAACCATGAACACAGTGAGTGTGGATGTTGAATATTGACAATTGGAAAGAACTTTCAGTAATACATGTGCCATAGGAAGTGGAATCTGAAAATGAACTTACGGATGGCATGACCTCATGACTGTTAGGATGGCTGGTACTGTTCAAAACTTGGAGGGGTTTAGACACAGATGAAGATGATGACCATATTAGCATATGAAGGACTAGAACCCTGGTGTACAAGATGTATAAGGCCATTTGATACTTCGTTAGATTTCCATGATCATACAGATGAAATATCTTCTTTGTAATCTTTTAAGATTCTTTGTGTTCATCATCATGAACATGAAGTAATCTTCTCTTTCAATAAAGGTTGTTATTTATTCCCAAAAAAAAAAGAAAAAAAGAATGAAAGATCTTTATTCTGTTGTTAAACATGCACTTCATTCCTTAAAATCTGTCTCCATATAAAAACAAATAGAGAGAATTCTGCAGTGAGAAAAAAGAAAGGGGGGGGGGGGGGGGGGAGCCTATGAACTGGTAACCCCCAATGATGGTACTTCTACATTTAGTATAAAAGATGCAGTGCATCTTAGCTAGCTATTTTGTGTATTCTAGTATTTACGCCTTTTTAACAATTAACAAGCTTACGATTTGTATTAAAGGTAGTTAGAGGATAAAATAGGAGCCTAATTAGTTACTTAGGACCTAAGTTAGTTGTATAAGGGAAAATCAGATGCTTTTTTTTTTATAAGTAACAAGATATATTGATAAAAAAAGGGAGCACCCTAGTACACAGGGAGTGAACAAGGGATAAGAAATCAAATACAAAAATTGCAAGAGTCTAGGAAATCAATAAAAGAAGGGAATGATTGATTTTGCAAAGCAAACAACCAATCCCTTAAAGTTCTAAAAAAGAGTAACTTGAGCTCCAGAATAGATGCTAAGATGCCTTTAGTACTAAAGCCAGCCAATGGCATGCATCCTTGTCTAATAAATAGACAACCAGGTGTAATTTGTAATCAGTTCGATACTGAACAAAAAGTCATAACCAAGAGGTATTTCCATGAGTGTCTCTTGCAGAGTTGATACACCCTAGCCTACTCTAAGCAACTTGGTCTTTCCTTTCACAATCCAAGCTTCTAATCTCATCATCCATCGTATAGTCCAAGTGTAGAAACAGCAGTTAATATAATTATGCATCAATCTTCATTATAAAGTCCTCTAACACAGAAACCAAACAGTGATCACCGACAAATAAGGAGACCCCATGCCAAGGATGCATGGACACGGACATGAACACGGGTACGGGTACAGGTACGATATAGCGACACAAGCATTTTTTGAAAAATTATAACGTGATATGATAGATAGGACACTATTACGACACAAATACAACATGGGTCCATGCTTCTTAGCCCTGTGCTATATAATCCACAATAACACAATTGAGGATAATCTATTCTCATTTCTCATTGACTTTTTGTAATCCAAATTTGATTCTCTTTTGTTTGCACGTCTGTCTGACCTAAAGACCTGCTAAGCCTAGTCATTTAATAATTAAGATTTCTTTTAAGTATTTTGTGATTTTCTTTTCCTAGTTGGCTTAGGAGTTTAATTTCTTTTTGAGCAAGCAAAGTAAGGTTTTGGCACTCTCTTTGTAAGAACCCCTAGGTTCAATTTTGTAAGAAAAAGTTCCTTTGTTTTTTTTATGGTCTAGTGCCAACTCCTAGTGGTTTTCCTTGCTTGGTGCTGACTTTAAGCAGGCCTAGTTGCTGACTCCTAGGTCCTATCTTTATTTTTCCTATTTTTTATTTTTCTTGTTGCAATGTTCCGGTTTGTCCTGCATCACAGACCTTGTGAGTATCAAAACCAAAACATTTCAGGACTGAAGAACCTCACTAAATCACAGGAGTATTAATGATTCCTTGAAAAAGCCTTGGATTCATAGCTTAAAACAAACCCATCCAGTTTGTAGTGTAGCTTTGTGGATTTACTTCTCTGATATTCTTACTTTTTGGTGAACAAGAAGAATTGATAGTTTCAGCATAACTTTCATATTTTCTATTTTAATTCCTAACAATTGGGCAGACTGAAGAATTAAAGCACTAGATGAAGAATTAATTCAATCCAAAATGAAGTCACTAACAAATCCAAAACATAATGTGCAAAATACAATGATACATTGTCAATCTCACCTCATATTTATGCTAATTGCAGCATTAGCTTATCTCTTTTATTGAAGATTGTCTTGCTACTCACTCACAAAGAATATTGCATTCAGCATCAGATTTTACATCTATCTGTGTCTGATTGCAGTGGGAACCCAGCTCTCACATAAAGGTTTATTTACATGCTACAAATTTGGGATTCTTGGGGTAAAATGCTTCATTATAATTTTTCACAGCATATAAATGTAACCAGAATAATGAATGTGGCCCTGGAAATAATGGGAGCCATCTTCATAACTATTGCAACATCAATTAAGATTTTCTCACAATGACTAACCGTATCTTTAGCATCACTATTGATAAGATGACTGACACTTTTCCCTATATGACTGGCCTCATTCATCACGGAATCACATTGAATGACCATATAACCACATCATCATATTCCCAACATTCTGCCCAGATTTATTCATAATTTTGAGAACTTCAAAGTTTGGCCATAAGATACTTCTCTTGCTAGGATCCTCTGATACACACTTTCTATTTGGTCCTCTTGATTGAAGAACAAATTTTTTTTTTTTTTTTTAAAATCATTTCACGAAGTAAATTATTTGAAATACAAAGATATCTCTTAGCTGGGAAAGATAACTGATATTTCATCCATATGAATGTCTATCATAAAGTATCAAAGACAAAAGTATACTAGATTAGGTTAAAATAAATATAAGAGGTATAACGTGTTTATGTACATTAATATGACTGCCATTTGGGCCTAGAATTACATAGCATCACCACACTAGTACTTCCATTTTCATAATAGTTACACAGACAGTAAAATCTTTTTCATACCTTTAATTGAAAAATGAAAGGATACCCAACAGAAGTATAAAACAAACAATAAGAGATCCAAACCTGTAGTGGAAATTGAATTGTACTGATAATCACAATCCTCCTGTTCAAGAGAGATTTGCCGAAGAGCAGCATTTCCTCTATCAACAACTAATAAGGAACAGGTAGGCCTAACATACACCAAATCAAAATCATTAGAAAACTTTGCATCCTCGCTTGGCCCATCCCTGTACCCTGCAACATTTGATTTCCCTCCAGCAATGGTTGTCACACCTGCAAAGAACTTCCAAAATCAGCAACACTTTTATACAACCTTATTCCTGTCCCCTTCAAAGAATAATTTATAATCGAGGTTTTCAAGCTTAGCAAGGCCTCAAAATTCCAATACAGTCAAATTTTCTGCATTCTTTAATTGCTACATAGATGTATCCCTTCTATATTCTACTTCAGCATTTAGAAAGAATTTTTTTTTCAATATTAGGGGTTCTGTGTATTGTCATAAAAAATTAACATGCAAAACATGGCTTCGAGCTATAATTATCAAAGTAACATGAATTACACATACCAGCATCCCCAATTTTCCTGATGGCGAGGTTCAAGGTATCAGCAACATACACGTTGCCTTTATCATCCATGGTTATGCCTTTGGGATGATTGAAACGAGCCTCACTAGGTTTCCCATCCACATGTCCTGTGTAGCCCTGAAAAGACCCAGCAACCAATCTTGCCCTACTATCTGCAATAATAAAAGGGTTAAAATAAAAAATATCAATATATTAAATTCAGATCATCACATTCAACCTTTACATATAGAATTCAAATCTGCAAATGAAATAGCCATAATATGGATGCCAAGAAAACGTGTGAGAGAGTAACAGAAGACAGTAGAAAGTTCTATGTTGTTTCTTTAATGATAAATAAGAAACTTTAATAAACTAAACCAAATAAATGACCAAAGCTCAGCTTTTCTGCTTTCCTTTTTCTTTTCTTTTTTTGGATGGGCAGTGGGGGTTCGTTAGGAGGGCTAATTTATATTGATTTCACCATTTTCTTGGATAATAAATAATGAAAAATCTAGGATTACAAATTTAGCATTGCTTGTTTTTGAAAACTTTTCCGCAGCAAATATTTCTATTCCTTCTTTCCAACAACCAAATGGAATAGACACAAACAAAAACGACACTATTTTAAAAACACAAAATGTATTGCTATAAGCCTTTTTTTTTAAAAAGAATTGCCGTAAGCAAATTAGGGACTTACATGTAAACTCAAAACAGTGAAATTCCAAAAAGAAAAAATTATCAAAGTTCTAGAAAGTGAGAAGACAAGAATAATCATACATTGAGACAATGGGGGAGTAATCCTAACAACGTTGCTATTAACTGCATCGACTGCAAAGAGTTCGCCATCCTCAGAGACACGGATTCTGTACGGAACCACTCCAATCTCATTTCCTTCCACAACAGTCTCAACTAAGTACCCATTCTCAAATTGAAGAACATTCCCATCTGCATAAAATGGCATTAACGGAGTGTGATTAATAGTACACAATACACAAACACACATACATTATACAGATATATATATAACTAAAAAATAACACATTCATAACTAATAAGTAAAAATGAGTAAAGCGTAAATAATTATTATGAAATACCTGATTGGGGTGTTTTAGCGGATGACCTGGTCCATTTGAGTAGAGAAGATAAGTGTTTGATCAATGGCCCTGGGCACCCAAAACAGTGAATGGAAAAAAAAAAATGCATACCCATTATGCAAATCGATCATAAAAATTCATAGAAAACAATAGTTTCACCAGAACAAAAGGAAAGAGAGAGAGAGGGTTGTATTTAGGACTTGGCATTATGAGCAAAAGAAGATAATTTCTTTTTTTATTAAAAAAAAAAATTTATTAAAGTTGAGGAACATAAGCATACCCATGAGGCCATGAAGCAAACAGATCAATAGTTATAGAATTAAAAAGGCCAAATGATTAGAGAAAAGGGTGAAGTGATAGATATAGACATAGTTACCAGCAGGAGCAGCATGAACTTGGAACTGGAGTGTATAAGTAAGAAGAACAAGTGCTTTGAAAGTGAGAAAAAGATGTGAATTTCTCATCATGCCTCTATTCTCACTCAAGTTTCAACTATCTAAAAGCATCACTAGGTTTTGGGACTATCAGACATCCACTTTAAACATTTCTGCAACAACCAAGGTTGCTGTTTTGGGGGATACCCTTCCTTCCTGCTCCTTTTTATTTTCTTTTTGGGTTATTTTTACATCATATTCTTTACTTTCTCTCTCTCTCTCTGTTCTTTCTTTTTTCTATATTTTCCTTTTACAAAAAAGTGAGTTTTTCTAGGAGGGAAGAAAAAGATCACTAGGCAGGTCGGATCCTCTACATCAGTCCTATCTCCAAATACGTTAATACCGCACCAAATCGTAACCACGTCAGCACTACAAAAATACAAAATTTGTTCTCTAAATTTTATAGCAATTTCATTTTAAGTTTTTTATTTTATTTTTTGATCAATTCATTCCTCTAGATTTCAAAATCATTCAATCAATACCTCCACTTTCATTAAACTGATATGTTAGACACACACAAAACGGCATTGTTTTAATAATTTCAAAATATTTAATAAATAATATTATTGTTTTAGTAATTAAAAAACATTAATAAAAAAATAGGTAATTATACTCCCCGATCTTAAGGTTTGGAGAATGACACTCTATCCCAAACATAAAAGAAAAGGAAAAACATCATTTTGGTCCTTACATTTTGGAGTTACGATTAATTTGGCCCCTACATTTTAGTAGCAGTAATTTTGGTATCTGTTATTTTCAATTTGCAATCAATTTGGTCCACCATTAACTCACTAATGAAAAATGTTTACGTGGCAAATGATATGCATAGTAGGCATAATTAAAGCTAACATGGTTTATAAAAATAATATTAAAAAATGACAAATTAGCATTTTAATTATTAAAAAAATCCAAATCAGCAAAAAAAATATTTTAAAAAATTAAAAATTCCAAACATCTTTTCTAGGCAACCAAACATGTAAAAACTAAAAACATAGGTAAAGAATCACACGGAAGATTCAAGATAAAGTACATCTTGAACTGTGGGTAGGAAATCAGATGAGAGAGGTGTGGTGGAGATTAGATACAATTAGTGGTGTTAATTTTTATCTATATCTATGAACCCACCCATTACCCACCTTATTTGGATAAGTCTTAACCCAACCCATTTGAATATTTGGGTTAAATGAGTAAAGGCTCATTTGGTTATTTAATTAGATGGGTCTAAATGGATAAATCCACTAATGCCCCCTAAACCTATCTAAACTTTAAATAAACAATATAAAATCTAAATTTCTAGAAAATGACCAAAATACCCCTGAAACTTAAAAAAAAAGACCAAAATACTTCTAAAACCCAAAAAATGACCAAAATACCTCCCGAAACCCAAAAAATAACCAAAATACCCCCAAAAACCTAAAAATTACCAAAATACCCCCAAAACCAAAAAAATGACCAAAATACCCATGAAATCCAAAAAATGACCAAATTACCCCAAAATCCAAAAAATGACCAAAATATCCCCAAAACCTAAAAATTACCAAAATACCCCCAAAACCTTAAAAATGAACAAAATATCCCAAAACCTAAAAATTACCAAAATACTTTTTGATAGGGAACTAAAAATCAAACCATCTCCAATTCGTCCATAGGTGTCGTCTAGAGCCAAGAGTCAGCTACTCAGAAGAAGGTCGTCCGTGATGGTCGTCCATATCCTTGTAGGTCGTCTCTCAGCGAAGAGCAAGGACGACCTCTCAACATTTAGAAAATTCCCGAAGGTGGATTTATTTACACCAGCTTGTTATTCAAACCACGCATCACTACCTTATCTTCTCAATCGCTATGGCAGTTATAGAAGATGAAACTTCTTATTCTAACCGTTATAGCGGTTGTAGGAGTTAAGTCTGGACCTTCGGGATCTCCATAAATATTAGAACGATTACTAGACAAGTAACCGCTATAAGGCCTACTATATAAAGACCCATCCAGGCAAAATAAAGGTAAGTTTTTCACTACACCATAAAAGTTGGGAATTTCTGAATATCCAAAGGAAAAGACTAACTTAAGCATCAGAGGGTTTCTGGCCGGTCTACCCCGGTCACCTTTGATTTATTGTTGTATTCTTTTCAGGCCTTCCGGACAACCACTACACCATCAAAGCCCGAAGCGTGCGGTCTACTGATTTTCTGTGTATCATCAATTGGCGTCGTCTGTGGGAAGGATTAAACTTGCATTTTTGTGGTTTACCTTTCTTTGACAAAAAGACTGTATGGTTCGGACAAGATCGATGGCCACTAGTCCAGGCCACGAGGAAAGTGGGAATGCTTCCAGTCATCCTAATCGCGATCGCCAAACAGCACCGGTCATGCCACCACCTTCCATGCAACATATAAAATCCATGGCAGCCGCCATGGCAGAATTAACCCGCCAGAACCAAGAATTGACTAGGGAGATTGGAAGGAGGCAACACCAAGGAGGACATACGGAAGGACAGGCCCAGAGCCAAGAGGTTGGAGGAGAAAACGTTGAGCCTGAGAACCAATCAAGAGGCACCGTTTCGCGAAGGGTGCCGCACTTGGAGAAAGAAATAGATCAGATGAGGAGGGTTATGGATAAGATGAGAGAGAACATGAAAAGGGTGTTGGTGGATAATGGAAGTTCAGCAGATATACTATACTACCCCCCGCCTTCCAGCAAATGAGGCTTAGATGAGATGGAAGGTAACAAAACATGGGTCGTCCATGTGGATGGGTCGTCTACGCTACATGCAGGTGGAATCGGAGTTGTTTTGAAATCCCCAGAAGTGGATAAGTTGAAGCATAAGGTTCGTCTGCACTATCAAACAACCAACAATGAAGCCGAATATGAAGCCCTTCTTAAAGGGCTAGAATTGGCTAAGTCCTTAGGGGCGGAGTTAGTACTTGTCCAAGGAGATTCTCAGTTGGTTATGGGTCAAGTGAATGGAACGTATGAGGCCAAAGAAGGACGAATGAAGAGATATCTCAATAAGGTGAGACGCCTTATCAAGAAATTCAGTGAAGCTCATTTTGTCCAAGTTCCAAGGGAAGAGAATATGGAAGCAGATACTTTAGCAAAAGAAGCCTCAGTGAATGAATTGATGGATGAGTTCGATGAGATCTAATACATGCCGAGTATAGATCTTCCAGAAGTGCAGCAGATAGGGGGCGATGAAAATTAGATGACCCCAATAGTTGGCTACCTAAACGAAGGAAAGCTTCCACAAGGAAGAGATGAAGCCCATAAACTAAGGATCAAATCAGCCAGGTATGTCCTGATGGACGAGGTGTTATACAAGAGGGGTTTTTCCCAGCCTTACTTAAGGTATCTAGCTCCGGAATGGTTGCCACATCCTCCAACCATTGGGGTTGAACTAGTTAGGTCCAATACCCAACCTATGGAGAAAGGCTCTACAAAACGAATTCAAAGGGAACCTAAGACCTGCTAGAAGATATGATGTATATACACCTAAACTAGAAGAAGGGGAACAACACCATTCCCCTTCATTAGGAAGACGAGGCATAAATTCTTTAGAAATCTGGTATCTATCTACAAGAGTTTTCAACTTAAGCTCGTTTAAAGTGGACGCTACCTCAGGGGCACAACTATAAATCACATCCTCTCCCTCCTTTTCCTCCTCTTCCTCCTCTACATCTAGAAGAGAGCTAGGTGGTCTTCTGGACGAGCTGGCCCCCGTCCCAGAAGCCGTCCTACATTGTATTTCCTGGAATTCCTTTAAAGAAAAACCAGGAACCCCAGACGAATAATGCTCGTCTGAGGAACTACTACTACTACCACTTGTACTACCTTCACCACTCTCATAACTACCTCCACTCCTAGATGAGACATCCTGATACTCGTTTATCTCTTTCTCTAGACTACTACTAGACCCAGACATAATTGTTTGGAAAAAGGATTAAGACGAAAACCTAAGGAAGAGAAGAGGAAATACCTGACGAGACTAGAAGATGAAGACTAGACGAGGCTCTTGGACGAGATGGCAAAGAAGAAATTATGAGAAAGGTGAGGGGTAAGAGAGAGAATGTACATATTTATAGGGCCCAGAGGTGACGTGATCGAAGTGACACGAACTATACACAAGATGACATGTGGCGTTCTCTTTGAGAAATGGAATCGACTAGACAAGCCACCAATGAGATTGCGACACGTGGCATAACCCAGAGCAATCTACCTCAACGACTAGAACGGTGACACATGGCACAATATTCAGCCACCAAGAAGTGGCACGTGTCAGGATCAACAGTAGATCTACAATGCTCTGGACGACCCATGGATAAGAGGGCAACTGATAGGGAACTAAAAATCAAACCATCTCCAATTAGTCCATAGGTGTCGTCTAAAGCCAAGAGTCAGCTACTCAGAAGAAGGTCGTCCGTGATGGTCGTCCATATCCTTGTGGGTCGTCTCTCAGCGAAGAGCAAGGACAACCTCTCAACACTTAGAAAATTCCTAGAGGTGGATTTATTTACACCAGCTTGTTATTCAAACCACGCGTCACTACCTTATCTTCTCAATCCCTATGGCAATTATAGAAGATGAAACTTTTTATTCTAACCGTTATAGTGGTTGTAGGAGTTAAGTCTGGACCTTCGGGATCTCCATAAATATTGGAACGGTTACTAGACAAGTAACCGCTATAAGACCTACTATATAAAGACCCATCCAGGCAAAATAAAGGTAAGTTTTTCACTACGCCATAAAAGTTGAGAATTTCTGAATATCCAAAGGAAAAGACTAACTTAAGCATCGGAGGGTTTCTGGCGACAAAGGCACAAGCGCTCTTCGTCCAGCCTATTAACCATAGAGCAAGGGGAAACTGAAAGCCTGCGGTCCTTTGTGACTCGTTTTGACAGAGAAGCCTTGGCGGTAGACTAGATGGACGACAAGTTGCTGTTGGCAGCCTTCCATAATGGAGTTAATTCTAGTTTGTTCATCCACAAACTTTATGAACAAGAGCCTCAAACCATGGCTGAACTCGTCCATTCAGCCCAAAGCTTTATGAATGCAGAAGATGCGATTATAGCCAAGAAGAGGAAGAGGGCAGAA
Source organism: Quercus agrifolia (assembly GCA_029955455.1). Classification (NCBI taxonomy): domain Eukaryota; kingdom Viridiplantae; phylum Streptophyta; class Magnoliopsida; order Fagales; family Fagaceae; genus Quercus; species Quercus agrifolia. Next base: position 38,817,609 of record JARQAD010000004.1, on the reverse strand, counting down.
CGAATGGAAGCAGATCTCCCATGTCCAGACTAGGGCCCTCGTCCAAAGAAGGCCAAGACAGGAGAGAGGAAGGATCGAGACAGTAGGAAGGCAGGCCCATCCTTAGGAAGGAGTCAACACTATACGCCCTTGAATGCCCCACTTGATCAAGTACTCATGCAGATCAAGGACGACCCATCCTTGAAATGGCCAGAGAAGATGAAAGGAGACCCCAATAAGCGCAATAAGAACAAATATTGCCGCTTCCATAGAGATCATAGGCATGACACAGACAACTGCTATAATTTGAAGCAGTAAATAGAGAACCTTATGAGATAGGGGAAGTTAAGGCATTTTGTTGGAAGGGATCACAAGGACGAAAAGCTAAAAGCTAAAAGCTAAAGTAGAAGAGTCGTCGTGGCCACTTGGAGAAATAAGGGTTATTATAGGAGAGACTTCAACAGGGCAATCTTCCAAATCTAGGAAAACATACCTTAAGGCGATGCAAAATGTCCAACTATCTGGATGATCACCAAGGACGAGTGGAGTGGACGAGCCAGTTATTACGTTCACGGACGAGGATGCAGGAAGAATCCACCACCCACATGACGATGCAATCGTCATCACTCTACTTATTGCAGACTATATAACCAGAAGGGTGTTGGTGGATAATGGAAGTTCGGCAGATATACTATACTACCCCGTCTTCCAGCAAATGAGGCTTGGATGAGATCAACTTCATCCAATATGCTCGCCTTTGGTGGGATTCGGAGGAATGAAAGTACAACCTGTAGGAGCCATTACACTACCTATAGTAGTGGGATCATACCCGCAGCAGATAGCCAAGGAGATGAATTTCCTTGTGGTAGACTGTTCATCTTCTTATAATGCCATCATTGGGAGACCAACTTTGAATAGATGGAAGGCAGTGACATCTACCTATCACCTATCGATCAAATTTTCTACAGAGTATGGGGTAGGACAAGTGCAAAGAGATCAATTAGCAGCGAGAGAGTGTTATTTAGCTATGTTATCTGTGGGCGAACACATGCAAACAATGGGCATTAAAGAGAGAAGAGTCACTACAGAGCTTACTGAAGTACTAGAAGACATCCCTTTGGAAGAAGGTAATCTTGAGAAGTTTACTAGAATTGGAACAAGTATGAAGGAGAAGACGAAGCAAGACCTCGTCCAGTTCTTAAGAAAGAGCATTGATGTTTTTGCATGGAGTCATGAAGATATGCCAGGGATCGATCCAAGTGTTATCACCCACCGTTTGAATGTGCATCCATCTTCCAAGCCTGTTCGTCAGAAGAAGAGGGTCTTTACTCCTGAAAGGGACAATGTTATCAAGGAAGAGGTCCAGAAGTTAACCACAGCACAATTTATTCGGGAAGTCTATTATCCGGACTGGTTAGCTAATGTGGTGATGGTTAAGAAGGCAAATGGCAAGTGGAGGATGTGTGTGGACTTCACTGATTTGAACAAAAATTGCCCTAAGGATAGTTATCCTTTGCCACGCATTGATCAACTGGTAGACTCAACAGCAGGACATCGATTGCTAAGCTTCATGGACGCCTTCTCAGGCTATAATCAAATAAAGATGGACAAGGAAGATCAAGAGAAAACATCCTTCATTACCAGTCAAGGGTTATTCTGTTATAAAGTGATGTCTTTCGGTTTAAAGAATGCGGGGGCAACTTACCAGAGGTTAGTTAATCACATGTTCTGTCCCCAGATAGGACGGAATGTAGAGGTATATGTTGATGACATGCTGGTCAAGAGTCTGGACGAGGAGAGACACCTGGACGACCTACAGGAAACCTTTGATACTCTCAGACGACATCAAATGAAGCTGAATCCAAACAAATGTGCCTTCAGAGTTTCGTCAAGGAAGTTTCTAGGATTCATGGTTTCACAAAGGGGAATTGAAGCAAATCCAGATAAGATCCAAGCTATATTGGACATGGAGCCTCCAAAGAATATCAAGGAAGTCCAGTCCTTAACAGGACGAGTTGCAGCCCTGAACAGGTTTGTTTCTAAGGCTACAAATAAATGCTTACCCTTCTTTAAAATTCTCAAGAAGGCGTTCGAATGGACGGACGAATGTCAAAAAGCCTTCCAAGATCTTAAGGTCTACCTTACCACCGCTTCGCTGCTAAGTCCATCCATACTAGGTGAGGATTTATACTTATACTTAGCAGTATCCCCATATGCGATAAGCTCAGCGTTGGTTAGGGAGGAAGGGAAGGTGCAGAAGCCTGTATACTATACAAGCCGGGCATTGAGGGGAGCAGAAGGACGATATCCGCTGATGGAGAAACTGGCTTTTGCTTTAATAACGACTTCCAGGAAGTTGAGACATTACTTCCAAGCCCATGTAATTATTGTTATGACTGATCATCCACTCAAGAAAGTAATGAACAAGTTGGAAGTCGCAGGATGACTGATTCAATGGGCTATCGAGCTTAGTGAGTTTGATATCAGGTACCAACCAAGAAATGCAATAAAAGTTCAAGCTCTAGCATATTTCATTGTAGAATTTACCCCAAGCCATGGTGACTTGGACGAGATGGAAGGTAACAAAACATGGGTCGTCCATGTGGATAGGTCGTCTACGCTACATGCAGGTGGAATCAGAGTTGTTTTGAAATCCCCAGAAGTGGATAAGTTAAATCATAAGGTTCGTCTGCACTATCAAACAACCAACAATGAAGCCCAATATGAAGCCCTTCTTAAAGGGCTAGAATTGGCTAAGTCCTTAGGGGCGGAGTCAGTACTTGTCCAAGGAAATTCTCAGTTGGTTATGGGTTAAGTGAATGGAACGTATGAGGCCAAAGAAGAACGGATGAAGAGATATCTCAATAAGGTGAGATGCCTTATCAAGAAATTCAGTGAAGCTCATTTTGTCCAAGTTCCAAGGGAAGAGAATATGGAAGCAGATACTTTAGCAAAAGAAGCCTCAGTGAATGAATTGATGGACGAGTTCGATGAGATCCAATACATGTCGAGTATAGATCTTCCAGAAGTGCAGCAGATAGGGGGCGATGAAAATTGGATGACCCCAATAGTTAGCTACCTAAAGGAAGGAAAGCTTCCACAAGGAAGAGATGAAGCCCGTAAACAAAGGATCAAATCAGCCGGGTATGTCCTGATGGACGAGGTGTTATACAAGAAGGGTTTTTCCCAGCCTTACCTAAGGTGTCTAGCCCCGAATGAAGCGAACTATAGACTGAGAGAAGTTCATGAAGGAGCATGTGGCAACCATTCCGGAGTTAGATCACTCGTCCACAAAGTCGTCCGTGCAGAATATTACTAGCCAACTATACAGGCTGATGCTAAAGCATACATCAAGGTCTGTGATCAATGTCAACGACTCAGTAACGTCCCTAGACAACCGTCGGAGTACCTTACCCCAATGATGGCCCCATGGCCCTTTGCACAATGGGGGTTGGATATTTTGGGTCCCTTTCCAATAGGGACCAGACAAATGAAATTTTTGGTAGTAGGGATTGATTACTTCACCAAATGGGTGGAAGCTGAACCCTTGGCGAAAATCACACAACAGAATGTTAAGAACTTCGTCTGGAAGAGTATTGTGTGCAGGTTTGGAATACCGAGGGTGCTTGTGTCTGACAATGGACGACAATTTGATAACACACCTTTCAGAGATTTTTGTGAACAACTTGGAATCAACAATCATTATTCCTCACCCTCCTACCCACAGGCCAATGGACAGGTAGAAGTAGCAAACCGATCCTTGCTGAAAATCATCAAGGCTCGGCATAAGGGGGCAAATGGAGTATGGCCAGACGAGCTACCTGGAGTTCTATGGGCTTACAGGACAACTGTGAGGACCCCCACAGGAGAAACTCCCTTCAAACTAGCTTATGGAAGTGAAGCAATCATACCTGTGGAAGTGCATGTGGCTAACCACAGGGTGATGAAGTACTAGGACGAGGAGAATGAAGAACAACTCCGTATCAACCTTGATCTTATTGACAAGGTAAGGATGGACGCAGAGCAGAGAACAGCAAGATACAAAAGCCTTATGGCTAGACAATATGATGCAATGGTGAAGCCCAGGCGCTTCAACATTGGAGACCTCGTCCTTAAAAGGGTCTCCTTGGCAACCAGAAACCCAGCTCATGGAAAGCTGGGGCCTAATTGGGAAGGGCCTTATAGGGTTATCAACTTCAAAAGGCAGGGATCGTACTATTTGGAAGCCTTTGATGGACGAAAGCTAGAACACCCTTGGAATGTTGAGCATTTAAGGAGGTACTACCAATAAGAAGTCAACCTGGATGGGCGTCATCATGGACGAGCCTTATGGACGAAGTGGTTACGTTTTTCTCATGTTTGTTTATGTTTGCTACTATTATTGTGTTTTAAATAAGTCCTTAAATGGACGCATTAGTTTCTAACTTTTGCGCTCTTTTAGGACGGAGTTGGGATGGACGAAGTTATGTACTTAGTCTGTGTAAGTTGTTTTTAATTCCCTAAGGCACTAGCTTTTAAGCATGTGCCATGCTTGTGGACGATGTTTATGTACGTACATCTAGTTTGAATTTTCAGTGTATTTTATGTTGTGAAAATCTCTTGAAAATCTCTTATTTTTTGTGTGATTTCATTCAAACTGATCTGTAAGAAGGCAAGAGCCAAAGACGAATAAAACCTCTGGACGCAAGGGTATAACGTCTATAAGCTTTCCTTAAAATAAGGATAAAACAGAGAAAAATAAACTAAGGTATATTCGTCTAAGCGCTTGACGAGATAAAACCTAAAGTTCATTCGTCTAACTAATGGACGAGCCAAAACGCCCATGTATGTACAACATTCGTGGGTGAATATCATCAGCCAAACAGTTCAATCTTTGGACGAGTAAAAATACTGGCAACGTCTTATTCAAAACGACTAAAAAATCGTCCAGCCTATGGGCGAGAGATAATGATAGCTAAATCAAGCCTCTGGACGAATAAAGCTAGCAAAATAGATACCATTTAAAGAATGGTCAAAATATTGAACATATAAAATTGTTCTAGCATGGACGATGTAAACAAAAGAAATTCGTTCATATAATTAAAGATGAAGATAAAGTCTTGCAAGTGGACGGACCATACTTCAACCATAAAAATAACATGGACGATGTACATAAGGGAAAATTCGTTTGTGCAGAAACACAGCATGTTCAATACTTAATGAAGAATGGAAATGGAAATAGATATTCATTCATAAAAACTAAGGGTAGACGACCATCGTCCAAAAACCCTTGGTTATGAAAAGCCAATGAAGGCAAATGTATACCTTGTTCATAAACTTGGACGAAGAAATTGTACTTGAATTAATTCTAAAAAAGTAAAGCCCAAAACAACGGGCATTTCCAAAAAAAAAAAAAAAAAAAATTTTGAGATAATGGAAAGTTTCTAAGAGAAAAACAAATTTACTATGGTATGCCCTTGGCAGCATCACCACCAGACTTTGGAACGTCCTTGCTGACAACAGTGGCGTCCTGGGTCACTTTGTTGGTAGCATCGTCCACTACATTGACATCTTCAGAGCTTGTTGGAAGTAAAGAACTCTCCGTGGCAAGGGGAATTTTTAGAGAATCAAAGTCCAAGTCAGGGAAAGCTTCCTTGGCATCAGCACGGAAGTCCTCGTAGCCAGCTGCGTAATAACTGTCTAGACGATTCCTGTACTCGTTAGACTTCTTAAAAGCTGCAACGGCTTCTTCACGAGCTTTCTCCAAGGATGAGTTGAACTCTGAGACTTAACCCTCCAAGTGAACAATGTGAGTTTCCTTCTCCACCGAGTCTGCCTTGAGTTCCTCAACTTCATTTTTCAGCTTTGTCTCTACTCCATATAAATGATTAAGATAATCAGTCAGTCTAATCACCTCTCCCTTTTTCAGAAGGAATTCCTTGTTCAGCTCTTTATTTTTCTTTTTAGCCGTCTTAGCCTCTTCATATAACTCCTTAGCCTGGGTGGACACCGTGTAAAACTTTGACATGGCCTACAGTTAGACGAAGGGAAGTTAGGAATATTATATAAAATTAAAGGGGGTAAAACAAAAGTGAGTGGAATTTATGTACCTTAAAAAGGTCATGAATGGAAGATCGTTCAAAGTCCTTCACTGACATGTTGTAACATGAATTCACTTCATCATCAGTGATAATCCCTTTGAACGTCCTCCACGCATAACCTTCGTCCAACACCAAGTTAGGACGCTGCTTAGACGGCTCAGAGGGATGAGGTATGCGAGAAGTTTTAGCTGGAGGGGGAGGATCAGTCTGGATGGGTGGAATAGTCTGGATGGGCACCATGTTAATCACTGGGTCGTCCAAATCTACCGTCGGAGAAGTAAATTTTGGAACCTTTGGAAGAGGATTCTTGCTAGGCTTTTGCTTCTTAGAACCTCGATGACTTGGAAGGTCACCAAGGTTCACAGAGCTAGAAATAGTCTTCCTCTTCCCTGTCTGGACAGCAAGCTTTTAGACGACAGAAGGAGTGGTGTTGTCCTGGACTTGGACGTCCTCATCTCCACTGGTAACAACCTTCTCCTTGTTTTCCTACATAGTAGCTATTCCTATGGCAAAGAAAACAAATTTAGTTTAAAAAAAAGAAAAAGAAAAGGAAGGAAGTGGACGACACTTACTTCGTCGAGTAGTTTCTTCGTGCCCAAGATTCTCTGCAGTAGGTATAGGGCCAAGTCCCCAAGCGGCTAGACGACTAAAGGTCACTAGACCATGGAAGGATCTATCAGAGAATGAGCGTACTTGATCAATGCGATCTAAATAAAATCTGTCCAAACGCGGACGGATGACAGCTGCACCAATACAAAAAAGAGAAGGACGGATTAGACGAATAAGTAAAAGTAAAAGTATAAAAAAAAAAAAAATTGGAAGAAATACATACCCTCAGGACGAAGACGACCTAGGGGACTGGTAAAAGGAGGGAAGGGGCCACTATTCACATCTACTGGATCCCCAGCCTAATCTCCAGAAATAATAAAAAATTCAGTCTTCCAAAGCCTATCAGAAGAACTACGGCCCTTTATAAGACTAAAATGGGGGCCCCTAGACGAGAATTGGTAGAAACCAGCAAATTTCTTTATCTCTGAGGGCTTATAATAGTAAAGGAATTCGTCCACTGTAATTGGACGATTCCCTTCTAATGCCTCACGCCATAACACTTGTATGACAACTATCATCCTCCAACCATTGGGGTTGAGTTGGTTAGGTCCAATACCCAACCTATGGAGAAGGGCTCTACAAAATGAATTCAAAGGGAACCTAAGACCTGCTAGAAGATATGATGTATATACACCTAAACCAGAAGAAGGGGAACAACACCATTCCCCTTCATTAGGAAGACGAGGCTTAAATTCCTTAGGAATCTAGTATATATCTACAAGAGTTTTCAACTTAAGCTCGTCTAAAGTGGACGCTACCTCAGGGGCACAACTATAAATCACATCCTCTCCCTCATCTTCCTCATCTTCCTCCTCTACATCTAGAAGAGGGCTAGGTGGTCTTCTGGACGAGCTGGCCCCCGTCCCAGAAGCCGTCCTACGTTGTATTTCCTGGAATTCCTCTAAAGAAAAACCAGGAACCCCAGACGAATAATGCTCGTCTAAGGAACTACTACTACTACCACTTGTACTACCTTCACCACTCTCATAACTACCTCCACTCCCAGATGAGAGGTCCTGATACTCGTCTATCTCTTTCTCTAGACTACTACTAGACCCAGACATAATTGTTTGGAAAAAAGATTAAGACGAAAACCTAAGGAAGAGAAGAGGAAATACCTGACGAGACTAGAAGACGAAGACTAGACGAGGCTCTTGGACGAGATGGCAGAGAAGAAAATATGAGAAAGGTGAGGGGTAAGAGAGAGAATGTACATATTTATAGGGCCCAGAGGTGACGTGATCGAAGTGACATGGACTATACACAAGATGACACGTGGCGTTCTCTTTGAGAAATGGAATCGACTAGACAAGCCACCAATGAGATTGCGACACGTGGCATAACCCAGAGCAATCTACCTCGACGACTAGAACGGTGACACATGGCACAATATTTAGCCACCAAGAAGTGGCACGTGTCATGATCAACAATAGATCTACAGTGCTCTGGACGACGCATGGACAAGGGGGCAACTGATAGGGAACTAAAAATCAAACCATCTCCAATTCGTCCATAGGTGTCGTCTAGAGCCAAAAGTCAGCTACTCAGAAGAAGGTCGTCCGTGATGGTCGTCCCTATCCTTGTGGGTCGTCTCTCAGCGAAGAGCAAGGACAACCTTTCAACACTTAGAAAATTCCCGGAGGTGGATTTATTTACACCAGCTTGTTATTCAAACCACGCGTCACTACCTTATCTTCTCAATCGCTATGGCAGTTATAGAAGATGAAAATTCTTATTCTAACCATTATAGCGGTTGTAGGAGTTAAGTCTGGACCTTCGGGATCTCCATAAATATTGGAACGGTTACTAGACAAGTAACCACTATAAGGCCTACTATATAAAGACCCATCCAGGCAAAATAAAGGTAAGTTTTTCACTATGCCGTAAAAGTTGGGAATTTCTGAATATCCAAAGGAAAAGACTAACTTAAGCATCGGAGGGTTTCTAGCCGGTCTACCCCGGTCACCTTTGATTTATTGTTGTATTCTTTTCAGGCCTTCAGGACAACCACTACACCATCGAAGCCCGAAGCGTGCGGTCTACTGATTTTCTGTGTATCATCACTTTTGAAACCCAAAAAATGACCAAAATACTCCTAAAACCTAGAAATGACCAAAATACCACCAAAACCCAAAAAATGATCAAAATACCCCCAAAATTCAAAAAATGACCAAAATACCCCCAAAACCCACAAAATGACCAAAATACCCCCCAAAACCTCTAAAATGTACAAAATATCCCAAAACCCACAAAATGAGCAAAATACCTCCAAAACCTCTAAAATGAGTAAAATCTCCCCCCCCCCTCTCAAACCTCTAAAATGTCCAAAACATCCTCAAAACCCAAAAAATTACCAAAATACCCAAAAAACCCAAAAAATGACCAAAATGGCTGGGTTTTTCTAAACTTAAAAAATGACCAAAATGCTTTCTAAACCCAAAAAATGACCAAAATGCTTAAAAAATGACCAAAATTGCTGGGTTTTTCTTTCGGGGTCCTTGGAGTGGATCTATGCCTAATCAATCTATTATGACAACAACACAAAACCTAAATCAGGGTTGTACTTGAAGAGGGGGAGAGAGTCCTTAATGGATGGTGACGACATGGCAATGGTTCACAAAAGACATAATCATGTCTGGTGGATGGCAACAACGTGGCAATGGCTTTCTTCAACCCTTGAATCAATGAGCATATTTGGGCAAACCGTTATAACCCTTGATGGTTTTATCAGCCGATGGAGGAGGAGATAATGGTCGATTTGGGTTGGGATTCTTGCTTATGATAGCATGGTGGAGAACATTGCCAAGGGTGGGTTGTTGGAGTGGGTAGTAAAGTTCCGATCTATAATATTTCCTTTTGTTTTCTGTTTGGTTCTTAAGAAAAATGAAGAGGAAAGTGTAGTGGGAAAAACAAAAATCCATCTGCTACTTCTTACTGGCTTTATATTATGGTTTCATTTCATTTTGTTCTTATTTTCGTTTTGCCTGAGTTTTGTTGCACTAAAGCTCTTGTGTTTATTGAAATGTCTCTATGATATTTATTATATATTATTTTTCAGTTTGGTTGCTATGAAAATGAAAGTGTATTCAGAAAATAATTGAGACTACTCTGTGATGGTTTTAGTTTGTTGATATTACTTTTGGTTGCTGGTAAAGCAAAGGAACCGAAAAGGATGTGTGTTGCTGTGTGTCGGGGGCAAAAAAGTTTCCTTCCCAACAAATAAGATTTAAGTTGGGTCGGAGTGTCTAAATTGAAACTCGACGATGAGCTTGATGCACGGCCCAAAGGCTATCGGTGAAGGTCCAAGAAATTTACTATGTTTTATGCCTTGGGCTTAGGTAGGAATCGACAAGAGTGGCCCATGAGCAGTTTCTACAGTAGATAAGTCAATATGATAAAAATACACACTATAAGAAATAGCCCAGCAGTAAAGTGTTTCTACAGAAGATAGCCCAGCGGAAGGTGGCCCAGCGATGAAATATTCCTACAGAGAACAGCTCAGCAGAAAATGACCCAGCTGTGAGATATTTTTGCAGGAAACGGCCCAGCGGTAAGCGGCCTAGCTGTGGAATATTTTTGCAGAAAACGGCCCAGCGGTAAGCGGCCTAGCTGTGGAATATTCCTGCAGAAAATGGCCCAGTGGTGAGATAATACAAAACAGAGTACACTTCAGTGGTTAGTCATTTCACAAATCAGTGGAAGACGGCCCAGCGGTAAGCGGCCCAGCTATGGAATATTTCTGCAGAAAATGGCCCAACGGTAAGATAATACAAAACAGAGTACACTTCAGTAGTTAGTCATTTCACAAATCAAGGGAAAAATCTACACTTTCAGACTCATTATCCGTTAGCTCGGGAGAAAAGTCTTCTAATACGACAATATGAGGGAAAAATTCTATAGTAACGGTGACATCATAGCCATTAATAGTAAAGGAATAAGTAAAAATCATAGTTTCCATAATAACAAATAATGGAGAAGACTTAGTGTGAGATGATGGAAGAGAGAGAGATCCCAACTAGTGCAGCAAGATCATTATGGTGCCAAAACAGGCTCATGGACGTAATGTATGTAGTGAGTAGAGAGAATCGTTTGTGAGGAGTATGAGTAATGTGTGAGAATATGTAGTAGTACTGCTGGAATGTACTGTTGGGACAAGTAAGTGTTTAAGAATTGAGCTATGAGAGAGTATTTGTGAGTTAGGAGCAGGGGAAATTAGTTTCTATGCTTGAAACTAAGTATTCAGAGGCTTTTTTAGAGCTTAGAGAAAGCTTAAGCAAAGAGGTTAAGGCAGAAACTTTTCTAGTGTAAGTCTTGATGCCTTTGTTGGTTGTTGAAGCATTAATGGAGGGCTCTTTTTATAGTAGGATTTTCAGGGGGTGATTAGCAAATAATCTTTGCTAAATCTTCCCCAATCTCCAGAAAATCTTTAGAGAAACGTTCTTAAGATTTTTAGCTAAGAGTAGTAAGCTTAACTTTTGAAAGTTCTTGCTGTTCTGGGCAATAACAGCTGGGTTCTTGGCTTTAGCATTGAATGCTGATTTGCTTTGGCTGATGGGATTAGAGCATGCTTTTAGGCTGATGATCTGATTGTGCTGCAACTAGAATCAGAGTTCCCAGGGCAGATTGGACCACCCCAAGCCAGGTGTCAACCTTGGAGCCCTTGCTGGAACTCTGCTGGGATCCCTTTTGGTGCCCTCCAAACCACATTTCCCTAAGTTTCCCAATTTGGGGTTCATGTGCTTGGTTCATGAACCTAAAAATACATATTTTTGGCATGAAAATGAACTGATTTTGATGTCGTTTCATGAGCTTTACTGGTCTTGTAATGGCAGCTTGGCTACGTATGCTGAAGAAGAAAGAAACAACGGCTGGCAGAAGCCTTTTCAGCTTTCCCAGCTTTCTGTCACATCATTTTTAGCTTTATGTCACTTGAGGACTGATGGAACTTTAGCTTGTAGAAGAAGGATTCTTCCCCTGTTGGACACGTGTCCATGTTCTGATCAGATTTAGACAAGTTGTGGCTTGATGGGAGGGAGCTCTAGTCATTCCTCTTTTTGCTGAACTTCAATTGAGTGGTTCACGTCTTCCTCATTCTGCTGGATTTGTGTGTGTGGGGGCCGGCTAGACTCAGCTGGGCTTTGTTGATATGCTTGTATGGGCTTAAATCTACAAGATGAGTAGCTTTGCCATGGGTTATACTCATGGGCTTTATAGTTAGTTGCTTATGGAAATAATAGTCATAGTTTCCATAAGGCTTTGTGAAATAGATATTTCTTGAATAATCATATTTTCCCATGAGAGGGGGATTTAGCAAGTGTCAATAATCTTTGAGTTTTGTAAGTTCTTGCCAAAATAGTATTTTTGGGCTTTGTAAAATAGTTGCTAAAAGAATATTTAGATTTTATAGAATTGTGCCAAATTAATCATTTGGGCTTTAAGAAAAATAGTTGTCAAATTATTATTTGGGCTTTGCGAAATAAATGCCAAATTAGTATTTGGGCTTTGTAGAATAATGCCAAATTAATATTTGGGCTTAAGGGAATAAGTGCCAAATTATTATTTGGACTTTGTAAAATAGTTGCTAAGATAATATTTAGATTTTGTAGAATTGTGCCAAATTAATCATTTGGGCTTTAAGAAAAATAGTTGTCAAATTAGTATTTGGGCTTAAGGGAATAAGTGCCAAATTATTATTTGGGTTTTGTAAAATAGTTGCTAAAATAGTTGTCAAATTATTATTTGGGTTTTGTGAAATAAATGCCAAATTAGTATTTGGACTTTGTAGAATAGTGCCAAATTAGTATTTGGGCTTAAGGGAATAAGTGTCAAATTATTATTTGGGTTTTGTAAAATAGTTGCTAAGATAATATTTAGATTTGTAGAATTGTGCCAAATTAATCATTTGGGCTTTAAGAAAAATAGTTGCCAAATTAGTATTTGGGCTTAAGGGAATAAGTGCCAAATTATTATTTGGGCTTTGTAAAATAGTTGCTAAAATAGTTGTCAAATTATTATTTGGGCTTTGTGAAATAAATGTCAAATTAGTATTTGGGCTTTGTAGAATAGTGTCAAATTAGTATTTGGGCTTAAGTGAATAAGTGTCAAATTGTTATTTGGGCTTTGTAAAATAGTGTAGAGATAATTGCCAAATTAGTATTTGGGCTTTATGAAAGAGTATAAAGATAGTTGCCAAAATAATATTTGGGCTTTATAAAGTAGTGCCAAATTAGAATTTGGGCTTTGCGAAAATAGATGCTAAATAGGAATTTGGGCTTTGTGAAAATAGATGCCAAATAGGAATTTGGGCTTTGTAGAAATGATTTTGAGATTTTGTAAAGTATTGTCGTGTAGCAACGGGCTTTGTAAATAGTGTCACATCGTAGCAGACTTTTGGAATTAGCCACATCGTAGTGGGACTTTTGGAATTAGCCACATCGTAGTGAGACTTTTTGGAATTAGCCACATCGTAGTGAGACTTTTTGGAATTAGCCACATCGTAGTGGGACTTTGAATTAGCCATATCGTAGTGGGACTTTTGGAATTAGCCACATCGTAGTGGGACTTTTGGAATTTTAGGCTTTCTTTGGGTTTTGCCCACAAGCCGAATGATGTTGGGCTTTGTGTGGGAATAATGTAAATTTTGTGGCCCAATTTTGGTAGTAATATGATGAGTATTTTTGTGAAAACCCAAGTTGGATAATATGTGGGCTATAATGGGTAATATTTGTGAGAGGGCCCATGGCAATTTATGGGCTTGTGTAAGGAGCATTTGCGAAGGCCCAATAACATGAAGAATATTTGAATAATGTGTGAGAAATATTTATGTGGGCCTAGAATAATGTATAGGCTCATGTAGGTATTTTGTGAGTGGGCTTAATGAAATTAAGGCCCGAAAATTTGTACCTCAACACTGTGATTATGTATAAGTGAACAATTATGTATGGAAGAAAATTCTGACAATGTTCAATGTGTTTGTGAATTTGTGTATATGAGTGTAAAGAGATCATCATGTGAGAATGAGCATTGTTGGGTTTGATGGAATTTTTTGGGATGTGATTTTGGTGGGAGGGAAATTAAAATAAATAAATAAATTCAGTTTTGTTGTGTTTGTTTGTCAAGAAACTACAAGAACGATAGAGAAAAGAAAAAAAAAATTGAGAAATTAAATTTTTTCTTTTTTTAAAATTCTGATGCTGACGTTGCTTTTTTTTTTTTTTTTTTTTTTTTTTTGATAGGGCCTTTTTTTTTTTTCAATTAAAATTCTTTATTAAAATTCTTAGCCTAGACTTACGCCTGGGCTATGAAAGAAATGCAAGGAAAGTGATCTGTAGTAGAATACAAATTTGCAGCAGAATACAGTTCTTTAGTAGAATGACTTTGGCAAAATAAGACCAATTGGGTCTAATACCCTTTGATCTAGTAAACACTATTTGGCCCACAAAGGCCCAAATCTTTTTGTATAAAACGATAGGAGTGAAAACTAATATGAATAAACATGATGAAAAGAAACAAGGAATAACAAAATGTGTCAGCAACAGGAAATGTGTGAATGAGAAAGAATACAAAATCAGAGAAAAGAAAAAAGAAAACAAGGCAAGCCCAAGAGCACGTACCTTCCTTTATAGAGGATAAACACGTGTAGAAGAGACATGCAACAGGACAAAACAAAACCAATTTGCTATAGCAGAATCGGCGTGGGAATAAAAGAAGACAAAAACAGAAGATAGTGGCGTAGGCACATAAGGACCGGAGCACTACCAACCTATACATAGCCAATACAAGGGAGGTGGACCCACGACCTAGAGATTCAGAAGGTGTGGTTTGGTGGTAGGAGGAAAAGGGGTCTAAATTTGGTTTTTAGCTGTGGCTTCTTTTGGGAATATACCATGTTGGAATGGTATCTTACCAAAAATAGGTATACAACAAGAACAAACAAAGAGAGATTTTGTCATAGAATGGGTAGTGAAAGAAAGAGAATGTATTGAGTTTACCTAGTAATGGTAGTGGTCAGACAACCAATGGGTGGGTGGACAGTCCTAAAGAGATGCCCACAACAAACCAAAAATAGTTGGTGAAGACTTACCCAAGGGAAGAAGGACCCAGAGGAAGAAAATAGTATGAAACTAAGAACAAAAAAGAACTGAGAGAGAAAAGGAAAAAACGTGGTAAAAAGAGAAGAGGGAAAACACAACAGAAATAGGGGCATGCATCAATTGACCATCTTTCCCTCCCTCTTCAACAAACCCACTCTTTGGAATCCCAAAAGTAGTGACAAGTAGCCATTTAGGCCTAGTCTCCAAAATGCACAACTTTGATGGCAAAAGCCTATGACAAGATTTTTCAAGTTGGGGTTTGAGTTCCTTCTTAGTTTACTTATTCTGTGGGAAGATTCAATACTTGATTTTGATTGCAAATATATTTGTTTTCACTCGTTAGAACTTATATCTGATGTATTTAGTCGTTCTGGGTAGCACTTTTTTTTATCACATTTGCTGCATCAGTTATCCAGTTGTGTTATTTTTATTCGTTGTATTGGTTATTCTGTTGCAGCACATTTTTATCATATTTATCGTGTTAGTTGTTATACTAGCTAAATTTTTTCTGCTGAAGCTTTCTTAGTTCTCTGTTATTACATGTTTTTCTTTTAACATAAACTAATCATTATTTTGCCATGTATAGATATGTTATATACGTATATGTGAATACGTATAAGTATATATACACATATATGTATGTGTATATATTTGAGAATATGCTAACCCATGAAAACTAACATTTGCTTGATGGGTATTTTCTTTAGGTTTTAGACTTATTTATGTGCTGGAAGTAGAGCAGTATTTCTGTAGTAGAAAATGAAGAGTAGTCTTTCACGTTATAGAAAAGTGTAGAAAACTTTGTTGCACAGCAGAAGTTAGAAAAATGTTACTTACGCAGTAGAGATGGAGAAAAGTCACTCACGTTGTAGAAAAGTATAGAAAACTTTACTACACAACAAAAAATTAAGAAAAGGTAGCGACAAAATATGCATAGTTTGCAGTGTCATCCTTTGAACTTTAGACTCAATATTTGTGCACAAACTGGCAGCAGCAGAATGGAACCTTGGAGCCTATTCTGCAGAAGCATCAGCCCCAACTTCCTTCTTAGAAAAATCCTAGACTAAACGTTGTCTAGTAACATCAAGACACGTGTCTAAGGTACAAGAAACGTAAAAAGAACCCTCGACACATATACATATGTAATATTCAATCATACTTCAATATTGAAATACGAGAGAGAGAGAGAGAAGAAAAAAAAGGGTTTAAGTTAAGTGTTAAAAATTATGTCGTTTCATTTAAGTTTTTTTTTTTAATTATTATTATTAAAATCTGATACAAAATGATGCTGTTTTGGACCCATTATAAATTTTAATATTCGGTTCAAAACGACATCATTTTAGGATCATAATTTTTATTTAAAAAAGAAAAGAAAAGAAAAGTGGAACGACATCGTTTCCGTTGGAGCCTAGGTTAAATTTGAGAAATCTTTTAGACCAATGATTTCTCTCTCTCTCTCTGCCACTCACCACCACCATCTTTTGCGGCTTGATGCCACTATTCTCCAAGTTTTCCCCTTTCTTTTCTCCTCTTGCATGACTATTATCTAGAAATTTCTAGAGTGTGTTTTAATGCTTAATTGCAGGTGTGTGAATTTGTATAATGTTCAATGCCTTGGCTACTATGCTTTCTAGAAATATGGGGAATTTGTTTGAAAATTTTGTGTGGGTTTTAGTGAAATAATATGAACATGTTTTTTTTTTTTTTTTAATATTTGGTTTTTTTGTTAATCCTATGTGGGTTGTTTGATGATTCTAACGTCATTTTTTAAAAAAAAATAAAAATTTATATGTTTGTTTTATTTTTGCACCAAACTAACCGCACTGCATTGCTAAGGTGAACCGAACTTGGTATAGACTGGTTCCTACCCCTTCACATGTGAGGTGTGGACAAGCATGAGCGAAACCACACCCCATGTGGTGCAAAAATTCCTCCATAACCAGCCGCACCGCACCGTGTACAGCCCTACTTAGTACATTTCCTTTTTTCTTTTTTTTTTAATATTTCTCCATGAATGGTGACTATCTTGGATTAAGTCAATCCACACACTTCCAACCCATCTTCCTTAGAAACCATCGGGTTCCTAACAAGATCCCCATTGAACTAAAGAAAGAACAAGTTTAATTGTACATTTTGAATAAACAATTACATTTTCTTTATACTTAGTGTAGAGATTGAAATTTTTAGCCAATCTCAAATTGCCACGTCATTCACGTAGTACGTTCAAAGTGCCGAATTACAAGATGCCATGTGCTACTTAGTAGATCTCATAGTCATTATTCAAAGGCCAATGGAAATATTCCAAGTGTCAATGAGTAAAAATTACAATTAAGTTATATAAAAAAAAAAATAACCTCCACAAACTCCAAAAGGCTACAAATTAGTGAAGCTCTTCGGATTCAAGCTTCTAAAACCCCAAAAAACTTCCATCTTAAATCTTTGAAGATGAAGAATATTCAAAGAACACACAAAAAACAAGAAGAACACGAAAAACGAAGAATTTCTAACAAGCTCATAAGATTCATCACAATTTCATTCCAAAGATATTTCAATCCATTTTCCAATCAAAGTGAGGACATCTTGTGTTTGAATCAAAACTACATCGACACAATTATTGAATTGATGATTTCCCAAGGAGATTGAATTAGATGATCATTCTATTAAATGAGAATATAGATATAGAGAATTGTACCTACAAATTCATCAATATAAAAATACATTTGTGAAACTATTTTGATGGTTTGATTTCCAAACTTGAGATTTTGTGTTTACAATTGGTACTTACATGGTGAGTGGGAAAATGATAATGGATCCAATGTCAACTAAAATGAACTTATAGAATTTTTTATTCTTTGGCGGATTTTCAGGGACAAAATGCCATAATGGATGGAGCATTCTTGCAACTAATTGTCTGACATTATTCATATGGGCATCCTTTGGTCCAAAGCCAAAGGATGGTGATACAGACTACAGTTTGAGAATAAGTTTGTGCAATTTTAGATGGAGGAGCAGAAGCTAAGGGTTGGAATGGATTTGAAGTGGGAGGACTAATGTAAAGTTTGGAATTCTACCATGAAGAGCAAGAGTTAAAGGAGTTATAGGGGCTCTAATTTCGGGAATGTTTCATAATGCACACACTAGTCTCTAACTAGTGCAAAGTTCGACAATAAATATTTATATATATGATATATACTTAATTAAAAAAATCAATAAATAAAAAATGACAAATTAGAATTTTTTTTTCTATAATAATTGTGTAATTTAATTAGTTTTTTTTAGAGAACATTAAACCTAATTTAATCATGTTTTGTATTGGGTTGCATTATTTTAAAAAAAAAAAAAAACTATGAATTCTAAACAATATTAATTAAAATAGTTTACATTTTTGTAACTCTTAAAACCAAATTAAAAAAAAAATGATGTTCTCTTTATGTTAGTTTTTTCCTAATTAAAAAGAATTTTTTTTTATTTTTTTATTATAATTAAGGTAGTTATTAATAAGCATTTTTTATGCTTGTGTTTATATATGTAAATATATATTATGATATGATAGGATTCTATTATAGTATGTAAATATAGAAAGTATTTAGAAAAAATCTAAATATAGATTATACAAAATTTAAACTCAATGGAAAAAAATTATTAGAATTAGTGTCAATAGTGTGTAACTCTGTATATATGCACGAGTACAATTAAAAATAATCACATCACAATTACACGGTTCAAATTATACATTTTTTTATAGAAGAGATTCAAATTATACAGGGTATTAGCTTACATCTTTTTTAAACTATATATTTTTAAAATATGTAATGGTTTCTCATTTAATATATATATATATATATATATATATATATGATTTAAAAGTTAATGGATTTAGCCATTTTGATTTTTGCATCCAATAATTCACTTGCCACAAAAAAAAAAAAAAAAGGACACGCAGCACAAAATTGGACTCCAATTGAAATCTAATTTGGAATTTAATTGAATTTGAACTCTTCGATTTTTACACACACACACACATATATATAGGTAAAACTGAGAGAAAATCCAATAAAATTTCAAATTAGAATTCAATTAGAGTCTAATTTACGTCGTGTGTCCCATCTAATCTATGTTTTTAAATTTTTGTGCAAAGTGAGTTAATTTAATATAAAAGTTGGATTTCAATTAGGGTTTAATTTTGTGCTATGTATCCCATCTAGTCTAAAATTTTTAATTGTTGTGCCAAATGAGTCAATTTAATGTAGAAAAAGATTAGTCAAATAAAAAAAACCATAAAAATCATAATCATATATCTAACTCTATATATAAAATTAAAGGAAGAGAAAGTTTGAATGATTTTATATTTATGAGCTTTTTTTTTTATAACTAAAAACAATTTAATTTTATAAGTTACTTATGTAATATACTATGACTATGTAAGGTCCATTATTAATTAGGTAATATATATATATATATATATATATATATATATATATTTATATATATATAATTTTTTTCATTTTTAAACCAAAGTTTAGAAAAAATTCAATTAGAATCAAAATTGAATTTTGTTTTTGTTAGCTTCCCATACAAATTAAATTGTTTAAATTTTTATTGTTATTTTTTCTTTGAAATAATTAGCATTTTTTTTATATTATTTCTATTCAAATATTTTGTATGCGAAGATATTGAAGGTAACAAACTGTAATTGAACTGAACAATCTTATGCATCTATCATCATTTAATTTAGAAGATATTATTTGACCATTTTTATTTTTTATATTTAGTAGAATTTCATAAACAATAATTATGAATTGATATTGTATATATAGTATTTGATAGTGATTTTTAAAATTATATGCATAATAGCAATGTAATGAAAAATTTGGTGTAACCAATATCATGAAAATTGAAAAAAAAAAAAAAATTTTAGTACCTCTAAATGTCTTGGTTGAATTATGCCCTATATGTTTAATAACTCAAATTAATATTAATAGCACTACTACAATTCATCATTCTTATGCATAAGCACGGGTTGCATACTAATATATAGATAATGAGATGAGAAATTGTGAGGTTTTCAAAGTTTATGTAGCATAATATTATGATACCAAAAGTCAAATGTGTTTGACTTTATATAAACTATAAATTATAGATAATAGATTAAGTTTGCGTTTGGCATTGGTTTAAAAAGTTAGTTTTTTTTTTACTATTTAGCTTATTTTTGCTATTATTCAACTTATTTTTGCTACTATTCATGAATCTCATTACACTTTTTGGTACTATTCATGAGTTTTACCGTACTATTTCAGCTACCTTTTAGCTTTATCTATAGTACTTTTAGCAAAAAAATTTTAATTTCAGCTAAATAAATGATTTTCAAACGAACTCTAAATATATTTAATTTTATATAAATTATAAATTATACTAGATAATAGATTATGTATTAGATAGATATTACATATTAGATTAGATTAACTATATTAAATAGATTCCCATAAAAAAAAACTATATTAAATAGATATATGGTATGACTTATAAGTAGAGTTTGGTATATAATGTGTTAGAACTTGGTTACTCTCCATTTTGTGTGTGATGTTTCTTTTAAAAAAAAAAAAAAAAAAATAATGTTTTTGGATAGATAATTCCGCTGTACTGCCAGCAGGCGAAGGCCGTATAGGTAGTAGGTACACCAAATAGTTATAACCTAAGCTAAGATAAATTCAAATATGTAAAAAAGAAAGAAAAGAAAAATTCAAAGCAGATAATGGGTCAAACATGCCGTCTCTCTTTGTGAGGGAAGTCCACGTCACTATTTGTTTGACACACGTCAAAGTTTAAATGGCTATTACATCGTGGCTAAGTGCGTCCTCCCTCTCTCCCTCTTTATTTTTTAATAAAACTGATAGATCTAAGCCTGTTTTTGTTCATCAGATCCACCGGTGCTCTCTTATTTTATTTTCTTATTTCTTTTTTCTTTTTTTCATTTGAAACTCTCGTCAATCACGTATATCTTCTTCAACTCTTAAAGGTTACTTTCTGGACCTCAACAGAAATCTCTTTATATAATATAATCTCTCTCTGTTTTCATTCAAGATCTATCTATTCGATTTTCGACTACTATTTTATGTATGTATTTTATATATAATCTCTCTCTCTTTTATTTTTTTTTTTTGAAAATTTAATTTTGAGCTATTATGTATAATCAATCATCTTTTCTTTGTTGTAAATTTTGTTTGCTTCTCTCTGATTTGGAACTAAAAACTTAATTTTCGTTTTAAAAAGAAGTGATTTTTGCGAAGTAATCAGATTACTATTGGTGATTTGTTTCTTATTTATTGTGCAGGTTGGATTGAAAGAGAAAGAGAAAGAGAAAGATGGGAGGAGGATTTAGGGTGCTTCATTTGGTGAGACCATTTCTTTCATTCCTGCCAGAAGTTGAGAGCGCTGATAGAAAAGTTCCATTCAGAGAGAAGGTGATATATACAGTGATATCTCTATTCATATTCTTGGTATGTAGTCAGCTCCCTCTGTATGGCATACACTCTACAACAGGTGCAGATCCATTCTATTGGATGCGTGTTATTCTTGCTTCCAACAGAGGGACTGTCATGGAACTTGGAATCACCCCAATTGTCACTTCCGGACTCGTCATGCAGCTCCTTGCTGGCTCCAAGATCATTGAAGTCGACAATAATGTGCGTGAGGATCGCGCACTCTTGTAAGAAAAGTTTCTTTCTTTCTTTTTTGGTTTGTTGTTTTTGTTGCTTCCTTATCATTATGATCATGATCATGACTTTCCCTCCAGGAATGGTGCTCAGAAGTTACTTGGCATACTGATTGCTGTGGGTGAGGCTGTTGCCTATGTTCTCTCCGGCATGTATGGTAGTGTTAGCCAACTTGGAGTTGGCAATGCCATTCTAATTATCATTCAGCTCTGCTTTGCTGGTATCATTGTCATATGTTTAGATGAGCTTCTTCAGAAAGGATATGGTCTAGGCTCTGGAATTTCACTTTTCATAGCAACCAATATCTGGTGACTATTCATTCTGCTCTCCTTTTATATAAAATTAATGTATTTTCTGATGATTTTGAAGAAGAGTTATATATATACATGTTATTTTTGGGCAGTGAAACTATTATCTGGAAAGCATTTAGTCCCACCACTATTAACAGTGGACGAGGAGCTGAATTTGAGGGTGCTGTTATTGCCCTATTCCATCTCCTGATAACTCGAACCGACAAGGTTCGGGCTCTCCGGGAGGCTTTTTATCGCCAGAATCTTCCAAATGTCACCAACCTGCTTGCTACGGTCTTGGTCTTCCTAATTGTAATCTATTTCCAAGGTTTCCGTGTGGTTTTGCCTGTGAGGTCAAAGAATGCACGTGGTCAGCAGGGTTCATATCCAATCAAGCTCTTCTATACCTCCAACATGCCCATTATTCTACATTCTGCACTTGTATCCAATCTTTACTTTATCTCCCAGGTAGCTACTGCTCTTTGTATCAACAACTTCGATTTGCACTTCAAATGTATATCTGAAATTTTTTATTTTATTTTTGGTTTGGTGATTGTGCAGCTGCTCTACAGGAAGTACAGTGGAAATTTTCTGGTAAATCTTTTGGGTAAATGGAAGGAATCTGAATATTCCAGTGGTCAATCTATTCCTGTTGGTGGTCTAGCATATTATATCACTGCACCGTCAAGGTAATTAAGAATTTTTATTTTTTCTTCTAGAGATTGTATTTTGTCTTAAATTTGATCTTGCATTCATACTTGGATATTAGTTATCTATGATACAATATAAGCAGTCTGTGATATGAGCTTTAGCCCAAATTCAATTATCTCCTCATAAGAGTAGGGGTTCAAGACCTATTGGTTATGTGTGTTGTAGCAATGAAAAGAAAACAACATATGATCTGAACACAGTGATTTGTTAGTTTTTCAATAACTGGGATACAATACATTCGTAATACATTAATCAATTAGTGTGGACGCAACCAGCCACTGGGTTCAAACCCATGACCTTACCCCCTATTTTTATAAGGGGAGATGCGATTTCAGTCAGAACTCAGCTTGTATATAAATATATTTTAAGGTTGTAATATAGTAATTTACACTTCAAAAGACAAATAATAAACATAATACTACTAATAATAAAAAAACATATTAATAAACACAAAAGGTCAATGAGCTCTAGATCAAATTACACTTGCTTTCTTTGTAAAGTAAGGTGGAGGATGAGGTCGTGGGTTCAAGACCTATTGGGTGCATGTGTAACATTTCCAAATTAAAATGTGCATAAACAAAAGTATTTTATAAGCTACAAATAACAGAAGTAAACAGGATCCATAATTCATGTATGATGTGCATAGAAATTGAAAATTTCAAGGATTTTTAACTTCTTCAAATACTAGATATTGCATAGTGAACCCCCCTTCCTGTGGCCCAACATGCCCCAAAAGAGATTCATTTTTAGACCCAGGCATATGAATGCTGTATTCAACTGGTATCCTGCAGTATCTGAACCATACCCATAAAACTATTAATTTTTTTATTCATGGAGATGTATCCTGCTGTATCCATTTGGAATACATGATGAAATACAGGAATGGAGGCTAATTGAAGAATCCATTCTGCAAGTTATCTGCGCTTTTACTTATTCATCATTATAATGATGCTAGTAAACCTGAATTGATATGTTGCATATGATTTTGCAGCTTAGCTGATATGGCAGCCAATCCTTTCCATGCACTGTTCTATCTAGTGTTTATGTTGTCAGCATGTGCATTGTTCTCAAAAACTTGGATTGAAGTTTCTGGATCATCTGCGAGAGATGTTGCTAAGCAGCTTAAGGTAAGAACTCATTGTGATATAAGTTTCTCATCCTCTGCAAGTATGTATGTGTGTGCATCTCTTTCATGATTTTACTGGGTAGTGTTCTTGTGGTTTCAACAGTAAGTCAGGGTTGACAAACTCATGGGTTTCAATTTTTTGTTTGTTTTCCTTATTTCTTGTTTGTCTAAGTTTCTTATGAAGATAGAATTCTTGGAATTTTGAAATTGAAATCAGTCATATATGGGTGATATAAACTGCTATGTTTCTGAATTGGTCCTGTATATCGTTGTGTTCTTACTGTTTGCATGTATTTGTTGTTCAAGTTAGAATTATGGTTAAATCAGTAAATTCACCAATTCCTAACAGTTTAGGGTTTTGGGACAATTGGTAATTTAACATAGTATTAGAGCAAAAGATCCTGAGTTTGACCCCTAACTTCACTTTACCTCCCATTTAAAATATTAAATATCACACGTGTTGATTAAGGGGGAGTGTTAGAATTATGGATAAATGGTTAAATTCACTATTTCTTAACATCTTAAGCTTTTGGGACAATCGGTAATCTAACCGATCACAAAAATTTGTTTTATGGATCAATTTTAGCTTCCAACTTGGTTTCAGCCCACCACCCTATTTATATGAAAAACTATCCTTATTTAATATTTGAAGTATAAAAATCTACTTGAAAGTACTTCTATCTGAGTTTGAGTTGTGTTGCACATTTAGAGCAACGGCATTAGTTAGTGCAAAATTTCCATCTATTTTGCAAGAAAAAACCTACTTTTTCTATTTTACACACTCACTTTTACAAAACACCCACATCAGTTTATCTATTCTACATATTTATTCAATAAAATATTCATTTTTTTAACACTCATCTCTCTCACAGACCCAACACAACCACACACTGTCATCTCTCTCACAAACCCAACACAACCACACACTGTCATTCAACCCAGCCATGTGAAATGAGAGAGTTGATCTGAGACATTGATGCCTCGCCCTAAGTAAAACCAACTTATCAAGATCGATGCAAAGAACCAGAAAAAACAAGCCGATCAACAAGCCAATCAACCCAAAGACCCACCGACCCACACCCAAAATCAACCAAAAAACTAGAAAAAGAAAAAAAAAAAGCAACCAACAGATCAGCGATGGGGCTTGGGTCGGTGGCGTGGGTCGGCGAGAGAGTTGGTCTGCTGAAATGAGAGAGTTGATCTGATGAAATGAGAGAGTTGATCGGTGAGAGTGAGGCAAGAGAGGAATCGAGAAAAAGAGAACGAGGTGAATCAGAGGTACAGAGGGGAGAGAAACAAATACTAAAATATTAAATGGAATAGCTAGAGTAGCCGTGCATATATGCACGGTTATTGTAACAATGGTGCATATTTGCACACTTTTACATTGATTGATGTGGGCATTTTTTGGGTTAAAATGTGCAAAATGATGCACTATTTGTATTATGCAAGATTTTACAACTGCTGATGCGGTTGCTCTTATGGTTATAAAGTTCAACTCTACCATAATTAATCAAATATAAATGTTAAGTTTCATTTCAGTAACATTCAGGGTCTGTTTGGATACCGCTTATTGCTGAAAACTGAAAATACTGTAGCAAAATAATTTTTAAATGTGTGAATAATGCCATGGGACCCAGTTGTAAAGTTGTTTTTGCTGAAAAAAGTACTTGCGGTCTCGTGAACAGTGCACGAGACCCACTAAAAAAAGGCACCCGTTGGGAAACACGCAAAACGCGCTTCCTAAACTCAACACTCAATAATTATTATTAATTTTATAGTATGGATGGGAAGGCAGGTTGGGTTTGGACTTCGCAGTCTTGCACACACTGTTAAGTTGACTAGGTATCATTTCTAAATGGAGTCTAGAGAGGGTTGCACCGAATGTAATTCTATTTAAAAATTGAACATGGGATGCACATTGCACACGTCATAAAAGTTATACTTGAATTTCAAATTGCATATTTTGAAATCTTTCAGAGTATTTAATGGAGATGGTTGAAGTAATATTGGACTCAATGCTACAATAGGTATTGGTTATGGCATGTGATTTTGGCAGGCCTGCCATGAAACCATGCTATTAAGTGTATTAAAAATGTGGAAATTATTTAACAATGTTCCCAATTGCAGGCATATAAAGAACCACCCATGTTAATTGAGCTAAGTTACTAAAAACTTAATCTTCTAGTTGAAGAAGGGAAGAAATGAGATGCTCTTTAAATCTAGCTTTCCCTTATGTTGTAAATTGAGCCTTTGCTCCACATACCCACAACTGGAGAGACATGTTGGAGAGTCCTTGTAACAAAATTTTGAGACTATACATTGATGGTTAAATTCCTCACTCTATCCCATAATGAATCTCATATCTAGGTGAAGAACGCCCCACACTTCCCCCCCCCCCCCCCCCCCCCCCCAACCCAAAAACACGCGCACACACCCACCTAAATTTTTTTAAGTTTTGGCTACATGATTTAGGATGGATGTTTTCAGGGGGGAAAAAAAGAAAAGAAATTGGGATATTCATTATGGGGTTGAAGATGTAATATCCTTAAAAAGTGGAGAACTTTCCTGTTATTTATCTTTGGACCTTGGCTCAAGTCGTAAGGGGATACTATGGGATTTGGATATGTCTTAATGTATGAATTGGTATATTGATAGCATGGGTCCTATTTTGAAATCATTGTCGCACCAACAAGAAAAGTTAACTTTTTCCTTTTGGAAGCAAAAAAGGAATTGGATAAGAGCTACGCCAAGACCATTCCATCCCATCATTTTAACCATTTGAGCCAAAGCTTAGGAGTGATAATCAAAGCAATAACTTGTTGCTTCATAGGCATAAGTCTTCCTTATTGTTTATCCTTATGTTTTGGGGAAGTGTTATGGGGGTGGGATGGTGTTAGAATGTGTGTTACATTCTAAAATGGTATGTGTTGCATTCTCAAATGGTATGTGTTGGGTAGGTCCTAAATTGAAATCTTCTCTACTAAATTTTGCCTTGGAAAGCCAAAAAGAAACACAAGAGTTTTGATTTGTAACTTTTTAAAACAATCTAATAAGAATAAAATGAGATTTGGAAGCCATTCCATTTCAGAGAACAGTCCTAACTTAAATTAAATATAAAGCGTGTTTGATTTGTGTGTCATTACACTGATGTTGGTACTTATTTTGGGAAATGTATCGAGTTTGGCCTCGTAGATCCATATTATCATTTGGGCAATGAGCTCAAGTAGCAGTTTCTCTGTCATAAAAACGAGTGAATGGTGAAGGGTGAGGTTGTGGGTTCAATTTTCAAAACTCACTTGGTGTTTGTAACGTAGGAATAAAAACAAAAACTATCCCTGATATCATTTCAGCAAATCATAAATTGAGGCAGTGTTATATTATTTCAACATATAGTTTAAGTAACACTTTTACATTTATAAGTTGAATGATTAATAATTATTTTTTTTTGAAGTCTTCAATTCTACAAGTTTCTTTGCATTTTGGTCATAAAATAATATGGGATCTGTTGAGGGAGTTGAATGCCAAATTGCTGAAGTGATTTATAAGCTTTGTAGTTATAAAAGATTATAGTTATTTTTTCAATTTGGCTATGAACCTGAGCAGTATATATGACACGAAGGACCTTCTTTGTCTCCGGTGTGCATCTGGTCTCAACTGTCAAACTGGCTCTCTTTTATAACTTTCATAATTTTTTTAATTTAAAAAATATTTATTAATATAGCAATACTTTCTTCAGTCACATGGATGTAAAAATCTGATAGATGAGTGAGCTACAAGTGTATTAATGTAGCAATACTTTCTTCAGTCATCATCTGTATTCCTGGCAGCATGTCATCTTATATACTTTGTGGTATTGCAGGAACAACAAATGGTGATGCCTGGTCATCGTGAGTCAAACTTACAGAAAGAGCTGAACCGCTACATACCCACTGCTGCAGCATTTGGAGGCATGTGTATTGGTGCATTGACAGTGTTGGCAGATTTCATGGGAGCAATTGGTTCAGGGACCGGGATTCTGCTTGCAGTAACAATCATTTATCAGTACTTTGAAACATTCGAAAAGGAAAGAGCCAGTGAGCTTGGCTTCTTTGGATTCTAAGCTTGTGTCTTGTTACACCTCTTATGGTTGGTGCCTTGGTGCTGCAAACAACCTCCCCGGCAGTTTTGGTGCGCTGAGAGCTACAGTTGGTCCTTTTTAACACCAAAGATTCAAGTTCAAGATGTTAGGGGTAGTTTGTTGTTAGTACAGAGATATGCATAACCTTGAACATAATAGTTGTTATTTATGTTGTCTTTTTGACATCCACTCCAATATTTATTTCTCATGTATCATTGAATTTATACGGGTACCCTGGATCTATAAGATACTGGATTACCTTGTTTTATTTTTAAGGTTTCTTGCAGACCGTTTAGGCTTTCTACGTGATAGAAATTTCCTGCTTTATCTTATGCTTGTGTTTTGCACTCCATCAAAGAGGGCATATAGCCTGCAATTATCGGTGCCATTTTCTAAACAAAACATTTCTTACTTATCAATCTGAGCGACTCAGTTCAGTTGACAATTATTCATCTTCCAAACAAATCTGTCCGGAAAAGTGAAAATAGTTGAAAGTTTGCTGTTTTTCACCCAAGACCTTTATTTATTTATTTTTTTTGTGGGGGGGGGGGGGGGGGGGGGGAATGGGCATTTGTTCCTAATTTATAAATTATGCAGTAAAATATCTTTATTTTGAAACTATTTAGCAAAATGTCTTTGTTTTTGAAACTCAATTTTAATGTTGAGTTCTATGCATATTTCGACACTTAAATTTTTTTGAAAATTTAAGTGGAACTTGACATTACTAATGTCAAGTTACATTTAAAAATATATACAGAACTTGATTTTGAAGATATCAAGTTTTACCTAAAACTCGATTTTGATAAAATTAAGTTTAAAAAACAGAGACAATTTGCTAAATAGTTTCAAAATGTATTTTGCTACATAGTTTTCAAATTAAGGTCAAATGTCCATTTTCCCCTAATTTTTTGCAATAATAAACAGTTTCAATCAGTTCTAACAAAAATATTTTTTAAATAAGTAATTCAAAGATCATTAACCAAATGTATAATTTTTAATTCCAATTTCCAGAGTTACTTCTATACTTTATTATTTTATTAAAAAAATAATAAAAAATAAAAACTCTCTAGTTATATTATTAAGTTGAAACTCTTTAAAAAAAAAAAGTTAAAATGCAAAACTCATCTTCTAAGTTTCGCTTTATGTTATTTTAGTTTTTTAATTTTGACTTTTATCATTTCAATCCTTTAAGTTTCAATTATACTCAATTCAGTTTTTTGTTTATTATATGTTAAATTACACCATTAAATTATCCAAAACGACATCTTTTTAAATTGTAGTTAATATATATATATTTTTAATTTCTAAATTTTAGAAAAAGAAAAGTTTATTGAAAAAAAGAAAAAAACATAAAATAAATCCACTGCCAAGGACATCACTAGATGGAGCCCAGCCGAAACCCCATGAAATTCAACAATACTTAATAAGCTTGCTTTTACTGATTCTCAAGAAACGAGGAATGAATTTCTGGGGAAATAAAATCTTCTCTATTTTCTTGAATATGGCCAGCAAGCATTTGGTGAACGCTGGAACTGAACAAGTGCAATGATAGAGACAAGAAGGAAAGTAGTAGTGTAAATCAGAGCATTATTCCGACGTTTCTCCTTAGAATTAATGAAGAGAAAAAGAGTTGCAGTGAAAGAAAGCCTATTCTCAGTTTGCACGGGAGAGATTTGAGGAAATCTTCATACTCGAAAGGAGATGACAAGATCGAGAGGATTACTATGGTGATGATGATACTGATCGTTGCGCCTATACAGCAACAAGTCTTGGTTCTGCTGTGATTTGCTTCCTCGGCAGTGGGGTTTTTTTTTTTTTTTTTTTTTTCCTAAAATTCAGAAATTAAAAAAAATTAATTTTAATTACAATGTAAAACAGTGTCGTTTTAGGTACTTTAACGGTGCAATTTAACGATAGTAAACGGAGTATTGAATTAAGTATAATTGAAACATAAATAACTAAAATGACAAAAGTCAAATTTAGATGATTGAAATGACAAAATGTAAAATTTAGAGGGTAAGTTTTGCATTTTAATATATTATTAACTATATATTAACAGATTTAGAATTTATTTAAAAAAAAAGAAAAAAAAGAGAGTTGACCCTAAACGGTTCATAGTTCATTTTCAGTTAACAAAAGAAATTAGTATGAAACAAAGGGATGTGGATGACCTTTGGTGTGTCCTAGGAAAACGAGATCCATCAGGACTAATGTTGTTTTATAAAGAGTAAAACCTTCCTTCACTCTTTTATTTATTTATTTTTTGATTGGAGTAATCAATAGATGCATCCGCTATTTCTATAAGTAAAACTTTCCTTAACTTTTTTTGTCTTTTTCTTATGGAGCTATCAATATAAATTTCGACAAATCCCACGTGTAGATGACTTGGTTATGCCGTTCAAACATGACTTTTTTGGAGTAGACAGCTTGATTTGCATATTTAAGCACGGGATTTATTATTATTATTTTTTTAGTCCGTGTCATGTCTTATTCAAAGCATGCCTCAAATCTTGAATGATTAAGAAATAGGGGGAATGGACAGACTAGTAGTGTGAGGGGTAACTACGTAGTAAGTTAGGCAATGTTTCAAAGTTTTAAGAAAAATAGCATCTCGAGTTTTAGAAACTCGAGATTCATATTAAAACTCGAGTCCGAAAGACTCGCTCTACGAGTGTGAAAATGCCATATAGATCTTGAGTCTTTAAGACTCAAGTTTCATGCAAAAAAAATTTCCCCTATAGTGGCGTTTTTAAGCCTTACAGTGACGTTTTAAAGCCCTATAGCGGCGTTTTCCTGCAAAATTTTTTTTTATAAGTATCAAGTTTAAGGAGCCCTATAGTGGCGTTTTTAATCCCTATAATGACATTTTAAAACTTTATAGCGGCGTTTTTATGCAATTTATGGAAATCGAGTCTTTAAAACTCGATTTTCACGTGGATTTTTTTCCACATCAGAGCCACCGTCTTATAAATCGAGATTTAAAAACTCGAGTTTTATCTTGGAACTCGAGTTTTAGACACTCGAGATGCTAGTTTTCAACATTGTTTTGAAACGTGACAACTAATTAAATTTTTTTATATTTATTATTATTTGGAAAGGGAGTTCTTAAGAAATATGATCAACTTAGCCCCAAAAATATAATAATAGTAGAAAAAAAAAGATATATTCCTATGATAATTAAACTGGTCAAGCAAATATCAAAACATATGGTTATTTAGCAAAATAAAAATAAAAATGTGGTCTGTGCCCGAAGAGGAAGGAAGTAGCAGCCTTTATCATTGACATGGGGCCCAAGAATTTAAACAAGCCGAATCTCTCTCTCTAGTGTAAGACTTAGGTACAATACTTATATGCTGTTCCTTATATTCTCTTTTTAAGATTCTGCCATGTGAATTTTTCTTCATGTGATAGAAGTGTATTTTTTAGTTAAGTAGTCATATGGCTGAATCTTAAGATGAGAACTTAAGGAACAGCACCTAATGTACTGTACCTAAGTTTTTTCTATATATATATATATATAGAAAATCCAATTATATTTCAAATGGATTTTCAATTTTGTGCCACATGTTTCATTCAATTTTTAAATTTTGTACTAAGTGAATTATTAAGTATAAAAATTGATGGAAATTTTGCTCCACAAGAAACTGACTTAATCAAAAAAATTCCACTTGCATGGGTGGAGTCTGATGATTCAATTTTCTTGCCATGGGCAAAGAATGGTTGTTACACTTGTAAGTCAGGCTACCATTTCTTGAAGGAGGAATGATGCGAACCTCAATCGACACGCTTTGATACCCAACAAATAATATTGGAATATTTGCCCAAGAAAAATAAAACTTAGATTTTGATAGAAACCTTGACCCAATGTTTAAAGGTTTTTATAATGATATTCACAAAGATCCTTGGACAAAGAAACTAATTTTGATGCAAAGGCATTTGATATAAGGAAAACAAAGCTTGATTTTTTTTGCAATTTTTGAAGAAAAAACTTGGCCTCTTGCATGTCTCTATGGAAAAACTCAGTTGCTTGTCACCCAATTTATTATCTATACAATTAGGTGGGAGATATAAGAAAATGCATGCATGCCTTTGTAGGGTCGGGAACCCTTAGGACTTAGGTGGGTTCTAATGCACAAGCGGTTTTGGAACTGTCTCTCCTAGAGTTTCTCAATGTTATGCAAGTAGGTAAGGATCATACCTTTATTGGAGAATTGCTACCCTACAAAAAAAAAAAAAAAATGCTTAAGGACATGCTCCTATCATTTTAAAAAATTGGCTTTGCACCCTCAATCGGGTATTTATCATGGTGAGTTTCTACTATGACGAAAAATTAATGCACAAGATTGGCAAGTAACTGAAACTTTCATGATATGCTTGTCAATGCGGGACAGACCCTTCCTTTTATTACAAGTTTGTACAAAATCTGCTTTTACAACACTGGGTTCATTGGCTCCAATAATGGGCCTTTTACAATACAAGAAACATAACTGCGAGGAAAAGCTCAGCTTCTAATAATGTGGACTTCTTAAGGGAAGCTCTTGGACACTTGGACCTCTTAGACCTTTAGACAGCGTGGATCTCTTGGACCTTGTGATTTCTCGAGGGAGCCCTTATATTCTTGATGTCTAGGACCTTTAGCAATTTTGACATCTTGGCAATTCAGATCTCTTGACAGTTTTTCGGTAGCACCTCCCCTTTAAATGGAGTTTTTATTACTTGCCACAAATTTTATCTTTTCATAATTAGGTGATGGAACCAATTGGTGTATGCATGAGTGCCCTTGTAGGGTTGTAAAACCTTAGGGATAGGGTATGGTCTAGCATGTACAAGCAACGGGGTTGCTTTTCCTAGGGGTTTAAACATGAATGCTATGCAAATTAACAAGATAGAAAGAACCTGGAGTAGAGCACAATTTCCTTGGCACAAGCAAAAAGGGTGTACCTGTTACAAAACACTTTCCCCTAACCTTTAGCCCTATAAGGGTATCCTTTCCTAGGCTTGGATGTTCACTCTTTAGGTTTCACCTAGTCTTGATGGGCTCTGGGCTTGATCTAGTCCTCACGAGTTTGACATAACTAGGCCAACTGTATGCAAAGGCTTAACTAGTAGGTGGTTCCTGTCCTAGGGTACTCAATCGCCATACGTCCCTCCATGGAAGTTATGGGACAGGAAGGATCGAGGGGGCCTTTTCAACAACTCCTGTCCACCCATGGTCCCAAAAGTGCCTACAACATCAACCCCAAATCTAACTATGGGTAACACTGTCGATGTTTTCCCTAAAGAGATGTGACTACACTAGCAGTGCAAAGCCCAGGTTTGGCTAAAAAAGGGTGTATGTCATGCAATCCTTAATGAAGGAGAAAAAAATTTTCAAAGCAGAAGATATATATATATATATATATATATATATATATTTATATGGAAAACGGATAAAGGTGTAGTGGAAATTAAATTTTGCTACCCTATGTTTTCATGTGAGGAAAGCTGTAAAGCATGTGAGGAAAGCGGTAAAATCCCCATGTGAAATACCTCAAAGCCTCCCTTTTAGGAAAATATTTTTTGGAAAAATATTTTTGCTCTTTTGAAAATAGTCTACTAGGATGTAGTAGAAGCCTTTTTCAAAAGGAAAAGCCTCGAAGGCCAATGCCAATTTCTGTGTTTTTTAAAAGCCAATGTCTAAAGATTATGGTTTTATCAAAAGCTCTAAAGGCTAAACTCTCATCAATCGCTAGTGGAGTTGCTAGTCTATCGACACCCGCCTCAATCGAGACGAAAGCGGAAAAATCGCCGCCACCATTGCGAGCCTTCGTTCGACCACCCGCTGTGGCAACAACTCGTGCGTGGCCCCATTGGAGGGCCTCTCTTGGCATATATGGTTTTGTTCACGCGGAGTTTCGGGTGCTCTCTCTCTTGGTGGAGGAAGGTAGGTCTACCTTTGGCGTTATGGCAGGAATCTGGGCCAAATTTTAAGGGATTACCAAAGGTAAATGGAGTCGCCACCAACCATTGGATTTTTCTAAGGTGTGATTGGTCACCTGTTTCTAGTTGATTTTATTACCAATCCTAGGTTAAGAACAATGTCATTTTTCCTAATCTAATGTGGGTGGCAAAAAATCTTGATTCTTAGGTCCGGAAGTTTGGTTATGTGTGGGGAAGGTGTTAGGCATCCCACAATGCCTATCCAAGGACAATCCTTTGTTTTGATAAAACCTTAATTTTTGGAGATTGGCAGTAAAAACACGATTTTGACATTGGCTTATGAGGCATCGCATGCATGGGGGCTTTGAGGTTTGGCTTTTGGAATGGGTGTGGTCCCAATCTATGCTTTCCTAAGGCATTCGAGCAAAGTGCCAGATTTCCACCGTGAAAATCTGGCGAGAAGTCACCTTACTTTTGCGGCGGGAATTAGGCATTGCTAGCCTTAAGTGACACGGATCGTGACAATCACGTCGGAAATGGGCAAGCAGGTATATATATACATGCATCATGCACAATGCCAGCACACAGAGCAAGAAAGTAAATGCCTACATCTCTAGAGTATTCCCTAATCTAATATAGGTGCAGGAAAATAAACAGGGGTCGCTGTACTCTAGAGATGAGGACAAATTGTACAAAGCATGATATACCTTACATAAACCATCTAAAGGAGAAAGGGAGGAGGAAGGAGGGGTTTTAAAAGAGTACATAACCAAAGGGAAAAAGCTAAATCCTAAACCTACTAACTGCGACTGCCACTCGGTTCATGTTGGCATGCTCACATCGTTGCCCCTTTTGCTTGCTCTTGGGAGACCGTGCCCTAGCTCCAAGCGTCCTTGCTTCGTGTGTGTACATGCAAAGGCAAAGACAAGAAACTAGCAGACAAGCCACGTAAGGAAAAGATGCAAAGAGCACAATAAATAGGCATAAAGTAGATAAACATGATAGACATGGCAAACATAGAAACCAAGATGCAAGCAAAAAAGGAAACAAAGCAAGATAGCAAACAAACAAGGGTGGTGTCCATTAGAGACAAATGTAGGTTTGGATCAAATGTCCATAGCTTCTTTGTGTTGAAGCATAGACAACACCCTAGCAAGCAAGACTCGTACATGGACATGTAAGCAAGCGTGTAAAGATGTGTAGAAAGCCAACGAGTGGCGCAAACAAGCATGGCAAGCATATCAATCCATGGAGCAGAAAAGGGAAGGGTGCACACGGAGCAACCCGACATCCGGAGATGCCTCATAAGTGGTTTCATCCAGACATGGCCTCCTGGGCGTCGGACGCAACCACACAACCACATACCCACCAAGGGCGTCAAGCGTGGCAAAGCCTAGGACAAGAGAGGTTAACACAAGCATGAAGCATAGAAGTAAGCAAGCACAAACATGCAAATAGGGGTGATCCAAACCCTTTGATATAGGCCAAAGTGTATGGACAATGACAAAGACCATAGGGTCTAGATCGGGTTTGAACCAATAGGCCAAAACACAAGAAAGAAAGGTAAAGCGACAAAAGGGTTACAATAGCACATGGCAAGACATGGCATAGATCTAGACATATAAGCATAAAAATGTGCAAGCAAACATGTAGAAAACTAGTACGTAGACATGGTAGAATATGGATCCAGGCACATAGCCATGTACGGATGTAGATCTAAGCATAAAACATGGCAAAAGCGCACAAACATATAGATCCAAGCAAAGCATAACCATAGACATGGTATCAAGCATGTGAGCACATAACCCTAACATTAACGCAAAGCAAAGAGAGGAATGAAACAAAGGAAACATGGCATAAAGCCCTAAGCATGTAGATCTAAACATATAAACATGAATGGATGTAGATCTAAGCATAAAACATAGCATAAAAACCCTAAGCATGTACATCAGGACAAATAAACATGTGAACAAGCATAAAAGAACACGAATCTAAGCTAAAAACATGCTAGGAGCAAGATAAAGCAAGAAACATGTCAAAGAAAGCAATAAAACATATTATTCTAGTAAAAAGAAAGATAAATGTTAGAAAATAGATCTAGAACTTTAGGGGTGTGTATGATAGCTAAAAAAGCTACATCCACACCCCTAAACCCCAAGTCCCAAGCGTAGAACCAAGGAAAAGAAGATTGGGTGCTAAAGCAATACCTTGTGTTCTTGGTGAAGATGGAAGATGGAAGAATCAAGAAACTTTGATGTGTTTTTTTGGGTGTTTTTTTTTGGCATTCGGAAGAGAGAAAAAATGTAGAGAGGAACTGGGCAAAGAGCAAATTTCAGAAAAAATGTGTGTCCCCTGGTCTGATGGGTGCCTGGGGTTATTTATAGCCCCAGGTGTGTTTTTCGAGGCGGCGAGCATTGTAGGGCCTTCGGCCTCAAACCACCTCTGATTAGGATGATTTAGACACCCTTGGATAGATCTTCATTTTCAATTTCAAAAAAGGTATGGAACTCAAGAATCCAGTGGTCGGATCAAAAGTTATGACTCTAGGAAGTTAACGGTGCATCAATCAATGCGTTAACTCGGTTTTCATGATATCTCGGCCATTATAACTCCAATTTCAACCCATGAATAGTCGTTGGAATGATAAATTGATAATCTTCACAATGACATTAGTTTCAACCCGTTCCAACGGCTAGATCAAAATTAGGGTTTTTAGGGCCCACCCAGGATTGAATTTGGGTCAAACTGGTCAAAGTAGTTTAAAATCTCCGAGAATCTCAAGTTTGAAGTAAAACTATGAAAAATGTTGTTTTGCAGGAGTTTGGACCTCATTTGATCTTTGGTTAACCCTAGGGCAGACCAAGGGCATTTTGGTCATTTTAACTAAAAAATGTACTTTGGGTGCTCTGGTGTCCAAATGAGTTATGCCACGTCGTTCTTGATGTTCTCATGGCTCCATTGAGAGAAATTGATATTTTTGGATTTTTTAGGGTTCGGCACGCAAACCAAGGGCGGACAAAATACGGTATCAACACTCATGAAATTCTCTCCTAGGCCTTGGAGGCGGCCCTTGTGATATTGGCACGGAGGCAATGGGAGCAATAAGTTGATAAAGATCATTTATGTATATATTAGAAACTTCTACAATTTTAGAACTAGATCCTACATTCTTTTTAAACCTTGGTGGGTCCTCATTCTTTATAGTGCCATTATTTATTGCATCCTCAATTTGGGTTCTAGCAACAATCAAAGCTTTAAAATTAGGAAAATACTGGGCAAACAAATATTTATGGTATACAAGCAATAAGTTTTTTACAACCATGGTTAACTGCTTTTCTTCACTTGGCATTTTCATCACCTGTGCTGCCTTAGACCTCTACTTGGTAATGAAGGTAGAGAAAGATTCTTTCGGCTCTTGCTTTGTGGTCTCCAAATCTCTCCTTGTATATCCACTTCTATGTTGTATTTTTACTGATTGTGAAACTCGTGGCAGATGTCCTCTGAACTCCTTGCTCTAGCATCATTTAGGTTGAGGAACCAACTAAGAGCGGCTCCAGTCAGGGTGTTTTGGAACATTTGAGCAAGTAGTTCTTCAGTTGCTCCTAGGGGCTGAATGGCCCTCATATACATCTTCAAATGGGACTTTGGGCAGCTAGTCCCGTCCAACTTGTCCAAGGTTTGCATCTTGAACTTGGGTGGCAATCTCACATCGGGGAAAAGTGAGAATGATTGGTATTCCATGAGGTCCTCCATCTTGCGAGCTCTCATGATCATCTCTTCCATCTTGTTTATCCTCTTGTTAATCTTCTTCTCACTCTCCATGGTTGGAGGATTATGGTTAGCCTTGTTCTCCTATTTGTTACTCTTCAGGTTTTGAAACTATTTCACCATAAGGTTCATGTCCTCCCTCAACTGGATTTGACTAGCTACCATGGTGTTGAGTAGCTTTTGAGTGTTCATAGGTTCTTCAGTGTTCGGATGTTCTCCTCTTTTGCCATAGTGTTAGGATCTTCAAACTTCTTGTGGCTTTAATTGTCTTGCAGGTTGAATATGGGATTGTGATGTTGCAGCAGTGGAATATCTTCTATGCTCACG
Source organism: Quercus agrifolia (assembly GCA_029955455.1). Classification (NCBI taxonomy): domain Eukaryota; kingdom Viridiplantae; phylum Streptophyta; class Magnoliopsida; order Fagales; family Fagaceae; genus Quercus; species Quercus agrifolia. The sequence continues at coordinate 38,779,874 of JARQAD010000004.1, read as the reverse complement.
GGTTTCAGTATTGTAATAGGAGGGATGGGCTTGGAATTGGAACTGCTAGCTTAAGTGTTGGTCTTGGGTTTTCTTTGGAGTCTTCCCTTTGATTTTGACCAAATTCTTCCCTAAGAATAGGCTTGGTCGGGTTAATCAAAGCTAGGTCCCCATCTACATCAATCAACCAACCAAACAAACACATGCAACATGCAATGCAATTTAATCATGGACCAGCCTAGGGGTAGGTTCTAAGTCATTACATTGTAGGGTGGGTTTGTTGTTTTATTGTTTCCCATAGCTAGGACGTTACACCTCCCAACTTGTAATGTAATGAACATTGCGTTGGTCCGAAGGCATGGTCTATCCTTTATAGTCAATAGGAAGTGATCTAGTGACTTTGGGCTATGAGTTGGTGAGTTCGCCATTGGGTGCCCGAATCTAATGAAGACCGGTGATCCATGGTTACTACCACCATATTATTGAGAGGGGTGCATACATTTTTGTTGTTTTAATGGCACACAATATGATAGTTAGGGAAAGCTCTTAACGAACAATCATAACAACACAAACAGAATATCATACAAACATCTCAAGACATAAATAAACAAACAAACAACAATATCATGCAAAAGATAAGGGTATATAATTGGTCACTTAAGTCTAACACGAAATTTAGCCCTCGACATCCCTAGTGGAGTCGCCATTGTGAGAGACTACACTTATTTAGGGGTTCTCTAAGTGGTGTGGAGTTGCCACTTATTTTTTATACAGAAAAATAAGAAAAAATAAATACAAATTAAATGATAAAATGCTTCATTGTCATTGATTAAATAAAGAAAAGTACAACTTTGGTAAATTAACCTTACAATACTTTGGGTCCTAGTTACAATCTATGCAAAAGAATACAAAACTTTGGTCCTAGTTACAATCTACCAAAATTAAATAGACAAAATACTAATCTACCTATCCAAAAATCCTAAGCTCGGGGGCTAGGTTATGGAATTGGAAGGTGTTAGACACCCATTCCGCCAGACAAAGTCTAGTCTTCTAGACTCTAATGACCAATATACCATTTTTTGCATGATGTGAATGATATGTTGAACATGCATGACAGATACCGGACTAAAATTAATTCAAATAAATTTATCTAATGGATGCGTCCTCTTTTTTTAAGAAAATTCAAATCTTTTTTGTGTATAAAAGAAAATTTGATTTGTAAAGAAAAATAAGATCTATTTTTATGCTAAAGAAAGAACGAGATTTTTGTTAAAAAGAGCCAGATCTGTTTTTGTGTAAAGTAAAAAAGAGTGATTTTATCAAGAAAAATCAGATATGTTTTTTGAATTAATAAAAAAAAAAACATTTTGAAAGAGGATCCACATTCATACGATGAATTTATTTCACATGCATCACATTCATAAAAAAAAAAAAAACTACAACCTAACTTTCAATTTCTTCTTTTAAATTTCAAAACCTACAATTTTATAACCAAGAAAACTTTTCTAAAAAAATCAGATCTGTATTTAAGGAAAATACAGATCTGCTTTATGTATATTAAAAAAATCATATCTGTATTTAATGAAAATATAGACCAGTTTTGTATTTTTTTAAATCAAATCTGTATTTAATGAAAATACAGATTTGTTTTATGTTAAAAAATCATATCTGAAAAATACATATCAATTTTTGAATTAGATAAAAAAATCAGATTTGAAAAATTCAGATTAGTTTTTAGTTTTCATAAAAATTTGTTAAACATTGCAGATTTTGAAACTTAAGAAAAAGAATTACAGTAAACAATCACATGTTAAAGAAAAGTCTAGCAACATATTCAAGCATGGTAATAATATATCAAGAACTGAACATAATAACAAAAATATGCTAAACAATATTCATGCATCAAACAAGAACAAAAAGTAATGAAAGGAGAAAAGAAAAAAAAGATACCTCTTGCATGAGCGTGCTCTTCTGGTTGAAAGAATATTTTAGGATTCAAAGAAATTTATTCAACTCTTTGAAGCCTAAAATACTTTACTTACCAAAATGAAATTCCTAAGGCAAGAACCTTTAGAATGTCTTTAACGTGAGGGGATTTTAAAGAGAAGAGCCAGAAAGAGGGGGGTTAGAAAGCGTAAAAAAGTGTGCTGAATTTTGAGAGGCATTGTCTATTTATGGAGGTGAGAATGCATCAAAAAATTATTTGAATGATCATATATGAATTGGGATGTGTCCTCATCTCTAAAAAATCGAAAAGGGTAGAGCTTATCTCAATCAAGAAATCCTCGGGCCAAGCCTCGATTTTGTGCCGATTGGCACTTTTCATGTGCCGATTGGCACTCCAAGAGTGCCAAATGGCCCTCTTGGGTGCCAAACCCACATTTGAATTTAGGCCTGTTTTGGACTCCTTTTTTGAGGATTTTTTAGATAGGAATTGCACTTAAATGCATTTTTAATCTGTATTCTAAAAATTAAACCCTTTTTCTAGATATTCAGGTCTTAAAGTGATAATTACCTTGTAGATAAACACTCCAAAAAGTCTTGGTTATCCACAATTTCGTTATTATCTGATTATCCACTTTATTCCCATGCAAGCAAGTCTATTTTTAACACTAACCAACAACCAATCACAAAATTACCTAACTAATTTTAATTGCTTAACCAATCAGAATTAATTTAAATTAATCATGTGTGGTTGGTTCCACCCAAAAAAAATGCATGCAAACCGTGCAAACTTGATCATGCGATATCTTTCAATCCGACGGTTCAATTTGGAAATCGGGCATACTGTTATGACCATTAAAATCTCAAGATCATTTTTATGTTATGAAATGAATGAATTAATGTATGTAATGCAACTATGATTTTTTAGGTATATGAATGGTCAATCTAGCCATCTTCCTTGATTAAATTATGGGTGCAAAATCGAGTGTCTATAGGGACATGTGTTAATTGCTGGAGTCATTGCAGCTTTTACTAGAGCTATTGCTAGTACTTTGTGGCTAAGTTTCCTCTTTTGAAAATTATATGTTTAGTCCATGATTTTATTACAATATAATTTTAGAATGTAACAAACTAATTAGTTGATATTTGATGAAACTTTAGTGGTTTAGTTATGGTCTCTTTATATTATGACCAAACCTTGAAAAGCAAGGAGAGCATTTAATGTTGGATGAGATATTAAATAGATTTCTTATATTTAGAGATAGTCAATAAGATTTAGGCATGTATTTAGGATGGATTTAAATGAAAATAGTAATATAATTTATATGAAATAATATATTTAGATTTTTAAACTTATATTGTTTGATGAACATTAAGTTTTTGGTAGAGAGCAATGTGGAGTTTTATCATTTTAAGCGTTATGTGATATGAGAGGCTTATCAAATGTTATTTATTGCACACTGATCCGTCAAAGCTCAGGGAGTTGGAGAAGACATGCCAAGTAGCATGTATCTTTTATCAACTTTAAACCATTGGAGCTTTACTGAACATACTTCTTGGCCCTCCAAATCACGACTCCCAAAATTCCTCTAATGAGACTGATGAGCTTGGATCATGAGCTGAAAATAAGATAATGTTCCATGAGCTTGAACCATGAGCTTTGATGAGATAATATTGCCATGGGTTTTGAACCACGGGCTTTGACATTGTTTTGTGTAAATATGGGCTCTTTTGGGTTTTAAAAGAGATTACCCAATATCCATGATCATATTAATGTGGTGAGGGTTGCCAATGAAATAAAACCATGTAGCATGAAAAAAATTGTCCTTAACACATATTGAGGTATATTGCTGTTATAGTTTGTGCCATAAAATCCAATTTATTAGCATATTATAAATAATTAAATTATTTAATTATATGAGACTATTTATAAATGAACTAATGAGACATTATCATAGTCCTTGAGATGCATTATATGTGATTTAGTTACAAAAGATATAAATCACAAGTTCCTTGTGTGAGAGGCCGCCAAAGGTGCCTCTAAAAAAAAAGAGATTTTCTGAGTGTCTTTTAGGGCACCTTTCTTTTTGGGTAAGTGGTGTGGAGCCGCCACTTATTTTTTCATACAAAAAAAATAAGAAAAACTAAATATATATATAAAAAAAATGATTGAATTGTTTCCTTTCATTGATTGAATAAAAAAATACATGTTTGAAAAATTGAAAATTACATGGCTTTGTGGGTCCTAGTTACAAACTTCCAAATAATTACATGGATTTTTGTCCTAGTTACAATCTACCCAAATAAAACAAAGATAAGGCTAGATCTACCTATCCAAAAGACCTAAATTCGTAGGATAGGGTACGGAATGGGAAGGTGTTAGGCACCCATTCCACCAGACAGAGTATGGTCTTCTAAACTCTTGTGACCAATGTACCCCTTTTATGCATGCTATGAATGATATGTTGTACATGTGAATAAAACTAAATCACACAAATTTATTTATGAATGCATCCTCTTCTTTGTTTAAAAAAATTTAGATCTGTTGTTGTGAGTAGGAAAAAAAAAAAGAATTTGGTTTATAAAGAATCAGATATGTTTTTGAGAACTTAAAAAAAAAATTGGTTTGTTAATGAAAGAAAAATCAAATCTATTTTTACAAAACAAAATTTTTAGATTTAAAAAAAATATCAAATTTTTTTTTGAAAACTTAGAAAAAATGGTTTTGGTTTTGTAAAAGATCAGATTTGTTTTTGTGATAAAAAATTGCGTATATAAAAAAATCAGATATGTTTTTGTATGTTGAAAAAATATGAAAAATATTCATGCTACATGTATTAAATAAGACAAACTCAATCATGCATGGTCTTTTTCTTTATTTCAAAATCTGCATATGTAAAAAAAAATCAAATCTATATCTGATGAAGATACAAATCAGTTTGTATTTTTTAAAAAACTTAAGATTTGCATCTAAGGAAGATGCAGATCAATTTTTAATTTGAGGAAAATTCAGATCTACATATAAGGAAGATGTAGATCCATTTTTGTTTTAAGAAAATTCAAATCTACATCTAAGGAAGATGTAGATCCGTTTTTGTTTTAAGAAAAATCAGATCTACATCTAAGGAAAATGTAGATTTGTTTTTTTTTTTTTTTTTTTAAGAAAAATTCAAATTTACATCTAAGGGAGATTTAGATCCGTTTTTGTTTTGAAGAAAAAGAATTGTTGACATGCAGATTTTTGAAAATAAAAAAGAGATCACAACAATAATAAAGAAATTAAGAACATGCTTTGACAAAATAAATCAGCAATTCATGTTATGGATACTTGAAACAACTAAACTAAAAAAAACAAACATACATCATTAAAATAAGAAAAGCATTAAGAAAAGAAAAGGGTAATCAGAAACAACCTCTTGCATGGAGCGCTTCTTCTTCTTGAGAGGATGTTTTAGAGTTGAAAGAAATTTATTCAATTATCTTTGAAACCTAAAAACCCTAGTTTAAGAGAGAATACAAGAAAAGAGGGGTGAGAAATTTGAGAGTGTGAAATGGTGTCTCTCCTAGAGCGTAAAAGAATGTGCTGACTTTTGGGATCCAATCCCTATTTATAGAGACTAGAATGCTTTAAAAATAAGCAACCACAGGTAGAATGTGAATTGGGATGCGTCTTTCTACGAAAAAAGTCGAAAAGGGTGTGCCTCATAGGCACCCGAAGAGAATTGGGCCAAAGCCCAAAAGAATTCAATTCGGCACTTTTAAAGTGCAAATCGGCACTCCAAAAGTGCTGAATGGTACTCTTGGGTGCTAATCGTACTTTCATGTTCGGATGCGTTTTGGACTCCTTTTTTTAGGTTTCCTTGAGTCAGTCCTTGCATTTAGACATATTTCTAATCCGTATTCTAAGATTTTTATCTCTTTTTTGGATAATTTAGGTCTTTTCAGGAACAACTATCTTGTAGATAAATGTCCTAAAATAAACTTTGATAAAGTTCAGATTATTCACAATTTTATTATTATCCAATTATCTCTTTTATTCCTATGCAAGCAATCCTAATTTAGACACTAATTGTCAACCAATCACAAAATTATTTAATTAATTTTAATTGTTTAACCAATCAGAATTAATTTAAATCAATCATGCATGGTCGACTCTACCTAGACACAATGCATGCTGATCGTGCAAACTTGATTATGTGATATATTTCGATCCAACGGTTCGATTTGGAAACCGAACACACTGTTGTGATCGTTAGAATCTCAAGATCATTTTTACGACATGCAATGCAATGAATTAATGCATATAATGCAATCATGATTTTTTGGGTACATGGATGGTCATTCCAGTCATATTCTTTGATTAAGGCTCCGTTTGGTTCGTGTAAAAGCATTTCCGGAAAATAGATATTTTCCGGAAATGCTATTTTCCGGAAAAGAAAATGTTTTCATGTGTTTGGGTGCATTTCAAAAAAATTTTCGGAAAATATTTTCTGATGTTTGGTTGTATTCTTGAAAATACCATAAAAAACACATTTTTTACTTGTTGCTCACATTTTCTCACATTTTCTCACATTTTCTCAGCTCCCAAACAAACACATAATGTCATTCATTCCTAAAAACTCAAATAAAACCCAAAAGAACAAATCAATTTCTCGGTGAGAAAACCTAGAAGGACAAATTGTGTTCTCGGTGAGATCGCGATCGCGATCGCGATCGGCGCGATCTCGATCGGCGAGATCGCGATCGCAATCTCGCCGATCTCGATCGCGAGCGAGATCGCGATCGTGAGCGAGATCGCGATCGCGATCGCAAGCGAGATCGCGATCGCGCGAAGCGGCGATCGACGCTTCGCGCGAGATCGGCGAGATCGCGATCGCGATCTCGCTGATTTCGATGATCGCGATCGACGCCGATCGGCGCGATCGCGATCGCGCGAAGCGTCGATCGCGAGATCGCGATCGACGCCGATCGGCGCGATCGCGATCGTGATCGACGTCGATCGGCGCAGTTCCGGTCCCGGCGAGATCGCGATCGTGGTGAGAGCAGAGCGCAAGGTGAGGCGTGAGCTTGTGCGTGTGCGTGGTGAGAGCAGAGCGCAATGCGTGTTTCCGGAAAATGTTTGAAGCGAAAATAACGACTGAATCCAATTTCAGTCGTTTTTTGCTTATTTTCCGGTCAAACTGAAAATGTTTTCAGTTTGACCGAATTTTCCAGCGCACCCAAACGCCCGATTTTCCGGAAATTGATTTCCGGAAATCAAATTCAGTCGAAACAAACGGAGCCTAAATCATGGGTACACAATCGAGTGTCTACACCTTGTAAACTCAAAATATAGTTCGTAGTCGGTGATGAAATTGGACGTTTCATCTGCAAAGACTATAACGCATCAACTAAGATGGTTTGTCTTGATCATGGAAGTTGAGACTTCTAGTTGATGTGTTGATATGTCTTAAGTGTGTAAGATATATTGAACTAGACCACTATGAGATTAATTATTCAATTAACAACTATCACCTGAATAATTAATCTCACAACTTCTAATTTCATAGACTCTCAATCCTGAGAGGATAGTGAACCCGATCATGAAATGTAGATTACTTTGATATATCAGGAGTGAGATCTAGTTTAACGGTCAAAACCATAGTATGTTGGGTAACCACACATAGTGTTGAGAGAACACATATTCTCAAGATGGAATCCATTATCTCATTCTATAGAGACACGAAATATCCTCTTGAGATAAATTTAATGGGAACTGGTTATTCAGGGCCGACCACTTTAGTAAAGAGTTGCTAAAGTTCATATTTTATGAAATTAGATTTCATAAATATGAATAACTAAAAGATTAAACTGGGTACTTAATGAATAAAATAGTTGTTTACAAAGTGACATTTTATTATGACTTTGTTCACTATGGATATTTCATGGAAGGGTCAAATGATATCATATTAGAGTCTTGGGAAATAATTTATTAATAAAGCCTAGAGTGTAATTATATTTCCATAGTGGTATTTCTTATATAATTAATGGTAACATTGGGCTTGTCAAGAGTTGACAGATAAGTCTGAGGCCCATTAGTCCCTTTGGTCCCATCCCAAGCCACATACTTAAGCACAATTGGGCTGGCCCAAAAGGCTAACCCAATTAGATAATCAGTTTTTATTTAATAAGAGTTATTAAATAAAGTAACTATCAGGGGCAGTTAAAAATGTACGTATGATTAAAGGAAGAGAAAACAGTTTTTCTCTACAAAGTCTTTGGAATACATTTTTCAAAAGGAAAATTAATGTACGAAAGTACTAATTGAGAGACCACTCATCTTAGGCACCATGTGGAATTTGGATGAAGATTGAAGGTATTCTCAAGTTTTGTTTTTGAATCTCACTGCATCAAGGTATGCTTTCTTTTCATTGTTCTAGAATTCAAGGTTACATGTTATCTCTCATGAATGAAATAGATCATTATGTTGCTTCCGCTATGGGTTTTGTATGAGATGCAAAACCAATTTTTCTAACAATTGCCACTTGGTAAGAGAAAAAATTCAAGCAGGTTTAATAAAAACTTTTCATGTCTCAAGGAATTTGCAGTTGGCTGTTATAGTTACCAAAGCTCTTGGTTTACTAGCTTTTTGAAATTTGCTAAATAGATTAGGAGTTCTTAATGTCTTTAGTGCTTGCATCAACTATCCAAAATCATTTCAAGACTTAAAAGCAGCTTTGGTCTTGAGGGGGAATGTTATGAAGAAGAATGAAACGACATCAAGCAAAGCCCCAGCAACAAGTGGAACAACAATGTTTTGTATTAGGAAGACAAATGCAAAGACGAAGACGATGTCATTACACTTAGAGAGGTGTTACGTCTATGACATTTTCACTACAAATCATAGGTGGTTAGTTGTTATTGGTTCTAATTTGAACCTACCACTAAAATTACTTTTCTATCCCACCAATAACAACTCGTAACAACTTGCCACGTAGGATTTGTTATAAAAATGTTGTGAGAATGTTGTGGACATTTTTTCTCTTACACTTAAAGGAATTAAATAAATCGCATGTTAAGCATGTGAGCACCATATCATTTTATTAATAAGTGGTGACATGTGTTATAAAATTATTGGTATATTAAAAAAATTAGTTAGTTTGTTAACCTGTTTTACTTGTTTCCAACTTTTCTCTCTCTGTGTCTCTTCTTTCTCCCTCCTTTGTTTAGTTTATATATATATATATATATATATATATATATATATTAATAGCCAAAACTGAAAGAAAATCCAATTAAATTTCAAATTGGAATTCAATTAGAGTCTAATTATGCACCACTTGTCCCATCTAATCTAAACTTTTAAATTTTGGTGCCAAGTAAGTTAATTCAGTGTAGAAAACAAGGAGTCTAATATAAATAAACCATAAAAAAAAACTTAATCATATATCTAACTCTATATATAAAATTAGAGGAAAAGAGAGTTTGAATAATTTTATATTTACGAGCCATTTTTTTATATAATTAAAAATAATTAAAATTTATAAGTTATTTATGTAATATACCATGATTATGTTCGGTCCATTACTAATTATATTATATTATATATATAACCAAAGCTTAGAGAAAATTTAATTATAATCAAAATTGAAATTTTCTTTTGTTAGCTTTCCATAAATATTAAATTGTTTATATTTTTGCTGTTATTTTTTTTCCATAAAAAAAAAACTTAATCATATATCTAACTCTATATATAAAATTAGAGGAAAAGAGAGTTTGAATAATTTTATATTTACGAGCCATTTTTTTATATAACTAAAAATAATTCAAATTTATAAGCTATTTATGTAATATACCATGATTATGTACGGTCCATTACTAATTATATTATATATATATATATATAAAACCAAAGTTTAGAGAAAATTTAATTATAATCAAAATTGAAATTTTCTTTTGTTAGCTTTCCATAAATATTAAATTGTTTATATTTTTGCTATTATTATTTTTTCTCTAAATTAATGAGCATATTTTTTATATTGTTTTTATTCAAATGTTTTGTATGCAAAGATGTTGAACCTAAAAAATTATAATTGAGCTGATCGATGTCATGTGCCTATCCTCATATAATTTAGGTGATACTATTGGGCCAATCTGTTCTTTTTATTTTGTGTTGTATTTAGTAGAATTTCACTTGCAATGATCGTGAATTGAAATTGTATATGTATTATCCAATAGTGACTTTCAAAATTATATACATAATAGCAATGTAATGAAAAATTTGACGTAACTAATATCATGAAAATTGTAAGAAAAAACCATTTTAGTACTCCTTAAATTTTTTTGTTGAATTAATGTCCTATATATTTAATAACCCAAGCTAATATCAATAGCACCGCTTCAATTTATTATTCTAATGCGTAAACACTGGCAACGTACTAGTGTGTGTGTATATATAGCAGAATAATGTAAATAATTCTTTTGTATTCTCTTATTCTTTTGTTCAAGTAATTCAAGAGTTTTCTTTTCAATTTCTTATTATAATTGTGAATGTTGGTGGATGCTAAACAATGAGTTTTTGGCTCACCCAAAACTTGTACAAACCAAAACACCATTGAAAACATCTTCACGCTTTTTATTATAAAGTAATTTAATGGATCAAAGTTTTGTTTGAGTGCAAATTTTTTTTTTTGGACTGAAGAAAGTAGTGCAAAATTTTTTAACTGTTGACTGTTTGTGTGAGATGGCTTTGTTTCTGGGCCTAGGAAAAATGGAGGGTTTAAAGGACATTTATGACAACATTATTATCTTTCTTTTACCATAAAGTAATTAATCTATTCTTATCAACAAAAAAAAGTAATTAATCTTTTATTGTTTTTTCTTGGGTGAGTCACAAATTCATAAATTATCTATCAAGATAATTTGTTTTTATAAAATTATACAACCATCCTTGGCAATCTAGTAAAACAGTGAAACCAAGTGAAGTGCAAAACATATTTAAATATATATAAGAAAATAATCAGCATTGCAGGTTGGAAATAATTATAATTATATTATATGTCAAGGAAAAAAAATTGTCAAATTGAACAAAATATATATATATATATATATATATATATATATTATTTTTTATTTTTTGAGAATCATGCTTGTAAATTTTACTAATCAAGAATAGGCTTGTCAGCCAAAAAAATAGTACAAATATAAGGAGGAACAGACTCTATCCAGACAGTTAAAGAAGAGCCCTTTCTTCGCCAAGGCATCGGCAATGGAATTACCTTGCCTATAGATGTGTGAAAAACTATAGCTCTCTAGAGAGTCTACATAAACCAGCGTATCTTGAATAAGATGGCCAAAAGCAGATTGAAACATATCACCTTTCCGAAGGGAATTGATGACAATTTCTGAGTCTCCTTCCAAAATGGAATTGCGAAGACCTACTTCCTGTACAAAAGGGGCAGCTCGCGTAGCTGCTAGTAATTCCAGCTGAGTAACAGAGGGTGGCAGTGGGATTTTTTTTCTTCAGATAATGCTGCCATGACTTCCGAATGATTACACCCAAACCCGCTTCGCCTGACTCATGGAACATGGCACCGTTGAAGTTTGTCTTAAACCAAGCGGGGTAGGTTTATGAAGAGATAAGTATCTCCTTGCTTCGACCACAACCCGATTCAAGGGGAGTACATCAATATTCAACCTGAGCTTGTTTCGCCGGGACCATAGAAACCAAGCGATGACTGCAAAGAGCTCAAACATGTTGGGTTTTTCGAAAATCAGTTCCACGAGGTTTTTAAATGTTCCCATAGAAGCTTTGTTTTTGTCAATCCAGTGGAAGTCCATGTCCCAAACCTGATGGAGAGAAGCACAGTCCCAGAGTGTGTAAAACCGATTTAGAAAGAGAGGAGCATTGATGGCATGTGTCTTCGGTGGTGATTCTTCGTTTCAGTAAATTTTCATTTGTAGGTAGAGCATTAGAGCAGGCCTTCCACAAGAAGTGCTTGATTTTTCCTGGCATATGTGATTTCTAGATTTTCTTCCAGAACCCCTCAACACTCTCGGAATTCGACACTGAAGCAAGCTCTGTCAAATCTGTTTCACACAACCACTAGTAACTCAATTTTACCTCATATGATCCATCTCTACTCCTAGAGTCCTAGGCCAGTATAGGTAGTCGGGTTGCATTGAGGTGCACAGGGGAATAGCTTTAATTTCCTGGGCTTCATAGGGCATGAAAACATTGAAAAGGCTATCAATAGTGCTCACCTTCCAACATTTTGTTAGTGGATCAATTAAGGTAGAGACCATGGCATTTCTGAGAGAAGGGGCTGGTGGTGATTGTATTCGGCCTTGTGTTTCTCTTTTCAGCCAGTTTGAGTCATAAATCTTGATTTGGGAGCCATCTCCCACTCTCCATTTTGCACCTTGCTTGGTAATGTTTCTAGCGTGGAGGATGCTTTTCCATACGAACAAGCCAGAGGATGCTTTAGCTTCAAACACAGACCAATTTGGAAAATATTTTGCTTTGAAAACCTTGTAGAATGAGCAATATACTTAAAAAACTAGTGATTAACTTTTATTGATTGTAATAAATAAATACAATGGCGTATTCATATTAGGGTGAGAATAGTTGCATCTTTACAAAATGTGACATCTCAACTAGTTTGACATCTACATACATGTCTATCATTTGCAATTCTCAATTCATTTGTAAATATCAACCATTTGTAAATATCAAAACTTTTTAAAATTTTGATTGTTGCCTAACCCACTTGCCAACGGTCCAATAATGCATTAACATAACACAATTACTTGTGTATTTTAATCAAAGCTTTTTTTAATTTTGATTGTTGCCTAGCCCACTTGCCAACAGTTCAATAATGCATTAACTTTAACACAATCACTTAGGTATTTTAGTACTTAGGCATATGGTCTCAATAGTCTCTTCTCCCTCATATCATAAGTTTGAACCACCCCCCTCTCCCTAGAAAAAAGTTTCTTATAAATCATGGGCTGGTGAGCTGGTGGTTGGGTTAGGCTAGTGGCTTGGACCCAGCAGGTGTTCATGGGCAAAAAAAAATTAGCTCACAATCTAACCCACTAGGTTAATGGGCTACCCATGGTGCCTCATCAATCGGGCCCTCCCATTAGCCTAATGGACTACTAGATAGGGTTGTGAATTTTCTGGTGACACTTAATTACAAGCAAGACATAAGCCTGCCTCTGCAAACAATTTAAAAAAAAAAAAAAAATCTTAATTTCTTAGTTTTAGTTCTTAGAAATCATAATGTGTTTTGCTTTCTGTTCAATTTTTAAGTTTATCGCTATTGTGTAGTTTATATTTCATTTCTTTTGTGCCTAGGGTTAGTGCTGCAAGTAGTTTTGCTTCCTAAATGAAAAATAAATTGAGTTTTGAAGGCTGAAATTTTTTTTTCTTATAATGGTGAGTATTTTTACCAAATAATAAATGCATCCGGGTTGATGTGTGATTTTGGTAGCTAAATTATTCATTTTTCTTTAAAAGAAACCTTTTTATTTATTAATAATTCAAAATTATTAAATTTTAGACATATTTAGGATATAATGCTTAAAATTTTGTGAATAAGAAAAAAAATAGAACAAATATAGCTTAATGTATATATAATTAAAACTTGATCACTTTCTTCTTCAAAAAATGTATTTATAATTAAAACAAATTCAAATATAACTACAGACTGAATCAAAATAAAATGATAAATTGTTAAATGCAAATCTAATCAAGGCTAATATAATATTCAATTGAGATTTTTGCTCAAATATGGTCACTCATACACTTGGAAAAACCACTAAAATGTAACAAATGCTGCTTTTATTAAATTCTTTATAACATAATCTAAATTGAATGCTACATAGTATAGATAATATTTTTTATTTGTTTTATAAGATTCTCTCGCACCATGTATGCGGAACAAATGCGTTGTTTGTTTCAATGCTGTAGAGAATATAAATGGGGTGGTGGTTCTCCAAGTGTGGATGCCATTAAGCGTTTTTTCCCCTACTGCTACAATGGTGTATAACTGAATATGCGTAAGAGGATATGACTTTGTTGGTTTCTTTTTTTTGGCCATGATGGGTGTTTTCCATTTAGTACATAGAATTTAAATGTGTTTTAAATTTAGAAATTGGAAAGTTAAGTTGCTTTTAGAGCTTCACCGCATTATATTTTATTAAATTTTATAATGTCCAATAACTCATACAGGGTACACTTGGTGTGCTGTAATAAATCTTGTAATGAAATGATTATTTATATGTAATAACTTTTTTAGAGAATTTCATATGTAATAACTATTTAGTTATTTTAACTTAATTTTTTAAACTTTTTTGGAAAATGAAAAAAGCTGTTAAAATATTAATTATTTTTTTTTTCTTTTCCCATAAAAACTTTCTTTAACTAGATTCTTAATGAGTGCACTTAGGGCACTCGTTAGCATTTCCCTTTTTATTATAAAAAACTTTAAAAAATTAGTTATTTGGTTGCATCTTTATTATAAATTATAGTTATTATTTGAAAATAATAATAAACATTCCAATCTAATATGGTAATTGTGGGGACTAGGTGTCGAAGGAAGATTAGGAATCCCACCTAGGCCCACACCAAGTGGATTTGTCCTTTTTGGGGAGTCAAGCCCGCAAGGTTTTATTACAAAGGGGTGGGATTTGTCCCACATCGCCTAAGTATCCCCCCCACTCATGCTTTATATGCCCTTGGAGCTTGCATGAGTGTACCACTACTACACTTAGTTATTCGGTTGCATCTTTATTATAAATGATAGCTATTATTTGAAAATAATAATAAACACTCCAATCTAATATGGTAATTGTGAGGACTAGGTGTCCAAGGAAGATTAGGAATCCCACCTAGGCTCACACCAAGCGGATTTGTCCTCTTTGGGGAGCCAAGCCTGCAAGGTTTTGTTACAAAGGGGTGGGATTTGTTCCACATCGCCTAAGTATCCCTCCCACTCATTCTTTATATGCCCTTAGAGCTTGCATGAGTGTACCACTACTACACTTAGTTATTCGGTTGCATCTTTATTATAAATGATAGTTATTATTTGAAAATAATAATAAACATTCCAATCTAATATGGTAATTGTGGGGACTAGGTGTCCAAGGAAGATTAGGAATCCCACCTAGGCCCACACCAAGTGGATTTGTCCTCTTTGGGGAGTCAAGCCCGCAAGGTTTTGTTACAAAGGGGTGGGATTTGTCCCACATCGCCTAAGTATCCACCCCACTCATGCTTTATATGCCCTTGGAGCTTGCATGAGTGTACCACTACTACACTTAGTTATTCAGTTGCATCTTTATTATAAATGATAGTTATTATTTGAAAATAATAATAAACATTCCAATCTAATATGGTAATTGTGGGGACTAGGTGTCCAAGGAAGATTAGAAATCCCACCTAGGCCCACACCAAGCAGATTTGTCCTCTTTGGGGAGCCAAGCCCGCAAGGTTTTGTTACAAAGGGGTGGGATTTGTCCCACATCGCCTAAGTATCCCTCCCACTCATGCTTTATATCCCTCCCACTCTTGGCTCCCCAAAGAGGACAAATTCGCTTGGTGTGGGCCTAGGTGGGATTCTTAATCTTCCTTGGACACCTAGTCCCCACAGTAACAGTTATTCCTTAATAAATGTAGCAATATTAAAAATTAATATATTTTCAAAAATATAAACTTTCCATATGCATTACCTTTTACAAACTTTCCATATATAATAACCAAATTTATGGACATGAATAGTTATTTCATTATGAATAGGAATATTTATTCGGTTATTTTATTACAATATCTTTTATTTCTAGTAATTAATGGTATGTTTGGTTATGGTTGAAATAGAAGAGAGAGAAGTGGAGAAAAACTGATTTTATGATTTTTTTTTTTTTTTTGAGAGAAGTGAAGGATGGAAAATTAGTAGGGCTCAGGTGTTTTCTTTCCTAACCCACCAAAATTCTATCTTCCTAATTTGGGTAGAAAATAAAGGGGAGAAGAATAGTTGCAGTCAATGACTGAACTATTCCTCATCCTTTCACCTGAACTTGCTATTGCTTTTTCACTTTTTTTTTTTCTTTCTTGGGTGTGGGCCTAGTTGCTTTTTCACTTCTTCTTTTTTTGGGCATGATACAGATTATGTTCTTTTTATTTTGTTCTCTTTTTTTTTTTTTTTTTTTTTTTTTTTTTTTTTTTTGTTTAACTATACATGAATTTTTTCTTTCTTTTATTTTATAATAAATTTGGGTGATTGAGTTTTTTTTTTTTTGGTTGTTTGACACTTTTTTGTTTTAATTGTCTATCATTTTCTAATAAGAGCATATGAGTAAATTTATACAAATTCATTTTTTCTATCCTTTCCTCATTTTCTATCTTCCACTTTTCCACTCCTCCAACCAAATGGTTAGTGTACCAAATGTACCATTAATATCAAATTCACTTATTGCTCAATATTACAAATATATTTTTATTTATTCTTATATCACTTTTAAATATAATGGTTGACATTCATTAATGGGTACCCTAGAAGATTTGATAAGTAAGCATTTAATGCAATCTGTTGCCGTCACTTTTCTATGTTTTTCTGACACACATAAACTTTTCATACTTTCGATCCCATAAAAAGTAGGAAAATTATTAGGTACTCCCGGAGTACCATAAATGCGTGCTCCCTCCTCTCACATGAATGGTGGGTCCCACCATGAATTTAATTAGTGGGACCCACCATTCATGTAAGAGAAGGGAGCATGCATTTATGGTACTCCGAGTGTACATAATAATTTCTCTAAAAAGTAAGGGTATTTTAATATATTTAATGCAGCCTTAACAGATGCTACTAGGTACCCAATAACAAATGCCTAAATATAATGGAAAGCAACGAAACTAGTTTATTAATGACTAAAGTACATTTTTGGTTCTTAAAGTTTGAAACTGTTTACATTTCAAAATTTTCTAAAAATGCTATGGAATGTAGGAATTTTATTGTTGTAGGAAAAAACATGGACGGTTAGATTACTAATAGAAGTTGATAGGGATAAATCCCAAGGCAGACAGATCCAATCAACAAAGTTAGTCATAAGTGACGGTGTTGCCAAAAGAGACGGTCTAAATGGCCTATTAGTCAAAGAGCTGATAGAAGGAAATCGTGTCTTGGACGGATTCCAACTAGATGGATGGACACGAGGGAGACGGGTACAAAGGCACCTATGTGGCCTAAGTGTTCTCCAAGGAACCTAATATGGAAATGCCTTGCGTCTCACACTTAACCGTAATCAGAGGAATCCTTACAAGGAAAAAATCCAACGATATATGAGCAATAAATAGGATCTTTTCTACAAGGAAATACCTTCTCTATTAAGAAACAGAGGTCAATTTTATACCACTATAAAAACCCCAAATCCCTCACAAACCAAGGTACGCGTATTTTTTCCCAGCTCTGGCATTTTAGAGTTGTAGAAATTCTCTCTAACTTAACATTCGAAGGGTATTTAGCCAGTACCACACCGGTACTCTCTATAGGGGTTTCTTTGTTTTTGTCTCATAGGTTTTTTCTAGAGCACATGAGGGCTACGCAACTCACTAATGATTTTTTGGCATCATCAGAAGTAGACAGTATGGTCAATATAAAAATAGAATCAAACATGAAGATAAAGCGTCAAAATGAAGATTTTATAATGTAAAAGATTAAAATAAAAACAACATCAAACTTTAAGGACAAAATATACTCAAACCTTTTTCAATCTTATATCACTATTTAATATAACAATTGACACCCAAACTCAACAATGATACACTGTTGGTTGAGGATTGAAATCCCATACAATACTTAGGCTTTGTTTAGTTAGGGGGATGGAAAAGTAGGAGATATAAAATAGTGTGATGATGGAAAGTTGAGGGGGGGGGGGGGATAGGAGAGATTTAGTTTTTTGGTGGGAGGATGGAAAAGTGGAGAGATATAAATTTTTTTTGTTTGGTTGAGAACAAATAAGATAAAAAATATTTGTATAAATTTACTTTGATGCTCTTGTTACATAAAAAAAAAAAAAAAAAAAAATTTAATAGTTTATAAGAAAAAAAGTTGAATGTAAAAGTTTGAAAAAAAAAAAAAAGAAAAGAAAAAAGAGAAGAACCCTACATTGAGGAGGGAGGAGAAGGACATACGGGCAAACTAAAACAGCTTAAAATGGCGGGTTTAGGGAGAAAATACTTGAGCCCAACCAAAATCACTCATCTCTTCTCCTCCCAACCAAATAACCCCATTATTCCAAATTTCCCTTATTTTTTCCTCTCCATTTTTCACCCCCTCACAAATAACCCCAATGATACAGATTTACCCTATGTTTGGTTTAAGGGAAGGGAATAGAAGAGAAGAGAAAACGAACAAGGGAGAAGGGAAAAATGTGAGCTCAAGTGATAGGTTTCTTAGCAATATTAACTCATTCTCTTTTCTCTTGTGCTATCTTTTTTTTTTTGTTGAGAAACTTCTCTTGTGCTATCTAAATGGCTGGAAAAAAAAAAAAAAAGTAAAAAATTCTCATTTTCCTCCTCTTCTTCTCAAATCAAACAGTGTAAGGATTATAGAAAAAAAAAACATAGATAATCTCAAAGTAGAGTCTCTCACATAGGTGATGAGTTCCACATGTGATGTGGGGTCTATGAAAGCCTGAAGCAGTGTGATTTAAAAATTCAAACTTTGATCTGAAATGTTCGGTAAGAGAAGGAAAAAAAAAAAAACTTCAAAAATTACTCTCTTTTCATCCTTGATTAGATTGATTCCACGGCTGAGATGAAAAGTTAAGTCTTGAACTAAACATCTCAGCCATCCACCAGTCATAATTTATCATTTATTTATTAGCCTGAAAGTGAGTTGCGTAGTGTGTGGAGGATGGGACCCTCACGCCCCAAATAGCACGGAGTTTGCCACGATTCGAACATGCGCACCACTTGCACGGAGGTCTCAGCATTCACACATATATACAGTACAAAATTACAAATAGTATACAAGTACAACACATTTTGCTTGCAACAATTTAATTTGATTATTCAGCCCAAAAAGAAAAAAAAAGAACTTGCCTGAACTACCCTTGCCGACCCTACAATCCCAAACTCACAACGGCTAGGTAATATATCCAGATAAGAAAACACGATGAGTAGGAAAAATGTCATTGAAAGTGACGGAGGCTAGAGGTAGAGGAACCTGGGTCCTGGACTTCTCGCATTCTGTAATCAATCCTTGTCCTATGTCGTCTTTTCACTTTCCCGTTCCGTGCAATACTCTCAAACTTTTATTTTATTATTAATTATTGCTTTCATTTTTCACTCTTTGAAAGGCCAATTCTATTCAATCTCTACTCCATAAGCCAAAATCTCAAACAAATAATAATAATATTCTTTATTATTAATTAAGGCATTTTTTTGGGTCAAAGGGAGAGAGATTTTTGATGAGAATACACGAAGTTTCTTCGTAAAGGTAAGGGTTAGTTTCGGAAACTTCTTAACAAGCTTTATTTCTTTTTTATTATTATATATAAATATAATTTCCATAATTGGATGGTTTGCCATTATTTATTGCCCGTTTAGCAAAATATTGGAAACGTATATAAAAAGAAAAAAGAAAAAAAATCGTTTTATTTTGGGTAGAGAATCAGAGTATGTATAGTCTAGATATATAATAAAGGGTTTACAGAGGGTTTTTGGGTTAAGAGGTAAAAGGTCGCTGCTTCTCACATCTTCATAAGAAATTCTGTCATTCTGTGAACGCGTTTTTGTTTTTGGTTTTTTTTTTTTTGTAGAGAGTCGCTGAGTGTGTGTGTATATATATATATATATATATTATGGGTTTCTCAGGGTTGCTTTCCTTCTGCTTTTAAGTTTTAAGAGCCAAAGTTTTGGTGCTTTTCACAAGAAATTCTCTCTGTTCTTGGTTCTTCGTTATTTTGTTGTAAGTATAAAACTAATTCTATCATGTGTTTTAATTTCTTCACGGTTCTTTGTTGTTGTTGTTGTTGTTGTTGTTGTTGTTATGATTCAATTAAATAATTTTTGTTATATATGTTTTTGGGTTTTGTAAAAAAATAGTTACGTTTTTATATGGGGGTTTGTGGTGTGGGTATTGAAGTGATTTGATTATTGTTTGATGGATTTTTGTTGTTGCAGAGGTTGCCGTTTCGCCGTTCAGGATCGCTTGGTTTGGGCGTCTCTGTTTTCTTGAGATTTACGTTCTTTATGAAGATAACAAGTTCATAGTTGTTTCTTTTCGCTCAAATTCTCGTGATATTTTAAGGTATGCTAAATAAATTCTCGCACTTATTTATTTTTCCACGGTTTTGAATTTTGATTGGTCGGTCAAAGTAGGCGTTATTACTTATTACTGGTTCTCTCTCTCTCTCTCTCTCTCTCTCTTTTTTGTTTAAATTTATTATTTTTAAGAAAATAATAACATAATAATAAAACTATGACGTTTGGACCAGCGGAGTTGTTTTTTTTTATCATTGTGGGTGACCATCTCATAGGTTTCTGTCCAGTGTGTTGCATGCCATACCACACAGCTGGTGCTTCTTGCGCTGGCAATGTGTCACCATGAAAGGGATTTAACATTTTTCTTTTTTGATCAAGGGATTTAACATTTTTCATTTTCTGGTGATTTAAGGATTCTTTTTTTTTTTTTTTTTTATATGGTTGATTTTCACAATGAAAATACTTTGTAATTTTTATTAAATTATATAATAGGAAACTTATATTTTTATTTACTTTCTATAATTTCTTTTATAAACTCTTAAATATTAAAAAAAAAAAGCACATCATATCCTTTTTGACTGAAAGTTAGAAAAAGAAAGTTGAAAAAAGAATACACCCTATTAAATTTTTTGTGGTGGAAACATCATATCTAATTTCATCTTGTACCTTTTTCTTTTATGACCTTTCCATTGCATTTAATTCAATTATTAATTTTTTTCTGATTTTTTTAATTCAATAATTTTGAAAACTCGCTTGGTTGCACGTGGTATGCTTGCAAAAATATGAAAATATATAATAATAGATTGTGATCCTATAATTTTTCAAAAAATATTATAATCCTATAATTTTTCATAAAACTATTCCATCAACACCAAATAGTTGCACCGAGTAGTTGTAAAAATGAGCGAATTGTTTTTGAAAGAGCAAAAAGAGTTAGATATTATAATAATTTAGGGATTGATGCGTTGCGTGTCCAAATGTGTGGGGCAGTTTGTGATAAGAACGACAATGCTAGGCTAGGTCTAGATTAGATATAGACGAAATCTCATTTGTGCAGACTACAGAGTTCTACTGGTGGTGTTGCTGTTGGGAGGGCCATACCATATATGATTTTAACAATTTCATGATTATGAGATTTATTGATGAGTGAAGGATCCATCACTTTTGTGGGTCCCATGTATATAGCAGACTACTTTTTAGACCTGCTCTTTTTTACTTTTCCTTGCACTTTTAGATTGCAAACTCTAGGAATCCTATGGGATGCATAGTATACAAACATAATTTTTATTATTATTATGTTATTATTATTTTGTGGAGTAATAAAATGGTGAAAAGTTTGTGTTAGTTAATGTATTTGCAAAAATTTATGTACATTTTAGTATAAGAATTTACTTATTTTATTTTATTTTACGTACTTATTTTTTTTTTAAAATACTTCACATTAGATAATTTATTTTACACTACATTCATTAAAATATCCATTTTTCTTATTTTATAATTGTTACTTTTTCTTCGTACGCAGCTATCACTATCCTCTATCTTCATTTTTTGACAAAACTGTGTAAATTTTACATATTTTTCTATTATTCACAAATTGATATGAATGCTCTTGCAAACATCTGATCATTATCCAATAAGAAGTAAATTCAAGAAAAAATTATTATAATAAATATTAAATTTTCTCTTTTGCACATTCAAATGTACATAATTCTTGTGACATTTTATCACTATTCATTATTCATATAAGCTAGTTTTTTCCTTTAATTATTATTATTATTTATGGGTCTTATATTACTTTTTGTCTCAATTTTTATTTCAAATAATCTAACTTTCAATTTTTTTGAAATAAGCTAGCTTTTACCTTTTTTTTTTTGGTCTCACATTATACAAATAAATTACTGAAAATAAGCAATTTCAAAATAGAGATTTCTCATAAAAATGGTGATAAAAATTTTGCTTTGTAAAAGCCAATATGATTTTTTTTTTTTTTGAGATAAAGTTTCAACCTATGGTATTCGCTCGTGATGATAGCTTTTTATCATCAAACCAAGACATCAATCAGTTTTTGGTGTAGATGGAGATTGAATCTCAGATTTCTTATTCAACCATTAGAGACTTTACCAGTTGAGTTAATCGGAACCCACCTAATATGATTTACCTTGAAATAGAAGGAGATTTGCTTAGAGTGGCATCAGATTTTTTTAAAAGTTAAAACCATTGGTGGTTAATAATAAGGGTCATGCTAACGAGTGCCCTTAAGGAAAGTTTTAACATTTAAGAATCCATTTAAGGAAAGTTTTAACATCACTTTTATGGGAAAAGAAAAAAGCTGTCAAAACATTAATTTTTTTTTTTTTCCCATAAAAACTTTCTTTAATTGGATTTTTAGCCAGTGCTCTTAGGACATTCATTAGCATTTTCCTAATAATAATAATAATAATAATAATAATAATAATAATTTGGAAGTACTGGACACGGTAAGGGTAAAGAAAATAAAAATTATTTGGATTTTTAATCTTCTTTTTTTAACCCTTCCTTTTGTTATTTTTCTGCATACAGTTTGCATTATTTATCTTAATAATACTGATAGATGCCAATCATGTTTGGTTTAAATAATAACCCGACCCATACACGTTTGAGAGAGAGAGAGAGAGTGGGGCACTGACCAAAGAAAAAGACCCATCTGACCTTTATTAAAAAGGGCAGTGCATATGCTGTGCGCAAATGCACAGCCCAAAACAACTGAAATGTGATTTGAAGTTCCGATTTCAAAGTTGAAAACATGACACTATTTTTGGGCCGAGTGTTTGCACACACATTGTGTAGTGGGCTTTTTCCTATATAAAAACATTATGATGACTGCATTCACGTTAAAGGTTTTAAAAATATTAATTTTTAGCAATTCAAAAAGTTATTGTATCTATTTCAACATCACATTTTACAACAATAAATGTTTTATTTTAACACTAGTCTCATCACACACATGTTCGATAAGGGTTTTGGTTTTTTTTTTTTTTGGGTCATAATTTTTCATTCATTCTAATATGAGATTTACACGTTTTTTCATTAATATTACGCATTTAGAACTACTAATATAATCGGAGTGTACCGAAAAAAAAAGTGGTTTTATTTTATATATATAATTTTTGTTTTAAGAATCTAATTTATAAGCGGATAAAAAAATTTAAAAATTAACAAGAGAGTAACCTTATTTTTTAGGCAGTGTTTTAGGGTGAGTTAAAATTGTATTTTTACCGTATTGTCATTTAGTTTTTTCTCCACTTAAATATAGGGGTATATGAGCATTTTTGAAAAAAAAAAAAAAAAAAAGAGAATTCCAAACAAAAGAAACCTCTTAAATAGTAGTATAGATAAATACATTAAAATAATATAAATTTTTTTTCCTGGTTTTCTACCCACAAATACCATTCCACAACCACAAAACTCCCAATCCCATAACCCACCAATCTCAACAACCCACAACCCACGAATCCAAAACCCCAATGCTGATCTCAACAACCACTGCATGCCAATGCTGCACACCAATCTCTACTGCCACCATGTGCTAATCTCAAACTTGCCGATTTGGAGCGGAAATCAAAGATGCCTTGGCGGCGGTAGTGAGAGGAGTGATAGAGAGAGAGATGGAGTAGAGAGGAGAAGAAAAGAGAGAGAACTGAATAAAGAATATTATTTGTGAATATAATTACAAGCAACTCTAAACTAATGGAGATAGCTGTTTAATGTAGTCTGCAGCTAAGTGGTAAAAATATTTAATAGTAAATTGACGGAGACGGCACTTTACTACTTAAGTGTTAAAATTTTTTAAGTTTAGCATCGATGTTGTGGGTTTTTTTTTTAGCGTTTTTGGTACTAAAATTTCCTTTGATGAATCCTCTTACAAGGTCTTATGAGCATAACAAGTCTGCAAGAAGTATATTAAACAACTTTGTACCCGTTTGGATTGCGTTTCTGGTCCGAGCGTTTGGCGTTTTGGGCTTTTTTTTGAGAAATCAGTTTTCACGTGAACAATCACTGTTCAGTGGATTCCATACATTATTCATGGGACCCATAAACCTTTTTTTCCAACAAAATGGGTCTCACAGCACTATTTACACATTTAAAAACTATTTTGCTATAGTCTTTTCAGTTTTCAATATTTAACAAAATAAGTGTTATCTAATCGGACCTTTCATGTCCTCTAGAAATGGAATATTAGACAAGAGAACAAAAGAAACGAGAGAAAGAAATAGTAGTCTTTTAACTTTAAGGAGTAGTTCATTCATTTAATTACTTAGGACCCGTTTGGTACGTGTGTTTAAATAATAATTTTCAATTTTTTTAGAAATATGTGTGGATGAAAAAGTGTGTAAAAATACGTTTAATGTTGTTTAAAACTGAAAACATATGTTTAAAATGGTATACCAAACGGGCCTTACTTTTTACCCTACTTTCATTTGTTTATATTGCGTATGATACTCTGCAATAATGTGTCATCATAACCAAGGTGCCTAGTGCTCAATAGCTAAGGAAAGTTGATGTTTATAAGCGCGTCTTTTATTGTGTTTTTGAAACTTTCCTACTTAGTTGTTTTTTTTTTTTTTTTTGAATAATAGTTAGTTGTTTTTTTTTTTGTTTTTTTCTTCTTTTTTAATAACATTTTTCATATTTTATTAAGACAATAAATTAGGATCACTTTCACACACTTCTAAAACTAGGAAGCACAAATATTTTATTTGGAGTGCGTATTCTCATATAATAACTTTTCAAAAATTGATCTTATTGTACACACTGTTCATGTTCATTTTTTGTGTCAGACCCCTTACTTGTATCTATGCTTCATAGGTGACTAAAATTACTTTTATTATTTGATATTTAAGAATTTCGTATTGTCTATTTTTCCGTCAAAATATACTGTTTTCAAAAGAAAGCAAATTGGAAAATCTTAAAAAGAAGAAAAGAAAAATTCCGTTCTCCATTAAAAGCAAACTGGAGGACTGATCATAAAGGTGAAAGAACAAAGAAAAGGAAATTCCATCTTCCATCAATGGTCTCGGTCTAAGTGCTAAAGCATATTACTTTTCTCTATTGTTCAACATGCTCAATCTTTTTTGCTTGCCACTGTATTACTTTTACGTTGGGATTCACTTATATATTGTCATTTTTGCTAAAGCAGCAAGTCTCACCATCATTGTCTATCCTTTGTGTCATTCCTGCAGATGGATTCTGTTAAACCATCAGCTGTGACTCCTGCTAAGAGCAAATTGGCACGCACTTTTGCCAAAGTTCTTCACCTTCGGGCAGCAACCGGAGTTGCTCCAGTAGATGGAAATCACAAGGTTAAGCCCCAGCCAAAGGTTAAGGAAGATCGGCATGGACATGTTGGTAACGTTAAGGTTATGACAGCTAGTCATAGTCTGTCTCAATCTTTTGAGAAGGGTGAAGAGGTTGAGAATAATAAGGTGGCCTTGGAAGCTCTTCTTGCCACACTTTTTGCTAGCGTTTCATCTATTAAAGCTGCATATGCTCAGTTACAGCATGCTCAGTCTCCTTATGATCCTTATGGGATTCGAAGTGCTGATCAATTGGTAGTGTCAGAGTTGAAGAGCTTGTCTGAATTGAAGCATGGTTACTTGAAGAAACAGTTCGATCCTTCACCTTCACCAGAGACTGCAATTGTTATGGCTGAAATTCAGGAGCTAAAGAGTGTTTTGAAAACCTATGAAATCATGGGGAAGAAGCTGGAATCTCAGGTCAGGCTCAAGGACTCTGAAATTATATTTCTTAGAGAGAAGTTGGAGGAAGCCATTAATCAGAACAGGTTACTTGAGAAGAGATTAAACCAAAGTGGGCAATTATCTGTGCTTGACAATCTTCATAAATCAGGCTTAAATCCTAGCCATTTCATGACAGTTCTCCGTCATACAGTTAAGTCTATTCGAATCTTTGTCAGGTTGATTTTGGATGAGATGAAAGCTGCTAAGATGGATATTGATGGAATAGCAAATGCAATGGAACCATGTGTGGTTTATTGGAAAGATGATCACAAATGTTTCGCATTTGAGTCCTACGTTTGCAAGGTCATGTTTAGCCATTTTGGTTATCCAAACTTCTCTGAACCAGATGATGATCATGATGAGAAGCCGGATCGAGATTTATTTTTCAGGCAATTCATGGAATTGAAATCTGTGAAACCAAAGGAGTTTCTTACCCTGAAGCCTAATTCAGAGTTTGCTAAATTTTGCCGCAATAGGTACTTGAAACTTATTACTTCCAAGATGGAATCATTAATATTTGGTAATCTTAGACAAAGAAACCTCTTAAATGCTGGTGAATTTCCAAGCACACAATTCTTTGCTTCATTCACTGAAATGGCAAATCGGATTTGGCTCCTACATTGCTTAGGCTTTTCTTTCGAAAATGTATCAATCTTTCGAGTCGACAAGGGGTCTCGATATTCAGAAGTGTACATGGAATGTTTAGCTGATGAAGTGTTCCTCTCATCCGAACCAGAAGTGGCTTTTTCAACCATTCCAGGATTCCAGATCGATAGAACTATTATACAGGGCCAGGTCTATATATCTCCAATTGCAAATCAAGATGGTAAGTAGCTATCTAGAGAGATTTATACAACATTTTGGACCCGCCACAAACAACATGACATATTGAAAAGGAGGCCATTTGATGAGTAAAATGGCTTACCCTGATCTCTGTGTGTGTTGTTGTGGGGGACTGTTAATCTAGGCGTTTTTTCCTTTTTCTTTTGTGGCCATTTTGAAAAGGAAACCGCGTGGACCGTTGCGTTGGGAACAGCCTTTTGGATCTTTGTATACTTTGTATTATTTTGTTTTCTTTCAATGACATATCCCCTCCATTTTTGTTAATATTAGGCCAGTGACAGGGATTGTCTAGCTGTTTTTTGTTTTTATGATTACTAGACATTGTATTTGTATGTACATAAACTTAATCGAAATAGACAATTATCTCCTGTCTGTCTACACCGCGTGGAGTTGCTCTTGGAAACCACAAATGCTGTGAGAGATCAGCAGGATGCCGAAAATGCCCCTAATGCATAGGAGCCTCAAATGTTTTATTTTTATATTTTTCTTCATTTACTTTTGGGTATTTATTTGTATCATGTGTCCACAATTATAGTGACTTTAGGTCCCCTTTGGATATGCTTTGTGGCTGTGTTTTGTCAATCTTCTGCCTG
Organism: Quercus agrifolia; assembly: GCA_029955455.1. Taxonomy (NCBI): domain Eukaryota; kingdom Viridiplantae; phylum Streptophyta; class Magnoliopsida; order Fagales; family Fagaceae; genus Quercus; species Quercus agrifolia. Next base: position 38,752,491 of record JARQAD010000004.1, on the reverse strand, counting down.
GAAACCACAAATGTTGTGAGAGATCAGCAGGATGCCGAAAATGCCCCTAATGCATAGGAGCCTCAAATGTTTTATTTTTATATTTTTCTTCATTTACTTTTGGGTATTTATTTGTATCATGTGTCCACAATTATAGTGACTTTAGGTCCCCTTTGGATATGCTTTGTGGCTGTGTTTTGTCAATCTTCTGCCTGGTATCGTCTCAACTTGGGTTGCCAAACTCATCCTCTTTCTCCAGGAAGTATGATATTCCAATTTGTTTATTTTTGGGTATCTATTCAGAGAATTGTGTATCAATAATAAGTCTAGTGACTTTTGGTCCCCCTTCAATATGCTTGGCTATTGCCAGATGGGCAGTGGTATCTTTACTTTTACATCGGTTGCCAAACTCATCCATTTTTATAAAGCGTAAAAGTATGATAAAGTTTCCATGAAAATTCTATTTTGGTTTCTATATTTTAGGATTATTGATAATTTGGCATTTATATTTTTGTAACGGTTAATCTAGTTCTTATTATTTTAAACTTGCAATCAATTTGGTCATTATTAATAATTTACTAACAGAAAATGCCTACGTGACAAACAAATTGTACAATTGACATACTAGAAGCTTACGTGGCAAAATAATAATTAAAATTTTTTTTAATTAACAATTAAAAAATGCCACATGAAAGTCCATGTCAGCAAAAAAAAATTACCAAAAAAAAACCTTTAAAACACAACAATTAATAGAAGAAATTCATCATACTCATCAAAATGAAAAGAACTAAGCTGTAGACGAAGGAGATGGAGCTCGAGGTGGCTTGTCCATGGCAGATCGGGAATCATAGAGAAATCTCCTCAGGTTGAAAGATACACATCCATCAAAATCTAACTTTATGCAATACTCTCGGGAAACCTCCAATACGCACTAAACAAATTGGAATTCCCAGAAACATTAACACTCAAAATCAATATTCTAATGCAATATCCAATACCCACATTAGAACCTGGAGCCGCTAGAAACATTAACACCCAAAACATAAATCAACATTTGAGATCTTTGGGTAGGAGAAGGACAACGACATTGCATTTGAATTATTTGATGAGGACAATGGGGTTTTTGTTTTTGTTGTATAGTGGGTCGTGTTGGAGAAATTTGATGGATTCACTAGAAGAGAGGATCTGGATATTTGTGTTCTTTCTTATTTAAAGATAATGTTAATTTGAATTTGAATTTTAAGTTTTTTCTTTTCTTTTTGACGAGTTTGATGATTTCTCTTTTTTAATTGTTGAGTTTTTTAGATTTTTTTTTTTTTTTTTGGGCTGGTATTGAGTTTTAATTATTTAAATGCTTATGTGGCATTTGTATGATGTTAATTAAAATTAATTATTATTTTATTGCTATGCAAGTGTTGAGTGTGACAAATGTACAATCTCTTTGCCATATAGACATTTTTCATTAGTGACTTAATATTGAGGATCAAATTGTTTGTAAGTTAAAAATAATAAGAACTAAATTAATTGCTACAAAAATATATGAATCAAATTGATTATACTTTCAAAAGGTAAAGACCAAAATAATATTTTTACCCAAAATTTTTATGGACCGCACACAACTTTTATTTTACTCTATCATGCATTGGGTTGGGTTTGTAAACGTAACAGAAACTGCTCCGGCCTCTAATATGTTTCCTGCTTTATTTTAAAGTGGTTGGTAAGGAGGAGCTTGTTTTAACACAAATTTGAGCTGAGGCATTCGTTTCAACTTTCGAGGATTTCCATCACTTGTTGTTTTCGTCTTGAGAAATATCTTGTTGCAATTATGCGAATGATCTGTGCTGCACAATTTTTGTGTATTGTAGTAGAAAATAGTGAACAAGTTGGGAAATTTCGACATTAAAATATCATGGGGACCTATGACTTCTCTCCGAAATCTAATGTTGTCCAATTCTCTTCTGATACGTGGTTTTTCTGGACTTGTTGCAGAGGTTAGATTTAATTCGAAAGAATGGGGTTCTATTATTATTATTATTATTATTAGTCGCTAACATGTGCGATACTAAATAAAAATTAAAAGTATTTATTTTACTTAAAGGTCTATGATTTAATATAAAAAAATGTACAACTTGAAAATGAATAAAAATAAGTAATTTTTTGTTCAATATAATGGTTTAGAAAAATTCTTTTTCTTTCATATCATTGGTTCCACATAACACATCTCGACGTGAGATATTCTATGGTGATGACTTCACACAATACTCAACTGCAATTAAATCTATCATACACCACCAATTTAATCTATGTTATCTTGATAATAGATCTACAAATTGCATTCTCATATCCTCCATCATTTAGAAGGTAATTGAAGTAATGATTTTTATTCTTTTACAATATAAAATAATTAAAATATAATCTAATGCTCTACAAATTTTTTGAAATAGAATTTTAAATTTTTTAAAACTTAGGTAATAGTGTTTCTATTTTACCTAAAAGTGAACTATCACAATTAATGAGAATTTAACCATTTTTTACAAAGAGAAGATAACCATAGGCCCATTTAAAAATTTTTTTTTTTTATAGCATAGTGTAGAAACAGCATTTTGTACCCCTTACGACTCGGACCTCCATTCCCCAATGAAGCTGAAATTCTAACACCCAAAGTTGGTTTAGGGCCCAATCAAATTATAAATTAACTTGAGAAATGTTAAAATGGAAAATATAATATTTTAATGAGATAAAAATCTATTTTTGGAAAATAAAGGCCAAAAAAAGAATCCTAAGCCTACATATGCAACATGAAAGCTTGCGTACATAGACAAGAGCCTACACACATAGGTAGGGTTTCAGAAGCACCAGAAAGGCAAGTTTTTTGCATTAAAGACTGAGATTTCAAATGAATCCCACATCGTCTAAGAGCCATTCCAAACCCCCATTTTCACAATATAAATAGCCATACATGGTGTCTTTCAAAAACACATAGAAATCCCATGAGAAAACACTAAGATTTACTAGATATAGTGAATCAAAGAGAGAGTTTTTTCACAAAACATTCTCAAGTAAATTTTATTTGATTAGGGTCTTTCTAGCCTTGATCCTTGAATTTTAAGATTACCAATCACATTCTTATCAGTTTGTGATAGATTTGATTGAGGGGAACGGTAAAAATTAAGCCTAGGAGCTTTTGCTTTGAGGTATTCTTTTTTAAACTTTTCTTTCATTTCTGCTTTTAGTTTATGTTTTAATATGTTTCTTTGCCTTGTTTATGCTTTTAACATGTCTGTTTAGACTAGGCTTATGTTTTCCTTATGTCTTAAGCATGTTAGGTTGCTAGAAAATATGTTTTGAACTTTGCTCTATTTGTTGTGTTTTTAGTGTTTTTGGGTAGAAACCCATGTGCACATGATCAAGGCTGCGCATGCAGGCTTGATTATGTGCACGTAGGGTTGTTCATGCGTACACATGAATCGGCCCCAAAACTCTAATTTTTGTTTTCTTCTATTTTTGCTTCTGTTTTCACATGTATACTTTTGCTTAGACTCTTTTCCATGTTTTTGTGTTTTTAAAGCTTCTGTTTCACATGATTAATTAGATGATTTCCTTTCACATGTTAGAATTAGAGTTTTTTTTGTGTTGTCTTTATTTCAATGCCATTATCACGCATTCATATGCTCATGCATAATGCCATAGGTGTTGAGTTGCTAGAAGGTAAATAAAGGTAAGTCATGCGTTCACATGAACATGCATCTTTGAGTAGGGTTTTGTTTAATGATAGATGTGAACATGCTTGTTTGACGAGTTGTGCTTTATCACATGTTTGTTTGGATCCATGTTTCTACCTTGGATGGATATGATGATACGACGATTAAGGTTTGTGATGTGATGAAGCATGATCAGATGTATGATCAGGGTTTGTGATGTGATGAAGCATGATCAGATGTATGATTAGGGTTTATGATGTGATGAAATGCCCTGATGCCATGACATGTATGCTAGATGAATGATAGGTTGTTTTCTAGATGAATGCTAAGGTATGCCATGATAGATGTATGGTTAGGGATGATTGATGCCATGTTGTGTGTTTAGATGCATGTTAATGTGTATGTATGAGTTAGATACAAATATTGAGTATGCCTTTAATATGGTTAAGACATAAGACACAATGATGGGAAGTCAACCTTAGGGTTGGGAGGTTTTGGGTGCCTAACACCTTCCCAAGACCGTACCTTAACTTCGAATCCATATCTCTGGTAGTAAGATCAAAAGGTCCTACCTTGAGATGACGTTATATATATGGTTCTTAGGCCATTGCAAAAACTAGGTGGTGACTCCAAACCCGTTGTGTCCACACATTGGATGTTACAATTAGATCTGTACCATATGTAATACGTTAGTCCATTATGATAGTTCCAAATAATATCCTAATACCTATTTTGCCATTTTCATTATTCAATCAAAACCAAAGTTTCAAAAATAATTCCAATTCAATTAAACCCAATACATACATACACATGAACATAAAGAATTCCAAAAATAAAAAGAACAATCTCCAAAAGCCTTTGCCTAATACAGTCACTATTTATTTATTTATTCAGATTGTGCGTTCTTTAATTCTTTTTCCTTTTATGTTTCATCAAATTTTTTCTAATTGACCAAAATGTTTCTCATTTATGTTAACATTAAACCTGATAAGAAAACTTTACGTACTTTTTGTTTTAAAGGTGCTCCAAGAACCAAAATCAATGCAAGAGATAGTATAGCAGAGTGGTGTTGGAAGAATAATCCAAAAAAAAAAAAAAAAAAAAATTTAAAATATAATATAGGAATGAAAAACCAAGTTGAAATTGTAACAAATAATCCATAAAAAAAAAAAAAAAACTATTTATAATATTTTATAGGGTTATGGATTCCTAATCAAATTTGGTTAGGGTTATAGATTCCTAATCAAATTTGGTTATATAATTTTTTTTTTAAAAGGATAAATATGTTGGTAGAGTTCATTTGATATAAAATTTAAATCCTATTGAAATTAAAAATTATATATATTTGTTGAGTCTCATTTAATATAATTATAGATTTTAAATCCTATTGAAATTATAATTTGTAATCAACGTTAATATAAAAAAAAGAAAAAAAAAGAAAATAAAAGAAAACATGATTGTAGATATAAGGAAATATGATAGTTTTTTTTTTTTTTTAATGTCATTAATGTAGAAATTATCAAATTAATGGAGATATAGTTTTTTAGGATAATTTTATATTAATGGAGTTATTATATAGTTTGTTAGGATTATTTAAAAATTCCCTGATCAGGTGATAATTTAGGTCTCCTTTAAGTATAATGGTTGTATGGCACCAAACAACTAAATTTATTATTTTTAAAAAAAGAAATTTAATAAATTTTCTGCAATTTCGTGCTATAAATAAATCAAATTAAAAAGTATAAATAAAAAATGCTAATGTGGAAAATTGTGGAGAGGTCAACCAAAAGTCAAAAGATATAATTAGGGGTTAAGGCAAAATCAACCCAAACCCATTTGCCCACCCAAACCCACCCAAACCCACCCACTTAAATAAAACTCAAACCCATCCAATTATTAATTGGGTTAAATGGGTATTAACCCAATTAAACCTCATTAACATTAATATTTATTGGGATTTAACTGAATATCCAATTAGCCCAAATTATGATCCAAGTATCATTTCTAAAAATCACCAAACTCTAAAATTCCCCAAAACCACTTAAAATTACCAAAATACCCCCTAAACCTAAAAATGACTAAAATACCCTTGAAACCTAAAAAAAAGGACCAAAATATCCCCTAATCCTAAAAAATAAACAAAATACCTCTGAAATCGAAAAAATGGCCAAAATACCCTCTAAACCTTAAAATTACCAAAATACTCCTGAAACCTAAAAAATGACTGAAATACCCCCCAAAACCAAAAAATGACCAAAATACCCCCTGAAACCTAAAAATGACCAAAATACCCCCAAAACCTAAAAATGATCAAAATAACCCCAAAACCTAAAAATTGACCAAAATACCCTTGAAACCTAAAAACTACCAAAATACCCCCTCAAACCTATAAAATAACCGCAATACCCCCCTAAACCTCAAAAATGACCAAATTACCCCCCAAAACCTAAAAATTGACCATAATACCCCCAAAACCTAAAAAATGACCGAAATACTCCCAAAACCTAAAAATGACCAAAATGACTCCTAAACCTAAAAAATGACTGAAATATCCCCAAAACCTATAAAAAAAAAAGCCACTTAAACCTATAAGACGATAAAAATACACCCTAAACCTAAAAAATGACCAAAATCCCCCCTAAAGCTAAAAAATGACCAAAATACTCTGTAAACATAAAAAATGACCAAAATACCCCCATAAACCCAAAAAATGACTAAAATAGCCCCCAAACCTATAAAATGACTAAAATATCCCCAAAACCTAAAAAATGACTAAAAGACCTCCAAAACCTAGAAAATTAACGAAATAGCCCCAAAATTTAAAAATTCATGGAACATCCCTAAAACCTAAAAAATTAATAACATTCCCTCAAAACCTACAAAATGACTGAAATACTCTTAGAACCTTTAATTTGACAAAAATACCATGTAAACATCCAAAATACTCTTTGGGTGTATTTGTTTCATCTTATAACTTTAGTGGTATTTTGGTCATTTTAGATATTTTGAGGGGTATTTTGGTTGTTTTAAAGGTTTAGAGCTATTTTGGTTGTTTTAGAGGTTTCAGGGTAATTTTAGAGATTTTGGATTGTTTGTGGTCCTTTTAGATGTTTTGGGTGTATTTAGGTCATTTTAAAGGTTTAGGGGTATTTTCATCATTTTATAGGTTTGAGGGTATTTTGGTCATTTTTTAGACTTTAGGGGTGTGTTTTGGTCTTTTTTTAGGTTTAGGGAGTACTTTGGTCATTTTATAGCTTTAGGGGGTGTTTTGGTCATTTTTAGGTTTCGGGGGTATTTTGGTCATTTTTTAGGTTTATATGGTATTTCAGTTAATTTTTAGGTTTCATGGGTATTTTAGTCATTTTTAGGTTTCGAGGGTATTTTGGTAATTTTTTAGGTTTAGGGGGGTATTTTTGTAATTTTAAGGTTTCGGGAGTATTTTGGTCATTTTTAAGGTTTTGGGGGTATTTTAGTCATTTATAGGGTTTCAGGGGTATTTTGGTCTTTTTCAAGTTTTAGGGGGTATTTGGTCATTTTTAGGTTTAGGGGGGTATTTTAGTTATTTTTAGGTTCAGGGAGTATTTTGGTCAATTTTTAGATTTTGGAGGTATTTTAGTCATTTTTTAGGTTTAGGAGGTATTTTAGTTATTTTTTAGGTTTAGAGGGTATTTTGGTAATTTTTAGGTTTAGGGGGGGTATTTTGGTCATTTGTAAGTTCCGAGGATATTTTGGTCATTTTTTAATTTTAGGGGTATTTCGGTCATTTTTCAAGTTTATGGGTATTTTGGTCAGTTTTTAGATTTCGGGTGTATTTTAGTAATTTTTAGTGGTTTTTGATCATATTTGGTATATTTCTTTTTAGGTTTAAAGGGTATTTTTGGTAGTTTCAAGGATTTTTGGAGTAGTTTGGTGGCCGTTTTCAAGTTTTAGGGCCATTTTGGTTATTTTGATTATTGGGTAATTGGGTGGTTTGGGGTTTACCCATGATAATTGGGTTGGGTTGGGTTTATGTTAAAAGTAATTAGTTAAATGGGTAATAAATGGGTAAATGAGTTTTATGTACCTAACCCAATTATACCCATCCCAAATCCACCCATTTGACACTCCTATTGTTTTTTTTTTTTTTGATGTGGACACTCCTATTGTTAATTATAGGTTCTAACTTATTTAAATACCAATAATAGCTTGGCATAATTTGGTAGTTCAATACGGTTAAATCTCTGTTCTAAATAATAACATTAAGATTCAACTTTTCCCGCATTATAAGATGGTTTGGCTTACCTCTCATTGTTTTTTAACTAGATATCTTTTATTTTAATGATAAATTTTCATATCACCCACTAACTAAACCTTTGGTGGAGATTAAAACACAATTCCATGTCATTCTATCTCAAGGAGGAACTAAGAAAATGTCCAATTGAAAAATTATTGGAGATAAGCCAAACCCCATTAAAAGAAACTTATATTGGACTTTAAAAAAAAAAAAAAAAACTTTCAAAAGGAAAAAAAAAATGATATATATTTGAAAATGATCTCTAACTTTTCAAATATGTTAATTTTAGTCCTAAACCTTTTGTTTATTTATTTATTATAATTATCAAAATAGTCATTGATGTTAAGTGTTGGATGGAATTGTCTGAAGTGATAGAAAATAAAATAATGTGTTGATGTTGACTAGTTGCCAAAATGGATGACACATTATATCTTTTGAAATGAAAAGAAAAACCCTAAAAGGGTACCTCAAATTTGTGATTTGTTTTAGTGTTACGGATAAAATTTATTTTAGGATTACTTGTCTAAGTGTCTCTTTGAAATTTGAAAGGTATGAAGTGGCAAAACACATTATTTCAAAAAACCTTAGAGCTTTCACATCAAAGATCTTAAAATTTTTAGTTTTTAGCAAATCAAAACACTACTTTATCTATTTTAACAACTCACTCTACAATTCATTCAAAATAAAATGTTCTAATTTTTTTTTTACCACTTTATTTAAATATTCTTTCTTTACTATTTTTTTTATTTTTTTTATTCTTTCTCTATTATCTCTTCTCTCTCTTCTTCTCTTTGTCTCTTTTCAACCCAACAATCCTACATCTACCGCTAGCCACCACCACCAATATAACAAAAAACCAAAACAATAGCCATTACACCTAAAACCCCAGCCACCCCACCTAAAACCTAAACTACCAATGGCCATCACACCCAAAACCCAATCACACCCAATAGCCACCACAATACCAATAGCCACCATGCCCAAAACTCAAACCCTACCGACAACCACCACAAACACAACAACCCACCAAAAACCCCCCATCCATACCACAATCATCACAGACCTACCACCCACAAACCCACCACCCATACCATAACCATCACAAACCTATACCACCCATACCACAACCACACCACCACTGACAAAAACCCACCCATCATACCAAAACCTAGCAAGCCATAAATCCCAGAACCCATAACCTAATCCCATGAATCCAAAACATCAACACCGATCTCAATAACCACCGCAAGCCACCGCACATCGATCTTAACTCTTGCTAATGCCCAAGCCACACGTTGATCTCAAAAGCCAAACACTTGAGAAAGAGAAAGAGAAAGGAGATAGTGAGAGAACGGAGAGGATGGGAGAACTAAGTTGAGAGAGAGAAAAAAACTAATTAATATTGAGAGGGATGGGAGTGGGCTAAAGCCAGAGCCCCTATATGAGAGGGGAGAGAAGAGAAGAAGTGAGAGATGAGAGAGAAGGGAGAAGAGAGAAAAAAGAATAGACTGAAGGCTGAAGCATGGGAGAGAGGAGAGAGAAGAAAGAAACGAGGAGAGAGACACGTGAGAGAGAGAAAGAAAGAAATTAATAAAAAATGTAGCAACTTGCTATAGTAAGTTGTTACTAGTAGCAGCATACTGTAGCTAGTTGCTAAATTTTTTTAAGTTTGGCATCATTGATAAAGAGAAGTTTTGGTGCTAAAATAACTTTTTATCTATTTTCACACCATTGGTGTGAATGTGAATGCTCTTACAAATTGCAAAATAACCCTTGGGGTTTGACTCAATTTCAAAAAGATTTTCTATATATATATATATATATATATATATATATATATATTCAATTTTGTGTTATTAGCCCCCAAGTTGGTAGAAATGACAAAATTCATTCATCCTTTTACTTTCCGCAAATTATGAGTAACGGAAAATGGTCATGTGCACTACATGCAAATGCAACCATTTATATATATATTTTATTCTTGTCTTTGCTTTATTTATTTCTTTCCATTTCTTTATTGGTTTCTCTATCTTTAAATCTTTTTATGACTTCCTCTTTATCTCTCTTCCACTCAAGTGCTCACAATCAAAATCAGAGGTCAACCTTTACACTAGTGGATGGCGAAAATTTTGCTGGGGAATCCCTCAAAAGGGTTTTGTACCTCCAAAGAGAATGAATCAAAGACATTGAATAAAAACGGGTTTGGAAGAATTTAGTGAGCAATTTTGATAGAAAATTGATGAAATGTTTTCAAAAAGTTTTGAAAATTTTATTGGGAGTTTTGATTTATGGAGATATTGGATTTTGTGGGTATTGCCAATAGAGGTATTGTTGAGGAGATTTGAGTGATATTTTGGTTGAAGAATTTAAGTTATTGGTGGTTGATTTTTTTTTTTTTTTTTTTTTTGAGGTGGAAATAAAAAAAAAAAAAATAAAAGAAAGGGATTTTTGTGCAGGTTTTGTATTAGATTTTGATTGAAATATTTGTTGAAAATTGTGAAAACAATGTTTTTGCTTAACCCTCTATATGGTGGCTATGAAATTGGAAGAAATTGAATGAGAAAAATAATAGGGGAATTTTATAGATTTTGTGTAGTTTTTTCTACGACGGGTTTGATATGTAACTATTTATGTTCTATACTTTGTTGTAGTTCTTGTAATTTTTTCCCCAAATTCAGTAAACTTCTATAAGATTTAAGTGTTGTATTTTAGGAATGGGTAATTACACTCTCCTCCCTTGCGATTTGGGGGAATGACACTTCACCCCAAACTTGAAGAGAAAAAACACTCCCATTGCTTGAGTTCGAAGAAATTAACACTCCTCCCCCTCGTTTATTTTAGTAATGAAATATTCTAAATCTTTATAAGAATCTCTTTACAAACGTTTAGCCGTGGTGAATAAAAAAAAAATGATAAATTTTGATTTAAAATACAAAATTTATAAAGCATCAAAACATTTGCAAGTTGCAACAACAAATCTCTCTATAACCTGTTGAAAAAGGAAAAAAATAATAAAAAAAATTCAGACTTAATATTTTAAAATACAATTTAATTAAAAAATTAAAATAATGAATTTTAATTATGAAATAAAATAATTTTGGAAACTTGCCCTTAAGCAAAGTACAGGTTAATAGTTACTACAGAACATTTTTAATATTAATTTAATAAAGTTTGGTCAATTGGATGCCAAGCAAGGGTGTAAATGGTTCGGGTCGGTTAGGGTTGAAGGCATTTTTCGCACCAAATTGAGAATTCCCATTTTAAAATATTGAGCACCAAGACTACCCTGTAAGGAAGGGACACCGAACTGACCGATTGCATTCGGTTTTGGTTCCGTTTGGTCGGGTTTCAGTGTTTAGGATGTGAGAAACAAAAGCAATAAAAAAAAAAAAAAAGAAGAAGAGAAGAGAAAGAATATATTTTTTTTGGGCATCAAATGGAGGTATTATTGAAAGACAAAGACAATATAACAACTAACAAGAAAAGTAAGACCAACACAGACTCTATTTTCAACACAAAATACATAGCAACACAAGAAAAAATATAAAACAAAAACTATGACTAAGCTACCATCTATAACAAAAGGTAGCAGCTCAGTACCCAAAAACCAAGCAAACACAAAAAAATATGCTCAAAATCATGTATATATTTAGAGAACATACCAAAATAAGAAAAAAAAAAAAAAAACCTATTTCCCTTTGCTTTCCCACATTTTCTCAGTACCCAAACACCAAGCACCAAGCAAACACAAGAAACATATACTCAAAATCAAGAAGAGTGTGTGTGTGTGTGTGTGTGTGTTTTATTTTATTTTATTTTATTATTATTATTATTATTTTTTTAGGATTAAACGTTTTTGGGATTCTTGAACTTTGTTTTTGAGAGACTAAAAGAAATGGAGAAGAAGAAGGTTGAAGTTCCGCTTGTGTGAAACTTTGTTTTTGAGAGACTAAAAGAAATGGAGAAGAAGAAAGTTGTGGGGAGAACGACAAAATGGAGAAGAAGAAGGTTGTGGGGAGAACGACTGTAGCTTGAAGCGAGAGAGAAGAGATAAAACATAGGGTTAGTAGGATAAAACAAACCCAAAACGATGTAGTTTTGTGTTAATAAGGAGAGAAAAAAAAATGCAATTTACCATGGGTCAAACCTGAGTTAAAGGTGTGAACATGTGTCTTTGCCACTATGCTAGTAGGAACTTTCATGATATAACTTGTATATATTAATATTTAACATATTTTGGTTTGGTTTCGGTTGGGTTGGTGTTTTTGTGTGGGATACTGAAACCGGTTTCAAGAAATTCAAATCGAAACTGAACCATACCGAAACCAAACAGAAAAAATTGGACTTTGTTGGGGCGGTATTAGCTGATTTTTTCTATTTACCGGTTTTTTTTACACCCCTAATATCAAGGAGGGGAAAGTGTTTTCTCTCTTCAAGTTTGGGGTGGAGTGTCATTTCCCCATACCTCAATTGAGGGGAGTGTAATTACCCCCTTTAGAAATTAAAATATTTGATTCTAATAGGATTCAAAACTACATTCCATTAAATTTTATTCATTTTATTTTTAACCAAATAGGTTGTTTTTTTTTTTCTTTTAATTTAAATTTAATTTTGAAATTTGTATTAAATTATAAAATGATTTTTGTAATAAATGATATTAAAAAAATAATAATATAGTGGTCCATGCATTGAATGTGATCACTTTCCATTTACTCATAATTGACAAATAAATGGAATGATCAATTTTTACATTTCTAATAGCCCCCAGGGATCAATAACACAAAATTGAAAGTAAATGGAATCTATTTGAAATTGACTCAATCCCATCTTGTGGGAAAAAAAAAAATGTTTTTTCAATAACTTGGGATGGAGAAAGGAATGTAATGGGAAGAATAAAAGGAATTTTCAAAAAATATAATGGTTAGCTGATTCTCAAAAAATATACATATATATATATATATATATATATATATATATATATATATATATATATATATATATATATATATATATATATATATATATATATATATATATATAATGGTTAGATGGGATGTTCACTCCCATTTCATTTTCTCCAAAGCATTTTTCTCAAATGTGTGAAAGACATCCGTTCCTCGATGAAATAAAGTTAACTTTATCTTTATTATGACAAAATACAAGCAAAAGGTAAATTTTATAATAGTAAAATTATATGTCTTTTATTTTCCTTTATTCTTTTATGAACTTTTAAGTACATTTGAGAAAATACACCATATTTTATATTCCATTCCATTATTTTATGATCTACTAATTCCATTTAATTAGTTGGTTTTAGTTAGTTTAAGTGATTGAGTTTTTTGTCGCCAAATAAGATATTTAGGGTTTGAATGCTTTGTACATCAAAAATTAATTGGTGTTGTAGGAGGGAAGGATCCGAACACAACATAGAGCCCATGGGCCCAGTTCGAGGATGGGTAAAGGCCCATTTGTGCATCAATCTAGACCTGACACGTGGACTAAAGTTCGAAGAGGGAAGATATAGAGACCACACTAATCCAACCTGACATATGGACTAAGGTCTAAGGATGGAAAATGAACAGACCCATCGTTCAAGGAGCCCGAGGAATAAATGCACTCAAGAATGCCTCAGTTGGCCACTTGCACCAAAAGGTAGGGCACTGTGGAAGACATTAGAGACGTGCAAGTAAAGAAGAAAGGAAATATCTGGGAAGGTAGCCATCACCTCCACATTCAATGTATTGCCCTAACTTAGCTGGCCGCATTAATGAGGAAAAGACACATGAACAGTAGTTCCATAGCTCACAGCACTTTCTACCACCTTCAGCAGGGTCCTGATGGGACAAGCATCCTAATTGCTACCCAGAGATGTACAAGTGGAGGGCTTAAATGCATTAGGAGGGACTATATAAAGGAAAGGAATCCCTCTAGGTTAGGGGTTGGAATATAAAATTGGAATTAGAGAAAAAAGAGTATCAACTTGTACCTAGACTTGAGCAAAAAATATATGAACGTTACCTCCTTGGACAAGCCTAAGGAAGAATTTTATATCAATTCTCTGTTTCTCTCTATCATATTAAGAGTCTCAATTACATTAACTTTATATTTGGATCATACAGAGCATTATAGTTGACCTAGTAAGCCCATTCTCTCATAAATTAATTGTGTTGGGCTAGAAATACCTAGCACCACTATTCTAAGTGGGCTTGGGGCTGTTTTTGTGCTCCTACAATTGGCACCATGTGTGGGAATCGCCATCTGTAATATTTGTACTTTAAGCTCTGGATAACAGTAAGAAGAAAGAATGGAAAACTCTAGGCAAGATAGAGAGGAGTCTATGGATTCTTAACGAGTTGACCAATTTGTCAACCTAGAGAGAAGAAGAGACCGAGAGGCCAATCGAATGCCTAGTGTTAGGGTCGAGATTGTTTACACAGATTATACTAGTAGAAGTCAATCGAGGCTAGGAAGTCATGTTTTGTATGACTAGGAGACGCGAAATCTCAAGTTGGAAATTGACTATCTACGTAAGAGGTTTCAGTGTAGAGTGCATGTTATGGGGGACAAAACACCCCCATCAAGCCAATGCTCTAATTCAGAAGAGGACTGCAGCTATAGGCAGAGGTCAAGGACTCCCCCTAGCGAGTATTTCTTGACGTCCTCCTACCTAGATGGTGGGGAGAGACATTAGAGGAGAAGAAACAAGAGCTCATCCCCTGAGAATATGGGGAATGATGCTATGAGTAGAGCCTTGTGTCAAATCTCTATGTCACCTTTTACGTGCCGAATTGAAAGGGCTAAACTCCCACACCACTTTGCCCAACTGACCTTCACCATCTACAATGGAAGGACTGGCCCTGTAGAGCATGTGAGTCATTTTAACCAAGGAATGGCCATCCATTCCAGGAATGAGGTCCTCATGTGTAAAGTGTTTTCCTCTAGCCTTGGGCATGTTGCCATGAGGTGGTTCGATGGGTTAGAGGAAGGCTCAATATGTTCTTATGAAGGGCTGACTAAAGCCTTTGGAGCCAGGTTTGTGACTTGCAGTAAGGTAACTAGGCCCCTAGACTCTTTACTGCCAATGACAGTGAGAGAGGGGGAGACATTAAAGACTTATTTTGATAGATACTGGGAACTTTTTAATGATATTGATGGAGATTTCGAGGATGTGGCTGTTAAGACCTACAAAGTGGGGCTCCTTATGAATTATGACTTGAGGAAATCCCTAACCATGAAGCTTGCTCGAAGTATGCACTAGCTAATGGATTGTATTGTTGAGCACAAACGGGCCAAAGAGGATTAAGTGCAGGTTAAAGGAATGGCCCAGGTTTTCACCCCCGAAATGATGGATCCTCGGCCCAATAGGTATGGCCCTGACCAATCAAGGAGAGACTTTGTTAGCCAACCTCCATAGGCCAATGCCCAGGTTTTCAGGTCGGTGTTTAAGGAGCTCATATACTGGATCCTTGAAAAAATAAAAAATGAGCCATATTTCAAGTGGCCAAACAAAATGAGAGGAGACCCCACTAAGTGTAATTAGAGTCTCTACTGCCAGTATCATTAGGATTGGGGGCATACAACCGAGGACTACAGAACCACGCGTGACCATTTAGAGCAATTAGTCAAGGCAGGGAAGTTGAAGCAGTTCATGCACAATCTCTCGGGCAAGGAAGTTAGTCTGGGTAGGGGTACCGGCGAGAGGTCGTTCCGTGCCCATCACTAGGAACCATCCATGTTATCCTCATCACATTAAGCAAAGAGGCAAGCCCTTATGCCAGAATCATGTCCATAGCATTAAGGCTGGAACTCGAGGAGCAAGTCTGAGAGTCCAATAGGGTCAAGGTAGAAGCATAGCCAACCTTGGGCTTCTCGAATGAAGATAAAGTGGGAAACTTTCAACCCCATGATGATACTCTAGTAGTTACCCTTCGTATTGGAGGGTATGACGTGAAAAAGGGTGTTAGTGGATCAAGGAAGTGGAGTTGAGATCATGTACCCAAACTTGTATAAAGGGGTTAAACTTGAAACCTAAGGACCTGAGCAAATATGATTTTCCATTGGTAGGATTCGATGGAAGAACTGTGACCCCTAAGGCGATGATTAAGTTGCTTGTGCAAACAGGCAATGAGGTGTTCAAAGTTGAGTTCATCGTAGTCGATGCTTGCTCACCTTACATGGTAATTTTGGTAAGACCTTGGCTTCACGTTGTGGGAGTTGTCTCCTCAACCCTGTACATGAAGGTGAAGTATCCCATCGAGGGAAAAGTGGGGGAGCTAGTGGGAAGCCAGACAATGGCCAAACAATGTATGGTTGCTATTATCAGGCACCAATCAGCTGAAATGGAATTTCTTCAGCCAGATAATGTTTTGTAGCAAATAACAGTTAAGGAGCCTGATGATTCATCTAGGACTGTGATAAGTAGTTTGCAGTGTGAAGAGCTGGAGAAAGTTATCATAGGGTTAGACAAGGACAAGTACTTTTAGGTTGGGACCTAGTTGCCCCCAGCCGAGAAGGAAGAATTGTTGGTATTCTTGAGGGACAATTTAGATGTCTTTGCATGGAGTGCGTATGAGGTGCCTATAGTAGACCTGAATTTCATATGCCATCATCTTAATGTGAACCCAGCTATCGTGCCAAAAAGGCAGCCTCCTCGGCACTCTTCCAAGGAGCATGTCGAGGTAGTGAAGGAGGAAGTGAACAAGCTTAAGTAAGCTGGAGCACTCAAAGAGGCATTTTATCTTGAATGGATGGTCAACATAGTGGTTGTTAAGAAGAAGTTAGGAAAGTATAGGGTTTGTGTGAACTTCACCGATTTGAACTAAGTCTGTCCCAAAGACTCCTTCCCAGTTCCTTAAATTGATCAGCTAGGCAATGGTCGGCCATCCTCAGATGAGTTTTTGGGACACCTTCCAAGGCTATCATCAAACATTATTAGCCTTGTTCGACCAAGAAAAAACTGAATTTGTAACCCCTACTGTAAATATAATTACCGAGTAATGCCATTTGGCTTAAAGAATGCTGGATCTACCTATTAGAGAATGGTGACAAGAATGTTTGAATCACAACTAGGTCAAAATATTGAGGCATATATTAATGATATGGTTGTTAAGAGCAAGTAGGTGTCTGAGCACTTAAATGATCTGGGAAGTGTATTTTCGGTACTCAATGCTTCTAAATGTTTTTTCGGTGTCAATTCTGGGAAGTTTCTAGGTTACATGATCACCCATCGAGGGATAGAAGTTAACTCCAACCAAATCAAAGCCATTAATGATTTGCACCTACCTTGGAAACCAAAAAAAGTGTAGAGGTTGACTGGAATGACCGTAGCCCTGAATAGGTTTATTTCTCCATCGACCGATCGTTGAAAACCCTTTTTCTAATTTCTTCATAAGTGGAAAGATTTCATGTGGACCGAGGAGTGTAACATTACTTTTGAGGAACTAAAGAAATACTTGGCGCATCCTCCCCTCTTGTCCAGGCCTGAAAAGGAAGAGGTCTTGTACGCTTACATAGCTGTCACAAACCATGCAGTAAGCCTAGTCCTAGTTCAAACAGGCCCTAGGGTGCAAAAGCTCATCTATTACGTAAGCAAATCCCATACCATTGTTGTCCCCATTACTTTTAAGCCCATACTATTGTTGTCCTCACCCAGCTTTCCCTACAAGTATTGCTTCAGAGATTAGACTATACAGGAAGAGTAGCTAAGTTAGGAACTATGTTTGGAGCATTTGACATCAAGTATTTATCCCGTACAATTGTAAAGGGGTAGGTTCTGGCTGATTTGGTGGCAGAATTCACTGAGGGGGTCGGAGGGTCTAGAGCCGAGGAGGACGGGATACTCGGGGTTGAGGTTTTATTGGTCTCCACCCCCCACTTCCCATTGTGGGAGCTTTACGCGGATGGGGCGGCTAACTAAAAAGGTCCTAGGATTGGAATCGTTCTAGTATTTCCTGATAAAATAATCATGGAGAATTCACTAAGACTTGGTTTTCTAGCCACAAATAATGAAACAGAGTATGAAGCCTTCCTCCCCGGAATGATTATGGTAAAAAAGCTCAGAGGCAAAGCTGTGGAGGTTTTCTCTGACTCAAGGCTAATCGTGGGGCAAGTGAAAGGTGAATTTCAAGCTAGGGATTAAAGGATGCAATGGTATCTTGGTGAAATTAGGAAACTGTAGTCCAGTTTTGAAGTTTTCTCCATAAAACAAGTTCCTAGAAGTAAGAATTCCCATGCTGATTCGTTAGCAACCTTGGCCACCAACTCGGGACAAGGCCTTCCCCCCAGGTCATAATCATTGAAGATTTGGTAGCATCCAGTTGTGATAATCAAGTTCCAATTAGGGTAAATAACACACATGTCGGTTGGAGTTAGATGGATCAGGTGGTCTCCTTTTTGAAGGATAGGGCGCTTCTTGAGGATAGATTTGAGGTTAAGAAGATCTAGAGGAAGGCACACGGTACTGGCTTTCAAAGGAACAGAAGCTATACAAGCGATAGTTTTTAGGGCCATATTTGCTTTGTGTCCATCTAGAAGCAGTTGAGCCACTATTGGAAGAACTTTATGAGGAAATTTGTGGTAGTTATATTGGAGGAAGGTCCCTATCACATAGAGCTCTCACTAAGGGTACTGGTGGCACATCATGCAAAAATTTGCCAAAGAATATGTTAGAAAGTGTGACCAATGCTAGAGGTATGCTCTAAATATCCATCAACCTGGAGGACCCTTGAATCCTCTCTCCAATCCATGGCCATTTACACAATGGACTTAGATATAGTTGGTCTGTTCCCAAGGGCAATAGGAAATAGAAGATGGCTCATCACTGGAATTGATTACTTTACAAAATGGGTCGAGGACGAGCCCCTCTCTAACATTAGAGATTAAGATGCAAAGAAGTTTATCCGGAAAAGCATTGTCACCAGATTTGGAGTTCCTCACACACTGATCTCGGGTAACGGGCTTCAGTTTGATAGTAAAGCTTTCTGAAGATATTATTGCTATTAACAAGGTTATAGTTAATGGACTAAAAAAAAGGCTAGATGAGGCAAAGGGAAGGTGGGTAGACAAATTGCCTCATGCGTTATGGACATATCGCGCCACGCCTAGGAGATCAATGGGAGGGACTCTGTTCTCAATGACGTATGGCTTCGAAGTAGTCATCCTTCTAGAGACAGGGTTCCCAACATTGAGGACAAGTCAGTTTAATGCTGATGAAAATGATCGACTGCTTTTGGCAAGCCTAGATATGGTTGAGAAAAGACGGGAAGTGGCTAGTTAAACAGAACCTCGGCCATGTTCGACTCGTTAGGTCACAGGCCTTGGGTAAATTAACTCTTTTTAAATTGGCTAATTTTTAAATAGAACCTCAGTCATGTTTGACTCCTCGAGTCACATGCCTTGATTAAATTAACTCCTTTTAAGTTGATTAAGTTCTTAAATAGACCCTTGGCCATATTTGGGTCCTTGGGTCAGAAACTAAGGATAAGTAAACTCTTATCGAAATAGATTAAATGTCTAGGATGAAATATGGCATATTTAAAAAAAAAAAAAAAGAAGGAGAAAAAGCATCTATATATATATAAAACTGATAAAGGGGAGTAAGGCATAGGAGAGATGGAACAAAACCATGAACACGAACTCGCCAAAACTAAAAGCACACAAACTCGCCAAAACTAAACTTCTTTTTCTGATAGATAGAAGAAGAATTATAGGGTACAAGAGATAAAAAGAAAAAGAAGCTAGACCATGCTTAAACAAAAAAAGAGGGAATGAAAAGAAAAAAAGTGCCCTCTCTATGTGGTAGCCTTTGGATTGGCTTCATTACCCCCCTTCTCACCCTCTTCAATAGGTTGGGAGGCTAGAGCAATAGAGCTTGCCCCTCTAGCAGTGGCTTGAGTTGTCTCCCTCAGAGGTAAAGGGAAAAAGACCTTCTCGGGGTTCCTCAATTCAGAGGCAGAATCCACCCCGACAACATTTAAAGCCTCTACCTAGACCTAAAGACAGTACCTTCAGTAGACCTCGGTGACTTGGGACCTCAAGATCGCCTCTGTTTCCTTTTGGCCCACATCATACCTGGCTAAGAAAAAACTACATTTCTGACCCCTATTGGAAATTACCATTACTAAGTAATGCCCTTTGGCTAAAAGAACGCTGGATCTACCTATTAGAGAATGGTCATAAGGATGTTCGAATCATAACTAGGTCAAAATGTTGAGGCATATATTGATGATATGGTTGTAAAGAGCATGCAGGTGTCTGAGCACGACATGTATTTTCAGTACTAAGAAAATATAAATTATGCCTCAATGCTTCCAAATTTTCTTTCAGTGTCTGTTCTGGGTAGTTTCTGGGTTACATGATCACCCATCGAGGTATAGAAGTTAAACTCGACCAAATTAAAGCTATCAATGATTTGCACCCACCTCAGAACCAAAAAAAAGTGTAGAGGTTAACTAGAATGACCATGGCCCTGAATAGGTTTATTTCTCTATCAACCGATCATTGTAGACCCTTTTTCCAGCTTCTTCATAAGTGGAAAGATTTTATGTGGACCGAGGAGTGTAACATTGCTTTTGAGGAATTAAAGAAATACTTAGCACATCCTCCTGTCCTGTCCAAGCTTGAAAAGGAAGAGGTCTTGTACGCTTACATAGCTATCACAAACCATACAGTAAGCCTAGTCCTAGTTTGAATAGGCTCAGGGGTGCAAAAGCTCATCTATTACGTAAGTAAATCCCTTCAAGAGGCAGAAACTTGATATCTACCCCTCGAGAAGGCAATTTTGGCTATCATACATGCCATGAGGAAGTTTCCCCATTACTTTTAAGCCCTTACTATTGTTGTCCTCACCCAGCTTCCCCTACAAGCATTACTTCAGAGATTGGACTATTCAGGAAGAATAACTAAGTTGGGAACTATGTTGGGAGCATTTGACATCAAGTATTTACATCGTACAGCTGTAAAGGGGCAGGTTTTGGCTGATTTGAGTGTTTCGGAAAGTGGTTGTGTAAAATATAAAAAAAGTAGATTCTTATTATAAAATAGACAGAAAAATTTACACGGACTAATGTGAATGCTCTAAGTTGTATCGAAAAACATGCATGTTGTATACTTTCTCATACCATACACGTGAAATGATAAACGTTGGTGCTTGTGAATGAGATCCAAGAGACAGTAACTGCTTTTTTAAACAAATAATTTCAATTTCTAGCAAGTTTATTGCTATGTATTTAATTTTACTACATATATATCAGCCTCCATAGTAAAATTCTAAAATTAGTCATGCCTAATCGGTGTGCAAGCCAAGACATATAATTGTACCATAAATCATTTAACCATACTTAATGTAGGATTAAACCTATTATAAATACTCATGTTGGGTTCATTACAACAAATGAATTATACTTCACTCATATATAAAAGATGTAGTAGCTCTCAAGGGTTCCTCAGTGGAACCACGCAACTCTTTGTGTGTTCTTTTGCATCTATCTCTTCCAATTTATTTAACAAAATTAAAGTACTTAATGAGATTTTATTATTAGACAAAAATACAAGTTACACCCATTAATTTTTTCTCCCAAAAAAAAAAAAAGTTACACCCATTAATTAGTCAATTGTCATTTTGGTTTTCTAAATTTCATTTTGTTGTCCATATTAGGCCTTCTATTTATAACAACCATTAACCAATCAAACTTTTTTTTTTTAAAATAAAAAATAAATATTAAAGAAAAACCCAATGGAAGCTGAATCATCCAGAATAAGAGGAGGAGATGACTCATGATTGAATCACACCAAATAAAAAATCAAATGATTCAAACCTACACATGAGAGAGAGAGAGAGAGAGAGAGCAAACCAACACAATGATTAATCTATTGACTATTGGGAAGAGGGGGGGGGGGGGGGAATGAGACTAACAAGAAGTCAACAACGACAACAACATGAATGGAGCCGTGTTGCAACAATAGGAATGGGACTAATGTAGTAATTTGGCTTAAAAATTTATTGATTTTGATTGAAAACTCAAAAAAAAAAAAAAAAAAAAAAACCCATAGCAGCCAGCAGGAATATATGGAAACTAAAAACAAATAGAAACAAGGCTAGCGAGCACCACACTGTGAACCACTTAGTCTCCGCTCTTGAAGACTCCAGTTGTCGACAAGCATTACTGTTGGACAGTATCGAAACGTTGCTGGAGCTTCGTTCTGTGGCCTCTATAAACGGCTCTACCATTCCTCCACATGCAGCTCTCTGCCTTCTCCTTCCTCCAAAATCCAGACCCACGTTCTGCCGTTCCCCCACACGCAAAACGCAGCTCAATGGCTCTACCTTCAGTCCAAAACACAGGCACCATCAATCCTTCTCTCCCCCAACTTAGCAACTCCACCTTCTCTGGCATCACCCTTCTCCAGCTCTACATTTGTTGGCACTACCCATCTCTCACTCATAGCAGTTTCTCTCGCTCTCTCACCCTCAGTTCTTCTCTCCCACAACCTTGTCGACACCTGGGTTTCTACTACTGGGTTTGATGTTGGGTTCTACCCCTATCGAATTTTTATTTTTATTTTTGGTAGCTAATTTGAGTTTGGGGTAAGTTTGTAGAGAAATTTGAGTTTGGTTTTGAGAATATCTGCTTATACATGGTTGTATTTTGATTGAAATCAGAGAAGTCCCAACACCTCGAGACAGAACAACCCCACTTGAGGGTGTGGCTGAAGAGAACAAAATCCCTACCCTTCACCCTCAAAGTGTTTGACAAAATTCTTGAGCCCCAACGCTTCCTTTCCTCTTTCTCTTTTGTCTTGATTTAAGGTTTTTTTTTTTTTTTTTTTTTTTTTTTTTTTTTTTTTTTTTTTTTTTTAAAGAGTTTCCACGTCTTCTTATTCTTCCAAGTTTGGGTTTGAAAACATTTGCTTATTCATGGCTGTATTTTGATTGAAATCAGAGAAGCACCGAACACCCGAGGCAGAACAACCCCACTTGAATGGTTGCCTTAGTCCTTGCCGTTAAGTGAATCCTACCACAGGTCCATCTATGGTAGAGGGTGTGACTTCCTTTTTGATTGTCATCATTGGCCACTTGGCCTCACCAGGTCTATCTCTATCCCTCTTCAAATTTAGACTCTCTGTTCTATAAATGTTTTCCCTTTACAAGATATTTTTTTATGGTGGAATGCTTGTGATTAAGATTGATATTTAGGAAATTGTTATCTGAAGCTTGGTTTTATTTTTAGTTTAATTGTTTCATCTCAAGACTTTCATTGTTTTTATTACTTCTTTATCTGATTTTAAGAGTAGCATCTACATTTTTTGGGGGGTTTTGTTTGATTTTAATTTTTTTAGTTATGCTCAGGTTTGTATTTTTAATTTCGGTATAACCACAGAAGCTAAGATCCATAGCTATCAGCCTACTACTGACTTTTATTTTTTGCTTTCTACCATGCACATCGAAGGACCAAGTCCAAAGAGTTTAGAAGCTGTCTACAAATTCTAGCAATAGCAAAGTGCAGAGCAAAGTGAAAAGGTAGAGCTATGTTTTTACTTCTTCCATATTTATTTTTGAATCTATAGTTTTTTGATGTCTCTATTTCTCCATTACTTTCTTTGGGGCTTGATTTAATTTTTATTTGATTTAAAGTATGGTTAGGTGGCCTATTGGGATATGAGTTGCATTACAACATAATTCTTACCAATTAAAATTTTGCTCTTGCAATATACCTTAATGGCTCTCCTTTTTTCTTTTCTTTTTTTGGTGGATTACTTCATGCTTCCTGAATCTCATTTGAAGTAATTTGTTGACTGATTAATATTTTTTGGCAACGTTTAAAACCCAAAAATATGGAATCCTTGATTCAATGAAAATTATTAATGCAGAAAGACTGATTACACAATTTTTATAACATTTTCTATGAAATGTAAAACAACATATATAGCCACCAAACACTCTACAGCTGACATGAAAAAAAAACTAAATTTCTGTCCCAACATCAGACAATATACAGAGGCTGAAATTCAATGCCACCAAAATTAAGCCTTTAATATAATGCAATGGAAAGCTTTATTTGTATAGAGGATAGAATGAAGGAAATGAAGGTCATATTACTTGAAATTGATTTGCTTAATATTGGGTTTCTTCCTTTTAAGGCTTGTATGAGCTTTATTTTAGACTTGCTTGAATTAGTGTAGGATATCTATGGCTGCCAATACATGAGGTGAGATTCGCCAAATAGGCAGTTTGCTTAGCTACAATCTATTTGATTAGCATGGGTTTTAGGAGATGATGGCTAAAAGAAATTGACCATTAACCCAGATTTTTGGGTGCAAATTGGTTACATATGCATAGCAAAAACAAAACTAAAGAATGTGTGTTAAAAAGGTGACCATCATAGTAAAACAAGCATATATGGGGTCTGTTAGATAAACCTCTAATCTTCTATGCCGATTTTGGTACTTAGGACACTAGTTGCCTTAGTTGTCGCAACTCTGAGTTGAGAGATCTGTTTTGCCGATTAAGTCCATGAACTTCTTGCTTGAGATTTCTAATTTCCTGATAAGTCTATCCTCTTGGAATATATATATATATATATATATATTTTTTTTTTTTTTTCTCAAAGTCATAATACATTTAGTGTTAATTTTGTGATTTTTCTTGGGTTTTCCTTAATTAATTTAAGTTCAATCTTTGAATTGAACAGTGGGAGCCATCCCAATTCATAAGGTCATTATTGTACAATCTATTTGTATTTTAGATTGAGCCAATTGTTTGAGAAATTCACTAAAGTTATTTGATATGTCAGATATGGGCTTAGATAGCAAATTTGGAAGTACTAATAGATACATGTTTTGGAATTTTTCTGTTACATTTGTAGTTTTGCAATGATTTATGACTATTATGCTACTATTTTAAAGTTGAGTATAGACATTTTTAATAATGTTCACTTTCATTAAGTGTTGTTTCTTTTACATGTACACAAGGTGTTTGATGAAATTTCTTATGAGTTCTAGAAGCCATAATACATGGAGAGTCGTAAGGAGGAAGATAGGTAAGAAATGTGATGCTCTATTGTTGATTTAAGACCAAGTCATGTCAAACCATCTCCCACCTTCAGTCTAGCCTCCTGCTACCATCATACTATATGGGGTTGGGGAAATATTATTCTTATGTTTGATTTGATGGTGTTTTTTTAGTGAGGTTGCATTCGAGACCCTATTGGCATGCCTTTTTTTTTTTTTTTTTTGAAATTATAAGTCTGCACTTAAATGCACATTTGTTTGTCTATTACTTGGACAAGTTGCGCATGTAATAGTTATAGTTTAATCTAAATTCAAAAGTTGCCTATTATTGCATAGACATGTTTCCTTACCTTCAACTCAGATCTCATCACTCAAATTTTATGCTATTAATTAGCTATCAGAATATGCTCTGCCATCACATAAAGAAAAGTAAATGAATATGTCATCTGATAGTTCAAATGTTACACATGGCGAATACGTGTTAATGATAGACTTGACTCCCTTATATAATCAAGGTTTCATTTAATTTTTTTGCTTTTAATTTAAAGGTGTAAAAATATGTTGAAGAAGTTAATGATGGTCATTGCAATGGAATAGTTGCTTTCTCTCAATACTAATACACATAATTCTTTACGTTGTTTCTATAGTAATCTATTCTTCGTTATCTTTTCTGCATATTATACAATCTGTTAGATTTGGGAGAGCTTCAAACTATGGCCTACACTTCAGGAGGTTCACTTTTTTATCTCTCAAGGGAGTAATTGAATTCATGCTTGTGTAAAGCAAATGATGCAAATTTTTTTACTACAATGCGTGGAGACCAGAAATCAACAATGGACTGAAATTACAGAGCATGTACTATGGTCCATGGAGCATCTGTATGTTTCTCATTTTTAACAATTTTATGTGTAAAATTTTGACAATTTCTCATATGAAATGTTTAATTACTTTCTTTAGTTTACATTGGAGCCAATAGGTGAAATTAGACAAATATTTAACATCGTAACATTTATTGGATTATTGAAAACTAATCTTTATTTAATTTTTTGTTTGATTGATATTTTCCAATAAAATGTTAATGCTAAAACAAAAAGAACATTAGTAATTTAATGTTTCATATCGAATTTTTAAAATTGGAATCTTAATGTGTAATCTAAGAGGTTACAAAAGCTATATTTGAAAACATTCATATTAAATAATAAGTCATACTCAATAACTTTCCCGTGCATCACACGGGTTAGCGACTACTTAATTTTTATTACGTAAACTCATTCTATTATGAAAGGTGAGAGAAAAATAGGTCATGAGCCCAATCCGTGATGTAGAGGAATATAGGTCATGAGTATTGTTGTACTTGGATTCTCTTTGTGTTTCTTGACTTTATGTTCACATTGGCCTTGAAACCTTATTTTGGCAACGTGTGCGTTGGCTAAGAAAGCCAACATGTGTGTGACGCATGTATAAAACTATGTGGAGGTGTGTGTACGTGGATGAATATTTATATCTATATTCATTTGGGTAAATTGCAAATTACACTCCTAAAGTTTGGGGGTGATTAGATTTTACACCTTGAAGTTTCAGAATTTGGATTTTACCTCCTATATTTTTAGGAGTGTTTGGATTTTACTTCCTAAAGTTTTGGAGTGTTTGGATTTTACTCTCGGTTAAAATTCAAATTCTGAAATTACAGGGAATAAAATCCAATCAACCCCAAAATTTAGAGGTGTAATTTGCAATTTACCTTATTCATTTTTAAGAAGTCACCACCAACTATTAGGATTTAAATGTGTGATTGATTACCTAAGTTTATTTTCTAAATTCTACCTTTATAGCCATAAAACCTTTTTTTCTTGTGCAATTATTCTTCATATGATGTAGAGATTCGAAAGTAATTAATATATTATTAGTAATCAATCTATCTACAATGAAAGCACTCTAAGTCTCTGAAATGATAGAATTGAGCACAGGCTTAAGGCGGTTAGCAATCAACTTACTAATAATTTTATAAATCACATTACAAAAGCTTATGGGTCTAAAATTAGACACCTTTTCCAGATTGTTGACTTTTGGAATCAAAGTAATAAATGTATGATTTATAGATTTTAGAATGGAACAAGAATTTAAGCAAGACAACACAGCATGAGTGACATCCATACTTACATCAGTCCAGTAAGTCTAAAATAATAATGGTGGCATACCATTTGGTCTTGGGGCTTTTAACGGAGCCATCTCCATGATTGCTTCTCCCACCTCCTTACTCAAGAAGGGTCTATCAAGATCTGCTCACATCTCCTCAGTTACCACAGGTTGAACCCTATCTAAGATACAATCTAAATCATATGGATTAGAGGAAGTGAAAATTCAGGAGTAGAAATCATTTAAAAGGGCCAAAAATACTTCCTCCTCCTCTTGCCACACTTCATTTCCATCGTGCAACCCCTTAATAAAATTCTTTCTGTTCCTTTGGGTTGCTGAGCCATGAAAAAAATTTGTATTCCGATCACCATTCTATAACCATTGAATTCTAGACCGCTGCTGTGGACACCACATTTTGTACCCCTTACAACTTGTGCCCACATTCCCTAATGATGCTGAATTCTAAGACCCAAGGTTAGTTTAGGGCCCAATCAGATGTCAAATTGACTTGAGAAATGTTAAAATGAAAAATATAACTCTTGATGAGCAAATAAATCTATTTTTGGAAAAATATAGTCAAGGAAACCCTCGCTATGCGCATGCAAGAATCGGCCTATGCATGCAGGCTCGATCTTGCGCATGTATAGCGAAATCCAGAAACCTAAATAAGACAAGTTTTTTGCATTTATGTTGAGGTTTGGAATGAATCCCACATCATTTAGGAGTCATTCCAAACCCTTATTTTCACACTATAAGTAGCCTTACATGGTATATTTTCAAAACATATAGAAATCTCAGGGGAAAACACCAAGATTCACCAGAAATAGTGAATTAGAGAGGGACTTTTTCACAAAAAATCCTCAAGTCAATTTTCTTTTGATTAGGGCCTTTTCTGGCCTTGATCTTTAAGTTTAAGATTACTAATCACTCTTTTATTGAATTGTGAATATATTTGAATGAGGGGAACGGTAAAAAATCAAGCTTGAAGGGCTTTTGTTTGAGGTATTAGTTTCAAACTTTTCTTTTTTCTTTTCCTTTCATTTATGCTCTTTAATCTTTCTGTCTGCTTTAATTTTTGTTGTTCTATGTTTTAATATGTTTATCTAGCTTAGGTTTATATAGTTATATGTTTTAAATGCATGTTAGGTTGTTTGAATTCTTGTTTTGAAGTTTTGTTGTATTTGTTATGTTTCTAGGGTTTCTGGGCAGAAACCCACGTGTACATAATCTTGCCTGCGCATGTAGGCTTGATTATGCACACGCAGGATTGTTCATGCGTGCACATGAACTTGCCCAGAAACCTTAATTTTTATTTATTTGTTTTTGCTTTTGTTTTCACTTGTAATACTTCTGTTTAGCCTCTTTTCCATGTTTCAATATTTTTTAAGCTTCTGTTTCACATGTTTAATCGCTTGTTTGCTTTCACATGTTAGAATTAGGGTTTATCTTGTGTTTTCCTTGTTTAATGCCATGAAGATGCATTCACATGCTCATACATAATGCCATAGGTGCTAAGTTGCTACAAGGTAAGTGAGGTAAGTCGTGCATTCGTAATGTACATGCATTTGTGATATGATCTTGCTTAGGTTTGATGTTATGATTGTGTTCTCGATGCTTTGGTTGATAACATGATTCACCTTGTTGCCACCTTGATTTAATGATTCATATGTTTCTGCCTTGGATGAGATATGATGAAATGATGATAGTAACATGCTAGAGTTTAAGTTATGCCATGCCATGGTAGATAAATGCTAGGTAATGTAATGGCCCAGCCCACTAAAGAAGAAGAAGAAGAAGAAAAAAAAAAAAACTATGGTTAGAGTTTTAGTTGCTTTCACATGTGCCCACTTACCCCACTCACTTCCCCACCACACAAATATCATCTCACACTCTCACTCTCTTGGCTGGTCACTCATTCTTGTTCTTCTTTTCTTTTTTCTTTTTCATTTAACACAGCACATATACGCACACTCCCTCACTCTCCCACTGGTACACTCCTCATCACTTCCACCATCTTTTCCGGCAAAGTTCATCGGAAAGCTCTCTAAAAAGCTCTTAAGCTCCTACATCTCATCTTATTTAAGGAATAAGCTTTTATACTTTTTGTGGGTTTTCATATTTGCTAGAGGTTTTTGTAATCTAATTTTTGGAATGATATTCTTGTGATAATGTTTATGGGTATTGCTTTGGTGGACCTATTTGGGTGAATGGTTGTGGATTTTGTGCAATGGTAGCCATTTGAGATTTACCCATTGTAAAGATTTGGGGGTTTTGACTTTTTAATGTGAAACAATTGATGAATCTAATTTTTATTGTGTATTTGGAGCTGGTGGAGGAGTTACATTTGGGGTTTGTAATGGTGGGTATTGTTATATATGTTGTTGTTTTGTGGGTCTCTTGAAAATGACATGTGTATTGAGGAAGAAATTCATATAGTGTTAGGATCTCTTATGGTAAAGGAGAAGCTTGGAATGACATGATGATAAGTTGGAGTCTATGCCTTGTAATGAAATTGTTGAGAAACTTTGGAAGTGGAATACATTATTTGTGAGGTTAAATGCTAGGCTTGCCTAATTAATTTCTTAGTTAGCAATCTCTAATTTGTAGCTAGATACAATTTCAAGCTTTATGCTTATTGTGATAGGTTTGCCAGATATTGTTTTGGTTCTAGCTAATCTCCTTTGATGCTTGGAGAGTTAAGGTTTTTGAGGGTTGCAAGGTAAGTAGCTTTTTAACGGGATGGTTTTGAAAATAAACATGTTGCATAAAACATTGTTTTTGGGTTAAATACATTTTGGGAAATTGTTTATGGAAACTATATTTTCCTAGAAAGCTTTATGTTGTAATTTTTAATGTATGTGATTATTTGTGAAAAGGGCATCATATTTGGTGATGTATATGGGGAAATGCATGATTTGTTGGCTTGGAAAAGATAAGCATCTTTGATATAATACTTGGGAATGAATTTTATGAATTTATTGAATTATTTGCAAATTCTAAAGATGCTTTATCTTAGCTTGTATTATTTGGGAAATTTACTCAAAATATTTACGACAAGAAATAGTTTAGAGGACTTTGAGAATATTGTGGCTATTTGGTTATTGAAATATTTTATGAAACTACTTGGAAGTGAATTGTATATTTCAAATACATTAACTTGTGAGCTTTTGATATTGGTGATTACCCCGTCTGTGTGACTACCCCGTCTGTGTGACGACCCTATCAGTGTGACGACCCGTCTGTGTGATGACCCGTTTGTGTGACGACCTTGTCATGTGGCCTTGGGCGAGGTTTCTGGATTTGAAATGGTATTGGGTATTTTATGGCCCACAATGAATAATATGTAGTTTCTTAGTTACTTTGAGAAGCTTGGTGCTACAATATGTCTATCATTCTTGTCATGATGTCAAGGAAATTTATTTTGCAGAATTCAAATGGAAATTTCCAAATTTTAGCATGTCTGTAAAATGTTAATTATCATGAAACTTACATTTCCCCCACCCCCATTAATTATGCTACTTATTGGGCTCTGTCTCATCTCATTATTTTACAAAAATTTTCAAAAGTAGGCAACGACCATTTTGGAACAGCCTTTTGGTGGCTAATAGTAGTTAGACTAACTACTGATGGAGGCTGAACTTTTGTGATGAAGATATTAGATGATGTAAATCTTAGAGTAGGCTTGACTCATTCTTTTGTATATTATAGTGGTTGTGACTTTATTCCCACTAGTAGGACAAGCTGATGATATGTAATTGTATTTATTCAAGCCTTCATTCTTTTGTACTTGGCTGTTATTTTATTTAATAACTCTTATTAAATAAATAACTAATTATCTAATTGGGTTAGCCTTCTGGGCCAGCCTAATTGGGCTTTAGTTTTTGGCTTGGAATGGGAATAAAAGGGACAAATAAAACTCTAGCTCCAATAGGCTTTAGAATTATTTGTCAACTCTTGACAAGCCCAAAGTTACCATTAATTATATTTAATACCACTATATAAATATAATTACACTCTAGGTTTTATTAATAAATTATATCCCAAGACTTTATTAAACATTTAACTCCTTCTGAAAATATTCATAGTAATACAAAGTCATAATATGTAACGGTTATTTTGAAGATTACTACATCTTGATCCTTGAGTACTCGGTTTAATCCTTTAAGTTATTCATATATTTTTTATGAAATCTAATTTCAAAAAATATAAACTTTGGTAACTCTTTACTAAATTGGTTAGGCCTAACACTCTGAATAACCAATTCCATTAAACTTATCTCAAGGGAATATTTTATATCTCTATAAAAAGACTATGAATTCCATCTTGAGAATATGTGTTCCTTCAACATTACGTGTGGTTGCCCAACATACTGTGGTTTTGACCGTTTGTCTAGATCTCACTCTTGATATATTAAAACAACCTACATTTCATGATCGGGTTCACTATTCCCTTAGGATTGAGAGTTTATGTAAATGAGAAGTCGTGAGATTTATTATTCATTTGACAGTTGTTGATAAAATAATAAATCTCACAGCGGTCCAGTTCAATATGTTTTATACACTAAAAACATATTAACATATCAACTAGAAGTCTTCACTTCCATGATCAGGACAAATCATCTTAATTGATATGTTATAGTCTTCGCAGATGAAATGCCCAATTTCATCACTGATTATGAACTAAGATTTTGAGTTTACAAAGAACTTGTGATTTATATCTTTTGTGACTAAATCACATAAATCACATACTATGCATCTCAAGGACTATATGATAATGTTCAAAAATTCATGCTACCATTATTTTAGATAATAATAAAACAAGTTTATTGCATAGAACATAATATCATACATAATGTCATACATGGCATACAATAGGATTTTAGAGCACTAATCCTAACAAGATGTATGTTAGGAGATGCCATGCTAGATGAATTTTAGGGTTTATGATGTGATATGCATGATTAAATGAATGTCAGGCTTTGGTTGATTGCCATGATAGACGTATGGTTAGGGATGATTGATGCCATGTTGATTGTTAGAAGTATGTTTAGTGTGTGTGTGAGTTAGATACAAGTATTGAGTATGCCTTTAATAGGGTAAAGGCATAAGACACAATGATGGGAAGCCTACCTTAGGGTTGTACGGTTTTGGGTGCCTAACACCTTCCCAAGATCGTACCTTAACTCTAAACCCATATCTCTAGTAGTAAGATCAAAAGGTCCTTTCTCGAGAGGACGCTATATATATAGTTCCTAAGCCATTGTAAAAACTAGGTGGTGACTCCCCCCCCCCCCCCTTGTGTCCACAGTTGATGCCACATCTTTTCTTCCTTATCATATAAAATATTCAACTCCCTTTTCAGCCGATCAACCTCCTCATACTTTCTAGATTTGGCCGAAGCCTCTTCTGCCCTCCATAACTGATCCTTTATATGCTTAATGCTTCTCTACATATTACCAAAGTGGTCTCAACTCCAGGATTTCAATTGTTTTTTGCATCTTTTCAATTTTGTAGTAGCTGTGAATATAGGTGTACCATTAGGAGTACAATCCCAAGCTCTAGAAATAACTTCTCTACATCTAGAATCTGAAGCCCACATTGCCTCAAAGCGAAAGGGTTTCCTACACCATTTTTTATGCTCCCTATTCCCATCCAATGAAAAGAAGAATTGGTCAGTGATTCGATGTGAAGTAGTTCAGATGCTTCACCCTACCTGTGGGGGAACCTAGCCACCATTCATAATTTGCAACCCCCTTGTCCAATCGTTCCCATATCATCTCCCTACCTCATTTGCCACGCTAGGTGTACTTTGATCTAGAAAAACCTAAGTCAACAAATCCGCAATGATCGAAAGCATCATGAAAATTCAGCATCAAATTGTGAGCCCTAGGAGCCCCTCCCATTTTGTCATGCACCTTAAGGTATTCATTAAAATTGCTAAAACAACACCATGGTAGCTTCATCTTTGAGCTCAGGATTCTTAACATATTCCATCCCTCACTTCTATGACTTGAATCAGGCTCCCCATAAAACGCAGTTAATTTCCACGCTTGTTTTGAACCACTATGAATAATAGAATCAATGTGGTACTTCAAAAAACTATCCAGCCATACACTAACTCTTGCCTACCAAAGAAGAGACAATCCACCACCCCTTCCCTCATTTGGTACAGTAAAACAACCATAAAAGAATATACTATCTCGAACCCATTTCATTTGTTCCTAATTTGACCATGTTTCTGACAAAAACACAATCATGGGATCTTGTGCTTGTACAATGTCGACAAGCTCCTGAATTGCACGACGGTTCCCAATCCCCCTGCAGTTCCATGCTAAAAGTTTCATGGCTGTTAGCGGGGCTACTCATCAGCTTCCATCGTTTGATCATTAATAAAAATTGTCCTCTTCTTCCTGCGGTCATACCCTTCCTCTAACTCCTCATTTGAATCCTTTCTCATACGTTAGATGTAATTGGCTTTGTGAACTCAGAAGACAAAGCTGGTTTTATTGCCACTCGGGTGAACTTTGATTTTAGTGGGAGTTGTTTGCTTGGCCTGGTCTGGGTAAAGAGGTTTTTCAAAAATAAGGTCGAACCCACTACTTGAGACCCCACTCCACTTGACTGAGTAACCGAATCACTCTTTCTGTCCTCTTCTAAATTATCAAATCTTGCCAGTTCTTTGTCTATTGCATCTAGCTATGCTGGAAAAACCTGATTAGGAATCACCTCTGTTCTCAGTGAAGTCGTGCCTATTGTTGAACTGAGTACCTCAAGACTCGTAGTAGCATCATTCGGATCCTCTTATAACTCTACCTAAACAATCTAGTTTGCAACTGTCATCATGCTATCATCCTTAGTTGCAGTCCACTAAGCCTCCCCCCCATTACTATCCGAACCAGTTCCCGTTCCAACATGATCCTTTGCATCACCTGTTTCATGGCTCGAGTTTGTCTCAATATCTCCACTCCCCTCTTCCTCGTACCCTACTATTCAGACAATTGTTTTTCTTTTTTTTTGCAAGATTTGGGGTGTTTACTTTGAGCCACGAACCAAACTGTTGATCCCCCTCCCTTAAAGTCCCCTTCCTTTTCAGCCATAAAGAGCAGTCCTTGTCGTGATGGGGAAGGCATCCACACCAGTAGCATAAGTTGGATAGGTGCTCGTATTAGAAACTAACCTAACTCTCTTCACCATTGCTTAACCCAATCTTTTTGCCTTTGCAAAGGGGTTTTGTAATATCAATAGTCACCCTAACTCGCATAAAATTACTTCCTACATAATCCTTATCATCCGCCTTGCTGTTAATCACCTCCCCCGTCGCCAAAATGATGTCCTTTACCACTCGCAGATTCAAACTACTTAAAGGAAGATCATGCACCTATATCCAAAAACACGCTTTGTCGAAATCCAATCCCTTCAGATTAGTATGCCTCTGTACCCTCTTCAGTGCTACCAAATACTTATCAAAAGACCACAACTCCCCCGATAGAACTTTTTCTATGTCAGAGTCCTTCGAAAAAACAAATAAAACTCGATGATTACCCATGTCACACACCTTGAAACCCTTTTTGGTATGCCAGAGTAGTTTGAAGTTTTGTGCAATGGCTTCCATGTTTAGCACTCGTCCTGTGACAAACCTCACCACTAGCAAGTGCTTCCCTTCAAAACCACTATCATGCACTTGGTATTTACTACCTTCAAATTCCGAAAGTGAGAAGTTCTCCCACATAGCGGACAAGTTCTCCATATTAGTTACATGCAAATAATCTACACCCTTTCTCGGATAGAATTGAGGAGAGAATCATAAGCAAGAGAATGGCAGCCTCACTCAGGGGAGTAGGCACGTATTCTACTAGCTGCTAAGGTATCGAGAGAACCTTAGGTCAGAGAAACTTAGTACAGTTCAAGAAGGATTTGAGATCTAGGTAAATAAGCAAGCTATTTTCTTCCATGGGAAGTTGAGATGGTAAGGCAAATTCATGTATGTGAAAATTGGGATGAGGACATCTTGATTTGGCCTTTAACTCTGGATGGTGTTTAAAGTGGCAATCACATGCTAGTTGCTACCGAAGATATCCTAGTGCCCAGTTCATTTTATATGGTTAACATTTAACCCATTTGGAAGAAGATTTTGAAAACTAAGGTTCCTAATAAAATCCGACACTTCATCTGGCGTGCCGCGAAAGACTCTCTCCCCACTAAACTGAACCTTATGGCTTGGTATATACCTATTGATGATGTCTATGATGGATGCAGGGACCATGCGGATTCAATTATGCACTGTTTATGGCTTTGTGATCAAGCTCGGGCAGTTTGGTTGTCAGACCTGAGGTTTAATTTTATGGTCCAAAAAAATTGTAGATCATTTGTTGAACTTTTGAAGGATTTGTTTTGGGAAGGATCGGGTTTCAGGATTGCTCTGTTTGCCACGATTTGCTGGTGTTTATGGCAGCAAATAAATAGGGTGAGAGAGCATCAACCTTTATGGCAGCTCCATGAAATTAGGGAAAGAGCAGAGGAGTTGGTTCTAGCATACTTGGAAGCCCATAAATAGGAGTAGTGGGGTCCTGTTCATCGTCCTCATGTTCGTTGGTCTCCTCCACTTGATGGAAGTTACAAAGCGAACTTTGATGATGCAACCTTTGAGGATTCGAACTATACAGGAATTGGAGTGGTATACCAGGATCACACATGTAATGTTATAGCATCTTTGAGTCTGAAGATTGGACAACCCACTCCTTTGAGATGGCTGAAGCTTTGGCAGCAAGAAGAGCTATGGTTTTCGCTAGGGAGTTGAGTTTATTTAATGTGATTTTAGAGGGAGATTTTCTTCGGGTTATACAAGCTTTGATTTGCCTAGGGCGCTGTAATACTTTGTTTGGTCACATTATCGATGAGACTAAGAGGATTGGGGGTTTATTGTGGCAATGTAAGTTTTGGCATGTTTGTCGGGAAGGGAATAGACTAACTCATGGTTTAGTTAGGAGAGTAGTTTTATCTGCAGACACTAATGTATGGGTTGAAGAACTGCCTGGAGATTTGGATGATGTATTCCAATTTGATTTATCTTAATTATTTAATAACATTAAGCTTACCTTTTTCTAAAAAAAAAAGTTTATTTTATAAATTTAACTTAGAAAACTTTAGGGCTTCTAAACTAAACTAGAAAATAAAAGAACATCTCAAACAAGATTTCAAAGATTTGGAAGTTCAGTTACTACATAGTTTTTAGACTTGTACCGTTTAATGAATTGTAAAAGAGAAAAGTTCAAGGTTTTTAAGGTTGAACTATAATGATGTCATAATTTATTTAAAATATAAATAAATATATTAAATTAGTACAAATATAAAAATTGACTATAATAGTCCAATTAAATATAGAGATCTATCTTTACCAACTCAAGCTGGATAGAGAGTTAATATCATTTACCAACTTAAGTTGGATGGAGAGTTAATATGAAATGGCCTAGTACAATTAATTTGTAAAGAATGGGTTTCCAAAGGTCAACCTTTATAAGCCTTATTGGTTTCGTTTAGTTAGTATGAATACAACAAATTACCAGTAAGAAAGAAGAAGATTTTAGTATTAACTCTTCCTCAAGTTAGTCCGAGGATAACTAGTTTATATGATATTCAAGTCTCGGTTACAAAGCTTATGGTTACATAATGTATGCTTTTCTCTAATTCTTTGTCCCCCTTTTTGGAGGAGTCCCTTTTCCTTATATAGTTATTTGAAGTGCATCCCAACCCTCATTTGTATAGTCACTAATCTTCACTTGGATGCTTGTCTCATTAGGGTTTTGCAGCTATGTACTTTGCTTCAACCATAGAGAGAGGCACATAATTTTGTTTCTTGCTCATCCAAGAGACAAGATTGTTTCCAAATAGAAGCAGCCACCTGAAGTACTCTTTTGATCATCCACACTTCCAGCCCAATCTGCATCTAAATAACCTGCAAGGCAAGCATTAGAGTCCTTTGAGTACCATAAGCCATAATCCAAAGTTCCATTGACATATTGTATGATTTGCTTCACTGCAGTCAGGTGGGATTCCTTCGGAGCAGCTTGATATCAAGCACAAACACCCATGCTAAAAGCAATATACGGTCTACTGGCCGTAAGATAGAGTAAACTCCCAATGATACTCCTATACAAGGTTGGACTCACTTCTACCCTGAAAGAATCAACATTAAGCTTTGTAGATGAAATTATGGGAGTAGAGGCATGCTTTTTGGAATCTAATCCAAACTTCTTGACAATATTTCTAGCATATTTTTCTTGTGAAATGAATATGCCTTCCTCTTTTGTTTGACTTGAAGACCCAAGAAAAATGTAAGCTCCCCCACCATACTCATCTCAAATTCTTTCTTCATCTCCATGGAGAACTCCATAGCTCAAGCATCAATGGTAGCTCCAAATACTATGTCATCAACATATACTTGAGCCACAAGAAGGTAATCCCCATCATTCTTGACAAACAAAGTTTGGTCGACATACTCTCTTTTGAACCCTCTATCCAGGAGGTAATGGGTAAGCTAATCATACCAAGCTCTAGGAGCTTGTTTCAAGCCATAAAGAGCTTTCTTCAATCTCAGCACATGGTCCGGGAAGTGAGGATTTTCAAAGCCTTTAGGTTGTTCAACAAACACTTCTTCATTCAGGTAGCCATTTAGAAATGCACATTTCACATCCATTTGGTAGAGTTTGAAGTTCATAGTGCATGCAATTGACATAAGAATGCAGATAGACTCAAGTCTTGCCACGGGAGTGAAGGATTCATCAAAATCTACTCCTATTACTTGAGTATATCCTTGAGCCACTAGTTGAGATTTATTTC
This sequence comes from Quercus agrifolia, assembly GCA_029955455.1. NCBI lineage: Eukaryota > Viridiplantae > Streptophyta > Magnoliopsida > Fagales > Fagaceae > Quercus > Quercus agrifolia. Next base: position 38,714,560 of record JARQAD010000004.1, on the reverse strand, counting down.
GGATAATCTCTCCATCTTCATTGGTCTTGTTTTTGAAGATCCATTTGGTGCCGATGACTTGAACATTTTCAAGCCTAGGAATAAGTTCCCATACATTATTTCTCACAAATTGATTCAGCTCTTCATGCATTAACTCAACCCAATTTTCATCTTGAAGAGTTTCTTCTACCTTTTTCGGCTCAAATTGGGCAAGGTAGCAATGGTATGTTACATGATTAGCTAGAAGTATGTTTCCCTTTCTAAGGTGAAGACCTTCATCTAAAGACCCAACGATGTTACTGTTCGGATGGTTTTTAATCACTCTTGATGATGGCTTCTTTGATGTGGACACTTCATCATTCCGGGAGATATGAGGATGAACTTCCGGAGGAGTGAGAGGACTTGATGTTCTAGACATTGATCTTGTTTCCATTCTTGAGTTCACGGGAGTTGATTCCTTTTCTGGTGTAGGTCCTTCAACTTTAATATCAAGAGCTTTGACCTCAACTGTGGGCTCTGTGGTGCTTGGCCCTTCTCCATCATCAACCATCTCTACCTTTGTTATAGCATCATCAATTTCTACATTGATGGATTCCATTACCGTCTTTGTTCTCTTGTTGAATACTCTATATGCCCGGCTAGTAGTAGAATACCCAAAGAAGATGCCTTCATCACTTTTAGCATCAAATTTTCCTAGCTTCTCCCGATCATTTAGAATGTAACACATGCTTCCAAACACTTGGATGTACTTCACTTTCGCCTTCTTTCCATTCCAAATTTCATAAGCGGTCTTCTTTGTTCCCGCTCGGAAGAATATCCTATTACCAATGTGACATGAGGTGTTCACAGCTTCTCCCCAAAAATTTTGAGGAATTTGCTTGTTGAGTATCATAACTCTTGCCATTTCTTGAATCACCCGATTTTTCCTCTCAACCACCCCATTTTGTTGAGGAGTCTTGGGGGCTGAAAATTCCTTTTTTATCCTATTTTTCTCATAAAACGACTCAAATCTTGCATTTTCAAACTCCTTGCCATGATCACTCCTTATCTTGACAATCGGAACCCCTTTCTCGTTTTGTAGTCACTTGCATAGAATTTCCAATTTCTCACATGCTTTTGATTTTTCTCTAAGAAATTCCACCCAAGTGTATCTTGAGAAATAATCAACAATGACCATGATGTACCTCTTTCCTGCTAGACTTTCAGTTCTTGTAGGCCCCATTAAATCAACATGAAGAAGCTCTAAACAACGTGAGGTAGCAATCACATTCACGTTGTGATGACTTGCCTTTGTTTGCTTTCTCATTTGGCATGCACCACAAATTGTCTTCTATACCTTTCCAAACTTTGGAAGTCCCTCAACAAATTCAAGTTTAGATACTTTGGCTACCTATTTGAAATTTGCATTCCCAAATCTGTGATGCCAAAGTTCCAACATGTCAACACGAGCACTTCTACAGGAAATTGGTGCCGCAGGAACTTCTCCGTAGCAATTGTCGGTAGTCCTATTTCCCTCCAAGACTTGAATCCTTTCTTCATCAATGATTATGCGCCCCTTCTTTGAGAATTGAACAAGGAAGTCTTCATCACATATTTGAGTGATGCTTAAGAGATTCACCTTTAGCCCTTTGATATATAAGACATCCTTCAATAGAGGTAATCCTAGTATCTCAACAATCCCTTTGCCGAGAACTTGAGCATGACTCCCATCGCCAAATGTCACATAGTCACCAACCTTCTCTTTGAGGGATTTAAACAGTGATTTATCTCCTGTCATATGACAAGAAAATTCGCTATTAAGATACCATAAACATGAATTAAATACCTTCAAAGAAGTGTGCACAAATAAGCAAGCATGGGACAAGCACTCTTGACCTTCAAACAAAAACTTATCTTCATTTTCCATGCTTTTGTTAGATTGAATTTTCTTTTTTAGATTATCAACCTTATCACACAATATTCTATTTCTTCTTTTATACTTCTTAATCAAAGAATTAGACTCACATAGACTATTGTGTAAGATGTGATTCTCATTTTCAAAATATTTCAGCATCTGAACAAACATCCTAGCATGTTTGTTTGTTTTTAATAACTCTAGGAGTTCATTGTTAGGACACCCTTCAAACATACTCATTGAGTCATTATCACAAACATTTAAACCACAATTCAGCATAGCCTTTTCCATAGCTTCATCCATAGCTAAGGGGTCTAGGATCGCACTTAGGTAATTAAACCACAGCAAGTGCACCTGCACTGATACCAATTGAAAGTTAAAATAGTGTGTAAAATACCTATGAACATTTAGACCCCCAATTTACAAATTACCAACACAAGCTTATAATCAAACCATGTATGTGCGGAATATGAAAATAATCTAAAACATAATTGGTAAAACAATCGAAACTGAAATTAATCACAATCACAGCAGTAATTAAAAGGTAAAGATTAAGGAAAGAGAGATGCAAACACAAAGACAACACAATGATGTATTATTGAAGAGGAAACTGAAGTCCTCGGCGAAAAACCTCTCTGCCACCCTCCAAGCGGTCAATAATCCAATAGAGAATAAAGTTGGGATACATGAATAGTAAAAGACCCTCCAAGCCTAATCTACCCAGTGCACCTAAGCCCTCTAAGCTTGTTGCTCCAACAGGGTTACGTCAAACCTTGTCTTATCTAGCTTACTAGATCCTGCAATAGCCCATTGCATCAACCAAAATGAATTGGTCCCTCCTGAATTGCTTCCCAAGTACCAAAATGCCTCCTCATAGATATGGGTATGGTGAGATAAGGATTTAGCTAATGTACCTCTCAAAGATGTATCAATGGAGAGGGTGAGAGTAGAGGAATTTGGAGAATCAATGGATGAAGATTGTGGATGAGTTAATCTTGTTTTTCTCTAGGATTTCTCTCTTAAAATTCTCTCTGGAAGCTCTTTACATTTCGTGGGTATAAGGGTATTTATAGTAGGGTGTATGAGGAATGCCAAAATGTTAGGTTTCTAACAAACAGGGCATTCTGGCAACTCGGCCTCGCGACTGGAATGAGTCACGAGTTTGAGTCATAAGCTAACTGCCTGGCTAGATTGGAAGTTTTGTCCTGTAGTGCAATGGCTGGCGTGACCCTTCAGCTCCCTCTACATGCTTCACACGTGTGCCATTCTGGCGACTTGCCAGTCGCAAGCCAGTTGCGAGATCCAATCGCGAGACTCCCTTAAATTGCACACTTCTGAGATTTCTTCACACTTTCTCACACACATCCTTACATAATTCCCACCTAAATACATGATTTCTAAATGCTGAATTCCAAGCAAATTTGGCATGGAATAAAGCCAACAAAATGATTGAATAAATTCAACCTTACAATCTCCTATGAGGTACACCGCAATGCTCTCTTGAAGGTCATGAAAGAGACACATGTTCCTACAAGTTCTACAGAATCCACCTTTAAAGGCATGGTCTCAAGACTCTGAACAGTGTTGGCCACTAACCAAATTTCCTTTACGGATAATGAACTACCACTAGAAGGTAGAGACCATGCTTTGCCCATGTACATTATAGTGAAGTGTGAGGATATGATCGTTGCCAGAGTACTGATTGACAATGGGTCGGCCCTGAATGTTTGCCCAATGTCCACTTTTGAGGGTTTGAATGTTGATACATCTCTTATCTACCCTACCACCATGATCATTAGAGCTTTTGATGGCACTCTCTTGAAGGTGCAAGGCAAGATTGAGTTAGCCACTGGAGTTGGCCCCATGTCTTTCAAGGTCAACTTCCAAGTCATCAATATGGATTCCAATTATAATATGCTCTTAGGGAGGCCTTGGCTACACGCTGTGGGCGTAGTTGCTTCTACCTTCCATCAGAGACTCAAGATTCCATCCGAGGATTTGATGGTCACTATTATGGCTGAAGAATCCCTGACTTTCTTCAAAGAGACTTCTATTCCTTACATAAGTGCTAACGCCATCCCAGAGGCAACTTTTCATAGCTTTGAGCTAGTCTCCATGATCTCTAGAGCTTCAGAACTTGAGTCGGCATGGCCCTCTGCTACTTTAATGGCCGCTAAGGAGATGCTCAAATTTGGCTATCAGTTGGGCCAAGGCCTTGGTGTTATAGGACACGAGAAGGCTTCTTTGATCAAACTCCCAGACAACAAAGGAGGTTTCGGTCTAGGCTACGACCCCTCCAACAAAGAACTTTTTCAAGCTTCTAGAGGAACGAAAAGGAAGTGCATTGGCCAAAGGATGTCTATTCCCCACATCAGGGTCACTTTTCTAGCTCTGACTGAGGTCATCAGATTAGAAGTAGTGCAGGAATCATACGAAGAGGAATGCCATCATATCCCTAGGGGATGATCTGACTTCTACTATTAGGCCCTATGTGCTAGGTGAGACAGTAGGCCATTGGACCGCCGAGCCCTACTTTGTGGTTGCACCAGCTGAGTAAGGAGTATTCCATTATTGTGTGGTTGGGTCGTCCAATTGCCCGAAAGAGTTGGAATAGCATATCTAGTTTGTTTTGCATATTTATTTCCTATTTCCTGCTTTCCTTGTTTGCATTCTTCTAGTTCATTTTCAAAAAAAAAAACAAAAAAAAAAAAAACGTGTTCCCCCTTTTTTATCATTATCAGGCGTGAACTTTGTTATCCCCCTATCTATAACCCACTAATGAAATTATCCAGTGTATCATCCAGGAAATCCTTGCATTTATCTCTATATCTGCTTTCTTATGAATATGTGTGTGCAAATTGTCTTATGTTTCCTTGTATATGTTTCGTTCTATAGGATCTATTCTAATTCCCAAGCGGGTACATCGTCCCATTGCGATAACGAGGATATTGATGACATGAATGAGACAATAGAGTTAGAACCTGACATTGAGGGATTGGAGGAAATCCCGAGTCTGCCTTGTGATATTTTGGAAGCTCTAAATAGAGAGAGCGAGGGGTCCAAACCCAACATAGAAGAGACAGAAATGGTTAACCCTGCCAGCGAAGGCGAAAATGAGAAACTCGTCATGATCGAGGTAAACTTTCCTAAAGGCATGAAGCCTGAGCTCAGAGCGCTACTCAAGGAATTCAGAGAAATCTTCACTTGGCCCTACCAAGATATGCTAGGGTTAGATATTGAGATTGTCGTGCACATAATTCTAGTTAAACCTGAATGCCCTCTAGTGTGGCAAGCCCTTCGAAGAATGAAATCTGAGATCATTTTGAAGATCAAAGAAGAAATAGAAAAGTAGTTGAAAGCCAGTTTCCTTACCAGGATAGCTTACTCAGATTGGGTCACCAACATTGTTCCCAAGCCTACAAAAGATGGGAAAGTACACATGTGCGTTGATTACATGGATTTGAACCAGGCTAGCCCCAAGGATAACTTCCCGTTGCCACATATCGATACCTTGCTCGACAATACTGCTACCAACAGGTTCTTCTCCTTCATGGATGGATTCTCAGGCTACAATCAGATCAAAATGGCCGAGGAAGACAAGGCTAAGACAACATTCACCACTCATTGGGGAACTTATGCATATGATGTTATGCCATTCAGCTTGAAGAATGTAGGTGCTACTTATTAGTGAGCCATGTTGACCTTGTTCCATGATATGATGCACAAAGAGATTGAAGTCTACGTAGACGACATGATTGCCAAATCCCACACTGCCAGGGATCATTTGTTGGATTTAAGAAAGTGTTTAAGTGCCTTACCAAGTGTAAGTTAGGACTAAACCCTAACAAGTGCGTTTTCGGATCTACTTTAGGGAAATTACTCAGCTTTATAGTCAGCCAAAAAGAAATTGAAGTGGACCAAGCAAAAGTCCAAGCCATCCAAGATATGTCGACACCGCAAACTGAGAAACAGATTCGCAGCTTCTTAGGCAAAGTCAATTATATAGCTTGCTTCATAGCACAGTTGACTGCCACATGTGATTCGTTGTTCAGGCTCTTGAAGAAAGACACAAACATAGAATGGACGGATGAGTGCCAAACAGCCTTTAACAAGATCAAGCAGTATTTGTTGAACCCTCTTGTTCTGGTTCTCCTGATGTCGGGATATCCGTCGATCCTCTACCTAGCGGTACAAGAAACTTCTGTAGGTTGCATGTTAGGCCAGGCGGCTAAGCCTGACTAGAAGGAAAAGGCGATTTACTACTTAACCAAGAAGGTCACCGGTTGTGAGATTAACTACATCGCCATTGAAAAGACGTGTTGTGCCTTAGCATGGGCATCGTGAAAATTATGGCAATATATACTCTACTTCACCACGCGGCTCATTTCCCACTTGGATCCCATTAAGTACGTCTTTGAAGAGCTAGCCTTTACAGGAAAGATCTCCTGTTGGCAAATGTTGCTCTCCAAGTTTGACATTGTGTTTGTGATAAGAAAGGCCATCAAGGGCCAGGCCATAGCCAATTACCTAGTAGATCAGTCGCTGAATGATCCAAAATTTTAGAATCCCTCTTCGCTGATGAGGATGTCATGGCACTAGAGCCAAAACCAGAGAGTGTGGAACCATGGCATTGGAAGCTTTATTTTGATGGAGCTGCCAACTCTGCTGGAAATGGAGTGGGAGCAATCTTAGTTTCCCCCAAGGACCAGTAAATCCCTGTTTCAGTTAAGCTAAATTTTGGTTGCACCAACAATGTCATAGAATATGAAGCATGCATAGTAGGCTTACAAAAGTGGCCCTAGAGTTTGGAGCCTATGACTTGAGCTTCTTTGGGGATTCCCTATTGATCATCTCCTAAATTGAAGGAAAATGGCAAGCCTGAGACACCAAGTTGATTCCGTATTAGAAGTGCATCAACCGCTTGATTTCGAAGTTTTGAAACATCATGTTTGCCTATTTTCCCCAAGCACACAACCAATTTGCAGATGCCTTGGCTACACTAGCTAGTATGGTCAAGTTATCAGAAGGATATGATATGTGGCAATTGCACATAGAAGTCCGTGGCATCCCAGCCTATTGCATGAACATTGAAGAATGGATGAATGTCGAAGTCGAAGTTGATGGAAAGCCATGGTACCATGATATCAGGGCTTATATCAAGAACAATGAATACTTGCTCAGTGGAATAGACAGTGAAAAGAAGTTCATCCGACACATGGCCTACCAATTTTTCTTGAGTGGGGAAGTCCTGTACAAAAGGAACCACGATTCAACCTTGCTCCGATGCATAGATACCTTCGAGGCTAACCACCTGATGGAAGAGATGTATGAACGCTTACTTGGAGCCCAAGCCAATGGACCCTTGTTGGGCCATAAGATTATGAGAGCCAGTTATTATTGGCACACCATGGAAAATGATTGCATTAAACATGTGAGGACATGCCATCGTTGCCAAGCCTATCAAGAAAGGAAGAATGTCCTTTTGCAGCCTTTGCATTCTTTAGTAGCACCATGGCCTTTCTTAGCCTAGGTTATGGATGCCATCAGACCCATGATTCTGAAAGCTTCAAATGGTCATAAGTACATTTTGGTGTCCATCGATTATTTCACCAAGTGGGTGGAAGCCGCTTTGTACAAGAGCGTCACTCAAACCATGGTAGCCCGGTTCTTGAAATACAACATTATTTGTCATTATGGCATGCCAAGAGAGCTCATTACAGATAGTGGGACAAACCTAAATGGGAAAATGATCCAGTAACTCTGCCAACAGTTTAAGATCGAGCATAGAAATTCAGTTCCCTATCGCCCTTAGATGAATGGCACAGTGGAAGCCCCAAACAAGAACATAAAGAAGATCTTGGTGAAGATGACAGACACATACAAGGATTCGCATGAGTACTTGCCATTTGCTCTGTGCGCATATCACACCTTTGCCCGTACTTCCATGGGTATGACCCCATATCCACTTGTATATGGCATGGAGGCCATCCTCCTCGTAGAGGTAGAGATCCTATCTTTCAGAATTCCATCTCAGACAGAGCTGTCAGAAGCTAAATGGGCCCATTCTTGATATGAACAACTAAATATGATAGATGAGAAGCGCATGATCACGATGTGCCATGGATAGTTGTACCAATGCCGCGCCAAGCGAGCATTCAACAAGAAAGTTAGACCCAGAGTCTTTGAAGAAGGTGACCTAGTCTTGAAGAATCACAACCAGGCCCTGCCTGATCATAGAGGAAGAGTTTGCCCCAACTTACGAGGGCCCATATATGGTAAAGAAGGCCTTTTCTAGAGGAGCCTTGATTTTAATTGACATGGACGGGCATGACTTTTATATGCCCACCAATTCTAATGCCGTTATATTGTACTTCACATGAAGGGGCCTCGTAGGGCACCTCATTTTTATGTCAAAAAAAAAAAAACATAAAAAATGTAAAAAGGTAGATCAAAAACCCGAAACGGCGGTCTACGCAAAAGGAGAGCCAAAAGAAAGAGTGCGTGAGAAAATTAAAAAGGTAGATTGAAAACCTAAAAGGGCAATCTATGTAAAAGGAGAGTAAAAGAAAGAGCATGATAAAGCCTGTTAGATTGAAAACCCGTAAGGGCAGTCTAGGCAAAAATAAAGGCAATCAAAAAGTCAGTTGAAGTACGTGATGACCTGATCCTTCCTCGAGGAGGTACGTAGGTAGCCATCTTGGTTCGGTCACATCTTAAAAGAAAAATCGGTCACTTGCGCCACTTGAATTTATGCTCAAGATCAGAAGATTAGAGGGATCTAGCTTCCAAGTCAAAGTATGAAGATGCCTCCAAGATTGCTCTCTGTCTACAACACTACCATGGCCTAGTGGTTTGCTCAAGATGTTCTGGCTTGTGCCAATGGAAAATGTATCTCAATGGGAAAAGGGAAAGATCTGTCTAGAACAGGATGTATCCTTGAAAAATAAGATATTGATATGCATGGATTTTACATTTATTACTTATTTGTATGGTCTTGCATTTTCAAAGCATTTGCCCGAATATTTTTTAACATGCCTGTATTATGCCATTCTGTTTCTTTCATGCATTCTGATGTCAAAACAAGAAATCTCATGTTATATATATCCTTTGAATATCCTCATAAACATCTCTCTGCACCATATCTTAGTTTTTAAGCATGGCTAATAGACTAGACTAGGCATTATGAACTCAAAACAAAAAGTGGAAGGCCTGAATGCAATTGCCTAGCAATTTACGAAGGACCTTTCCATACATGGCCCAGACAATCGGGCATGGCCTGGAACAGCCTCCCAAAACCAGTGTGAAGAATCGGGTCATCCTGAGCATGAGTGCAAAGTAGGCTAGTTGCATTGAAGCCTAGGTCTTTGGCTACCTCTTTGAGTCTGTCATGTGTGTACCGAAGACGAACCAACTCCCTCTAGATTGTGGGATCAAAAGTAGAGCTCTACCTCTCAGTCTCTAGCAAAGCCTGTAAGGTGCCCACCTTTGTAGTAGCAACTATCAGGGCCTCCTCTTTGTTGGCTAGCTCATTCCAAAGGCGATGAAAAGCCCACTGTGGCTCGCTAGGCTTATTGCTTTCTGGCCCGTACTCTATGTCCAAAGTGGAGTGAATATAGGGTCTCACTTGTAGTAGCTCCAGTGCTAAATCATCAACTCGGCTATTGGTTGCGGCCCTGCCAGCCTCCAGTGTGGCTCTTTCCTTATCCTAAGTGTGGCCTAGGGTGGCAAATCTTTGAGTAAGAGCTGCCAGCTCGTCCTCCAAACCCGCAACCCAGGATCTCAATTAGGCACACTTTGCCTTTGTGCTTGGAGGGGCTGGCCCCCTCCAATCGAGCTTTGCCCTGGGAGTTGTAAGCTCACTCTCCTATATGCTGCTCATCTCCTTGATGTCCTCTATGAGTGTATCATCTATCTCCCTACAGCAATCTCTGTCCCTGATAGCCTCTCTTAAACACTCCCTCAGGTCTATAAAGGCCCTTTCAACCCTGATCTCGAACTCTAGGGTATAATCTCTTAGAATATCAGTTGGGAGTGGCATATCAATCGAAACTGGGGACGAAAAGTCAAACACAAAAACGGGACCCCATGTGTCTCGTCATACCCTAATCTCAGCGGAGAACCACTCCTGATCATTTCTAGAATAGAGGGGGAAGTCTATACTCGATCTGCGCACCTCCCAGAACTTCGAGGCACTCCTTACCACCGCTATATCGATGTCCACCAACCCATACTCACAGGTGATAGAAGAAAGATCATTAAGTTGGGGGATGCACTAAATGCCTCAAAACTGTCTTTTGGCCATGCCGGGGAAATATCCCATGCATCCCCTAATGCCTACCAAGGGGATACTAAGAAAATCGATACAATGGGTCTATCCCTACCATCTAGTGACACCCCATTTAACCCTCCAGGTCCAGTCAGTGGGACTCAGGCTGCACAAATATCTCAGCCAGCCCTCAGTATCCCCGGAAAAGGGAAGATCGAGAGACACAGTATCCTAGACCCTATTCCTATCCATAAAGCCCATCAACTGATCTCTAGCGATAACGCTCAAGTGACTATAGAACCACAACTGTAACATATGGACGTAGTAGCCTAGCCTACCCCTACCAGCCTTTCGACACAAGGACAAAGATCTAACGGTCTCAGAAAGTAAAGCAGGAATGAAAGAATAACCATGGAGCAGAACACTCACTAGAGGAAGAACAGCAAAACTGATAGCCCCTAATGGTGAAAGGAATAGTAGCGCACCAAAGAAAGCCATCAGGAAGGCCTAGCGCCAATAAGATGCCTATTGCTCTTCCAAATCCACGAAATTGTCGCGGTAGCCGACGGGGCACTCTGATAGATGGAATCGATCACGTAGGAGCTCGAAGGACATGCTCCCTCCTACTTCGCTACCATGCCAAGTCAACACCTCTACAACGAGCCCCTTGAAGCCTATCAGATTTGCAAGCTTCTTGCGGTAAAGGAGTAGAAAGAGAGAGGAAGCGATCATACTCCTCCAAAGTGGGTACCAAATCCACGTTTCCAATAGTGACGCACCTCAAAGCAGGATCCCAATAGGAAGTGATGACCTCTACTAAGTGCCAGTGTAGTGTAGTGTGGACGAGAGTGGTGGCATCTCCAAGAAAATATCGAAGGAGTTCCTGCTCACTACAAGAAAAATTACCCCACCATCTTTTGAGCTTCTTCTCATGGTACTCCTCCCTCTCAAGCTCGACAAGGGTGTCATAAGAATGAGCACCAAGAACATCCACGAGCAAGCTACTTGATTTGACAATCTGATGAAGATCCACGCAAAAAACGATGAGAAATGGTGTTTCCTAAGTGTTTTGAGTGAAGAAAGGCTAGGAGAAGACCCAAAAAAAAATTTCAGAACTAGATGAGTTGGGGCTGGGCAAAGCCTAGCTTTTATACATGAATCTTGAGGTGGTGGCCATCGAAAGGCTGTTGATAGCCTTACAAGGGCTGCAGGACCTATTTTGGCACTCCCCCTCCTATTTGGCATGTTTCCAACCACTTTGGAACAAAGATTCCCTAGTTTTAGTGCTTACCGTAATTCGTGATTGGCCTAACAGTGACCCAGACTATCTAAAATTCGCATTCGCGCATTTGAGGCCGCATAAATCCTATACTGGGGCAATTTATATTTGTGCATCTCGTTCAGCACCTTCAAACATATTGAACCTCATTTTTAAAGCCCGGTTCGCTCGGTTCAGGGGTTGGTTCAAGCCCCTTAGGTATAAATCCAGACCTATTCTGGCACTCCCCCTTCTATTTGGCATGTTTTTGACCACTTTGGAACAAAGATTTCCTCGTTGCAATGCTCACCATAATTCGTGATCGGCCCAACAGTGACCCGGACTATCGGAAACTCGCATTTGTGCATTCGAGGCCGCACAAATCCTACATTTGGGGCAGTTTATATTTGTGTGTCTTGTTCAGCACCTTCAGACATCTTGAACCTTATTTTTAAAGCCTAGTTCGCTCGGTTCAAGGGTCTGTTCAGCCCCGATAGTCGGAGTTTGCAATGGAAAAATGCTAGAGTTCGATCTCAGCTGTCCAACGGCATTTCTAGTTTATTTGGAGTGTAGAGGGAGTTATTTCCCATAGTGGTACCTCAAGAATCTCGTCCTTGGATTTCTAGCCCTCTTGGGTAATAACAAAGCAATCGGTGCATACTGCCTCATGGTGTGTCTAAAGTTACCTCATTTGGAGTGTCCACACTTGTCATTAGTATTATGGCATGGTCGGCGAACCTGAGGCCACCTACAGCTGTTCTACAGGCTCGAAACCCGTCAAAACCCTAAACTAGGGTAGTTTATTTTGCGCGATTCTCTACTCTTTTGTCCAATGTTCAAGAATAGGTCTGTCCTGCTGAGGATGTGTCTTTCATGTCGAGAATCGCATGAAACCATAAATTAGGGAAATTTATTTCATGCGATCTCTCCTTGCCTTCCCCCCCTCTTAATGGGACGATCATTATTCAAAAGGCGCTAGCAAATCCGTGAAATTGCGGTGTAGAACAAGTGAATGGGACATAAGCTGGTTCAATACCACCATCCACAATGAAAACGCAATAGTGCGTGCGTATGTCTCAATAGTCCTTTTAGAGGCATTTTCTGAGATTATACATAGTTATATCCATCATGCATATAAGCCCTAATAAGAGGCATTGCCCTTTTTGCACGTCAGCTACCCTTCTAAAGGCGTTTTATCCAGAGATACATATAAGTCCTAATCATAGGCATTGTCTTTTACACATACATCACCAGCCCTTTCAAAGGTAGTGTACAGAGCTATATATGTAAGTCCTAGTTAGAGGTATTGTTTTTCATGTAAGTCAGCCGCCTTTCTAAAGGCATTTTATCCAAAGATACATATAAGTCCTAATCAAAAGCATTATCTTTTACACATACATCAACAGCCCTTTCAAAGGCAGTATACAGAGCTATACATGTGAGTCCTAATCAGAGGCATTGTCCTTCGTGCACGTCAGTCACCCTTCTAAAGGCATTATATCTAGAGATACATGTAAGTCCTAATCAGAGCCATTGTATTTTACACATACATCACCATCCCTTTTAAAGGTAGTACACAGAGCTATACATGTAAGTCCTAATCAGAGGCATTGTCCTTCATGCACGTCAACTGCCCTTCTAAATGCGTTTTATCTAGAGATACATATAAATCCTAATTAGAGGCATTATTTTTTACACATGCATCAACATCCCTTTCAAAGGCAGTATGCAGAGCTATACATGTAAGTCCTAATTAGAGGCATTGTCTTTCATGCATGTCAGCCACCTTTGTAAAGGCATTTTTTCCAGATCATGCATATAAGTCCTATATTGAGGCATTGTTTTTTATTCATCAGTTGCCCTTTTAAAGGTGCGTCCTTGGATTCATACATATGAATCCTAATCGGAGGCATTGTTCCATACATACATCAAGCTACAGAGGGATAACATAATACATTAAGACTCATAATAGGCAATTACAATACATACATGTCTAGTCCTACCAAGAGGCAATACATGTCTAGTCCTATCAAGGGGCAATGTCTATAGAATACATGAAAAAGATACATGCCCATGCATGGGCTACATCATGCTACAACAAAAAGCTAACTCTACCAAGAATCATCGCTGTTGATGAACTAGTTCGAATCTGTGTCGGCATCATCTCTATCATTGCCTCCTGTGAAAAGGCCGGTGGAAGGACCTGCACCGCCTGAAGTGTTGGGAGAATACCCTAGGCCATGGGAAGGCCCCGAAGCTTGAGTAAAAGAACCCTAACAGCCCAGCGGGCCTGGAGGAACTGGCATGCACCTCAGCTTGAACATAGGAATGATCGGCCCTCGGTTGGGAATTTTAGGGGCAGTTGGAACAAGAAGACGAGCCACTCGTAACTCTCCTATCAAGAGCATGGAATAGCCTTGATGTAGGGCTCACTTAGTCTGAAATTGGCTCCGTTCTCTATCCATCCCAGCAACGAGCATCTCCCTATCTTTCTACCAAATCTCCCTCTCTCGGGCTAATGCCCCAACGATCTTCTTTTGCATATGCGCCTCTCTAGGTGTAAATAGGACCTTAAACTTTATCATTCTGGCCTCGACAGTCTCAGCACGTGCTCTCTACTCAGCCCTAGGGCCACCTAAGCAGGAACAGCGCCTCCCAGCACTCTACCCCCACTCATGGGGATGTCTCCGATGTTAGGCCCCGCAGAAGACTTTACAAACCAAGTGGTGTAGTCTTTGCTCATGTCCACATAAGCATCAAAGGTGCTTGTCGCATACTCCGGGTCATCTAGGACCATAGCCTCGAATGACAAACCATGAGGAGGCGAATCCTTAGGCATTCCATAGACTGGCATAACCTGATGAAAGGTCCTCTCCACTAGAAAGAACTCCCAACTCGTCAAGGCCAAAAACCAATGTCGGATCCTCGACTGGCCCATAGCAATGGTGAGCTCTGGTCTTCTCAGCAACGTGCCATCATATGGACAAACCTTATCCTGGGTAACGCAATCCAAAGCTGTAGAAATGGTGATTGGCTACACTATTACTACCCTCGTGATCCTACAATGAGCCCATGCATATGCTTAAGGGTAGGCTATCAAGGTTAAGCCGGTATAATGTGGCCACAAGGTTGGGATGTACTTGTATGCCTACCATGTCAATATCTGCCAACATCCCTCCAAACTCTTAAAGTTTCGCTGGGAGGCCCGCTTAAAGAAGAAAATGAAGAAACTGTAGGTCATTGACCCCCAGTCGTACGTCCTGATGCTGGAGACTACTCCTATAGCTTAGAACAGCTGACAATTTAACACTAATCAGTTGTTGCCTAAGAAGCAACTACCAAGGAACCACAAGAAGCACCGACAAAGATGAGCATCGGTAGGGGCCTTATCCCAGGGAATGCTACATTATAGCCACTCAGTACGGATTTGTGGTGATGTGGTGGGCCCAAAATACCCCCTCGTCTCAGTAGTCAATGGGAAAGGGATGCCCAAGAGATCGCTAGCCATCTCGAAGGTCATCTCATTCGTCGAAATCTGATGGCTACCAAATCTGACATTTAGAATGCCTGTCCAGTCAATAAGGAGGACCACGTACTCCCCACAACTCAAGTGAAAGGTGTCTGTCTCGGCATGAAACCGCCATACCGAAGCCTTCGCAATCCCATGCCTCATGGTGAATAGGGGGATTCATAGGAAGTCCTCAAATCCCTGCTCTCTAAAAAATGTGGCATACCACGGATGGGTCCTAGGAGCGAACAATGTCTGGAAGAAAGTGGTCCAAGTGCCCCGGCCCCAAAGCCTCTGACTCCTCTACGTTGGAAATCAGAAGCTACTCGTTAGCACATGTATATAATCGAAATCAAAATGACTCTACAAAACCACCAATAGACCTGAGGTCGACACCCCCGCAATCAAAATGACTCTGCAAAACCCGAGCCGCTTGGCCACCAGTTGAAGCAGTCTCGTCATTAGAAGAATCGTCCGTCTAGGACATGGCATACATAGGAGCCTTCCCACGGTCTCCCTTGGAACTCGCTTGCCGAGACATAATCTACAAAACAGTAAGAAATTCAAACATAAGTGGTAAGCCCATAAATAATTGGCAATGCAGATGACCTAACACCTTTCCTAAACATATCATGCAAGTCTATGTCAAGCATATGTTCTAGCAAAGAAAGAGGATTCTTATATGCATTCTACAGTGGGTGATAGCGGCCGTGCCGTATGCTCACATTCTATAGTGGGCAATAGTGGTCGTGCCATATGCTCACATTCTATGAGATAGTTGCCATGTCGTATGCTCGCATATTTGCAGTGGGTGATAATGACTGTGCCGTATGCTTACATTCTACAGTGGATGATAGCGGCCATGTCGTATGCTCGCATCCTTTCTTGAGGTAATAGCGATCATGTCGTACGCCTCGCAGCATCACTATTACTAAGTTCCCAGAGAAATCTCGAGTTTGCATTCTGCAATGGGTGATAGCAGTCGTGTCGTATGCTCGCATCCTTTTTTGAGGTAATAGCGACTGTGTTGTATGCCTTATAGCATCACAGTTACTAGATTCCTAACGAAATCTTGTGTTCACATTTGCAGTGGGTGATAGTGGTCGTGCTGTATGCTTGCATTCTACAGTGGGTGATAACGACCATATCATATGCTCATGTCCTTTCTTAAGGTAATAGCAACCGTGTCGTATGCCTCGTATCATCACTATTATCAAGTTTCTAAAGAAATCTCAAGTTCGCATTTGCAATGGGTGGTGGCGGTTGTGCCATATGCTTACAACCTATCTTGAGGTAACAGTGACCGTGTCGTATGCCTCACATCACATAGTTTTCGAGTTTCTAAAACGTTTCAAAGTTCCTAGTCTATCGTGGGTGATAGCAGCCATGTCGTATACTCACACTCTATATTAGGTAAGTCCCTTCACCTATGTCTCACTTTATTTTTAGCATCTAAGTTTTCGCATGTTTGCACTCATATGGCAAAGACAAAAAATATATACATACGTTTTTCCTAAGATAACATGCATGAATCATGGCAAAATATATGCTCATAAAAATTCCAAAAAAATAGAAACAAACACTAGCATGCATCTCTAGTAGTATTGCTACTAACATTTTGTTGAAAAAAAGTAAAAGAAGAGGAAAAAAAGGACATTGACCTTAAGTGCAGAATAGACTAGAGCAACAGACTAAAATGGAAGAATGAAGCTAAAATCATTGAACCGCTAAGCTCGAAGCGCTCTAGGAAAGTTTGTGGAGAATGATAAGTGGAAAGAAAGAGTTGAAATGAGTAGGAAAGGAGGCTAAAGGCCTTTTATAGGCCTTGGCTGCCCAGCGGGCTTTCTAAGACAGCCGGGCAGACCCAGTGGCCTTATAAAGGCCGCCGGGCAGCGTTGACTCGATCAACATTGACCGGTTAATGCTGATCTAGTCAACCCCTCAAAAAAAAAAAAAAAAACTCTCTCTCTCTTCTCCTCTATTGGAGCTTAGAAGTGCACTAAAAAAATGTTCCAATAGCAGCTGCACTAGATTGGGCCAAGCAGGTAAAGTTAGGTCTTGATCCATGAGCAGTCTCCACAGACAAATTTGGGGGCAACAAAATCCAAAATCACATTCTTTATCTGACTCCTCTCATTGCACTCGAGATATCAGATAAACAAGGGGCAGTTGTTGATATCGTATTTTGTCCACCCTTAGTTTGCGTGTTGGACCCAGAAAAATCCAAAGATATCATTTTCTCTCTACGGGGCGATGAGAACATCTAGAACGACGTGGCACAACCTGTTCAGACACCGGAGCACCCAAAGTACCTTTTCAAGCTAAAATGACCAAAATGCCCCTGGTCGGCCCTAAGGTTGACTAAAGATCAAACGTGATCCAAACTCCCGCAAAACAACATTTTTCGCAGTTTTACTTCAAACCCGAGCTTCTTGAAGGTTTTTAACAACTTTGACTAAGTTTGAGATGAAGTCACTCCTAGGTGGGCCACAAAAAAACCCTAATTTTGATCCGGCCGCCTGAACGAGTTGAAACTGATGCCATTGCGAAGATTATCCAATTATCGTTCCAACGGCTATGCATGGGTCGAAATTTGAGCTAAAATAGTTGAGATATCACGAAAACCGAGATGATGTACCAATCGCTGCACCACAAACTTCTCAGAGCCATAACTTGTGATCCAACCATTGGATGTTTGAGTTCCATACCTTTTTAGAAACTAAAAATGAAGATCTATCTAAAGGTGTCAAGATTAACCCGATTAGAAGGGGTTTAAGGCCTGCGGCCATTGTAAGGCCGCCTGCGGCCCTATAGTGGATGGTGCCTCGATTTTCGTGCCCGGGGCTATAAATAGACCCAGGCATGCCCGAGACAAGGGCGATAGACATTTTTTCCTGAAATTTCCCTTCTACCCAGCTTCTCTCTATGTTTTTTCTCTCGTCCAAACACCAAGAAACACACAAAAACACTAAAAAAAACCATATCAAGGTCTCTTGATTCTTCTCTCTTCACCAAGAACACAAGGTACTGCATTTTAACCCAATCTTCCTTTCCTTGGTTCTACGCTTAGGATTTGGGGTTTAGGGGTGTGGATGTAACCTTTTTGGTTATCATCCACACCCCTAACCTTCTAAATCTTTTTCTAGCATTTATCTTGTTTGTTTTGCTTGAATAACATGATTTATTGCTTTCTTTGACATGTTTCCTGCTTTATCCTATTTCTAGCTTGTTCTTAGCTTGGATCCATGTTCTTTTATGCTTGCTCACATGTTTATTTGTCTCGATCTGTGTGCTTTATGGTGCCATCCTTTCTATGCCTAGATATACCTTTGCCATGTGTTGTTTAGTTAGATCCATATGTTCCTATGCTTGTTCACATGCTTACATGTTTAGATCTACATGCTTAGGGTTTTATGCCATGTTTCCTATGTTTTGTTCCTCTTTTTGCTCTATGTTTATGTTACGGTTATGTGCTCACATGCTTGATACAATGTCTATGGTTATGCTTTGCTCGGATTTATGTGTTTGTATTCTTTTCGCCACATTTTTTGCTTAGATCCGTTTCCGTACGTGCTTATATGTTTGGATTCACATTCTTCCATGTTTGTGTTAAGATTTTCCATGCTCATGCACGTTTTGCGCATGCCTATGCCTAGATCTATGTTTATGTGCTTAGATCTACGTTTTCACATGTTTGCGTGCTTAGATCTAGGTTTTTCACATGGTTGTGTGCTTAGATCTATGCTCTGCTTGCTTTATGCCATCTTCCATGTGCTTGTGCACTCCAGGCCTTGTTTGCATGCCTAGACCTAGGCTATGTTTTCCTTGCCATGTGCTACTGTAGCCCTTTTGTCGCTTTATCTTTCTTTCTTGTGTTTTGGCCTAATGGTTCAAACCCGATCTAGACCCCATGGTCTTTGTCATCATCTATACACCTTGGCCCATATTAAAGGGTTTGGATCACCCATTTTGCATGTGTATGCTTGCATGCTTCTATGCTTTATGCTTGTGTTAGCCTTTCTAGTTCTAGGCTTTGCCACGCTTGATGCCCTTAGTGGGTATGTGGTTGTGTGGTTATGTTTGACGCCTACGAGGCTTTGTCTGGACGTAACCACTTGGGATGCATCGCCATGATGCCAGTTGCTTCGTGGATACCTCTCCCTTTCCGCTCCATACGATAATATGCTTGCCATGCTTGTTTGTGCCACCCGTTGGCTTTCTGTGCATCTTTACACATTTGCCTACATGTCCATGCATAAGTCTTGCTTGCTAGTGTGTCATCCATGCTTCAACACAATAAAGTTATGGACATTCAATCCAAACCTACATTTATCCCTCATGGACACCACCTTTTGTTTGTTTCCTTACTTGTTTCCTTGCCTGCTTATTGGTTAGCTTTCTTACCTTTGACACATGCTGTGCTTGTCATATCTATCTTGCTTGTTCGCTTAACGTCCTTTTGCTATTATCTATGCATTTTTCCTTCTATTGCTTGTCTGCTGGTTTCTTGTATTTGCCTTTCCATGTACACACACGGAGCGAGGACGCTTAAAGCTAGGGCACGGTCTCCCAGGAGCAAGCAAAAGGGGCAAGGATGCGAGCATGCCAACATGAACCAAGTGGTAGTTGCAGTTAGTTGGTTTAGGGTTTAGCTTTTTTCCTTTGGTTATGTACTCTTTTAACCCCCTTCATTCCTCCTCCCTTTTCTCCCTTAAATGGTTTGTATTATGTTTTTCATGCTTTGTACCATTCATCCTCATCTCTAGAGTATGGCGATCCCTGTTTATTTTCCTGCACCTATATTTTGGGCCATACTCTAGCAATGTAGGCCTTTACTTTCCTGCTCTGTGTGCTGGCATTGTGCATGATGCATGTATATATATATATACTTGCTTGCCCTTTTCTGATGTGCTTGTCATGATCCGTGTCACTTAAAGCTAGTAATGCCTAATTCCCGCAGTGAAAGTAAGGTGACTTCTTGCTGGATTTTCGTGGTGGAAATCTAGCACTTTGCTCGAATGCCTTAGGAAAGCATAGATTGGGACCACGTCCATTCCAAAAGCCAAACCTCAAAGCCCCCATGCATGTGAAGCCTCAAAAGCCAATGTCAAAATTGTGTTTTTACAAACAATCTCCAAAAATTAAGGTTTTATCAAAACAAAGGTCTATCCTTGGATAGGCATTGTGGGGTGCCTAACACCTTCCCCACATGTAACCAAACTTCTAGACCTATGAATCAAGATTTTTTGCCATCCACATTAGATTATGAAAAATGACATTTTTTCTTAACCTAGGATCGGTAATAAAATCGACTAGAAACAGGTGAACAATCACTCCTTAAAAAAAACCCAATTATTGGTGGCAACTCCACTTACCTTTAGTATTCCTTAAAATTTAGCTCAGATTCCTACCATAACGCCAAAGGCAGACCTACCTTCCTCCACCGAGAGAGAGGGCACTCGAAGCTCCGCACGAACAACATGCACCATTATATTGAGAGGGGCCTTCCGACGGGGCCCTGCACTCATGGGAGCTATCACCACAACAGGTGGTCGAACGAAGGCCCATGACGGCGGCAGTGGTGTTTCCACTTCCACTCCGATCGAGGTCAGGCGTTGACACTATAGAAAAACCTTCTATGAGGGAAAGAGGGAAACGAGCACGAGGCTCGGTGATAGTATTATTGTGAGACCATGGAGTGAGTACAAAGGTCATCACCATATTAAGGATTCATTGACCCTTATCAAACTCAGTTATTAAGAAATTTAGGGTACCTCCCCACAACATGTCCTTCTCATAGAAGAGTGAGGCCAACTCGTCTCTAGAGATGGAAGAGAGATGACTATGACTAGGGTAATTCGAATTATCTACCCTAGGGTCACATAGTACCTTGGAAATGAACTCTAGGTTGACTACGATACATGTACCTTTAGAAACCACATTTTGTATACCTTAATACTTGGGCCCCCGTTCCCTAATGATGCCAAAATTCCAAGGCCCAAGGTTGGTTTGGGGCTTAATCAGATGTTAAATTGACTTGAGAGGTGTTAAAATGGAAAATATAATTTTTAATGAGCAAAAATATATTTTTGGAAAATAAAGGCCAAGGAAAACCCACGGTTTGTGTATGTAGGCCACATGCTACGTATGCAGGCAGAAGTCTTCATACGTAGCTAGGGTTTCAAAGACATAAAAAAGGCAAGTTTTTTGCATTAAAGACTGACGTTTGGAATGAATCCCACATCGTCTGGGAGCCATTCCAAACCCCTATTTTTCAACTATATTAAGCTTTACATGATACATTTTCAAAACACGCAAAAAATCCTAAGGAAAACCTAAGATTCACTAGAAATAGTGAATCAAAGAGGGAGTTTTTCACAAAACATCCTTAAGTCAATTTTATTTGATTGGGGCCTTTTTTGGCCATGATTATTTGAGTTTAAGATTACTATTCATGTTTCTATTGATTTGTGAATAGATTGACTGAGGGGAATGGTCAAAATCAAGCATGAAAAGCTTCTTGCTTGAGGTATTGAGCTTAACTCTTTCTTTTCTTTTCCTTTTCTTTTCTACCTTCTTGTTATATTTTAATTTGTGTCTTTGCTTAGTTTATATTTATATATGTTTATTTAGGTTAGTTTTATACTTTTTATTTTTATTTTTATTTTTTATAAGCATGTTAGGCTGTTAGATTTAAGCTTTCAAGTCTTGCTTTGTTTTTCTCCATGTCTGTTTTCTGGGTTAGGGTTCTGTCGTGTTTGTGTATGCGCATGCAGGCTCGATGTATGTGTACACATACAACTGGTTTGTGTATGCAAGCCTATGTATGCGTATGCAGACTCTTGCCTAGAAATCCTAATTTTGATTTTCCAGTTTCTTTAACTATGTTTTTTTTATACCTAATATGCCTCTGTTTTAACCTTCTTATATGCTTTTGAGTTTCTTTTTCTTTGTTGACATGTTTGTTTGTCATTGTATTCTAAATTAGGGTTTATCATTTTGCTCCTTAGTTTTAATGCCACGCCATTCATTCATATACCTATTCATTAATACTATAGGTGCTGTAATGCAATGAGGTAAGTAAAGGTAAGTAATGCATTCACATGTATATCCATATTGTTTGATAACATGGTTTGGTGATGAGCATGAATGTGTTTGATCGAACAACATGCTCTTAACGATCTTTATGTTCCCAATGTGATCCTTTGATGTTTACATGTTGCTGCCTTGGTTGAGATATATGATGTGATGCTAGATGAATGTTAGGTGGATGGTATGTATGATGATAACATGTTAGGGTTTATGATGTGATAATATGCATGATTAGATGAATGCTAGGGTTTATTCTTCAATATGAGATGTCATGATAGATGTATGTTAGTTTGATGAGATGCCATGATAGATGTATGTTAGTTTGATGAGATGCCATGATGTATGTTAGTTTGATGAGATGCCATGATAGATGTATGTTAGTTTGATGAGATACCATGATAGATTGTATGCTAGTTTGATGAGATGCAGTTTGATGAGATGCCATGATAGATTGTATGTAAGCTAGTTTAATGAGATGCGATGATAAATTGTATGCTAGTTTGATGAGATGCCATGATAAATTGTATGCTAGTTTGATGAGATGCCATGATAGATGTATGCTAGGATTTATAATGAGATGATTGCCATGATAGATGTATGGTTAGCGTTTAGGATGAATGATGCCGTGTTGTATGATTAGATGTATGCTAGTATGTGTGTGTGAGTTAGAATACAATTATTGAATATTCTTTTAATAAGGTTAAGATATAAGACACAATGATCGGAGGCCAACCTTAGGGTTGGGTGGTCTTAGGTGGCTAACACATTCCCAAGAACATACCTAAAATTTGAATCCGTACTCTAGTAGTAAGATCAATGGCCATTCTTCCAAAGGATGCTATATTCATGGTTCTTAGACCATCTAACTGGGTGGCGACTCTAACACATTCCATTGTGTCCATAGTGGCGACTCCACTGAGGATAATAAGTTTAATTCCTATGTGTCATGTATCTTAACCTTAATAAAAGTTTTTTCAATACTTGTTTGCACACAGATCACTTGGTTCTTTTGTCCCTTAACCTCGGTTAATTATGAGTGGGAAGATAGAAGGCTCCATTTGGGCCCAAATCTTCCAGAATTCATCCCACTAACTCACAATCGGTGCCATTGCCTAAAATGAGCTTTGAGTACGTTAAAGGTTTGCTACCAATCCACTATGGGGTCCATTTAGGCTTATCTATCCCTTTAGCCTTAGGGAGCTTACCCATACTTAGAGAGATCCTAGATTCTATCAATTAGAGGGTACCCTTTACATATCTCTGATTTGTTCAACCATATACCATGTGTTCACCTAATTCTAAAGGATAAAAAAAAGGTGTAAAATTGGAAGGGATCCCTAAAGTTATGGAATACCCTAAGATGTCGCGGGATAAAAGAAAATAAGTTCTCACATATAAGAGACTTGTCTCTAAACCCCAAGGCATATCTTAACTTGAAAGGTTTATAAGACCATACCTTAATTGCTATCGTAGGCCCAAGTGGAAAAAGCCCTTTTGAAAAGGAGAACTTTGGGCCTAAGATATCAAATATGCTATGGACTTAGCATCTAATATCCTTTAAAGCCAAAATGAACTCCCAAATCTTGGGTCTTCTTGTTGTATGCCAAGGCCCAAAATGATGAGAGATTCATAGGGCTTTGTGAGGAAGGCCAAAATATGTTCTAGCTAAAGGGCTACTTCAAAAATTTCTTCTGTAAAGAAGAAAAGTTTTCCAAAAAAAAAAAAAAAAAAGACAAGGATCGAAACTCAGGTATATATAGAAAAGGGTAAGGGTTGAGAAAGAAGAGAGAGGTATCGAGATATTTGAGATAGAAAAGATGTGGATCAAACCTCAGGTATATATAGAAAAACATAGCTTGATAAATCAAGGAGGTATTGAGCTACTATCAAGAACAAATTCTTGATAGAATGAGAGGTATTGAGGAGGTGTCAATAGAAAAAATTCTCGATAGATTAAGGAAGGTATCGAGAAGCTATCGAGCAGATAGAGACTCCAAAGAATTTGGCTCGATGGATCGGCTTATTTACTGAGAGGTATCGAGAAGAAACCTAGAAATCTCGATAGAAGAGACTTGTATCGAGGAGGTATCAAGAAGGAATCAAGTAGGTATCGAGCTATCTGTCGAGAGTCCTAAAGAAGATATTTGAAGGAGGAGAAACAACAAAACATGAATGCAACCAAGATAACCATCAAAACAAGCACTCAAAAAGCATGTTAAGCAAAAAAACACAACCCTCTAGATGCAAATCATTCCTAGATAAAAACACACTAAACAAGTCCAACCAAAATTTATTTCAAAGCAAGTTTAGACAGTTTAGAGAGCTTATACTACCACACGTATTCCTTGCGATGGCCAAATCACATATACCATCACACGTATTCCTTGTGATGTTCTATTGTATCATTACTTTTGATACAATAGTATCAAAAGTAGCAATGAGTATGCGTGTTCTATGTGATACTTTTGCAAGAGAGTATAAGTACATCATTATATGAAAAGTAATGATATAAGAGAATCAAGTACATTTACACATAATGATAACTATTTGATGGGGACTATCACCTTCAAGGTACATCATATAACTCCCACATCTCCTAGAAACATGCTTGCAACCATATTAAAAGTATTTTGATTCTTTTTGCTTTTCCTGCTCTTTGCATATTTTTCCTTTAAGCATATCATGCATGGGCATATAAGAGAGAAAAGAAAATACCCAATTATGTAAGCTTGAACATCATTATTTTGCTATGCAAATGCTACACCTTACCGAGTACGGCTTTTATGATTCGCACACAGATGTTCTATGATTGACGAGTTTTAGTGGTGAGTGGTTATTTATTCCTTTCTCTTAGTATTTTCTAGTCCTTCCCTTCAAAAAGAGTGATTTAAGATATGAAAGATAAGTGATCAACCAAATCATAAAAATCACATAAAACGAGCCACAAAACTCACATTGTTTAGTTGTGCATGAATATGCTCATCTAAGCTACAAGAGATACAAAGTTGGGAAACTTTGTTTCAAAGGCCATCCAAGGTACACAGTACCAGTATATGCAAACACAAATTGTTTTTATATTTTTCTAAATTTTCCTTTTTTTATTTAAAAAACTTCAAACATGAAAGCTCGAAAATGTGTTAAAACACAAGAGCTATATAAAACTGAAATATAAACACAGAGTACTTAAACATTAAAATAAAGCAATAAGACAATCCAAGAGTTATAACAACTACTTAAGTTTAAACCAAAACATAAAAAGTGCTAAACCGCTAATAATGAACCAATACCTATATCTAAGCTCTGCTCTCCCTCATTTGTGCATACTCCCCTTCAAAATTTTCTCCCCCTTTTTGACCGGAATGGCCAAAGAGGCTAGAACTGATTTGACTCTAAATCGGATCCTTGCGTCGTCGACATATCATCAATCTTTGAGGATAATGTGGTAATCTAACCTTGGATGTATGCAAACTGGTCCGCAGTGTGCTGCATATGGGAGTCAAGCACACTAAACATCTGGTCTACTCTAGCAACGAGATGATCAAGTCTATCGAGTCCTTGTGCTAGTGCTTGAAAGGATGGCTAAGCAGAACTCTCGAGTGCAGAGGTGAATCTCTTAATCTCCTCCTCTATATCTCCTCCCTCTTCCTTAACATAATCCCTTGGTATTTGAGACACACCGGTTTTGGATCCTTTAATGTGAGCTGTGCTTCGAGTCATTGTGTATGCACCAATGAGATAGTCTCTTTGTACTATGGTGAGACCGTTCGGAAGTTTGAGCCTTGTCTTTGCAATGAGGCCCATAATGAGAGAGGGGAATGGCAGGATAGTTTTGGAGTTCCTTTTTTCAATGCTCTTGGTCAAGAGATGGAAGATGTGTCCACAAATGTCAATCTCTTTGTGTGTGAAGAGATCATATAGGAAAATTGTCCTTAGGGCTAACAATGTCGTCAAATTGGTGATCGAATACAGGTTGTGGATCATTACATAAGCTAGAGTCCTCATCTCCAGATTGAATGGAGTTGTGTTCACGGACTTCTTGTTTAGTGTACCACCAAGAATCCTAACCATGTCCTCATTAGATTCCAAACGATCATCGTATTGCACAATGATTGGCTGAGAAGGAGGACGAACTTGAAGGAATTCTTGGATTGGTTCCCTTGTAATCACAAATTCCTTGTGTCTCATCCAGCAGTTAATATGATCTCCATCCATACTGGCATTCGAGAAGAACTCTTTGATGATTTCCAATTACACAACTCCGCACAGATTCAACGGTTTTATCCAAGTCCTCTCCTTGAACACTTCAGGTATGCAAGTGTCCTCAAGGGTAACCAATTTGACAACTGTTTCCATTATTATCGTGGCTCATTTATAGCAATCATTGTAAGCCATGTCTGCTTCAGCTGATATGAAATTATCAAAATCTATTCGAGGATGCTTGGAGGATTTCTTGGAAGCTAAATGTTTGGTGGGAGACATCTGCACAAGGAGCCAGAAAAAAGAAAAAAAGAAAAAAAAGAAACAGGTGCACAAACACAAAAACAGGGCACAAACTTGATTAGATTCAAGTTAGTCCAAACATAATTATAAATACTTAAAATAGAACATAACACAGTTAAATCAACATGCTTAAAGTGCTAAACTATGTTAACATTAGCAAATGTAGGAAATTATTAACTATGCATGTGTGTGCATCTTCTATGCAAACGGTGTGCATGGTGTGTGCCTAGGTGATGCATAGCAAGGCAGGGTGAGGCACAAGTTGGGCAAAGTGTGTAAAACACACACCCAATGATCAAAACTTGTCAAGCAAGTTCAATCAAGGGTAATCCCAAACAATGGAACTCAATTGAGTCCAAAACCCCACAAAAATGTAATTTGAACATTTTATCAAACACATGACATGCAACACTGCGATATACCTATGGGAAATGCATGAACACATGGAAATAGGCCACAAGGGGCCAACACAGATACACACAAAACAAATGGGACACAACCCAATCAAAATTTTGAAAAAATTTCCTCAAAAACAAAGTTCCCAACCCCTTTTTCGAAAAATCCCCAATTTTAGAACCCTAAGTTAATTTTTGCATAATCTAGGAAAAAAAATGAAAAGAATCTTAAGAAAACATGCCTTTAAGTTGATTGTGTAGAAATCAAGCTTGAAGAAGATGGGGTTTGATTGAAAATCATTTTTGGGTTAAGAGAGGTTTAAGTGAGGCAATGAGAGGGAAATAGAGAGTGTTTTAAAAATTTGTCACATTAGTTCTATAAAACTGAAAACACACATTTTTCGTGGGTTAGATAGTCACAAAATTACTCGTGAAAAACACCACTGAAGCACATAAACTTTCGCGGGAACTGCTTGGTCGCGAAATAGTTGTGAGATAGTCATGATACTCTTTGTATGAATTTGAGATTTTTTGATTTCCCTTACACTCTTTTCCCGGGAAGCTCTTAGTCGCGAGCTTCTTGCGAAAATGCCTTTGAACAAGTTTTTGAAGAATAACACAAAAATGCATTTTGAACAAGAGTTGTTTAGACCCCCAAATTAAAGTTATAGCTCGATTGATTTTTCTCTAACTTATACTAAGTGCAGAATAGAGTAGATGCGAGCGGATAAACAAATAAACTCCTCTAACCCATAATCATTATAACACAACAATAAACTGAAAGGAAAAAGAGTAGGGAAGAAGAATGCAAACACAAGATAACACCCCGATGTGTTATTGAAAAGGAAACCAAAGAACTCAGCAAAAAACCTCTCCACCGCCCTCCAAGCAGTAATCGATCCACTAGACAATTAGTTGGGATACACGAATAGCAAAAGACCTTCGAAGCCTAGCCTACCCAATGCACCTAAGCCCTCCAAGTTCCTACTCCAACAAGGCTTCTCGAAACCATGTCTTGTTTAGCTCTTCAGATCCCGCAATATGCCCGATTACATCTACCAAAGCCTTGCTTCTTCCAATGCTTCCTAACAGCACTAAAACCTCACTTGACACTCTAAAAGGGTGTGGTAAGTGTTTAAGTTATCAACCTCTCAATGGTATGGAAATGGAGAGGTAGGAGTTGAGGAAAATCCACAAGTAATTGTGTAGAGAATTATGGGTATAACAATCTCTAACTCTCAAGGTTTGTGGTTAGAGTTTTCTCTCAGAAGCACTCCTCAACATTTGTGAGTAATGTGGGTATATATAGTGTAGGTATAGAAAGTATGTATAAGAAATGATAGTTTAGCAAAATAGAATGTTTCACAAGTATTTCGTGGGAAGGCTTTACCTGTGAGACACTCGCGAAAACCAGCTATCTCCATCCTGTCCTGTCTCGTCGCATTCCAGTCATGTGCAAGGCACATGCATCACTTCACGGAAAGCTTACTTGTGAGCTACCCGTGAAGACAGCTTTTGTCTTCAATTGCCTTGAGTTTTCATAAACTCTCTCTCTTAGACAACCCTTACAAATAAATCCCACATGAAATACATGGTACATAAGATTGAACAAAATTAAAATCAAATTTGGTACAGAATTAAAACCAACAAATACATAGTTGTAAATTACAACTTTACAAAATAAAACAAAAACAAACAAACAAACAAACAAACAAAGCATTAAACTAGATTGACTCAAACCACAACATGAACCATGCAAGAGATCAGAAAAGAGAAGAAATCACTTAGAATCTTTTTCCTTCCAAACGGGAGACTTGGATTGTGATCCTTTCTTTTGTATGAACCTTTGTTCAGATGGATAAGAATGAGAGATGAAACCATTTAAGTTTGAAAGAAGCATGACCGCCTTAAGAAGTTCTCCAAAAGGGGCTAAAGAAAGTTGGAGTTGGTTTTGGTTTCCCAGAGATGACACATTATTGCTTTGTTGAGTGGCTAACCACTTATAGCAATTTGGATGAGTGTGCCCAGATGCTCCACAGTAATGATAGAAGTAAGGCTTCTTTGGTTGAGACTTTTTGTTGGTGGAGCGATGATTTTTCTACTTAGTCTCTTTCTTACCAACCTTAGGGGGTGCTCCTAGAATGGATTTTCCCTTATCACTTTTATCCTCACTCACAATTTTAGTTTTAGGATTAGTTACCTTAGAGTTATCAGAGTTCTCATTATTAGCAGGTGGAACAAAAATAACTCTATTTAAAGCATTAGAAGAGGTGCTATGAGAGGAGAGAGAGTGATCATACCCGAGACATGTTCTATTAGATGCAAACTTATGAACATGCAGCATTTCATCTAGTTTGGCACTTGAGGTCCTTATAGTTGTGTTGTAACTTGAAACAATTCAGAATCTAGTTTCTTGGCCTTTTCAACAAGAAGGTTGTTCTCAAACCTCAGTGCTCCAATGGTTTGATTAGTTTCATGAACCTTAATGGAGAGTTCCTCACATTCTAACTCCACTTCACTGAGCTTTCTCATGGCCAACCTGTAGAGCTTTTCATGCTTCTTAGAGACCCTGTACAACTTTGTTTAGGCAGTGTGGTTTTCATCTTGATCATCCATCTTTTCAAACTTTGATTCCATCCACTCTTTTTCCTCATCAATTACGTTTACTACTTCCTCAGTAGACTTAATAGTAGCTGTAAAAGCACTTACTATCCCTTCTTGGTCACTTTCAATAGAATCTACTTTTGGTTTTGAATCACTTAAGGTGGCAGCTAGGGCTTTGCTTTTGCCAATGGATTTGAGATATGTGGCACACTCTTGCTTCATGTGTCCAAATCCATGACACCTATAACACTTTGGTCTAGCAGGAACACTGTTGTCTTTACTGGCATCCTTGGATTCTCTCATGCCTTTGTCTTGGGACTTAAATTGAGAGAAAGCAAACTATTTGCGATCCTTATCACCAGCTTTAACATTCACATTTTTGATGAACTTCTTGAATTGTCTAGTGATATATTTCAACTTGGTATCCTCATCATCAGGTGACTCATCATTATCATCATTCTTGGTCTTCAAGGCCATATTCTTGTCTTTGCCACCCTTGCCAACTCATGCTAACCTTAGTTCATAGGTTTGCAAGTTCCCAATCAGTTCTTTCAAAGGAATAGAGTCAAGATCCTTTGATTCTTCAATGGCAGTGATCTTGGCATGGAATTTTTCTGAAAGAGATCTGAGGATCTTTATAACAATCTTAGGCCCCCAAATCTGTTCTCCAAGATTGAAGGCTGAATTTACTATGTCCTTGAGCTTGGCATAGAATTCATCGAATGACCCGTCCTCATCCATCCTTATTTCCTTAAAACTTGTAGTGAGCCTTTGGAGCTTAGAGTTTTTAACAACTTTAGTGCCTTCGTAGGTATTCTGAAGAATAGTCCAGGTTTCCTTGGCATTGTTGGTGAAAAAGATCTTCTTGAGTTCGTCATTTGTCACAGCACTAAACAGAGCATTCAGTGCTCTACTGTTAAATTTGGCCACCTTGATCTTGGCATCATCCCACGTTGCAGGTGGCCCTTCAGGTTTCTTCCAACCTACTTCAACTGCCAGCCATACTTTCTCATTTAAAGACTGCAAAAAAGCTCTCATGCGTACTTTCTAGTATGCATAGTTAGTATCATCAAATAAAGGAGGAATAATCAAGGATTGCCTATGATCCATAACAACAGGGGTCAATGGATCACACGGCAAAGTTTAAAACCTAATAAGAGTGTACCCATTTTGATACCACTTGTGATGGAAATATAAATATACACAGCGGAAAATTAATGGATCTACTTCATTTGCAATTGATAACATATGCTATGTAAGTTTCAGAATTCAAGAAGAAGAGAGTGTACCTTGGTATGGTGAATTTCAAAACCAAAGATCAGAAGTTCTTGAGAAAACTTTCAATTTTCACTCCAATTCCACTTGTGCCCAAGAAGTGTGGTATCTCAATCAATTTTTCAAGGGAGAATGAAAGAGCGTCTAGCACTCACATGCATACCAATTCATGTATCTTGTTGTTGTTCAAAAAATTTTGTATGTTTCTCTCCTAACCACTGATTATCTAATTGGGCTAGCCTTTTGGGCCTTTCCAATTGGGCTTTAGTATGTGGCTTGGAGTGGGACCAAAAGGGAACAAGTAAGACACTAGCTCCAATGGGCCTTGGGCTTTTCTGTCAACTCTTGACAAGTCCAAAGTTACAATTAATTATATTTAATACCACTATATAAATATAAATTATATCCCAATACTTTATTGTACATGCAACCCCTTTCATAAAATATTTGTAGTAATACAAAGTTATGATTATAGACAACCACTTTGTAAATTACTGCATCTTAATCCTTGAGTACCCGATTTAATCTTTTAAGTTATTCATCATATATTTATGAAATCCAATTTCATAAATATATATTTTAGTAACTATTTACTAAAGTAGTTAGGCCTAACATTCTGAATAACAAACTCTTTAAACTTATCTCAAGGGAATATTTTGTATCTCTGTTAAGAGACTATGAATTTCATCTTAGGAATATATGTTCCATCAACACTAAATGTGGCTGCCCAACATACTGAGGTTTTGACCATTACTTTAGATCTCACTCCTGATATATCAAAGCAACCTATACTTCATGATCAGGTCCATTATTCTCTTAGGATTAAGAGTCTATGTAAATATAAGTTGAGATTTATTTTTCATTTGATAGTCGTTAGGAGAATAATAAATCTCATAGTGGTCCAGTTCAATACGTCTTAACTCTTAAAACATATCAACACATCAACTAAAAGCCTCCACTTCCATGATCAAGACAAATCATCTTAGTTGATGCGTTATAGTCTTCGCAAATGAAATGCCCAATTTCATCACCAATTACGAACTAAAATTCTGGGTTTACAAAGAACTTGTGATTTATATCTTCCGTGACTTTTTACATAAATCACATACTATGCATCTCATGGACTATTTGATAATGTCCAAATATTCATGTTACCATCATTTTAGATAATAATTGTAATACCTGGAAAAAAAAAATTTAAAAGGAAGAGTATTTAAATAAATCTTTTGTGGGGTCAATTTTATAATTTATAATTATAAGGGAGTTTTTAGAAAATAAGGTTGAAACCTTAACTATATAGATAAGCTTATTAAGTCAACGTATATGGAGAGATATTTTGAGAAATGAGACTACCTAAAAGACTGAAGTGGAGAAGGATCTTTGGGTCCCATGGCCTAATGGATACAAAACAAAGCTTAAACATACCTCTATAATATGCAATCCCATGAAGGTATCAAGCCTATATTTTTTTTTTTTAATGATTGTAAACATTGAGAGATTGGTGGAGCTATTTGATGCTAAATCTATGGACCGTATGGTCTAATCACGGTTCAATTTTAGGTTTAAAAGAACCGCAATGGTGAGAGCTTCACGGTTAACCGGGTTGGACTATAACTGAGAACTTTAGTTACCCGTGGAAACTGTGTTTGAATGTAATAGGCACCTTATAACCCCTATTTAAATGAATAGTACCTCGTTTTGAATTTAATCTTAAAATTCATCATTTAAAGAACAACCAAAATATTTGAAATTTAGTTTTTAAAACAAAGAAAGAATGATATGCATGTACATTTGCAATAAAACAAAAGTAAATTCTATCATTTGATGACATGTGAGAATGATATGTAATTTAGCTTAGAATGACATGTAAAATGAATGACATGTGAAAAATGCATACAAAATTTAATAAAAAGTGTAAAAGGTCTACCTCACACTTTTACATTAAATGAGTTAAACACTAAATTTATTCTCATGTAAAATTATCAAGGGAAAATATTAGTTAAAACGGGAAGGGGGTATGTTTGGCCCTAGAGAGTCCATAGACTTAATGAATTTAAGCCATGAGTCAAGCATCAACTTTTAACACCCAAAATAAAATTCCTAAGTTTTGATTTAGAAAAATTCTCAAGAAGGAATTTAGTTAAAAATCTCTTGGTTTTTAAGTTTTGAAAAGTCCTTAAAGGGGATATGATTAAAATCTCATAGGTTTTGCGTTTTGAAAAGCTCTGTACAAGGTGCTTGATTAAAAATTCTTTGAGCTTTTATTTTGAATAAATCCCCAAAAAGGTTTTATTGATGGAAGCCCAATTTTTTATTTTTTATTTTAAAAAAATCTAAATTAAAGAAACATTATTTTTAGAAAAGTCTTTTTGGAAAAACTATGAGTTTACAACCTTATCTAGATAAATGAAGTGTAAATCCCAAGCATGTTAAAAGGGGGAATATATATATATATATATATATATATATATATATATATATATATATATATATATATATATATGACTAAAGATGGATGATACATAAAAAAATACATCACAAGACAACATCAAATCCATAGCTATGCAGGCATTATCAAAATTCCAAGAAAGGAAAAGCAAGCATGCAAAAGGAATATAACTTTAGCAAAATGAATAAATCAACATGTGATGTAAGCATTATTATAGAAAGAGATTAAATTCAATAAGGACTTGCCATAAAAGCTTATATTTACACCATCCAATAATACAATGCCATAATGATTTTTTACAAATAGTTACACATAAAAGATTAAACTGTAATGCACAGAATCACTCTCTATTGTAGAAAATTAAAACCCTAAACTAAGTTTTCTATAGAAACCCATACAAACCTGGGGAAGCTGTCGGAAACCTATCTAGCCAAGATGCCATCGAAAACCCACCTAGCTAAGAAGCCACTAGATCGGTTGCAAACTCTCCAAAATCTCTCTCAAAATCTAAATGAAAATCTCCACCATTATTGCTTATCGCCGCCATGTTTGGCAGTGAGATTCTCTCATCTCTAAGCTCAATTAAGTTGATACAAACCTCTCATTTTTCTCTCATTCAAGCTTTTGATGTGCAATTGTTTTTTTTTTTTTTTTGGGTCAAGATTTGCATATGGGTCTTATGGGGTTTGAGACTTTGTTGCTTTTTTTTTTTTTTTTTTTTTTTTAAA
The DNA here is from genome assembly GCA_029955455.1 of Quercus agrifolia. Lineage (NCBI taxonomy): Eukaryota > Viridiplantae > Streptophyta > Magnoliopsida > Fagales > Fagaceae > Quercus > Quercus agrifolia. The sequence continues at coordinate 38,680,612 of JARQAD010000004.1, read as the reverse complement.
TTTTTTTTTAATTAAATGTGATTTTTGGTCAAGATTTTTGCATCTGGTGTTGCTTTTGTTGAATTCTTGCGGTGGTGGAGTTAGGTTAAATGGATTCCCAAAAAAAAAAAAACAATAAAGAGCACAAATATAACTTTAGCCATGGAGGTTTAGTTTGAGAGAAAGAGAGAGAGAAAGAGAGAGAGAGAGAGAGAGAGAGTTTTAGAAGAATCTAGGTTAGGGAGGCAAAGCTTGGTGCTAGGGTCGCTGAAAGCCATTGGTGATAGGCGGAGGTTGGTGGTTGGTCATATCTGAGAGACGGGCAGATTTGTGATTTGGTGGGTTGATGAGGATTGATTGTGTGTGGCACTACTTAATTTTTAATTTGTAAAATGCTAATGTGACATGCTGAGATTAGAGGGTGTAAAACTACATTCTTATTAAATTTGGACTTTGATAAAATAGAAAACTTTAAAACATGAAACTAGGTGTGAAGAAAGGAAGTTTAAGGTAAAGTTTTAACCTTTGTTCTGAAAAATTGCAATATTTTCAAGAAAGATGCAACCTTTAAGCCAAAGGTAGAAATTTTATTCTAAAGATTAAACTTTCCTAACAATACATAGGCATCTCTATACAAAATTTAACATTTGACACGAAAAAACATAAAACAAAAGGAAAAGTAATAAACTTTCATGCCAAGATTGAAGCTTTAACAAGTAAGCATGCATTAAAGCACTAAAAACCTGAACTTTAACTCAAAGGTGCAACCTTTCATGCATATAAGCCAAGAATTTTATATTTAATTTTATAAGTTTAATACTTCTAATAAAAGAAAATGCATATTAATTTGATATCAAAAGTTTTAAATGAAACTTCAATTTTATTCCATGGAGGAAATGGCATCTAAGTATAGAAGACTTAAGAAGCATGGGTATCACATAGAACACGATTTTTTTTTTTTTTTTTTTTGGAGAAAAACATAGAACACGATATTAACATAATAAAAACATATAGTAAACACATGAATATAACATAGAAACAAGGCTTAATGTCCATGAGCATAGAAGATGGAAGCTTCAAGCTCTTAGACATAAAAACCTCTTTATTCTAGCTAGAAAATATAGGAAAGACAATTAATTGAAGGTTTAGAGATTATACCCTCTCAAAGCTTGAATTTAATCAAGAATGGAAGAGAAATGAATAATTTCTAGAAGTTTAGGGGCTGTCCAGAGGGTCAAAGGAGGTCTGGAACGTTTTGGGTGTGTTTGCATGTCTGTTCCGGGATGTCAAGAGATACTCCTAATCCAAGAAATTATGTGCTTTTTGAGTCCAACATCCATGAGAAATTAAGAATACGCATGCAAAGTTAGTACCAAAAGTGTGTTTTTATCGTTTTTCTTCAACTTTGGCCCATTTTTCCGTTAAATCTTTTTAGACTTCCGGACCTCTGTTTTGATCAAATGAGGTGTCATTTGAAAGCTTATGAGATCTACTTCCTAAAGATTATTGCTTTTTATCTCCAACTTCCAAGTTGAGTGAACTTGATGCTTTGGAAAAAAGGGTAAAAACAAGGTTTAAATAAATAGTAAAAGTAAATTAATTTCTTGGGTTTTTAATAAATTCATTTTTTCAATAGAGTTTCAGCTTATAATGTTTGCTTCTGATGATTGTGCTCTTTATCATTAGACCAAAACACCAATCGGTTTTTGGTGTAGGCAAGGATTGAATTCCAGATGTTTTATTCAACCATCTGAAACTTTACTAATTGAGCAAACTAAAATCCACTTTAATAAATTCATTTTATTTGAAAGGATTTTATTAAATCAAGCCCACCAAATTGAAATTCTTCACAAGACCTTTCCAATGACACGTTATTTGGATCATTTTTAGGTCGTTTACTCATAATTTAATAAATTGAATTATAATTAAACTTTAATGACATGTTGCCAAATTTAATCGGTGTGTACTTTTTTTGTTTTTTGTTTTTGTGATATCTTGCTTGTTTCAATTCCAATTTGGGCTAGTTAATTGTCAAACGATAGGGAATTAAAATATCTATGACATTGGCCATAAATTATTCTGATCAGATGGTCATATCTTTTTTTGTCAAATATGGGTTGACTACAATCAAACTTGTTCAACTTTTAAAAACAATTAGAAAAATTAATTTTATCATGAAAAGATGAAGTTTAGCATTTGAAGAAAATTTTGACTTCGTTTGACTTTTAGTCAACTTGGTTAGTGGCATTTTGGTCATTTTGGACCTTAAACATGAAAAATTGAATAATTTGATATCCAATTTGGATAAATTTCAAAATTTTAAATATTCACACAATTCCATGATTAAAACAATAATTTTTGCAATTTTGTGAAAATATATGAGTTTTTGGCATACAAAATCAAGGCGGACAAAGTATAGTATCAACAAGTGCAATCCATGAAGTAAGAAAAATATGGGTAGTAAGCCTAATTCATGAAGATAGAGAAATTGAGGGTTATATACCCAATTCATACCAAGGAAGTCAATTCCGTACTATACTGGCCGGTACGGCCGGTATATACTGTACCGGCCAGTAAACCAATACAGATACCCCCTTGTTTTGTACTGGAAAAAATACCAGCCGTACTGACAAAATCCGGCTGTTTTGACCAATAAATGGATATCGGGTCGAAACATGAAATGCTTTCTTCTTCTTCTTTTTTTGGGGTAATTTTGGCAGTTTTTTAAGGACAGGATAGTGCAAATCTGAGTAAGCTAAGAAAACCCAGCAAAAAGGAAGAGAAAAATGAAAGAAAAATGCACAATAGCTTTGCAAAATGAAGTTAGAATCACCTCTTCTTCAAGACTTTGACTTCATTATTCTTCACATTTTTCTTTTACCATCTTCTTCTTTAAGGACTCAACGGTGACCGATTTGCTTATTCTGTTTTGTAACTTCGTTCTCTGCACTTGCTCTTCCCTAGACTTCCCTTTTGCTTTTTCAATGTAAATGCTAAGTAAACTTGGTCAAAGGAGTACACTTGCTTTTGATTTTCTCAAAGCATCAGATGATATTTTGAATTGGTGTCACCAATCTTTTGACACGTGGGATTAGCATTTATTGAGTTTGGTGGGTGTTGGATTATTTAATAGTTTTCACTTTTATATATTTATGTTGATAACTCCATCAAAAAATATAAAAATTTGTCAAAGTGATATATTGAGGTATTAGAAATATAACTTTGTATATTGTATAAAATAGTAAAAAATAGGGATAAACCCGAAACGGTACACCGGTATTTAAAATATATCGTATCGCTGGCCAAACCGGTACAACCTCCGGTATGGTATTGACTTCCTTGATTCATACTATATGAAGAATTTTGGAAGAAAAAAAAGTCTAAATGTATAGACGAAGATGGAATTCTTGACTTAGGCCTTTGCATATGTTTTACTCTAATTTCTTGCATTGTGGCTACTTGTATTCCAAGGGAGCATTAGGAAACAAATAAAGAGTTGTCGAAACCAAAAACAAAAACCACAACAATCTTTAATAACTTTAAAATAAACATGATTTTTTTTTTCTTTGTATTTGACTCATTCTCATTTTATGTATAATTTTCTTTTAAGAGTTTTCTCTCTCTCTCTCTCTCTCTCTCTCTCTCTCTCTCTTAAAATGATTACAAATGGTTATGTTCAAATTCCTTGTCACTTTTGTGGATTCATTAACGAATTGATACTTAAAGTCTGTTTGGTTAGTATTTTGGGAGCCTAAAAAAACATTTTTAAAACTCAAAACTATGTTTTGCAAAAGCAACTTCTCATAGTTATTTTACAAACCCTCATTTTAATTTCAAAACACTATTTTGCAACAACTTATACAAATGCACTCTTAGCATTTTATTATCATACTGATTTGAAACCTTTTGTTCAATTTCAACATTGTCGGGGACAAAAAAGTTTCCCTTCCGACAATTGAGATTTATGTTGGGTTGGAGGCCTAAACCGTAACTCGACGATGGGCTTGATGTATGGCCCAAAGGCTATCAGTGAAGATCCAAAGAATTCATTGTATCCTATGCCTTGGGCCTAGTTTGAGACTGACAAGAATGGCCCATAAACAATCCCTACAACAGACACGTTACCATGATTAAAAAGCATACTGTAAGAAGTAGCCCAACAGCAAAATGTTTCTGCAAAAAATAGTCCAGCAGTAAAGTGTTTCTGCAGTAATCTAGCCCAGCGGTAAAATGTCACAGCAGTAAAGTAAGATAAAATAGGATAAACCTTTAGCTGTTAGCTATTTCACAGATTAAGAAAAATATCTATATTTTCAAACTCATCATCTGTTAGCTCTGGAGAAGAGTCTTCTAATACAACAATATGAGGGAAAAATTCTATAGTAACAGTTACATCATAACCTTCAATAGTAAATGAATAAGTAAATATCATGGGTTTCGTTATAACAAATAATGACAAAAACTTAGTGTGAATATAGTGAGTAATGAGGAACATTTCAAGTAGTGTGAGTAGTAAGAGAGAGTGTGTATAGTAAAATTGCCGGGGCTTTCTACTGGGGGTAGGTAAGTGTTTATAAGCAAAGCTATGAGGAGTGTTTGTGAGTTAGGAGCTGGGGAACTTAGTTTCTAAGCTTGAAACTAAGAACTCAGTGACTTTTTTCAGAACTTAGAGAAGGCTTAAATAGAGAGGTTAAGGAAGAGTTCTTCTTTCTTGGTGTATGTCTTGGTGTGTTTTTTCTCTTCCCCCTGAAGCATTAATAGAGAGTTGCCTTTATATTTGGGTTTTAGGGGATAATTAGCAAATAATCTTTGCTAAATCTTTCTCAATCTTCAGAATATCCTTAGAGAATCATTCCTAGGATTTTAGCTAAGAGTAGTAAGCTTAACTTTTAGAAGGTTCTTACTGTTTTGGGTAATAACAGCTGGGATTCTAACTTAGCATTGAATGCTCATTGGCCCTGGCTGATGGGATTAAAGCATGCTTTAGGTTGATGGGATTAAAACATGATCTTGGTTATGCTGTTGCTAGAATCAGAGCTCCCTAGGGCAGATTGTATCACCCTAAGCCAAGTGTCAATCTAGGAGCCCTTGCTAGGAACTCTATTGGGATCTCCTTGGTGCCCTTTAAACCACATTTCTCTAAGTTTCTCCATTTGAGGTTCATGTGCTTGGTCCATGAACCAAAGAATACACGCTTTTAGTATGAAAATGAATTGATTTCATGTTGTTTCAGGAGCTTTAATGGCCTAGTCATGGCTACTCTTGGTTCTTGACTCAATGGATTGAAGAAGAAAGAAGGGACAGCTGGCTGAAGCTCTCCCAGCTTTCTGTCATGTTGCTTTCAACTTTATGTTGCATGAGAAATGATATAATTTCAGCTTGTGAAGGACGGGTTTAACCCCTAATGGACACGTGTTGTCTTCTGATCTGATTGGACAAGTTGGGACTTGATGGGAATGGGCTCCAGCTGTTAAGTTGTGTTGAAATTTAGTTGGTCAGCTCACATGAGCTTCAGCTGCTAGGATTTGTGTATGAGCTGGGCTAGCTCAGCTGGGCTTCGTAGTTGAGCTTCTTTGGGCTTGGTTATCCCTACAAAATGAAGAATTTTGTCATAGGTGATATACATGGGCTTTTATAAATTTTGTAAGAGAGGTATTTCTTGGGGGATGTGTAATTATATTTCCCGTGAGTAAGGGATTTAGTATATGTAAAACAAGTGTCAAAATAATATTTGATTTTGTAAATATGTGCCAAAATAGCATTTGGGCTTTATAAAATAGTTGCCAAATTATTATTTGCGCTTTTAGAAATAGTTGCCAAATTAGTATTTGGGCTTTGTAGGATTTTGTAAAAATATTATCATGTAGCAACGAGCTTTAAGAGATGTCGTGTAGCAATTGGCTTTTTGAGGTGCCATATCGTAACGGGCTTTAGAGGTGCTGTATCGTAACGGGCTTTAGAGATGCCGTATCATAATGGGCTTTAGAGTGCCGTATCGTAATGGGCTTTAGAGGGGTTTTGTTGGGCTTTTTTGTGAAGATAGCATAATTTTGTGGCCCAATTTTGGTAGCAATATGGTGAGTATTTATGTGACACCCAAGTTGGATAATATGTAGGATATAATGGGTAATATTTGTGAGATGGCCTAAGGCAATTTATGTGGCTTATATAAGGAATGTTTATGGGAGCCCAATAACATGAAGAATATTTGGGTAATATATATAGGGAATATTTATGTGGGCTCAAAATAATTTATGGGCTTGTGTGGGTATTTTTGTGAGTGGGCTAATGAAATTAAGGCCCGAAAATTTGTACCTCAGCAAATATTTATATATTTTATTAGGTTTCTGTTGGGATTATAGTAAGTTGTACCCAAAAATAATAATTTGGTGTAAGGTACTTTTCAGGGTCAATTAAATCATTTACCAAAGTTTGCTAACTCATTGAAATTCTCATATCACACAATTGAAATGGTAAACGTGTTAAATTACTGATTGTCCCAAAAACTTAAACTATTAGGAAATGATGAATTTAATTACTTAACCATAATTCAAAAAAAATGTTGGTACTTGTGAATGAGATCCAAGAGACAATAATTGCTTCTTCCTTTTTCAAACAAATAATTTTGACTTCTTGTAGGTTCATTGGTATGTATTTAATTTAAAGTGCTTTTTGAGATTTTATTATTAGGCAAAAATACAAATTACATCCATTAGTTTGGTCAATTGTCATTTTGATCGTGTATGTTTCACTTTGTTGTCATCATTAGTCCTTCTGTCTATAACTACTATTAACCAATTGAAAAATATTTTAAAATAATAAAAATTTATTGAATAAAAAAAAAAAAATCTTTGTTCCTTTTTTGGGGAGTGGTAATTTCATTACCAAGTTCTTATTTTGGTTGCAATATCCAACATTTTAATAGTTGGAAAAGAAAGTTAAAGATAAAAAAGAATAAATATTGATACTTTTAAATTAGTTTAAAAATAAAAATGTCATACACTTCTTTTAAAAATTGGCATATATAAAAAAATTAAAAATCTTTTGAATATGTTAACATACTTTTAATACTTCTAAGTAATTAATTTATATTTTCATTTTACTTTTATGTAATGAATTATTTGAATATTATATATATATTGACTTCATCTATTAATGACTATATATTGATTATTTTTATTTAATCTTCTATTTATTTGAAATATATACTTATAGTCACCTTAGATTATGAAGTATCTCAAACATAACAATGATTATATTTGTGATGCCTCAAATTAGTTGGATATTGATTGAGTGTGCATTATGTGAGTGTATGGTGAGTCTCACATCAAGCATACATTGGATTGATTTGAACTTTATTAACATCTACAAAAAGTCTCAATAGTGACTAAACTAATCCTGTTGGGGTATCGCACAGATGTCATCAACGCTTTTACTTGGGTCGTTATAATACAAAGTCTTAACTCCTAACACTAGTACACAAAAAATAAAATTAAACTTTTGTCTACATTATATTTTCCATGTCAATGGAAATTCTTGTTTAATTAGATTAATTAACATTTCTTTGTATTAATTTTATTTCCATCCTTTATTTTTATCTTACTTTGTTTAGACTAAAATCCTACATTAGTCACTACATAAGATGACATAATACTTGGACATGGCAAAAGGGCCAGGTTCAGGCAAAAAATGGGTATCTTAAATGTGTTAGAAATGGGTCGGGTTGACCTTTATTTTTTCACGATTTTGTTTTTTGAAAAGATGTATTTTCCACTTTTTTTTTTTTTTTTTTTTTTTTTTTGAGAATGAAGACTTTTATTGAAATGGACTAAAGAGTGGCCAAATCAGCTTGAACAAAAGGTCAAGTGCAAGATGGAACATCCTCCATCCACACTGTACAATGTTGAGATGTCAAAACTAGCCTAGCTAAACTGTGAGCAACTTTATTACCATCTTTCTTTTCATGAGAGTATGACAATTGTGAATATAAACCGGAAAATAAAGACACGTCTTTTAGCAAATGGGTGTAGGGTGCCAACCCGAATTCCTTGCATTTTAGGGCCTTTGCAACCACTACAGAGTCACCCTCAATTATGGCGTTATGAAGACCCAACTCACTGCCAAACTCCACAGCCTTATTTGCAGCCATAGCCTCAACTTCCACGGGCTGGTAAGCTTGGTCCAGCTGTTGTATAAATGATGCAATGACTTCCCCATGGCAGTCTCGAACCATAATGCCAATTCCAGATTTGTTGTTTGCACTAGAAAGTGCTCCATCGTAATTAATCTTGTAGCTGTCAAGTGTCAGGTGCTGGTGCAGTCCATACGTTATGGTGCGTTGGGCTTGAGCTGAGTCGGTTGAGTCTGAGATTGCTTCTATGGATCTCATTCCAACTCTCCACTGCCATCTTCTGCAGATCTTTGGTGAGGCAACAAGATTGATTCAGCCTTAGTTTATTACGCTGGTTCCAAATGCTCCATACTTGAACAGCAAACAGTTCCATAGGTTTCCCATTTCAAGAATCCAACTGCACAGCTCTTTGAAATCAGTGAACTGAATATTTGAATGAAAACTCCAACTGTCCCCATCCCACACCTCATTCAGACCCGTGCAACTCCACAAAGCTTGCAAAGAGTCCTCTGCTTGTAAGGAGCAACGGTCATAGGTGGAAGTTTGTATAATAGTTCTCCATACCAGGTTTTACTTGGTTGGAAGAGAGTTCCTACACGCACACCACAACAGATTTTTGTACTTATTTGGAACTTCCAATGACCACATCTTCTTCCATAATTTTCTGTCCACCTCCGTGTGAGTGCCAACATCAGAGTTTTCTCCAAACCCTTTAGAAACTTGTACCTGGACTTACAATTATAATGACCATTAGCTGTGAAAGGCCAAAACAGAACATCTTCTGTTTGGCTTCGAGGCAATGGTATCCTTAGAGCAAGCTCCGCTTCAGCTGGTACAAGCACTCCTTTAAGCATTTCAGCATCCCAATTTTCGGTGTTGTTATCAATGAGGCTGTCCACAGTAGCATCTTCCATAGATTCAATGATTGGGGATGATATCAATGGAGGATGCTTTATGGGCAGCCAATGATGCTGCCATATTTTGATGCTTCTTCCATTACCCACCCTAAATCTAGCTCCCATTTGGATTACCTCTCTCTTCTTCAAGATGCTTTTCCAAGCATAGGAACCGGTAGCCGATTCTTTTGCTTCCATAAACAAGCAATGTGGAAAAAATCTTGCCTTAAAAATTTTGAAAAAGAGAGTATCTTCATTCTGTAAGAGCCACCATGCTTGCTTGGCAAGGTGGGAGTCATTAAAAAGAGCAAGATCCCGAAATCCCATTCCTCCTTCTAATTTTGATTTTGTCAGCTCCGATCATTTGACCCAATGAATTTTTCTTTTGTCACCTCATTGCCCCCAAAAGAATTCTTTTACCGTTGCTTCAATTTCATGGCAAAGGCTCAAGGGTAGTTTGAAACACCTCATGGCATAAGTTGGAATAGCTTGGGTAACTGCTTTGATAAGGACTTCTCTGCCGGCTTGAGAAAGGAGCTTCCCCTCCCACCCTTGTAATTTCCTCCATACTCTCTCCTTAATATAATTGAAGCTTGCTTTTTTACCCCTTCCCACCAATGAGGGCAGCCCCAAATATTTCTCGTAAGACCTTATTTCATTCACCCCCAACACATTTTTAATCTCCTCTTTCATATCATCTTTTGTGGACTTGCTAAAGAAAAGAGAAGTTTTCTCTTTATTAATTTTTTGCCCTGACATCTCTTCATATTCCTCCAAAATTTTGAGCACATTTCCACATTCTTGGGAATTTGCCTTACAAAAAAGCAAGCTTCATCTGCAAAAAATAAGTGGGTTAGTTTGGGGCCTCTTTTGCATATTGAGAAGCCGTTGATCTCCTTTGCCCTTGCAACTTTTTTGATTAAGCCATGTAATCCTCTTGGTAAGTCATGCAACAATACTTGATGTAAAATGCATTAATTCAGATTCACCAATGTCAAGAAAATCTCATATCAATACATTGATTCCTATTTATTAATAATAAATTTATACAAATCTCAGCATTGCTAACCAAAATTATGCTCGTACCAATTGATTTGAGTTAAATAATTTTGTTTGTATGTGGTTACAACTTATAATAATATTGCTTGCACTTTTCTTTTAGAATTTATAGAATCTCATTCTTGAATTTTAAGTTGCTATTGAATTCTATGTTGTTAGGTTCTAAATATTTAGATATAAATTTTTAAGTTCTAAATGATTCATGTGTTAGAAAACCAAGTACATAAACTTGTCTAGGGATAGATCTTAGTGTCTATGAAGTGTTTTAGACATTGCTCTAAGTCTACAAGTCAGAATTCAAGAACGTATAAGTTATAGAATGAAGTAATGAAAATCTGAAGAGCTTGACCATTCAAGAGATTGGCTCAATTGATCGAGATGCGATTTGCAGAATTTTTATTAAAGCCCAATAGCTCATTAAACACTTAGGGTTTCAGTCCAGACTTACTTTGGTATATAAGGAAAACCCTAAAGCACATTTTTCAAGTATTGGAGAGCTGCTCTTTTGAGATTTGAGATCTATTGTACCTTCAGTTCATACCTTTGATCTTCAGTACGCTTGATAGCTGAAGCTTGGGCTGCAACTTTATTCCACCAGTACTAGCAATATGAGTGTGATCTCTGGTAGATGCTTGAAAGAGTAAAATATGTGCAATATGTGAACTTCTATTTAATATAGTGGATTGTTCTCTTGGGATCTCCCCCCCCTCCCCCCCCCCCAAACAAGGTTTTTTTAACTTGAAAAATTGGTTTGTTTTCTTAGTTTACTTGGGTCATCATATTTGTGCCTTATTTAAATTTCTTGCATGATATGTTTGATGAATGTTTTACCAAGGTCTACATAACAACTTGGCTATTAAATTAGGTTAAACACAGTGTTTTTAAGGTCTAAAAACTAACATATGTAAGTCAAAACAATGAGCTAAAAAGTCGTTTATTTCGCATTTCGATTTCATTTACACTGATTTAGGATATCCCTTATCTGGATGAGTATAAGCCCTTATGAAATATTAGTCTGATATTAGTTTCCAAAACATTTAATCATCATATTAGCAGATTAAAGCTTGAAAAAGCCAATGAATTTCAAATGATTAAATTAAATCACATTTTAGTTAAAGAACATGGCAATTCTAAATTAAACGTTTATAGGTTCCATCCCATGATACATTAACTCAGAAGGACAACAACTCAACAGGACAACAACGATAATAATACTAATAATAGGCCGCTTCCTTTTGATGCCCCTTTAACATTGGCAAGAAGCACGGTATTTGTGAAATTATTTTCTAGAATTAAAAAATTTTCACTTTCTTCTTCAAAAACAATGTTAATCACATTTTAATTAAAAAAAAAAAAACTAGTTGGGTCACGGATCATATTTTTCAAATTCGGATTAGGTTATCAGGTCTGGTCCAATTTTGCTTTGTCTAATAATACTTATAACATAATAATTCAATTGTCATACTCAAACATGAATTGTATCATGAACCGATTTTTTATTTTTCTGTACCATGTATCGTAAGATACACAAACACTTAATAAAATTGATAAAAAATTACAGATATACATATATAAAGAGTATATCATATCATATCATATACTATATATAATAGCAGAAGCTGAGAGAAAGTTGGTTCTTACATTTAAGGAAGTGCTAACAAATAGGATAAGTGCCTATCTAAAATTCTGACACGTCTAAGTTTAAAAAGCGATAAATTACATGGTTTGGTAAGCAACAACACCGTTTGGCCTCTCATTTAACCGGTTTAAAAGCCTCTCATTAAAAAAAAAAAAAAACCGGTTAAACCTATACGTACACCAAGATAGAAACAGAGAGAGGCGATGAGTACACGGAGAAAGAAGTAGAGAAAGAGAGGCGACGAAATCAAAAAGTTTCAAGAAACGATTTTGCAGGCCCCAAACCTTGGCAGAACGGTAAACTGAGAAGGTACGGAGTGGGGACTGGGGAGAGAGGCGATGAATGCACGGAGAAAGAAACAGAAAAAGAGGGAGGCGATGAAGAAACGAAGAAAGAAATAGAAAAAGAGAGAGGCGATCCTGGGACACGGAGAAAGAAGAGAACGCCTCTCTGTTTCTGATAGAACGCCTCTCTGTTTCTTTCACTAAGATCAGAGTAAAAGTCCCTTCTGCCCACAAACAACGCCTCCGATGGGTTCTATTCTTTCTCTGATTTTTTAAGGTAAATTAAATCTATTATATCCTTTCAATTTGGTTCTAGATTTGGATTCAAAAATTAGGGCTAAGGAAATCAGGTTTTAATATGTGACTATTCTTTTTTGAATTTTTTCAGTAATAGATTTTTTTCAATTCGTCTATTTTGGAATTAAATCATTCAATTTCTTTCTCTCCAGAGATGAAGTGGAATCTTTCCACAATCTAGAGTCTCTAATTTCATCAAATCAAGGTACTGATTTCTTTTCCCAAAAATCGTAAAACAAACGTATAGTGCAAATACCGCAATCAATATTAATTTTCATTGAAACCTTATTAAAGACCAGTATCAGGTTCCAATAAATTATACTTCTACAATGATTGCGTTGTGTATATATATTGTTATTGAAATTATTTTAATTTAGGCTTAGGTTTGGGTATGATCTGTTAAGGTTTCTGATATTCTCATAATCTGTTTTCTTTTTCTTTTCTTTTTTTGTGTGTTGAAAATGTTGTTAGGTTGATCATCGTATAAACATTTACATTTAATGCCTGCTGATTTTTTTTATTGGTTCTAAGTTTGCATATAATTGTTATTATTTTAATACTTGATGCGTAGAATTAGAATATGGGTGAATTAGAAACTGAAATCATAGATTGATGGGGTCGGATCCGTAGTGGGTTTTGATCATTCAAATTTACTTTGTGCATTGGATTGTTATATTGCTATCTATGTTGTGATGTTCATACATGTATGTTTGTTGCTTTGATGGACTCAAAACCGCAAAGTGTGTATCATTAAATCCACTTTTAGTTGGTAGATCTTAGATCACGCTCAATTTGAATGGTTCCCTTTGCTCAAAAGTCCATACCTTACATAAGATTCATTGGAACACCACTGTTTTTTTTTTTTTTAAACGTAAGCTGTATTTTTATTTGCAGGTATAGAGAGTTGAATGTAAGAAAAATCCCAACAAATTGCTTTGTAATTTATGCCCACCACAACATTTAGTTTAGTCCCTTGCAAACAACGGATTCTTGCATCTATTATTTTATTTTTTGTATGTTTGCTGGAAATTTATTTTATTTTATTTTAAGGACATTCTAATATATAATTAGATTTTGTGAGAATAGTTTCATATTTTTTAGCATACTCGAACAGCTGTCTCCGTCAATTACACAAACCCATCAATTTTAAGTTTTCACCTCCTCCTATTTTGCCTTTTCCTATTTTGCAAATCTATTGCTCTTCACCCATTAATAAATTTGTCAAGTTTTATTTGCTTCTGCTACTTCTATCCGTCCTCTTCCTTTTCTTTGTAAACAAAATAATTGCCCATTTATTTCCTCTTGGTGTCTTTCCCTTCTCAAAATTCGATCAAAACCAACTTCTTCCAATCCAAGCGCAAAGTCTCTAGCATCACTGCATGTTTGATTATTGTTACCATTATTTTTGTTCTATATCTTTTTAGCCACTAAATTGTAATAGGAAGATCATCTGTAATGTGCAATGTAAGTGGACTCATATTCTTAGGGAGAGGAACAATATGGCCTTCTTTAGTAGAAAGCTTGCACGTAGAGAGACACATTATGCAGCAATATGTATTAGTTTCATTTGCAAATTGCTTTTTTCATAATGCTGCTGCTCTCCATATACAGCCACAAATGCATATGTTTACTTTGCTTGATGAAAGTCATTAACCTTATGTTGTTTTCTTATATTTGTTACAGCTGTAGTAATTAACTGGAATTTTATTTCTTTCTACAGATTAAAGCCTAAAACAAACTATTTGCTTCTCTTTAGAGTTAAGTGTTTTGTTTGATGTAAGTCATTAAGTTTCAGCTCTCTCTCTCTCTCTCTCTCTCTCTCTCTCTCTCTCTCTCTTTCACTTTTTTTATTTTTTATTTTTTTTAGATTTGATTTCATTTTAATTTTGATTAAGATTTGGTTGGGTTGGAAGTTGGAACTTGAGTTGGGTTGCTTCATCAAATTGGTTTTTGTTCCTTTCTTCAAATCAATTAATCTCTTTTTTGGACATAAATATCTACTTAATTAAGTTTGGACCTCTTAAGTTGTACCGTAAAATGTGAATTTGTAGGTCATGGAAATCTTAACCAATCTTGAAGCATTATGATGTCAAAATATCTTAATGGAAACTCCATCCATGGTTGGATCTTTTTATTTTTTTATTTTTTTTATTTTATGATTTTGTCTTTTATTTTTTCCCATAGACATAGTAATCTTAGTTTGTGTGTCTTATATTTATTGATGGTTATGGTTTTGAGCAACTGTCTGAATATTGAAATGGAATAATATATACCTATTAGTTGGTCTTTACGTGAGGGGTTTAGTTTTAAATATGGTACATGCTGATGTGATTAAGAAAAGTTGTCAAATTTGATACTGTTTGGATAGCCTAAGACTGATTTGATTTAATAATCTGCTTTCGTTGGGCATGTAGAAAAATCCGTGAGGGAGAAGCCTAACTAATAGATCGAGCTCTTCCATGTCATGTGCCATCATAGCGCAAACCCATGTATCTATACCGATTGGGTCACAATCAAAACTCCAATGGAGGCGAAACTTCTATAGTGGATTCACATTACAAAGATCCTAGGAGTAAGTATATATTTTATTCTAAATCCATCATGTTTGATAAAATTCTTGAAAGAAAATTGATTAATTATATTTCTAACTTGATGACTTTATAATTTATTTTTGTTTGTTATATTTTGTTTGGGATTAGAAACAATTAAATGTGGGAAAAGTTGGTTGAAAGCTCTTGCAGATACATAGCTTGCATTCATTGGGTTTCTTTATTGTTGCTCATACCGATGTTGGCTGTATGATGTATCAATTTCTAATTGACACATTGAAACAAATTAAGAGGGTTTTTTATTTTTTTTATTTTTTTTTTTTTATTTTTTTATTTTTTTTTTTTTTTTTTTCAGGTGAATAATTTGTTTTTAACTATTGAGGGTTAAAGATAATTTGACAGAAATTTTATAAAAGAATCACCACAATATACACATACTATTTATGTCCTGGTAAAATGACAAAAACTCACTGCCCAAAAATAAAAACAAAAAATTAACTCAGAATGGTTTCTCCATTACATGGGCAGCAACAAATTATATGGTTTCTCCATTATTTAACTAAAATGTAGTTACCATTACCATTAGAACAATATTTCTTATGTAAAGACCATCAACTACATACAATTGGATTGATGCTTGGATAGAAAATGCCTGAGTAGTTCTAGGAGGACTACTGCTTATTCATCTGAAAATTGTGGGGCAATACTATCTGCAATAAGTAAGCACACCATCACATAGCTATGAAAAAAACTATGTACATGTTATGTAATATCTTCTAGATTTCATCCTTGAGAACTTTTGTTCATATTCATTGTTCATAAATGAATAAATCGTTTAGATTTATCATGGTATGGGGGTAGGAAAAATCGAATCCAAACATCACATATTAAGTCTAAAACTATCTGCTTTTGAGACAATGAGCCAAGTCACAACAATTTGCACAAACAAGACAGGCATACTTACAAAAAATGAAAAGAAAGTAATAGAGTTTCAACTTGGAAAACCTATCCAAAAAAAAAGAGTTTCAGCTTGGAATGGATGCAGTAAAGGATTACACTTCTTTGGATATGGTAGGTGACCTCCTTAAACTACTACAAGCAGCTGTTGGTTTAAACAAAATTGGTACAGTTCACATCACTTCTTGCATTCTTCATCATGACCTACATAGACTCAAAACCCAAAAGTCCAGGACCCTTTTCCTCCTCAAACCCATGTCAAACTCAACCTCTTGCCTGCCCCAAGGATAAATGTTATGTTAATGGAAAATTGTATTGATGCAACATATTACTAATTAGTGAATGATATGATTTGATAAAATGGTATTTTTTTTGGTTCCTAAGTTATTTGTTCTCTTTTTTCTTCTCTTTTTGAAAATTTAAATATGCAGTGTAGTACCCATCTTCAACCTTTTTATATTTATTTTCCTCTCACTTTCTATTTCAAAATTCTGTAATAAAATATTTTCTTTGAAATTTTATTGATTCTCAAATATTCTATGTTCTCATTCTTTTATTCATTGTGGTGCATTAGTTGGTTAACTCAGAATGGTGTCTCCATTATGTGGGCAGCAACAAATTATATGGTTTCCCCATTATTTGAAGGTGAGCTCATAATCTGTATTAACTTATAATCTCTTCGTATGAGAATGTGTCTGCTTCTTGGTATTAAAAGTTTGTTAAATATGTTTTACAGGTACACCTTTGCTAAATATTTATTAAATATGTTGAATCATTTGTAGCTTAACCAACATTGGAACATCTTACTTTTTTTCATTTCATTATACCATTGATCTACTTGATTTTCTTATTTTTGCCTTAGTTTGTGAAGACCTTTAACATGTAGACCAATTGAACAAAATAATCAGAAAATGGGATGTGCTTAGGTGAAGACATTTGATTGGTTCGCATCTAAATGTTTGATCATTCTGCTATGGACACATCAGGCCTAGACTATAGGATTTAAGTTGGCAGATAATACTTAGGCTCTATAAACCGTATCTTTTGTTTATTTTTCCATAAGGATTATGTCAAATAAGAACAAATTACTATATTTGCTAGATGTTTAATGAAAGGCCTTCAATTTTATTTTTAATTCTCATTTAATCTGTCTTCCTTTGTTTCTATACAGATGAAAATCTCTTGCGGTGGAGCTTACTGCTTTATAAAACATTGAAAGAAAATCACAAGCAGCATATCCAATTAGTGCTTCCTAAGTCCAACATGTTCTTTTGATTTTTTTTTTTTAGCTCTTAGTGCTGTCCTTATTTAACTTCAAGTGAATTGGTGCCTCCTTTTTGTTTTATTGAAGTCATTTGCAATTTTTGGAGTTGAAGATAAATGTTACAATGAGACATTGCCATTTTCATGAAACTTATGCCATTTTGGGTATTTGGGCTAGGTTGGTTTTGGTTATCTATCTATTATTGATGAGGCCGAGGGCAACGGCTATACAATATGACACTTAAATTTATTTGGTTAAATAACTCACTTTTCCCTCTTTTGCGAATTACCTACAATGAGTTGGGGAAAGGGTATTTCTAAATTTAAGCTAAGTATATGGATGGAGTATCTAATGTAGAAAATATTTGTATTCAAATCCTTGGATTAATTTACAAAAAAGTTACTTTGTAATTTCTATATCTTAAATTATGCTTGGTTTATGGCTTCGAGATGAAGTTGAAGTTCTTTGATATGACATTTGATTTTAGTTCTAATGGCACAGTACCTATTGAATGCATACTTTTGAAATTTGTAGAATGTACACATTTAGAAGGTGTCTATCTTTGTGATAAATATTGCCTATAGTGGTTTATTTAGAAGCTTTCTTTGAGCAATTTTTCAAAATTTATGAAGGATCATAATAACGTTTGATTGTGGTCCTCCATTAAATATGCATGTAGTTCTAGGGTGCAATTTCTTCACTTTATATTTTGTTTAGATAGATAATATTTTTGAAAGTTATCCCATGTTTTTTTTCCTCAGTTAAATAACACTTTCATTTCAATAGAAACAAGAAATTGGATATTGATTTAGCATAAATATTGATGTTTATATTTGGTTATAATAAACAACAATTTTTTTCTAGAATAGATGGTTGTTAATGGAGGCTTACAGGCAAATAACTCATTGTAAATATGTACCAAGTTTATATTTTTATGTCAATCTTCTTGCACTGCAAAAGCTTGACATGATGCTCAAATATAAGTTAAGTTTTATTTTCTTAAAGAGAAATTCATTTTTTTAGATAAACGCTATTTTCCCTTAGGTGTGGAAGCTCATAAAAACGAAAATATTCTTTGATAGGAAATATTAAATGTTTTTGAAGATATTGCATTAGGAGCATTATGAAGAATTCCCTTTGTTCGAACTCATTTCATGTGTTCCTCCAAGTGGCCCCTTTGAGAAGAGAATGACACACATGAAGTGATTTGAAGATACTAATGTTTTAACATTTTTTGGGAATATTGGATACTATATGTCTAAATATACTACATTATTTAAGTTTGAATGTATGCAATGGAAATAGGAGAACTAAGTTTATGTTGAATGCAAAGTATTTTAATTCGTAAAATGATCCCGCGCATTGCGCGGGTTAAATACTAGTTTATTATAAATTTCGAATATATTCAATTGATGACTAATTTATTAGTCATTTATGTAATATTTAACAAGCTAACTAAATAAATCAAATTGGCATGTGTTTATAACATACACATTCCAATTGCTTAAATTCGAAAGTGATAAAATATTACAAATGACCCAAAAATAATAATTTATTTTCATCATATTGCCTAATCAATACCGTCTAAGTCAATGCTATTATTAGTTTCTCATAAAAAGAAGGTCAATGCTATCATTATGTTTATCATTTTGCTAACTTATTTCTTCATTAAAATTTTCCTCATCATCATTGACATTTATTATCTCTTCTTGTTCTTTTTATTTTAATAAATTTTTTTTTAAATATTTTTTCTTGGCATTTTAGTTTCTTGGACTTATAACAATAAGGACAAAATATATATATAAATATATAAATATATATATATATATATATATATATATATATATTATCAATCAATATTTTATTCATAGTATAGAAAATAAATTTGTATGTTAAAGTAAAGTGTAAGTGTGTACTATGTAGTCCAAATTTTGTAGGAGAAAAGGAGGGGAAAAATTTATAAATATATTATTTTATTAGGCCAAATTAAATAACCTAATAATTTTGTGTTAAAAACAAGTCTAACAACTTGTTAGATTAAAATAAAAGTACAAATTTAAACAAAAGTTTCAATTTAAAGTATTTGTCTATGTATTATACGGTACGTATGATTTTACGATACGATACGCACACTATATCGTACGATTTATGAGTACTTACTATACACCGATATGATGCAGAACTTTTTACGCATGATATGGTATGTATTGTACGATATGTATCACATATTGTACAATACTGACAACTATGTTTACAAGAGTGTTTTTGTGGAATTCATTGGTCAGCATCAACTTGGGCAAATTGAGACTTTCAATCTAGAAAATTATTCCAATATTATTACCAAATAAAAGAGAAAGGACAGCTTTCCATATTTGGAACACCAAGAGCAAGTATACATACTAAATCAGCTCATTATGTATATGACTACAGAATTCTCCAAGATAAACGGGGACAATTGGAGACGAAAGGTCTCTAGTAGTGGCCAACTCCAGGACTCGGAACGGACCCCGTCAAAATACGATCCATCTTGGCAAGATGAGCAAAAGGCCTTTCATTGAAAGCCATTACATGACCTTTTTCATCTGATGAAGAAAGTGGGCTAGGGCTCTTTGGAAGAGCTCTTGAAAATATACCATCCTCCAAGGGCACCTTTTGCATGGATACACGCAAAATGTTCCTTGCATCTGAGGATGGCGCATGGCAAACAAAACCAAAGAGGATGATGAACAACATAAAGCTTAAACGAGACATTTAGAATTAATGTTAAAAGGTTGATGAAGGTAAGCAATAAAAAAGGTATGAAAGGAGATGTTGTATGACAAATTGGTTGGGTACGTGACCTATTTATAGACATGTTAAATGTTAATGTTGAGGGTAAAGTCAGTTGGCCAATTCAACTTCAAACAAGTTTGAAATTGAGAAAAGTGATATTTTGCTGCATGTATCTTCCATCCAACAAATGCCTTGTGGAAGTTGTGTTAGGTACATATGAACTAAGCCGCCTGCCTTTGTTTCATAGTAGTGTTTTGTTTTTAGTTTTTTATTTTTATTTTTATTTGTAAGTACAAAATTCATTTAAGAGGAGTCAGCTTGCAAAAGAAGGGAATCACTCCCATCTTCATCCTAAAACCTGAGGCAAAAATCTGGTGAGAAAGAGATAGGAATCATTCCCTCTAAACAATTCAAAAGAGTCCATCTGACCACAAAATCAGCCTCTCTAATAGTAAGGGTTACAACCCAATTTGAGAAGGAATTCAAAATTATCTTAGTTTCATTAATAATATGTCGGATTGACCAATGATAATAGTATGAGTCTTTCTGTAGAGAGAAAAAAAAAAAAAAAAATCACATTTAGCTTGTCTCCTTTGCAAATCACATGCTTATCCCTAATTCTGCTGCCTTTTCTACTGCAAGTCTGCAAGCCTAGCGATTTTTGCTTTGGGTACAAGGGGTCCTGATTTTGTGTTAGCCTTTGTTTCATAGTACTTTCTTACATTCTCATAGTTCCGTGTGTGTCTATATATATATTTTTGGAATAAATAACCATATATTAACAGAAGACAAGAATACAATTGCTTAAGAGAGAGTGAGACCAACCCATATCATTCTTCAGAGAGAACCCAAGAAAGTGGAGGAGACTTTTTCAGAAAGTAGAAGAGATGGGGGGTGGGTCCGCACAAGAACAACAATGATCAGCCAAGGCTGCCAAATTATGGGTCATCAAGTTGGACACTTTACTCTCTAGGGGTATAACAAAAATCCCACACTCTACCAAGTTGTTAATGTCCCTAACTATATTTACAACTTCCAAATCAATGTTTGTACTTTGTAGGAGCTCACATAATTGCTGAAATTGAGTTTTGGGAATCATCCTAGAATTAATGACAAACAGTAAATTTGAGCAACAGGATCTTGCGTAAGTTCAGCTTTTGTTTCATACAACATGCTAACTGCTCACCACATCCCTTGTTGTCCACTCGTGTGCCCAGAGGAGTGGGTTCCCCTCCTATTTAAACCTTCAAAATCCTTTTAATTTTTAGTAATTAGATGTACAACATGCAAAATTTATTTAGTTTTATGTACTTTACATGAATTTTTAATAATACAATTAGATATCTTTTTATTTTTTTAATGTCACATAGCTCACATCAGACTAAATATTCGCAAGAAAGGATTTAAATGAGAGGGGGAGCCCCTTCTAGTAATTCATACACAAAGTTGCCATAAATTTAATAAAAACCATTTTATTAAAATTCCCTTGTACATTACAAAAAATGCGGGCTATAGCCGCATTTTTTTAGCCACATTTACAAAAAGCGTGACTACAACTAATCTATAGCTATGATTTTAAGAAACATGGTGTAGCTATAGGTTAAGTTTATAGTTGCGTTTGTAAGTGTTTTTAATTGCGTTTGTAAGTCTATAGCCATGGCTAATGTACACCCTATAGTCACGTTTTTACAAACACGGATATAAGTCCAACCTATAGGCTTGTCGGACCTATAGTCATGGTGTAGGTCACGTCTAAAAATGCTGCTATAGAAAATGCAACTACAGACCAAATAGACCTATAGCCATGTTTTTAGGAGCTAAAACCGTGTTTTAAAAATGTGGCTATAGCCTGCATTATTTGTAGTGGTATTTTGAATATTTAAAACCATCTTCTTATGTTGGTTACAATTATTAAAGTTATTTGTCTTGAATGACAGTAAGTTTTTTTTTGAAGAAGATAATAAGTTATATTAACCTTGTGATCTACCCCTTGTTAATTGGGGTTATTTTTATGCATGATTGTTATTATCATATGATACGTTATATGTTTGATAACGATACATGAATTATAACATTTTGCTATCATTACATACATACATATATATATATATATATATATAATAAATACATTTATATTTAACGTATTTGTTATATTTGTTAAATTTTATTGCTGTGAAGATAAAATAAATTATTAGTTGAAATGCATCATAATTTTGTCACAAATATATCTTATATATTTATACTTTCTTAATAAAATGTTAAAATTATCATATGATACACAATATGGTATACAATACACAAAAATAAAAGAATTTCTTTGTGATATAATTTACCTTTTCACAACTATGCTCTTGTGAATATTTGGGATATTCGTGTCATTTTGATTAAAACTTATTGAATTTTTGGGATATGTGATGTTTTATTAATTATTATATTACTCAATTATTTTGTTTTCAATGTATAGGAAAAGAAATTTGAGAGGACCGTTGTTTGTCCTGAACTTGTGCTGACCCATTACGGATTTAAAGTAAAAGAAATGATATGTCTACAATATTTCTATAACATTTTTACAACAAATTCTAAGTAGCAGGTTGTTACTGATTGTTATTGTTAGGGTAAAAAAGTAATCTTAATGTTAGTTTCAAATTTGAACCAAGTAATGACTAGTTTAAATCTAGATAATTTTGATCCGAACCAATTATGACCCAAACTGGGCTGGGTAGAAAAACCGAAGTCTGAAACACGACCCATTGTTCAATAAAAAATAGTGATACACCATAATTCTGGTAGATCCCTTTGCACTTTATCTATACCTTTTTATGGTGCCCGGCTTTTCACTTTGGAAGTTCTCTTTGGAGTTTTGATTTATTTAAAAAATAATACACAATTCTACAAAGATTAAAGATAAACATATCCATTGTTCCAGGGGGTACCCAAGCATCAGTCCTAGGTTCATGGAATAGCTAATATATTGCACGGGATGCAATTCCTTATGGATGACTGAGACCAAAAGTTATAAAAGATAATTTTTCTCTTCTCCTGGCACACAAAAAAAAAAAAAAAAAAAAAAATCTTCTTTAACTATCCTATATAAGGTCAAAAGTTAAAAGATAAAAAACTAATGAGAATACTAATGGATGCCCTTAAAGTAATAATTAATAATTCATTTAAAGAAAGTTAAAAAAAAAAAACAATTAATATTTTGATAGTTTTTTTCTATTTTCTATAAAAGTGGTATTAAAACTTTCTTAAAATATATTGTTAACCATTGCCCTAAGGACACCTATTAACATGACCAAAAAACTAAAAATTAAAGTTCTTTTTTTTGGATTTGCTAAAAAAAGGGAAGTTTTTTTTTTTTGGTTGATAAAATGCAAAATTCATTATTTAAATTTCACTACTTTTTATTTCCATCTAAACTTGCATTCATTTATTTCAGTTTTCTAAATTTCAAAACTCCTCATTCTAATCGTCCATTTACCTTCCACCCATTGCTGCCATTAGGACCCCAAAACAATGCTGTTTTGGCCTTAATTTAATACTCTATTTAATATTTATTTTATTATTTATTTCTTAATTTTTAGAAAAAAAATAGAAATTTAAAAAAAAAAAATCCCAAACGATGTCCCCCCATATTAGCAGAACACAAACCAAATAGCCTAGTTGAAAAGTGAAAGAATGTCTTGGGACTTTCAAAGATGTACAAAGAATACTAATTAATGAGGTATTGAGCAGATAATGAAAGTTTCTCATTTCCCTTTGGGAGTTCCACATGGTACGAACAAAACTCATTGCCTCCACTTTTGCCAGATCCCATTCCTTATATAGAAGTTCCTATATCCATCAAATATTTAAGCTTTCCATCTCACCATACCTTGATAATGGGTCAGGTAGACACGACGTTCCCTGAGAGGAGTGTCTCTCAAGGGTTGCCTTTCCATGTCATATGCCTCTAAGTCATCGATTGGTTCTTCACGACTTAGGTTCATTATATTATTAAGCTATCTTCAAATAATCAATCCAATAACAACAATAAAGTCTATCAACTCAACCCAATCCAGAAAACTCCAATTTAATAGAAGATTCAATTTGGCTATTTAGTTTGTGTTCAGTTGATACGGGGGAGAGGACCACACCATTGGGGATTTTTTTTTTTTTTTTAAATTTTAAATTTCTGGCTTTCTTTAAATTAAGAAGTAAATAATTAAATAAAAATTAAATATTAAATTAAGGCCAAAACAATGTCATTTTAGAGGGTCTTAACTACAACAGTTAGTTGCAAGTTAACGGAGTTTTGAAACTAAAAATTCTGAAATGAACAAATACAAACATAGAAAATTGAAATGAAAAGTTGTGAAATTTAAAAAATAAATTTTACATTTTAACATTCTCTTTTTATTGTTGTTGTCCTCTTAACATTTTTTACTTTTATTTTCAATCATCCATAAATATTGCCACCCTGTTCAATAACCTAGCTAGATACCGCACGGCCGCCTTTTGTCAGGCACTTGAATTTTCTTTGCCCTAAGAAAGGAGATCCAACACATTCACTGGCACTCGTACATCAAAATGGGGCCCTACACTCCATAAGTGCAAATACATGGGAGAAAGCTTATCAAGAGCATTCATGCACTCAATTTAGGTAAAAGACCACGATTTTCATCTTTGTCGATGCTACACTACCCAATACTCATGTTTTCACTTATTGGAGGAAGGCTTTTGTTCAGTGGCTAAGGAAAGCCATGATTATGACAATAAACAGTGCTCTTAATGGTACCATTTTGTTGTTTGCATCTGAGATTTCGTAATCGGAGAACCCAAACCAATCTTCCAGGATGACTCCATCGAGTCTTTGATGTGACGGGGCATCTGATCAATTTCATGAACATTAAATTGTGACCAAGGCAGCGATAAAGAAATTCATCAAACAGTCATGATGAGTTTGGAAAGGAGAGCCATTAAATTAGTAAAATTGTATACTGTTAACAAAGAATTAGCACCCAAAAAAAAAGAAAGGAGTTAGTCTTTATGCATACAAACAAGATGGACAGAAGGAACTTCCTCAAACAGTCCTCCCTTATAAATTCCCTAATACATAAGGTCTGTACGCATTTTCACACACTTTTTCATTCACATGTATTTGCAAAAAAATACAAACAATGTTACCAAACGATCCTATATCAGATTGGCAAACACTTTTCTCTATTTTCTTGAACATTTTGCTTTGGGTAGCACTTTCGTTTCTTCCTTAGAAGAATCAGAACCTTCCCACTATGTGTGGATGTTGGAGTTTTCGTTTGAGACACACTTGCCTCCCCAAATGCCTTTTAGGGAGTGTATTTTTTATGGCCTCAAATTTTGTTGGGAATTTGACTTTTGAATTTGAGGGTTCCTTGGATTTATTTTAGCCTCGCATTAAGTATTGCGAAATTTTTTTCAATTTGTAACACTTCGTTTGTTTTGAAGTTAAATATTTTTTGGATAATGTTTTCCCACTTTCAGTTGGTGTTTGTTTGCATGTAAAATGTGGTCAAACTTATAAAATATTTTCCGTTGATTGTAAAATTCTTTATAAAAGGTTTGAAAACATTTTACCTTTAAAAATTTGTAAAACATTTTACAAAAACACACATTGGCTTCCCCTCACCCCATTTGGTGGCAAAGTCACTAGTTTGGTGGGCTAAGTAGTCAATGCTGACACTTCGGTGGCCAGAGCCTCCACTTCAATGATTAGTGCCAGTGGTTCGGTCATCGGAGTATTCATTTCAATGACCAGTACAAGGGTCTTGTGGTTAGCCTCTGCTTTGACTACCGGTGCTAATAGTCTAGTTACCAGAGATACCATTCCGATGACGAGTGCCAGATGTCTAATAACCAAAGTCGTCGTTCCAGCCACTAGTACTAGCGGTTTGGTCACCAAATACACCATTTCGGCTACGCTTACCGGCAGTCCGGTTGCCAAAGCCACCTTTTTGACTGTAGGTGCAAGTGGTCTAGTCATTGGACCTCTAACAATAGTGGCTTTGGTGGCTCAGCCACCGATTTTGATGGTTTGCTTAAAAAGTTTTACTTGTCATACCAAACATCTAGAAATATTTTTTTGAAAATCTTTTACATGTAGAATATTTTACCTTTAAAAATATTATACTTCAAAACAAACAAATGAAGTGAAAAATCAAGTTTTAGTTAAGTGAATTATTGTGGAAATATGAAAATCACCGAATGGGAGCTTACCATGAAAAATATGCTTTATTTCATAAAATGGTCTTTATTTTCCCTTGGAGTGCATTAGAAATATTTTCTAATGTGTTACCACAATTTTCATGTTGCTTTGATAAGCCAAAATTTGGATAAATATTAACCTTGGACAGGCTTTGAACCACAATTTTATTTATTTATTTATTTTTTTTATGTGAACTACGACAATTTTATTAAGAAGAGGACTTAGCATGCTGGGCTAACCCATGCGCTACTTTATTACCACACCTTGGCATAATAGAAAATGAACATTCTCTGAACCGAGTAGCTTGAATTAAAAAGCCAGATATCAGATTGTAGATACTAGCAGGAGAAGTGATTGATCCGGTGAGAGAGTTATGAACCACCATCGAATCACCTTCAAAGATAGTTGAACTGAAACCATGATCCCAAGCAAAACGCATTCCTTCCTCCATTGCCTTGGCTTCAATCTCCAAAGAACCCAAGGGAGTGTGGATCTTCACACTCAGATAACAACACTAACACCCGTAGCTCGCTGTCTGCATCGTCAACATTGACTTTAAGCCAGGGTTATTGAGGAGGAACCCATCCAACGTCGGCCTCAGGAGTCTTGATCTTAATACAATGGTTTGCCATTTGAAACTCCTCTAAAAACCCCAACATCCAGTCAGCAATACCAGAAGCCGATTTGCGAGGCCCCTTCTACCCGAATCTCATTTCTATTGGACCAAATGCCCCAAGCCACAGAAAATAGCCGAGCCAACTCCTTAACCGACCACTGTTTCACTTTCTAAACATACCAAATCAATTTGTTGGGCAGCGGCAACTTCCAGATACAATGCCAGAAGGACACCATGGGCTGTGAGGTTGAGCTTTCTCCCTGATGAGTATCACACCGAGCTTGGTGTGCTACACGGTAAGCACTACTTAGTGAACCAGCCTGAAGGAGTGTAGGTCCAAATCAATCTATCAGCAGGCAGTGATGGACTAAGAGGAATAGAAAGAATAGCTTCGACATCGAAAGGAAGAAAAACCTCATGGATTATATCTGACTTCCAAGTTGCTGTCTCCAAGTAAATTAGGGTAGAGACTAAGGCATCATCAGGGAAGAAATGAGGCATAATTGCAGGCTTGTGCGATGGCGGAGAGGGCAACCACTTATCTCTCCACAAGCTAACCAAACCTCCATTACCAATTTGCCAATGACATCCTAATTGAAAAACCTTTTGAGCTTCCATAATACTATGCCAAGAATATGATGGATGCCTCCCCAACGACGCATTTAAAAAATCACCATTTAGAAAATACTTAACTTTATACACTCGGTGAAATAATGAACCACAATTTTTTGAACCACAATTTAATTAAGGAGAATGAGACCTAAAGGTTAATTATTATTATTTTTATTATTTATGGGCAAATGAGGCCTTTTACATTAAAAAAACAAAAGCTGAAAAAATGGGTGCACCCATGATATTAGCTATTTCTTCTTTTGTGTTTTCGGGCCCACTTCTTTGCATGCTTGGATGAAAGCCTTCCCAGACTCCGATTTGAACGATTTTGGTGGCGTTGGAAAGATCTCACCTCCTGTTATCTAAAGCTTCTATAGTTTTGAGGATCGGACCACAAACCAAAGAGTCACGGGCCTCGAATGTGGGCTAGTTCAACACTTTCTTAACCCAAAGATGCATTCATGATATCTCAATCGTTTTAACTTCAATTTTTTGATCCATGAGTAGTAATTTTAAATGGAATTCAAATTTCTTTCATTTGGGTTCAAAGTTATCCCAATAGAATAGTTGGATTTTAGTTAAAGTATATTGATTCACAGTTGACTACGGTCAAAGTTGGTCAAAGTTGATAAAATCTTTTGACAACATTAGTTTTTATATTTTAAAAAAAAAATGAGATGAAAAATTGGCATTTTAATGAAACCATGAACAAATTTGATCTCTAGTCATCGTAGTTAACTGGGGGCATTTTAGTCATTTTTACCTAGACAGACAATTCAAGCGATCCAACATCCGAATGGGATAAACCACATCATTCTAGACATTTCTACGATCCTTGGGTAAAAATATGATTTTTGTGTGGAACTTTTGGGATCTGACACACAAATTGAGATATCAAATTAAGATTATATGGTATTGACACTATATAATCTCATAGGATAACATCTATCAATCAAAGAAAATAAAAGAAATGTGAAATTAATTCACATCAACACAAAATAGAGTTCAACACAAATTTATCAACCTAAAGTAGAGATGTAGTAAAGAATTAAGAATCCAACAAAAGAAAGAAATGGAATATATATATATAGAGAGAGAGAGAGATAGAGAGAGAGAGTATTCACCTTTTTGTGTGGGTAAAATATGGATAAATGAAAGAGAGTAACTGATTTTAAAAGTAAATAAAATGGATAGAAGAAGAGTCAAAATAAAAGGAAGATGCAAGAATGGAGGAATTGTAACGTTAATGTATAGGGTAGTGGGGAGATAAAATGTTAAAAATAGTTTTAATAAAGAGAGAGAAAGTGTTGAAAATAGGTGGTTGACGTTGTTACTGATGTGGCTAAATAGAAGCGTAGCAACAATAAATTCTACATTTCAACTTTTTATTTTATTTTATATATTTTTAATACAAGATAGAAATTCTACTCTAGTATAATCTAAATGTATATGTGTGTGAAGCTTCTTCTTGGAGACTTGAAACTCGTCCCTACACCCTACACCCCACAAACACTTATACTTGTGGAGTGATCATCCCACCAAGCTCTTATACATTTCAACTTTTAGATACATATAGATGCTAGCTTTGTTTAAGAGCCTGTAGTCTTGACACATTCTCCAACTGCCATCTTCTTTCCTCACTAGTAAAAACAAGTGAAAAAATGGACTTTGACTTGGCCTAATAGAGCCCTACTCCTAGCAATTCATTACCAATTTTTTTCAATTTTAGACTTTTGAAAATAGGGGTACTTGTAAGGCCTCTCACATATTGATTGAGTGTTGTCATTAAGAAACAACTTATGCTTGTGCCCCCTAATTGGTGGTAGATCTTCTAGAGTCTCAAACACCTTGGAATTATCCTCCAATAAAGCTACCAAAGTTGTGGGCAATTGTGGATGTTCTAATGCAACAATAGTTGGTGTTTAGATTTATAGGATTAGTCATTTTATTGTTGTACCACTAAATAACCTGTCACCCTCCAAAAAGGTAGAACCATTAGGTTGTAACCCTTGTAACATCACTCTCTTACCCAGGTAAAGGAATTTCATGGTTAATAACTTGAAATCCCAATTGATCTTATCCAATGTAATCAACCATTTAGTGGCAATTACCACTTCACGGCCCCCCAAATGTTGCACATTGAGGTCAATCACAAATTTAATACCTTGAATTGAATGAGTAGCCCCATCAAAAATCCTTTTTTTTTTTTTTTAATCCCAAACCCAGTAGCTACCTTCATCTCCAATTAAACCTTGTTTGTGCTTAATATCCAAAGGTTTTCAGTCTAGCAAAAAAAACTTAGCTCTTTTCCATTTTTGAACCAACTGCCACTTCTCATTACAATTGTAGTATAGACCTTTGTAAACACCTCATTTTGTACCCGTTAATAACCTTTAGTCCCTAAATTCAATGATAAGCTTGACATATGTCAACCAAAAGTAATTAAAGTGTTCTCAATATTTTGAAGGTAATCACAACTCAAAAGTGCTAAATCAATTTGAAAAAGATGCTGGAAAATGACATTTAATCACTATTTTGACTATAACTTTTGAACCACAAAGAATTTTTGAATGAGACTTTTTAAACTAGAAATTAGACATCTTGGGCTTCAACTTGAACACAAACTTTGGCTAATTTGTTGTGAGAGACCGGGGTTTGAACCTAATGGGTACTCTCAGAAAAGGGTGTAGGCATGGAACCTTCCCTTTTCAGGATCATATGGAGTCTCCACTTATTTTATAAGTAAAATAAGAAAACTATACCTTCCCTTTTCAGGCATCGGCATCTTCCCATTTGTTTATGTACTCTTTTAATCCCCTTCCTTCCTCCCCCTCTTTCTCTCTTAAATGGGTTGTATTAGGTATATCATGCCGTGTACCATTCGTCCTCATCTCTAGAGTATGGTGACCCTTGTTAACTTTCCTGTGCCTATATTTGGGCCATGCTCTAGGGATGTAGGCATTTACTTTCTTGCTCTGTGTGCTTGCATTGTGCATGATGTATGTATATATATGTACCTGCTCGCCTCTGCCGGTGTGATTGTCACAGTCCATGTCACCTAAGGCAAGTGGTGCCTAATTTTCGCTATGAAAATAAGGTGACATGTCACCGGATTTTTGTTGTGCAAATTTGGTACCGTGCTCGAATGCCTAGGGAAAGCATAGATTGGGACCATGCCCACACATGCAAAGCCCTGAAAGCCAATGCTAAAGTCATGTTTTTATTGCCAATCTCCAAAAATTAAGGTTTTATCAAAACAAAGGATTGTCCTTAGATAGGTGTTGTGGGGTGCCTAACACCTTCCCCACATGTAACTAAACTTCCGGACCTAAGAATCAAAATTTTTTGCCATCCACATTAGATTAGGGAAAATGCCATTTTTCTTAACCTAGGATTGGTAATAAAATCAACTAGAAATAGGTGACCAATCACACTTAGAAAAACCCCATGATTGGTGGTGACTCCACTTACCTTTGGTAATCCGTTAAAAATTGGCCTAAATTCCTACCATAACGCCAAAGGTAGACCTACCTTCCTCCACCGAGAAAGAGAGCACCCAAAGTCCTGTGTAAACCACGCCACACACTACATGCACGTGCGGGAGCATCGCCATGGCAGGTGGTCGAATGATGGCCCAACAATGGTTCTCCATTTTCGAGGCCATGCGTCGACAAACTGGCAACTCCACTGGGGATAGATAAGAGTTTAGCCTTTATGATGAAATCATAATCTTTGGACATTGGCTTTCAGAAAAACACGGAAATTGGCATTGGCCTCTAGGGCTTTCCTTTTGGAAAAAGGCTTCTACTATATCCTAGAGACTATTTTCAAAAGAGAAAAAAATCTTTTTCCAAAAAATCCTTTTCCGCAAGGGAGGCTTTGAGGTTTTTTTTTTTTATGGGGCTTTACTACTTTCATCACATGCTTTACAGCTTTCCTTCACATGCAAACATAGCGTAGCAAAATTTAATTTCCACTGCTACACCTTTATTTTCCTTCATATATATATCTGCTGTGCTTTGGAAAGATCTTTCCTCTTCATTAAGGTTTGCATGACATATACACCCTTTTTAAGCTGAACCCGAGCTTCGCACCGCTGGCGTAGTCACGTCTCTTTAGGGATTTCATCACCCCATTTGCAGTGTTACCTATAGTTAGATCTGGGGCTGACTTTGTAGGCACTTCTGGGTCCATAGGTGGACAGGAGTAGCTAAAAAAGCCCCCTCGATCCTTCCTGCCCCACAACTTCTATGAAGGGGATATGGTGATTGAGTCCCCTTAAGATAGAAACAACCAACCAGTTAAGCCTTTGCATATAGTTGGCCTAGTTATGTCAAACCTGTGAGGACTAGATCAAGCCCAGAGCCTATCAAAACTAGGTGAAGCCTAAAGAGTGAACATCCGAGCCTAGGAAAGGATACCCTTCTAGGGCTAGAGGTTAGGGGAAAGTGTTTTGTAATAGGTGCACCCTTTTTACTTGTGCCAAAGAAATTGTGCTCTAATCCTGGTTCTTTCTATCCTATTTGCACAGCATCCATGATTAAAACCCTAGGGAAAGTAACCCCATTGCTTGTACATGCTAGATCATACCCTATCCCTAAAGGTTTACAACCCTACAAAGTCATTCATGCATACACTAAATGCTTCTGTCACCTAATTGTGCAAAAATAAAATTTGTGGCAAGTAGTCGAAACTCCATTCAGGAGGAGATGCTGCCGAAAAATTATCAAGAATCCTAAGATATCATGAGTCCAAGCATTCTTCTAAGGAAGATCCAAGAAAGATTGCTAGGAGACCACGATCATCAAAGAGATCACAAGATGTCAAGAATCCAAGGGCCCCCTCAAGAGATCCAAAGGTCCAAGAGATCAATGCTGCCAAATCGCCAAAAGATCCATGTTGTCTAAATTGCCAAGGGATGCGAGATTGCCAAAGGTTATAGATGTCAAGAATCCAAGGGCTCCCCCAAAGATCCATGTTGTCCAAGTTACCAAGAGATCCAAGTGTCCAAAAGCTCCCTCGAGAAGTCCACATTGTTTGAAGCCGAGCCTTTCGTTGCAATTTCATTTCCTTGTATTGTAAAAGGCCCATCATTGGAGCCGATGAACCCAACATTGTAAAAGCAAATCTTGTACAAGCATGTAATCAAAAGAAAAGTCCGACCATTGTTACCAAGCATATTGTGAAAGTTTTGGTTACTTGTTGATCCAAAGGTCCAAGCGTATTAATCTTGCATCATTATAGAAACTCCCCATGATAAATACCTAATCAGGGGTGCAAAAGCCAAATTTTTTTGAAAAATGGTAGGCGCATGTCAAATATCAAGGGCATTAACTAACTTGTTTTTGGTGTTGTGTTTCCACATTGTCAAACACACCCTGTTTCCTTTCACCTACCATTCTTTCTCAGGGTCAAAAGATTGCTAAAAAGAAATAGTCTAGGCTACCACCACATCATGATCCATCATCATAGGTCCCGTGCAAGAAAGATGTCTACTAGTGGGCCTTCGACTCCCGTAGTGAGTCCTGCCAAGTTCACTTAGATGAAAAAGTAAATGGCAGAAATGATGCGTATGATGCAACAACTGGTTGCAAGAGGAGGACTAAACTCTTCCGGTCATAGTTAAGGAGGTCCCCAAACTGAGAGTGAAAATCAGACCCTACCAATACAGAATCAGGGCCATAATGTACCGCCCCAGGGCAATGACTAGGAAATAGATCCTTTTAAGGACAAGAACCCCGAATTAGGGATCGGCCAAGTCAAGAGCCAGGTGGAAACTCTAGCTGAGAAGCTTCAAATTATGGAGGGCTCTAACGCCCATGGAAGCATTAATCTAGACAGTCTAACCAACTTCCTTTAGGTTATTATGCCTTCTAAGTTCAAGGCACCAGAGTTCATCATGTACGATGGTACTGGAGACCCTTGCGCACATATGCGCATGTTCTGTAGCAAGATGGCTCCTTATGGGGATAATTAGCCTTTGTTTTGCTAGATTTTCCCTAATAGTTTGACCAGCCCTGCAGCCACATGGTATGCGAGATTGGAAAGGACCTCTAGCTGAGGGAAATGGCCAACTCTTTCCTAGAATACTACAGGTTCAATGCCGAGATAGCTCCTAACCGCACAGTCCTTATGAGAACAAAGAGGAAGAGTGAGGAATCTTTCCAAGAATATGCCCAGAGGTGGCGTGAGCTAGCTGCATAGGTGCAACCCCCCATGATGGAAAATGAGATGATCAAGTGGTTCATTAACAATCTTAAGCCTCCTTACTATGAGAAGATGATCAGCACCCAAGTCACTCATTTTGCTATCCTCATCCCTATTAGGGAGTGCATTGACGAAGGTATTAGGAGCAAGAAGATCATGGATGCCGAGTCTTTGAATTCCATGGTCAAACAACAAGTTAAGAAAATGATCGGCCGCAAGATTAAGGAAGCCGATGTTCATATGGTTGACAATGCGTCAGAAAGACCTAGGGGTGTTACTTCTGCTTATGCAACCCTAGCTACTAGACCTTATCAGCAACAGGTTTAGTCTACTCAAGCAGCAAACTAAGCCTTTAATTCGAGAGGGAGGCCAGACGCACCTTGTCCCTTTAAGAGGGAAAACCGGAAGTACATTCTGTTAAGAGGGAAAGGAAGTTAGTGACCCTAATGTTTGCAAGGCCCAGAGAAGGACCTCCCCTACCCGGTTTTGATTCGTCTAAGAAATCTGAACACCATTTCAGGGATTTCAAGGATTACTTAACTGAAAATGGGATAATATCCCAATTCATTGCACCTGGAATTCCACAACAAAATGGTGTAGCAGAAAGATGGAATAGGACTCTTTTAGACATGGTTAGATCCATGATGAGTTATTCGA
Organism: Quercus agrifolia; assembly: GCA_029955455.1. Classification (NCBI taxonomy): domain Eukaryota; kingdom Viridiplantae; phylum Streptophyta; class Magnoliopsida; order Fagales; family Fagaceae; genus Quercus; species Quercus agrifolia. The sequence continues at coordinate 38,646,470 of JARQAD010000004.1, read as the reverse complement.
CTCTACCAATTTCTTTTTGGGGATATCCCTTAAATACTGCAATGTATCTTTTGAATTTAGTACCTTTGAAGGCTATTCCTAAAACACTTGTAGAGTTGTGAAATGGGCATAAGCCTAGTATGAGACATCTCCATATTTGGGGTTGTCCAGCACATGTGTTAAAAGGAAAGTCTGACAAGTTACAGTCTAAAAGAAAAGTTGTTTTCTTTGTAGGGTATCTTAAAGAAACTGTTGAAGGTTTATTCTATAGTCATAAAGATAATAAAGTGTTTGTCAGTACAAATGCCAAATTTTTGGAAAATGACTATATGAATAATTATACTCCTAAAAGTAGAGTTGTTTTGGTTGAAATGAATGAACCTGTAATTGAACAACCAATAGGTGAAACTAGGGATGCTGTGGTTGTATTAGATACACCACAAGATTCTACTTATGAGATGACAAGTACATAGGTGCCTCGTCATTATGGGAGGAATGTAAGGCCACCTATAAGATTTATACGCCTGGGAGAAACTTATGAAGCTATCTCAGAAGAAGTCGAAACTGATCCTTACACTTATGAAGAGACAATGAATGATATAGATGCACATCATTGGGTCAAAGCTATGAACTCTGAATTGGATTCAACATATTCCAATAAAGTTTGGGATCTTGTAAAAGAGCCTAAAGACATTAAACATGTTGGTTGAAAATGGGTTTACAAGAGGAAGAGAGGGATAGATGGAAATGTTGAAACCTTTAAAGCAAGGCTAGTGGCAAAAGGGTATACACAAAAAGAAGGTATTGATTATGAAGAAACCTTTTCTCCAGTAGCAATGCTTAAATCTATCAAAATTCTCTTATCCACTACTACTCATTATGATTATGAGATTTGGCAAATGGATGTCAAGACTATATTTATAAATGGCAATCTTGAAGAAGAAATCTATATGTTGCAACCAGGAGGTTTCATAGCAAAGAACCAAGAGCATATGGTATGCAAGTTGAAAGGGTCCATTTATGGACTTAAGCAAGCATCTAGGTCATAGAACATCAAATTTGATCAAGCAATCAAGTCATTTGGTTTTGAACAAAATCTTGATGAACCATGTGTGTACAAAAGACATCGAGATAAAGTTGTAATGTTCCTAGTGTTTTATGTTGATGATATTCTACTCATTGGAAATGATGTAGGGGTAATGTTATCAGTTAAGGTTTGGTTATCAAGCCAATTTGATATAAAGGACTTGGGTGAAGCTAACTTTATTCTAGGGATCAAGTTTTGGCAAGTTCGCAAGAATATGATGTTAGGCTTGTCATAAGCTGGGTATATAGATAAGGTTCTAGAACGGTTTAGTATGCAAAACTCTAAGAAAGGATTGCTTCGTTTCAGACATAAAGTTCCTTTGTGTTATGACCAAAGGCCTAAGACTCGTGAGGAGAAAATATGATGAGACAAATTCCTTATGCTTCTACAATGGGAAGTTTCATGTATGCCATGCTTTGTATTAGAACAAGTATCTATTATGTAGTTGGCATGGTTAACAGATATCTATCAAATCCTAGACCAAAACATTGGCAAGCTGTAAAGCATATTCTCAAGTATCTACAGAGAACGAAAGATTATATGCTTGTTTAAATTATATGCTTGTTTATCGGATTGAGGATTTGATTCCTATTGGTTATACAGATTTAGATTTTCAATCAGAGCTCGATTTTAGAAAGTCCACTTTAGATTATGTATTCACCTTGGGAGGTAGAGCCATAAGTTGGAGTAGTGTCAAGCAATCTTGAATTGCTGACTCGACCATGGAAGTTAAATATGTTGCTGCTTGTGAAGCAATAAGGGAAGCTATTTGGCTTAAGAAATTCCTTTTTGATCTTGGTGTTGTGAGAATGGAGCAAGTTCCTTTCACATTGTTTTGTGACAATATTGGAGCAGTTACACAATCCAAAGAACCAAGAAATCACAAGAAAATAAAGTACATTGAAAGAAAGTACCACATCATTCGAGACATTATTGCTTAAGGAGATGTAGTAATAGCAAAGATTGATAGTGCAAATAATCTAGGAGATCCCTTTACCAAAGCCTTGCCCCAAAGGACCTTTGAGTCACATTTGGAGGGAATGGGAGTTAGATTAGTGTACAATAGTCTTTAGGGCAAGTGGGAGATTGTTAGGATTAGTGCCCTTAAATTCTATTGTATGATGCTATGTAAGACATTATGTGTGACTTCATGTTGTAATTAATAAAGTTTTTTTTTTATTATTATCTAAAATAATGGCAACATGAATATTTGGATATTATCATATAGTCCATGAGATGCATAGTATGTGATTTAGTCACAGAAGATATAAATCACAAGTTCTTTGTAAACTCAAAGTTTTAATTCGTAGTCGGTAATGAAATTGGGCATTTCATTTGCGAAAACTATAACATATCAACTAAGATGATTTGTCTTGATCATGGAAGTGGAGACTTCTAGTTGGTATGTTGATATGTTTTAAGAGTTAAGACATATTAAACTGGATCGCTGTGAGATTTATTATTCTCCTAACGGCTGTCAAATGTATAATAAATTTCATGACTTCTATTTACATGAACTCTTAATCCTGAGAGAATAATGGACCTCATCATGAAGTGTAAGTTGCTTTGATATATTTGGAGTGAGATCTAAAGTCACGATCAAAACCTCAGTATATTGGGCAACTACATTTAGTGTTGATGGAACATATATTCTCAAGATGAAATTCATAATCTCTTAATGGAGATATAAATATTCCCTTGAGATAAGTTTAATGGGTTTGATTATTCAAAATGTTAGGCCTAACTACTTTAGTAAGGAGTTACTAAAGTATATATTTATGAAATTGGATTTTATAAATATATGATGAATAACTTAGAGAATTAAACCAGGTACTTAATGATTAAGATGCAGTAATCTTCAAAGTAGCAGTCTACATTCATGATTTTGTATTACTACGTATATTTTATGAAGGGGTTGCATGTATAATAAAGTCTAGGGATATAATTTATTAATAAGGCCTAGAGTGCAATTATATTTATATAGTGGTATTAAATATAATTAATGGTAACTTTGGATTTGTCAAGAGTTGACAGAAAAGCCCAAGGCCCATTGGAGCTAGTGTCTTATTTGTTCCCTTTTGATCCTACTCCAAGCCACATACTTAAGCCAAATTGGAATGGCCCAAAAGGCTAACCTAATTCGATAATTAGTTGAATACAAAGGGAGAAACATACAAATTTTTGTATGAAACTAAGAGTGGAATTTTGTATATGAGTGTTGGACACTCTCTTATTCTCCCTTGAACACATACATATAAACTGATTGAGAGACCACACTTCTTGGGCACAAGTGGAATTGGAGTGAAGACTAAAAGTGTTCCTAAGTACTGTTAATCTTTTGAATTTCACCTCACCAAGGTGCACTCTCTTGTTCTTATACTCTGAAATTTACATAGTATATGTTATCAATTGCGAATGAAGTGGATCTGTTAATTTTTCATTGCGTATGTTTTATATGCGATACAAACATGTATTTATCCAACAATTGGTATCAGAGTGGTCTTTAATTTCAAATCTATATAACATGTTTTGTAAGTTTTGGAATTAGAGAAAGTAAGTTCCTGTTGTTAGAAGATTATACATTTAATTTTCTACATAGTTGTTGAAATTATTGTTTGATGAAAACTAATATCGATGATTTGATGTTGTTTAAGTATGTTAAATTGAACTTTAAGGCTATAGCATCAACGGAATTCAGTTTTGATATCAATCTCTAGCTATTATGTTCATATGATGGTTGTTTGTTCATGAAAAACTGTTGAAAACTACTTCAGAATAATTCTGGGAAATTCGAGTTTCACGAGTTTTGATTGATCAAAATTTGCTTTCGATCAATAGAGTGAAACAGTGACCAATCTATTTGATTTGATTACTATTCGATCGATCAAATGTTCTTTTTCAGTCGATTAAGAAGCGATCGAGTACCAATTGAGCTAGGCTGATTGTAAAGTACGAATTTTTAATTTTTTCGACCAATTGAGATACACATTCAATCGATCAAAAACTGTGAATTCTAAATTTTTCTAAGTGTTTTCACATAGATAAAGTGCAAGGCTGTGTATAATGAGATTACGCATGTTTTCTAATTAAAAACCTTTATTTAAAACATCCAGTGGGAGAGAGATACAAGGGTTGGATCTCAGGACCTTCTTTATCGGTTCATAGTCGTATGAAATATATACTTTGTCTTTGCTTCGAGCTTAGCATTCCTTGTAGAGAGTATTTATTTTATGGTACACCAAGATTGAACTTCTTGGTTTATAGTGGTTTGATCAAACACCTTGTCTTAGCCTTGAACTTTGCATTCCATGCAGAGGGTGTTTTGTATCATCGTACTACAAGATAAACCTATTAAGGGAGATGAAATGTGACTACACATGATTCTAAACAATGGTATACACTAGACTAAATATTATAGTATCCTCTATGCTGAGTTCTTACTATTATTATTTAGAGGTTAAATGTATAACAACATATTATTAGTGTTTGATAAGAGTTATTACGATAGCACTAATAATGAGAATAGTTCTCAATTAATCATAGTATTTAATGTTCACTCTATGCTGGGATTGGGTTGTCGTTGCATATATTATATTATGGTTTTATTAAGGTTCCCTACTATATGCTTATATGCTAAATTGATGATGTCCAGTTTACTTATTATATTCATGTTTATTATTTTCAAATTTAATCATGGCATCATTTAGCCCACTTGTTGCTATTCTAAATCAAAACAAACTAACTGGATCCAACTATGTTGACTAGAAAAGAAATTTGGACATTGTTCTTACTGCTGAAGAGCACAAATATGTGCTTACTCAACCATGTCCTAACTTTCCATCATTAGATGCTCCTTATGAGGAAAAGCAACGATATGATCATTGATAGGAATCTAATGAGATGGCCAAGTGCTATATCTTCGCATCTATCTCAAATGTTCTACAACATCAAATGCAAGATGCAGGACTAGCTTCGGACATAATGCTAAGTCTGAAGGAGATATTTGGTGACCAAGGCCATTTTGCAAGGCAAGAAACTATGAGGCAAATTTATAATACCAAAATGGCTGAAGGCACTTCAGTGAGGGAGCATTGTCTTAGGATGATCTCTAATTTGAATACACTGGAATTTTTAGGTGCCAATATTGATGGAGAATCCTAAGTGGATATGATACTCTAGTCACTACCAGAATCATTCAAGGAATTCAAACTTAATTATAATATGAACAAAAAGATTTATTCATTGTTTGAATTAATGAATGAATTGGTAGCGGCAGAAGGCATTCTTGGTACATCCAGTGTTTATGCTAATATGACTAATGCTTCTACTTCTCAGCTTAAGTTGAAAGGCAAGGGTAAAAAGAAGAAGAAGAAGGACTTCACCAACCAAGATGGTAAACAAATTGCCTTAGGAGTTGCCAGCAAGGGAAAGAAAAAGGAGTACACCAAAGGAAAGTGTTTCTATTGTGGTGAGAAAGGTCATTGGAAAAGGAATTGTCCAAAATTCAGAGCTGCCAATAATAAGGGTATGAAAAGCTCATTCATTCTTGAAATATGTTTAGTACAAAATCCCACGGATTCCTGGTGTGTGGATTCAAGTTGTACTAACCATATTTGCAATAATTTTCAGGGGTTCCAGGAGACCAGAAAGTTGAGTGGAAGGGAATTGTTTCTTACTTTGGCTGATTGGAGTGGAATTCCAGTTGTAGCTGTTGGAATGTTTAATTTATGATTTGATTCTAGAGTTTTAATATTGGAAGACTATTTATATGTACCTAATGTTCGTAGCAATTTAATTTTTGCAACTTATTTAAGTAAACATGGATATTGTGTTATCCTAAAAGACAATATTGTAATAAAGAAGGATAAAGTGTTTATCTATTCTCGCAATATTGTAGATGGTCTTTATATTTTAATTCCTGATAAGCATGAATTATATAATTCTTAATTAGATAATAATTCACATGTGAAATCATTAAAGAGAAATTTTCCTTCTACTAGTGATGCATATCTTTGGCACTTGTGTTTGGGTTATATTATTTCAAATAGAATTCAAAGACTAATCAAAGATGGACTTTTAGAGCCATTGGACTTTGATGAATTTCCAGTTTGTGAATCTTGTTTGGAGGGCAAAATGACCAAACAACCTTTTAATGCAAAAGTTAGAAGAGTCCAAGATTTGCTAGAACTAGTACATTAAGATGTATGTGGTCCTATGTCATGATTTAGACGAATATGCCTTGCTTTTACCCTTGGGGGTTTACAGATGTTACATCTCTTAGATGTAATCGCCTTCCAACTATTTAAAGTTGGTCTTCCGATTATGGCATTGTAGGAGGATGAACAATCTACCATAAGGAAATTTACATTTCTAGTTACCTATTGCGGATATGCCCCCACTATCACAGGTAATGTAACTGTGCCTACAGGCTGCACCTTCATTTCACCAAAACCTACTAAGGGCGAGTTCACTAGACGAAATAGGTCTCGGCCTAGCCTTATCTGCTGAAAAGTTGGATAATAAAAAATATCTGCTAAGCTCCCATTGTCCACTAACACTCTTCTTGTTGTATAGTTAGCAATAAGCAAAGTGATGACAATGGCATCATCATGGGGGTGGTGAACTCTTTCAGCATCTTCATCTGTGAATGTAATGGCTTGTTCATCCGTGTTCCTCGTCCTTGGTGATCATCTAAAGAGTTGAACGTTCTGCACTACCTTCAAATATGTTTTCTTTGACTTGGATAAGTGCTTGCTGAACTTCATCCTATGATAACTCTTATTTCTCCAAGTAGTGGTCATGACGACTCTTCTACCTTCCCTTTCAACTTCTCGTCCTTGTGGTCTCATCCAAGGAAATTTCTCAACTTTCCTTGTCTTATGAAATTCTTAATCTGCTGCTTTAGATCAAAACACTCGTCCGTATCATGCCTATGGTCTCTATGGAAGCAACAATACTTATTCCTATTGCACTTATTAAGGTCTCCCTTTATTTTCTCCGGCCATTTCAAAGAAGGATCGTCCTTGATTTGCATAAGGACTTGCTCGAGAGGCATGTTCAATGGCGTATATGTTGATTCCATGCTGAAGGGCCAGCCTTCTTGTCTCGGTCTTTCTTATCTTCTGTTCGTCCCTTTTTTGAACGAGGACCTTGTTCAAAATGATGCGGACGATCAGCTTCCATTCTTTCGGCCCTTTTTCTCTTCTTGGCTATAATCGCGTCTTCTGCATTCATAAAATTCTGGGCCGAATGGACGAGCTCAGCCATGGTTTGAGGCTCTTTCTCATAAAGCTTGTGGATGAATAGGTCAGAGTTTATTCCATTATGGAAGGCCGCCAACAATAACTTGTTATCCACCTCGTCTACTGTCAGGGCTTCCCTGTTGAAGCAATTAATGAAGGACCGTAAGTTTTCATTCTCCCCTTGTTCAATGGTTAACAGGTTGGACAAGGAACGCTTGTGCCTTTGTCCTCCAATGAAGTTCTTAACGAACAACTTACTTAACTCTTCGAAAGAACTGACTGTGTTGGGAGAGATCTTACTAAACCACACTCGCGCTGGTCCTTTGAGGGTGGTAGGAAAGGCCCTACACATAATCTCGTTTGGAACCCCTTGAAGGTGCATCATAGTCTTAAAAGTTGCAATGTGATCAAAGGGGTCACGCGTTCCATCATACGAATCCAAAGAAAGCATCTTGAACTTCGGTGGCAAGGGCTGACCATTGATGGAATCCGTGAAAGGGGAATCTGTACGGTGAACTAGATCTTCTACGGGGTTTTCCCTTCTCATATTCTCCCTCATCTCATTCTTAGCCTTCCTCATTTGGTCCATCTCTTTTTCCAGGTGTGGTACCCCTTGACTGACTTTCGGGTTCAACATTCCTTCTATCTTCTTGGCTCTGGGCTTGTCCTTCAATATTCCCTTCGTGACGCTACCTCCTTAGATTAAGTTCCCTGGTCAACTCCTAGTTCTGTTTGGTTAACTCCGCCATGGCGGCAGCCATGGACTGCACGTGTTGAACAGGAGATGGTGGCATGGTAGGCGTCGATTGTTAGTCGTGATAGGGGTTACTGGAGGCGTCCCTACTCCCTTGAGGGCCTGGGCTAGTAGCTCTTGATCTTGTCCGAACCATTTCAACCCTTTGTCAAAGAAAGAAATCGCAGAACTCAAAGATAAAGTTCTGATGCAAAAAATTTCATTCCCCATAGACGGTGCCAACTGATGAACACAAGGAAATCAGTAGGCTAAAAATCTCAGGTGTTAACAATCGAGAGGCTATTCGTGTGTCCTGAAAAGGCAAACACAAGATCAGAGGAGACCGATGGAGGCCGGCCAAGAATCCTCCGATGGCAAAGTCAGTATTTTTAGAATTCCAAGTATAATGGAAGTTCCTGAAGGCCTTACCTTCTTGTGGAAGAGCACTTATATAGTGCTTATCTGGGGCAGTTATTTGTATAGTAACTTTTATGGTTAACAAGTTCGAAGGATTCAGAGGTAACTTCCATAACCGCTATGGAATTTATGTCATTCGGAGTCTGTTTTTCACAACTGTTTATTGGGAAACGGTTTGTAACCTGACAAGAATACAAGGGTCACTTCAAGTTTGTATCCAAGGAACATGCTCAAGACGTAAAGTGCTCGTCCAACCAACATCATGGATGGAAAAGCTTGTCTTTGGATGAACGTGTTTGAGGTAACTCATTTCTTCCTTTGGACGAGCCATATGGATGAGTTAGGAGTTGGTCTATTTTATTACACTGTCATATATATATATATATTATACACGGATATAGATGCTCTCATGTTAGTGCTAGGATTAAAGTATTCCCTTTTAATGAAATTTATTGCTAATGAGATTAGGATTTTATTTTCAAAGGTTTCTAGCATTTTAAGGTTCTTGATCTTAATCTTAATCTTTTTTTTTTTTTTTTTTTTGACAAAATTGATAGACTTGATCTTAATCTTGAAACCCTTAATGTTTGATCTATAAATCTTCATTTATAAAATCAAAAGGTGTTTTTGATGGAAAAATAATAAAAGCTTTTCTTTTAAAATTTCTAGAGGGAGAGAGGTTCAAGGGTTGAATCTCACAGCCTCCATAGTCGGTTTATAGAAGTGTGATTAAGCACCTCTCCTTGGCGTATATGCCTTGCTCCCTATGGAGGATGTTTAATTCATGGTGCTACAGATTAAACTTCTTAATGATGGGTGATATGTGTTTTTACATTGAGAATGACCACGCTACCGTGGAGTTACTTGGTGAGTCACATAGAGTCTAGGCAATGGTGTACAATAGACTAAGTTTAATATTAACCTCCCAACGGAGCTATGTCATTACTACTTAGAGTCTAAAAATGGCACATTATTCGTGTTTGGTAAGAGTTATCAAGATAGCATTAGTAATGAGAATAGTTCTCAATCAATCATAATATTTATTATGTACTTGCTACCAAGGAATTTTAAATATAGGGTTGGGTTGTCATTGCATATATTTTATATTATGATTTTGTTAAGGTTCCATTCTATGTGCTTATATGCTAAATTGATAATGTCCTATTTACTTATTGTATTCATGTTTATTATTTTTAGATTTAATCATGGCATTTTTTAGCCCACTTATTGCTATTCTTAACCAAAACAAGCTAACTGGGCCTAATTATGTTGACAGGAAAAGGAATTTAGACATTGTTCTTATTGCTGAAGAGCACAAATTTGTGCGTAGTGAATCAAGCCCAGACTTTCCTACATTACATGCTCCTTCTGAGGAAAGGCAACGATATGATCGTTGGTGGAAAGGAGATGGCTAAGTGCTATATCCTAGCATCTATTTCAAATGTTTTACAACATCAAATGCAGGATGTGGAACTAGCTTCAGAAATAATGTTTAGTCTAAAGGTGATGTTTAGTGAGCAAGGCCGTTCTACTAAGCAAGATACTATGAGGCTTCTTCTGAATACCAAGATGGCTCAAGGGACTCTAGTTAGAAAACATTGCCTTAAAATGATCTCTTATCTAAATGCACAGGAGATTTTAGGTGCTAACATTGATGGAGAATCCCAAGTGGATATGATACTCCAATCCCTGCCAAAGTCATTCAAAGAATTCAGACTTAATTATAATATGAACAAAAAGATTTATACTTTGTCTGAATTGATGAATGAATTGGTGGCAGCGGAAGGCATCCTTGTGAAAGCCGGTGTTGATACTAATATGGCTAAAACATCTTCTTCTAAGCCTAAGTCAAAAGACAAGGGTGGTTGGAAGAGAAGAATTTCACCAAACAAGAAGGTAAGCAAGTTGCCTTAGGAGTTACCAATAAGGGAAAGAAGAAACCAAAGGACTACACCAAAGGAAAATGTTTCCATTATGGTGAGAAAGATCACTAGAAAAGGAACTGTCCAAAATTCTTGAAATTTGCTTGGTACAAAATTCCACAGATTCCTAGTGTGTGGATTCAAGATGTACTAATCATATCTGTAATGTTTTGCAAGGCTTCTAGGAGACCAGAAGGCTGAATGAAGGGGAGATGTTCCTTACTTTGGCTAATAGGAGAAAAATTCCAATTGTAGCATTTGGTGTGTTTAATTTGTGCTTTGGTTCTAAGGTTTTAATATTGGAAGATTGTTTATATGTACCTAATGTTCATAGGAATATGATTTCTGCAACTTATTTAGGTAGACATGGATATTGTGTTATCTTGAAAGACATTGTTGTAATTGTGAAGGATAAAGTGTTTATATGTTCTGGCAATATTGTTGATGGTCTTTATATTTTAACTCCTAATAAGCATGAATTGTACAATTCTGAATTAGATAATAATTCACATGTAAAATCATTAAAGAGAAAGTTTCTTTCTACTAGTAACGCATATCTTTGGCATTTGCATTTGGGTCATATTAATTCAAACAGGATTCAAAGATTGGTGAAAGATGGGCTTTTAGAACCATTAGATTTTAATGAATTCTCAATCTGCGAATCCTGCTTGGAAGGTAAAATGACAAAGAGACCTTTTAATGCAAAAGCAAATAGAGCTAATGATTTGCTAGAACTAGTGCATTCAGATGTATGTGGTCCTATGTCAACTCAAGCTAAAGGAGGCTATGAGTATTTCATTACTTTCACTAGTGATTACTCTAGATTTGGTTATAGCAATGCACCATCTAAACTTAGTTCCATCAAAATCTATTCCCAAAACACCTATGGAATTGTGGAGCAGGTGTAAACCTAGTATGAGATACCTCCACATTTGGGGTTGTCCAGCACACATGCTAAAAGGGAAACCTAATAAGTTGGAACCAAAGTCAAAAGTATGTTTATTTATAGGCTATCCAAAAGAAACTAGGGGTTATTTATTATATAGTCATATTGATAACAAAGTGTTTGTTACCATAAATGCCAAATTTTTGGAGAATGATTACATGAATAATTTTACTCCTAGAAGTAGAGTTGTCTTAGCTAAAATGACTGAACCTGTAATTGAACAATCAATGGATGAAACTAGAAATGATGTGGTTGTATCAAATACACCACAAGACACTAAATATGAGATGACTAGTACACTGGAGCCTCGTCGTAGTGGTAGGAGTATTAGGCCACCTGTAAGATTTACACTTCTGGGACAAACTTTTGAAGCTATCTCAGAAGAGCCTGAATCTAATCCTTACATTTATGAAGAGGCAATAAAAGATATAGATGCACATCATTGAGTCTAAGTTATGAAATTTGAATTAGATTCTATGTATTCCAATCAAGTTTGGGATCTTGTAAAGGCCCCTAATGGCATTAAACATGTTGGTTGCAAATGGGTCTACAAGAGGAAGAGAGGGGTAGATGGAAAGGTTGAAACCTTTAAGGCAAGACTAGTGGTGAAAGGGTATACACAAAAAGAAGGCATTGATTATAAAGAACGTTTTCACCAATAGCCATACTTAAATCTATCAGAATTCTCTTATCCATTGCTGTTAATTTTAATTATGAAATTTGGCAAATGGATGTCAAGACTGCTTTTCTAAATGGCAATCTTGAGGAAGAAATTTATATGAAGCAACTAGAAGGATTCATAGCAAAGAACCAAGAGCATATGGTATGCAAATTGAAAAGGTCCATTTATGGACTTAAGCAAGCATCTAGTTCATGGAACATCAAGTTTGATCAAGCAATCAAATCATTTGGTTTTGAACAAAATCTTGATGAACCATGTGTGTACAAGAGACATCAAGATAAAGTAGTAATTTTCCTAGTACTTTATGTTGATGACATTTTACTCATTGGGAATGAATTGGGATAATGCCACTAGTCAAGATTTGGTTGTCAAGCCAATTTGATATGAAGGACTTGGGTGAAACAAGCTATATCCTAGGGATTAGACTTTGGCGAGATCGAAAGAATAGGATGCTAGGTTGATCACAAGCTGGATATATAGATAAGATTCTAGTAAGGTTTAGCATGCAAAACTCCAAGAAAGGATTACTTCCTTTCAGGCATGGAGTTCCTTTATCTGATGACCAAAGACCTAAGACTTCTGAAGAGGAAAAGATAATGACACAAATTCCCTATGCTTCTGCAGTGGGAAATCTCATGTATGTCATGCTATGTACTAGGCCAGATATCTGTTATTCAGTTAGCATGGTCAGCCAATATTAATCAAATCTAGGACCCAAAACATTGGGAGGTTGTAAGACATATTCTCAAGTATCTAAGGAGAACAAAGGACTATATGCTTGTTTACCATTGTGGGGATTTGATACCTATTAGTTGCGTAAATTATAATTTTCAGTCAGATCTTGATTTCAAAAAATCCACTTCAAATTACGTGTTCACCTTGGGAGGTGGAGCCATTAGTTGGAGGAACGTAAAACAATCTTTTATTGCTAACTCCACCATGAAAGATGAATATGTTGCTGCTTCTAAAGCAACAAAGAAAGCTATTTGGCTGAAGAAATTCCTTTCTAATCTTGGTGTTATAAGAATGGAATAAGTTCCAATCACATTGTTTTGTGACAATAGTGGAGCAGTTGCACAATCCAAGGATCCAAGGAATCACAAGAAAGGAAAGAACATAGAAAGAAAGTATCATATTATTCGAGACATTGTGACTCAAGGAGATGTGGTAGTAGCAAAGATTGATGGTGCAAATAATCTGGCAGATCCCTTTACCAAAGCCTTGCCCCAGAGGACCTTTGAGTCACACCTGGAGGGAATGGGAGTTAGATTGGTATGCAATAGTCTCTATGGGCAAGAGAGAGATTGTTAGGATTAGTACCCTATATCCTATTGTACGATGTTGTGTATAATATTATGTATGACATTATGTTATAAATAATGAAGTTGTTTTATTATCTAAAATAATGATAACATGAATATTTGGACATTATCATATGACCCTTGAGATGCATAGTATGTGATTTAGTCATAGGAGATATAAATCACAAGTTCTTTGTAAACTTAAAACCTTAGTTCGTAGTTGGTGATGAAATTAGGCATTTCATCTGTGAAGGCTATAACAAGTCAACTAAGATGGTTTGTCTTAATCATGAAAGTGGAGACTTCTAGTTGATATGTCGATGTGCCTTAAGTGTATAAGACATATTAAACTGAACCGATATGAGATTAATTATTCTATTAACGACTATCAACTGAATAATAAATCGCACAACATTAATTTACATAAACTCTCAATCTTGAGAGGATAATGAACCCGATCATGAAATGTAGGTTGCTTTGATATATCAGGAGTGAGATCTAATTCAACGATCAAAATCTCAGTATGTTGGGCAACCACACGTAGTGATAAAGGAACACATATTCTCAAGATGGAATTCATAGTCTCTCTGTAGAGATATAAAATATTCCCTTGAGATAAATTTAATGAGTTTGGCTATTTAGAGTGTTAGGCCTAACTACTTTAGTAAAGAGTTACTAAAGTTTATATTTTTATGAAATTTGGTTTCATAAATATATATATATATATATATATATATATATATATATATATATGAATAACTTAAGGAATTAAACCGGGTAATCAAGGATCAAGGAGTAGTAATTTTCAAAGTGGCAATTATATATTATGACTTTATATTACTACGAATATTTTCATGGAGGGGTTAATTGTTTAGATAATAAAGTCTTGGCATTTAACTTTATTAATAAAGCCTAAAGTGTAAATATAATTAATGGTAACTTTGGGCTTGTCAAGAGTTGACAGATAAGCCCGAAGCCCATTAGAGCTAGAGCTTTATTTGTCCCTTTGGTCTCATCCCGAGACACACACTAAAACCCAATTGGGCTGGCCCAAAAAGCTAACCCAATAAAATAATCAGTTGTTTATTTAATAAGAGTTATTAAATAAAGTAACTGTTTTTGACAGTTAATAAAACGTACGTACGATTAAAAGAGAAAAATACAATTTTCTCAAAACACATTATCTTTTGAACAAGTGCGTACATAACTGATTTAAAGACCACACATCTTTTGTTTTTGAATTTCACTGCATCAAGGTACGCCTTCCTATTCTTTGTTTCTAAAATTCTAGATATTCCATGTTATCTCACATGAATGAAGTAGATCCTTGTGTTGCTTCCACTATGCATTTTGTATGAGATGCAAAACCAGTTTTTTCAACATTAAGTAAGGGCCACTTAGCAGAAAAGAAATTCCTAAAGCAAAACTTCCAGAATTTTTTTTGTTGGGGCTTATGCCCAAAAATCCAATTTACTGGCATGACATAAATAATTAAATTGTTTAATTATATGAGACTATTTATTAATGAACTAATGGGACATTATTTAAGTCTATGAGATGCATAGTATGTGATTTATGTGAAAAGTCACAGAAGATATAAATCATAAGTTCTTTGTAAACTCATAATTTTAGTTCGTAGTCGGTGATGAAATTGGATGTTTCATCTACGAAGACTATAACATATCAACTACGATGATTTGTCTTGATCATGGAAGTGGAGACTTCTAGTTGGTATGTTAATATGTTTTAAGAGTTAAGACATATTGAACTGGATCGCTGTGAGATTTATTATTCTCCTAACAACTGTCAAATGAATAATAAATCTCACGACTTCTATTTACATCAACTCTAAATCCTAAGAGAATAATAGACCTGATCATGAGATGTAGGTTGCTTTGATATATTAGAAGTGAGATCTATAAGTAACGGTCAAAACCTCAGTATGTTGGGCAGCCACATTTAGTGTTGATGGAACATATATTCTCAAGATGGAATTCATAGTCCCTTAACGGAGATACAAAATATTCCCTTGAGATAAGTTTAATGGATTTGGTTATTCAGAAAGTTGGGCCCAACCACTTTGGTAAGAAATTACTAAAGTATATATTTATGGAATTGGATTTCATAAATATATGATGAATAACTTAAAGGATTAAACCAGGTACTCAAGGATTAAGATGTAGTAATCTTCAAAGTGGTAGTTTACATTCATGACTTTGTATTACTACGAATATTTTATGAAAGGGTTGCATGTACAATAAAGTCTTGGGATATAATTTATGGATAAGGCCTAGAGTGCAACTATATTTATATAGTGGTATTAAATATAGTTAATGGTAACTTTGGACTTGTCAAAAGTTGACAGAAAAGCCCAAGGCCCATTGGAGCTAGTGTCTTATTGGTCCCTTTTGGTCCCACTCCAAGCCACACACTAAAGCCCAATTGGAAATGCCCAATAGGCCAGCCCAATTAGATAATCAGTTAGTTATAAAAGGGAGAAACATACAAAATTTTTTATAAGAGAGACATCATTGTGAAATGGTGTGTATGTGTGAGTAAAGCCACTCAATTATTCTCCCTTGGAAACTGATACAGACTACACTTCTTGGGCATAAAGTGGAATTGGAGTAAAGATTAAAAGTGTTTCCAAGTACTTATAATATTTTGTTTTGAATTTCACCACACCAAGGTACGCTATCTTGTTCTTAAATTCTAAAATTTACATAATGCATGTTATCAATCATGAATGAAATAGATCCATGTTTGTTGCTTCCGCTGTGTGTTTTGTATGAGATACAAAACCAGATTCTCCAACAATTTTAACGTAAGGGGAGAGAGAGGTCAGAAAAGAGGTCCTGATTTCTTATTTTAATTCCCTATTTATAGAGGTTTGGTGCTTAGAAAATAAGCTAGGTTTTATCAAATACGAATTAGGCTGAATTTTTGTCCCTAAAAAATCGAAGTAGATGTGTTTGGCTTGATTTGATGATTTTTGGGCCAAGCCTCGAAGCTGTGCCAATCAGCACTATGGAAGTGCTGATTGACACTTGCCATGTGCCAAGCCCATCTTCCTCTTTTGGTTTGATATGGACTTTTTTTTAGGGGTTTTTTGAGTTAGGAATTGTACTTGGACGTATTTTCAACTTATATTCCAAAATAAATCCCCTTTGTCTTGATAATCAAGTCCTTAAAATAATAATTATCTAATAGATAAATATTCTAAAAAGACTTAATTATCAACATTTCCTTTGTTATATAATTATCCATTTTATTCCTATGCAACCAAGCTTATTTTTTATAAAAACCAATAGCCAATCACATAAATTATTCAATTAATTTTAATTGTTAACCAATCTGAATTAATTTCAATTAATCACATGTGATCAACTTCACCCTTATACAATGCATGCAAACTGTGAAAACTTGATTTTGTGATATCTTTCAATTTGATGGTCCAATTGGGAATCAGACATACCATCACAACCTTTAGAATCTCAAGATCATTTTTATGATATGTGATGAATGATTTAATGCATGAAATGCAACTATGATTTTTTGGGTATTTGAAATGGTCATTTCAGTCATCTTCCAAAATTAAATTATGGGTGCAAAATCGAGTGTCAACATTTGGATTTAAAAAATGAGTGAGTTATAACTATTTGAAGTCAAACCATCAATGCGATCAAATTTGGGTTATGTGTACACACCTTCAAGACTATGTACACACCTTCACGAGGCTGAGCATGTAGCCTCACTTCTAGAGCATCTCATTTTCATATTTATGTCCCCAAAGCTTCAATTTTCAAAGGCAATGATAGCTAAAGAGAATTGAGAAAACTTATTAAGAGCACTCTCTAAAGACATGACTTATGAATACCACTACGTTTGTCAACTGAATGGCTCTCTTGGGTTTTGTTCATTATGATATCCAACAAGTCAATGTTAGGGCAAATAAGAGTGTTGTCACTTAGTTTAGGTCCAAGAAAAACTCACTCAACACTTGCACAGAGGTCTAACTACAACTAGACCGTAGGTTAGGAGTTTAGGTACGAACTTAGGAAGGTCCTGCGTCGATTACTTGAATGTTGAAAAAAATATTGATTGCTTATTCAGTTATAAAATTTTCAAAATATTTGTAGGTTTTTAATTTTTTAATGGAGGCTACTAGCTCATTATCTTTGGATGAAGGCCCTCTTTGAAAATATGTTAGTAAATTGGAAAAAGGTAGTTGATTTGGAAAGGGTGGAAACTCAACTTTTAAGTGTATCTATTGTGATATGGTTTTCATGGGCTCCTATTCTAGGGTTAGGACTCATTTATTAAAAGTTAGTGGTGATGGTATAAGAGTGTGTTCAAAAGTGCTAGTGGAACATAAATTAAAAATGCAAAAATTCCATGATGAGATTGAGAAAATTAAGATGGAAAAGGAAAATATATATATATATATATATATATATATATATATTAAAAATGTCAACTGCCTTGACCCCTGCCTCTCCATAGGCCTCTTCCCTTATACAAGAAACGAGAATGGAGTTTTATTAGTTTTATTCATGCAATGTTGGATGGTAAGAAGAGGAAGGTGAGTGCGAATTCTCCTTTGGAAAAAGCATTCCAAAATGTTGCTAGAGCAAAATTAGACAATTAAATTGCTAGGATGTTCTATACTAGTGGGCTAACATTTCACTTTGCAAGGAATCCTAATTATCGTAATTCTTATACATATGCAGCTACCCATAATATAGAGGCCAAAATGGGCAAATGCCCCTTTAAAAAAAAAAATCTAGCATTTTGCCCCATTTTCCAAACTAATTAGGGAAATGCCCGTATTTTGAAACTCGATTTTCTAAAAATCGAGTTTCTTGTTTAAAACTCGATTTTTGGACAATCGAGTTATAATAAATTGAAATAAAAAATAAAAAATCTGGAGCCCTATAGTGACATTTTAAGACCCTATAGCGGCGTTTTGGAACTCAAGCTCCATAAACTTGAGTTCCATGCAAAATTTTTTATTTATTTATTTTTTTTTAAAGTTTAATCACCTCATACCTATAGTTGTTTTAAGGACCCTATAGTGGGATTTTGAAACTCGATTTTTGGATAATCGAGTTATAACAGGGGCATTTCCCTAATTAGTTTGGGAAATGGGGAAAAATGCTAGATTTTTTTTTTTTTAGGAGCATTTGCCCATTTTCTCCATAATATACATGATTATGTTCCTCCTTGAGTACAATGCTTTGAGAACAACACTTTTGCAAAAAGAAAGATTTAATGTTGAAAGACTGTTGAAACTAATTAGGAACACTTGATTGCAATTGGTGTGAGATTTGTTTTAGATGGGTAGAAAATCCACAAAGGAGGCCTCTTATTAATGTTATGGCCGCATTAGATAGGGGACCAGTTTTTATAAAGGCAATTGTTGGGTCAAAAGAGTACAAAGAAAAATATTATATTACTGGGTTATTGAAGGATGCTATAAAAGAGATTGGACATGAAAAAGTTGTCCAAATCATCACTAATAATTCTAATGTGATGAAGGTTGCTAGGTATCTTATTGAAGGTGAGTTCCTCCACATATTTTGGACACCATATGTTGTCCGTACTCTTAATCTAGCTTTAAAGAATATTTTTGCAACAAAAAACACATAAAGAAATGAAGTTACATATGAAGAATGTAGTTGGATCACACATTTTTTTGATGATGCATCCTTCATACATGTTTTTATCATGAACCATTCAATGAGGTTTGGTAATGTTTAATGAGTTAAAATTGTTTTATGTCACTGAGACTACATTTGCTTTGGTTTTTGTTGAGCTTCAAATGTTGAAGTTGATAAAAAAATGCCTTCAAACCATGGTTATTAGTGACCAATGGTCTTCTTATAGAGAGGATGATATAGGAAAAGCTCAAAAGGTTAAAGAATTGATTTTAAGTGATGCTTGGTGGGAATGTTATTTATTATATCATTGAATTCACAACACCTATTTATGATATGCTTAGAGCAACTGACATGGATAAACCTTGTCTTCATCCTGTGTATGAAATGTGGGATTCAATGATAGAAAAGGTGAAGGCAATAATTTATCGGAATGAAGGCTTGCAAGAAGATGAGTATTACACATTTTTAATGTAGTGTATGATATACTCATTGATCGATGGAATAAAAATTGTACACCACTACATTGCATGGATCATTCTTTAAATTCTAAGTACTTTCTAATTTCCTTAATTTCGTCCTCCAGAAAAAGGATTTTTTCATCTTCAATTTTTTTTAACTAGGTATTACTCTATTGAATGGCTTGCAGAGAATCCAAAGCATATCCCTCCACATCAAGATCTTGAAATTTCTTTAGAAATGAGCAAGTGTTTTGAGCAATACTTTGAAGATGAGTATGAATTAACGGTGGTGAAATATGAGTTTGGCACAATTTCAGGAGGGAGGCTTCCTTAACCAGATGCCTTGAAGGATATGTGGCTCTTTGATCCTTTGGTTTGGTGGGAATACCATAGGGCTTCATTGCCAAAGCTTCAAAGCCTTATGATTGGACCCCTTTATAAATGAAGCCTTTATTGACTGAGCCATTACGATTGGACGAAGTAAAGAGAGTAACAACCAAAGGTCTCCATATCTCGGCATTAACTGTCAGAGGCATTACCTAAATAGGGAATTAAACCACCATTAATGGCCTTCCAATGGCTAGGAAAACAGAATCTTATATAAAGCACACCCAACCTAAGGTAAAGGATCATCTAAAAAGAACCTTATCAATATAAAACAATCAGTTATCTCTTTCTCATTCTCACTTTGTTATCAGAGGTTCATTGGCTAGCACCACACTGGTGTCCTATCCGTTTCATTTTCTTATCATCTTGCAGGTTATGCTGGAGCCATCTGGACAATACTATTGATGATTTTGGCATCTTCAATAATGAAGGCCATAATATCTTAGATACTAGGGGAGTTTTCCCTCATGTTGACTTAATATGAGGAAAATATATGATTTTTATTGTGTAAACACATTTATTAACTTATCAGACTTTACCACTGGAGGTCTTTCATATTCCTTATTGGATCATTTTCCTCTTGTGTACTTGTTATAATAGGCCCAATTTTATATTGACCGAATATATAGGAAATGCATAATTTTAACCATGTGAATACATTTATTAATTTTCCAGTCATCCTTTATGCTAGCTTATCTATGTAGGAGATATTATTGGGGCCTTATTATAATCTTTGTTGGATGCAATTTAGACCTTGAGCAAAAAATAGGTCTTTCACACTTCAGCGATAGCCTTTGGGGCATACTCTAAGCCCAAAGTGGAGTCTCAGTCTTGACTCCCAAATGTCATATTGGCAAAGAAAATGCACCCCCGACAGTAGGCAATGCACAAGGACATCCAATTCCACCCAAGAAATTGAGGAGTAATAACTTCATTAGAGTATTCACATTAGCCTCCTCAAATTTTTAACTAAACTAACCCAAAAACCTCTATTTTTTCTGGTTTAGCTATCCATGTTTTTTATGCACACACATCAAACTCAATACTTTATTTCTTACTTCATTTAAATATTTACTTTATCTCTCTCCTCTCTCCTTTCTTTCCTATTACTTCATTTAAATATAAATTTTTTCTCTCTCCTCTCTCATTTCTCTTCTCTCACCATCTCAACCACCGCAATGTTGTTGCTGCAATCTCAACCCCTAAAACCATGCAATAAATAAATAATAAATGAAGTTTAGCATACATAATATTGTGCAAATATGGAATTCACTATTACAAGAACCTGTGACTTGCTATGTAGTTGTCATAAGTGCTCTAGAAGGCCTGATTGGAGTTGAGAATGAGTTCCTCTGTCTCTAATTTGAAGATGATGATCAATGAATTCCCTAAATTCAGATGTATGATTGTGTGACACTAGGTCATGGGTAGTTCCATCAAATTGCTCATAATCAAAGCCTTTAGCTCTAGTTAGATGTCACTCATCTTCAATAATCATGTTGTGCAATATTATGCATGCCATCATAATGGCTTTAAGAGTTTCAGGTATGAACAATTGTGCAGCTCCATGAATAATTGAAAAGTGTGTTTGAAGCACCCCAAAAGCATGTTATACATCCTTTTTTAGAATACAAAAAGTCAAAATTTAAACATTTTTTATCTTCTTGAAAATTTTCAAGCATGGAGGATATAAAAAAAAAAAAAATGTAATCTAATGGTGGATTTGTTAAAATTCACATCCAATAAAAAATTATTAAATGAAGTTGTAGCTTTAATCTACAACTAAGTTTCTTGCAAAACTTCATCCTTAGTAAACTAACAAATTGTACAAGGTCACAACAAATGTCAAAAAAAAAAACAAATACTTAACAATAAACCCATAAAATTATAAAACTATAAAAAAACAAAAAAAAACAAAAAAAAAACCCAACACAAAAAAAAAAAAAAAAAAAAAAGAAGACTAAAAGAGACTCATACTAGAAATTGTATACTGTTTCAGAATTATCATTAATTTTATATTATTTATACACACACATGCCCGTGCACACACGTGCATATCTTTATTATAATTATAAATCTATGCTTCTCAAATAGTATAATTCAATAATAATTATTATATTTCTCAATAATAATAATAATTATTATTATTATTATATTTCTCAAAAAAAAATTATTATTATATGTAGACCTTTATTTGGTGGAAATGGGTAAATACCCATAAAAAAGAAACTATTTAGTTAGTAGACCCGGTTTTGAAACTATATTCATTATTAGCAACTCGAGCCTCAGAGGCTCGATTTAGAGGCCCAAAATCGAGCCCCTGAGGCTCGGTTTCTGCGTCTCTAGTGGCCAGATTCCACGTGGCGTGTCCACGTGGAACTCGAGTTTTAAAAACTCGAGTTCCACGTGGACACGCCACGTGGAATCTGGCCACGTAGATCACTAAACAACTCTCACAGAAACTCATAAACTCTCATACGTATTTAGCAGCAAAACATTGCTCCTCTGACTCTCATACAATATTAGCAATACATTTGCACATCATCATGTCAGGTAAGGGTCTCCTCACTCTCTAATTAGTTGTTTAGTGTATATAACTGCTTTAAAAAGTGTTGGTTGCATTGAACTTGTCATGCCATTTCCTAATAAAATATTTGTTTGTATTAGGCAAATATATTTGTTTCCTGACAAGATATTTGTTTGTATTAAAATATGTATATTTGTTTCCTTATAAAAAATATGTATATATATATTTACATTTATATCTATATTTATATTTATACAACTATACAATTAAATAATTAAATATTTATATAAATATATTTATATTTATATATTTATACAACTATATATATAAATACTTATATAAATATATTTATATAAATATTTAATTATTTAATTGTATAGTTGTATAAATAGGCTAAATATAAATATACTTATATAATAGTTATATAGTTATATAATGGTTTATATAAATATACTTATATAAATATACTCATTCCGTTGCACATCCTCATGACTTTTGTTGTTTGGTTTGATTTTTTTATTTATATTTTTGTTAGAGCTGATTTTAAATTTTGTAATGGGGGTGAGTTTTGTCTGTAGTTTTTTTATTGTTTTTGTACGAAATTATAATGACTGAGTGTGTTTGTATGTGATGTGGGGTGAGTATATGCAATTGTTACACCCAAGTAAGTTGTGATTTTTGTATTATAAGTATATAATTAAATATTTATATATACATATTTTTATTTATATATTTATACAACTATATAATTAAATAATGAAATATTTATATAATTATATTTATATTTATATATATATATACAACTATATATATAAATACTTATATAAATATATTCATATAAATATTTCATTATTTAATTATATAGTTGTATAAATAGGTTAAATATAAATATACTTATATAATAGTTATATAGTTATATAATGGTTTATATAAATATACTTATATAAATATACTCATTCCGTTGCACATCCTCATGACTTTTGTTGTTTGGTTTGATTTTTTTATTTATATTTTTGTTAGAGCTGATTTTAAATTTTGTAATGAGGGTGAGTTTTGTCTGTAGTTTTTTTATTGTTTTTGTACGAAATTATAATGACTGAGTGTGTTTGTATGTGATGTGGGGTGAGTATATGCAATTGTTACACTTTTAGAAGTTGTGATTTTTGTATTATAAGTAGATATAATTCTCTTTGAAATTGATGTTAAATGAAAGAGATCAAATATGTCACTAACAGAAATTTACTTGGCTCTCTAATAGGTTCACAATCTTTGAAGAATATTGATATCAATGTATACTTCGATGGACCCCTTGACAATCCTGAAGGAATTGACGGATTCCCATTTACAGGGGAGGGTATCGAATGCTACTACATGATGTTACGTCGTAAGTTGAAGACGTTGATTGATTTGAAGAGAAAAATAATGGACGAATTGAAATTGAACCCTGCTTGGTATGACATCAAGATTATTTATCGTTACCCACACGAAGTCCTTCATGAACGGATAAATTACAGATATATGGCGATTAAAGAAGATAAACATGTAAAGATGATGTTTAATAGGATCCAAAAAATGCCCCAAGTAAATGCTGCTGAGTTGTATGTAAGTTTGGAGGCAAGTGTAGACAACACTACTGAGGTGGTGCAACAAACAACTACGGCTGTGCAACAAACAACTACGGCTTTACAATTTACAGCCCTAGATGATGGATGCAGTACAATGGGAGGGTATGCAATGGGAGGGTATACGCTCCCATCTCAAGATTATGTTGCGAATATTGGTGAAACCCTCTATTCTCAAGAGACACATTTAGAGGACAAAGGGGAAGATCCTCTCGAAGACGAAGATCATGCTGCGAATGATGGTCAAAATATTGATGATATGGATCAATACGAAGAGAGGATTGAGCAAGGCGACTTTGAGAATGATGTGGATGAGCATGAAGTCGTTCCTAATTTTGTAAAGGAAAATATGGAGTACCATGATGAAGGTGATGCAGATGATGATGATATTGGTGTCCAGCATGATATAGATACGACCACTGGCTACAGACCTCCTGCGGACTCATTCTATGCAAATACTTGGGAAGATATGGTTGATCCTTCACGTCTTCAGATACCATTTCTTTGTACTTGGGAAGATGGGATGCATTTTTGTAAAGGGTTGACTTTTGCAAATAAAGATGCGGTGAAGCGTGCATTGATAATATACGCAGCAAAGGATAATAGAAATTTCTCCATCCAAAGGTCGACCACAACTCAATTGTGTGCTGCATGCGTTGACGATAACTGCAAGTGGTACGTTGGGGCATACATGAAGCCTAAATTCAATGATCTGTGGATGGTCACGTCTTATGTGGGTCCACACACTTGTATACCCTTTGGGCTACAAAGAGACGGTAAAATGATGGATTCTAATTTTGTTGCATCAGAAATTGTGGGAAGATTGCGACAAAAGCACACTGTTTCCATTGATGAGCTTTGGGCGATCATACGTACTAAGTATGATCATGAGCTTTCTTACTATAAAGTATGGCATGCAAAACAAAAGGCAATTGCTAAGATTTTTGGGGATTGGGAGGAGTTTTACCAAAGGTTGCGAAAGTTGTTGTTGGCATACTTGGATCAGGATTCGGGTACCCAGTACAGCTATCACACCATACCTAGGCCATTAGAAGGTACTACGTTACTGCGCTATGTATATTGGGCATTCGCTCCATGCATTGCTGCATTCCAGTATTGTAGGCCAGTGATCAGTATTGATGGAACTCATTTATATGGTAAATACAAAGGGGTATTGATGGTTGCAATGGCAACCGATGCTAACCAAAAGGTTTTGCCTATCGCCTTTGCTGTTGTGGATAAGGAGTCAGGGCCTAGTTGGGGGTGGTTTTTAGAGTGTCTCAGGACTTCGATAGAGCGTGTTATACCTAACAAGGACATTTGCATTATTTCTGACCGACATAAAGGTATCAAATGTGCCATTCGAGAGTGGCCTAGAGGGGAAGACGGAAGAGAACGGGTATATCATCGATATTGCCTTCGACATGTTGCTAGCAACTTCAACACACACTTTGATAACCCGACTCTAAAGGCATTGGCCTTGAAAGCTGGATATGCAACTCATGAAGCTAAATTTGAGTCCATAATGCAAACCATTAAGGAGGTTGAGATTAATTTACTGAGGGGTGTAGACCCTACTGATCGCCGGATTGCACGTTATATGCCATACACATATCTAATGAGTGAGGAGCTGGACAAATGGACCCAGTCACATGATGGTGGAAGATGTTACGGGGCAATGACAACCAATATCTCTGAGTGCTTTAATGGGGTTCTTAAAGGTGCCCGCGGTTTGCCCATTACTGCAATGGTTGAGTTCACTTTTTTTAAACTTGTTGCATATTTCCATGATCGACATAAACAATTACTTCTAATCTCTCTCGAGGTAAGGTGTGGAGTGATTATGCAATGGAGATCTATAACAAAAATGAGCAGAAAATTGTAGGACACACTCTGAGGAATTATAATCATGCAGAGGGTATATATCAAGTGGTTACCCCATATAACGACCATAGAGCTGGAGGGGGAAATCACAGTCATGATGTGCGCATATTTGATAGAACCTGTGGTTGCGGAAAGTGGCAAAACTTGAAGATCCCTTGTTCACATGCAATTAAAGTTCTTAAAGGTCTGCATCTCGATGCACCCAGCTATATTGATCCATGTTACAGTTTGAACAACGTCATTCTCACATATTCACATAATGTTGTGGTGCCAAAGTCAGAGTCATTGTGGAGGGACGTTCGCGGACCACGGTGGGTGCCTGACCCACAATTGTTAAGGGGCAAAGGTCGTCCTACGATGTCAAGAATAAGGAATGAAATGGATGGGGTACGGTGAGAACGGGGAAGCCGGAGGGAAGATCCGGACTTAAGGGAGATTCAACCGAGGCAACGATGTAAACTGTGTCATCAAGAGGGGCATAACCGCAGATGCTGTCCCAATTCCCGTGGGGCTTCGACAAGTGGTACTGCTATAAACTAGGCAAGTGCCGTCACTGTTTTGATATATTATATTACTGAGAATGTCATTTGGTTTTTGTTCTTTGCATTTGGAAACTAATAACCATATGTAATGTTTGTCAGGTGAGCGGAGACTCGATTTTGGTTAGTGACATTATACGTGGGACTTGTCGTTATCTTCTATATGGACAAGTGCTAGGTGATTATGTAGAGTATGTTGTATCAATATGGACAAGTGTTAGGTGAGTATGTATAATATATTATATCAGTATGGAGCTTCCGGTAGGCGAATATGTAGACTATGTTGTATTAACTTAGTTGTTATTTTATGTATTGTTGTAAATTTCGGATAATTGAACTATTTGCTATCCATTGTACTCGTTACATTAGTTGCGTTGTGCAACTTTTTCCTATAATGCGAACAATGATATTACTTTGGCATTAGTAGCTACTACTTTGACAAGTTCAACCACAAGGCCCTTCTAGTATTGAACTGACATTGTGTGGTAAGAGGGCAACTATAATGGCCTTTGAATAGTTATTGTTTTAATCTGGTTGTAGAACTTTAATGTATGCTCCCTTTGCCTATCGCTTGTAACTGTTTGATGTGTTCTGGATCTACTCAGTCTGCTGCAGGGGAAAACTAATTCAATAAATGCTGCAGAATACCTGCTAAAAAAAAAAAAATTCCCAGTAGAACTCGAGTATCTTATACTCGATTTCCATAAATAGAAATCGAGTCTTAGAGACTCGATTTCTATTTATGGAAATCGAGTATAAGATACTCGAGTTCTACTGGGAATTTTTTTTTAAAATTTTTTTTTGTATTATCCCAATTTACTTACTAATTTCAGGTAATTTGAAGTAGGGATAAATTTAAACTATTTATTCATCCCCAATATTTTTTTTAAATGTACCACATTTATATCCTTCTCCGAAAAAAACAAAAAAAAAAGTATGTGGCCTTGTTTAAAGAAGAAGAATAATAATACAGGTTATTAGATTTTTTTTTCTTTTATTACTCTTATATCACACACAAATATATATATATATATATATATATATATATATATATATATATATATATAGCAGTATTAGCACATTAAATCAAAATATATTAAATATCTCTTTTGAAGTATATATATAAAATTGGACTGTTCATTATTTTTATTTTTTCTAATTTGATACGTAACCTATACTAAACATGGAAATTTGATTGTACAAGAAAAATAAACAATAAAAGAATGCTCTTCCTTGTACTTTGGTTGTTTTCTACTAAACCGCCAACATCGAGAAGTAAATACCCTGTAAATCCAAAAATATAACTGAAAATAAACAAAATAAAATTATATAATCTGGTTTTTTTGTTTCAACTGCCAACATCTAAGTAACCCAACCTTGTAAATCCAAAGAAAAAAAGAAAAAAAAAAAGAAAACAAAATCAACATCTCATGTCGTCAGAATCCAACAATACACAAAAAGTACACATTCAGTATAATATCATAAGCCTGTCAAAAACAGAACATTAATACCTTATTTGTAATAATTGCATTCACAAATAGGATCCCAATATATACAGGAAATGGTGCAATTACCCCACTGAATTGTGTTAACAATATGTACAAAAATGCATTGAAACATATTGAAGAAGAAAAATGCCTTATAATGCAAAACATCTCATAATCACTGATCTGTACCCTTCTTATTTGCAGTGAAACCTTCTTATTTGCAGTGAAACAAACAGATCAGCTCTCTTCCTATTACTTACAATGATCTCTCCCTTCACAACTGCAAGGATAAACCTAACCTTGTTTTCCAACTTCAACAACTCCATTTCATGTTTGTTCAATACAAATTTCTGCACAAAATACAAAAATTGCAATTACTAATTGCTTCCCTAAAAAATGGCTGAATTTATTGAGTATCAGTTCTACTCTTTTGCCATGACCATAAGTGAGCTCACCTTTCTTTTCTCATAAAACTCAAGTCTTAAATGAAAAAAACATCTTCAACAACTGCAGTAGGGAAAATCACAAACAGTAACTGTGTTATCATGCAAATATCTAAGGTAAATCAATGTTTGTTACGTCATCACAATTCATATAAAAATCCTGCAACCAGCATTAATTTTCATGAGAAACTGGGTACAATCTAATTCACATTCTGGTGGATAACATAATTCTCAAGGACTTGATCAAATTTACCTCAATGAAGGGATGTTTGCATGATCTTTTCCTCCCTGAAATCAAACAGATCATTCATTTGTGAATTCAAATGTGATAACAAGATTAGAACTCAAAACGCATACTAAACTACATTCAGCATTACAGAGTCACACATGAATTTACAAATGTTCATCTCACATAATTAGGAGTGCCAAATTGGCCATTTGGTTGAAGCAGGTTAATGTTGTTGGAGCCCACATTGTCTTCTACCATTCCAATGATGGTACTCGCAAGACTCTGCTGACCGTGATGATAAGCTGAATGCTCAGACACAGAACCAGAAAACTGCGCAACTTTTGCTTCCTTGACAAAGTTCCTCTTGACATCCGGCCGAAAAGAATTTTCGTTTGTTCAAGCTGTGTACCAGGCTGCACATGCAGAAGGTGTTATATTAGATATATATTCGTTCACCTTCTCTAAAAACACAAGAAGAAAGCATGGCAAAACTTTGACCTCAAACTGCCTAAGCCAACTCTTCCTCTCTTCTATCTTCTTCTTACTAAATGCCAGCTCAATGGCCTCCCAATCCTGTTCATCTTCCCAAATAAAAGCTTTACTGCGTTTCTCAAGATTTGCAAAGTACTCTCTTCCTTCCTTTGATGTGCTTGTTCCCAACCCCTAAAAAGACACAAACAAATCAATATGCAAAAGACAGAAAACAGATAATAGAATAAAACCAACTGTAATTGGTTCACATGTAACAAATTTAACAATGCAAACCTTATAGTACTTGGTAGACCACCCACTTGCATTGCCCTTCAAATTGTGCTTCCATGACTCGTACTCAAGCATGGTATAAAATGATAATTGTGTCCCATTTTTGTGAGTTGCCTGCAAAGATGGGAAATGATTATTTTCCCTCAAGAAACATTCCACAACCAGTGAAGTTGGGCTAATATTTGAACTAGTTAACTGAAAATACTAACCTTCACAATAGGACTCATAAACTCAACTAAGAAAGATGGAACTTTTAACAGTGATGGCCAATAAGAATGAAAGATGGAACTTCGGGAAACAAGCATACCTTTTTATTCAATAAAGGTTTCAAAACCTATGCTCAGATTAGCTCCAACATCTTCAAACTCCATTTTTGTGGACCTCAGAGGTAGGGTCCAAGGAAACCGATGAAAAGGCTGACGAGGTTCTAAAGTTGGAGATTTTGGACTGTTGGACTTCACAAAATCATTATCGATGGTCTAAATCCAAATGCAGTCAAACATTCAAATTTAGACCATCGATAGTGATTTTCTGCCGTCCAACAATCCAAAATATCCTACTTTAGAACCTCGTCAGCCTTTTCATCGGTTTCCTTGGACCCTACCTCTGAGGTCCACGAAAATGGAGCTTGAAGATGTGGAAAATAATCTGAGCATAGGATGGCCCCATAACATGTGACTGTTCAGTAGGACGTGGGGGAAAATAAGCATATCTCTTTGAATCCCATCTGTACAAGAGTCCTGCAAATCAGATTGTTTAAGAATGAATAGATGCAAGTCAACAGTTTGAAAGATATTTGAAGAGAATGCACAATCTCCTGTCACTACTTTGATGCTCTGGTTGCATTTCGACATGGAATTGTCCGTGGTTAAACTGGACCACATTTTAACACCTTAATAGATGAAATTAAGTTACAATTACAAAACTGTATTTTTTAAATATTGTGCCACTGTTGTATGTATATGTTTGATAATCATGAAGATTGTGAATGCATTGTTTACACTTGAGAGATTTAAGATTGGACTATAGTGTTCCTGACCTGTGTTAAATGAGCTCTAAATTGGACTGCTGAACTAATCATGAACTCATGTCACAGCAAAAGCCACCTGTATAAGAGGACCATGAGCACGGGTGGAAGACCAATCAGCACCTTTGTATGCAAGGTTTTAAGTGAGATATGGTTATGATATAAGCAGAACCCCAATGACAATTCTCCACATTTTTTTCAACCATTTATCAACATCTTTCAGAGGTTTTTCACAGATGATTAAAAATGCACACCCATATATGTCAGTATGTCTATGTGTATGTGTTAAACTAACAGTTAATTAAATATCCTAATCAATCTCCCATAAGCATGATTGTAGAGGAAGGAATCCACATGATTGACATAAATGTTTAAAATGTAATACAAGATTGTTCACCCAACATCATCCTCTCGTCCACAGTTGAAGTACTTGCTAAGGAAACACCACTAGACAAACAATAGATATCATGCAAACCCACCCATGTAAATTTCCCATGCGAGCCCAAGCAAGGAAAGCAGGTCCACCAAAGAAATCATTCAAATCATCCTTGCTAATATTAAAATCCTACAATAAAAAATACAAGTCACATGGCGAAAATCAGAAGTAGAAGTCAAACTTAACATATATGGAAGTAACAAATACCAGTCAATATAACAACTCATGATATTAAAAAATTGAAAAATAGCAGTAATTAATTCATCTTTTACAAATAGAGACACTACCTCTTTTATCTCAAAAGCTGAAAGAGAAGACGACCAGATCTACAAGGCTTTAGTACTTATATAAAAAAGAAAGCACACTGGTTTGTAAAATAAAAACATGTCTTAGGATTCTGTCCATAAATAAATAATTTGTAATCCCATTTCATTCTTTGATAAAATGTTAGCATTATGGTTTATGGTACAAGGTACCCATAACCCACTATATAGAGCCGGGTTGGTATAGAAGAATTGATGTGGTCAATCCCATTTTATTGGGAATAGACTGAGTTGAGTTGAGTTGAGTTGAGTATTATTATTTATTTTTTTGGTAACTTATTAAGTTGAGTTGGATATTAGAGATTATGGTTCATTTTTGGTAACACTTTCCCATCTGTAGGGCTGTGTAATCTGTTCTGTTCTTTCAATAAAATTGTACTTGATTCCCCTTAATCCAACCGCACCATCCCTATTACTTACAATGATCTCGCCTTTTTTTAATCTCAAAGGAGCTGAATTTCTTTGTCCCTAAGCAGTTTATGGGTTCAATTTTCTACACAAAAATCGTCGTTCAAGGGGTTCATGGTCAGTTGGTCACTCTATTAGCAACTAGGAGTAGGAGGTGTTAAGCCTATTTCAAAGGTGTTAGTGAAGAAGTGTGAGGAGGAAGGTTTTTTTATCAGAGGTTAAGTATATGACTTGAAAAAAAAAAAAAAAAAACAAACTGAGGAGATCCTCTGTCTCTCAACTGAATGCAGGTAGAAGTCTCTTCTCTCCATGGGCTTCAACTGATTTTTTATCTTCATGACTGTAATTCTATAGACTATGAAATTAATTATCAGAAATAATGGAGTGCAGAAGGCCAGCCAGCCCACTGACACAAAAGTTGATGCATCACACATAATGTATTGCAGAAATAATGTATTGCAGAAGCCCAGTCAGCCAGCACACATTGACCTAAATGTGTAGCAGTTAGGTAGGCACATGTGTCATTATCAATGTATGCGTTCACCAGGCAGGTATGTAGCATATGCATAATATAGACAACCTTTAGTATATATACTTACTAAATGCGAGCATGTATGCGTCAATTGAACTCTATGTGCACATGTCCACTTTGCGATACCAGTGGACATATTGCCTGCACATCTCTCGGAGGCTTGTTAGTACT
Organism: Quercus agrifolia; assembly: GCA_029955455.1. Taxonomy (NCBI): domain Eukaryota; kingdom Viridiplantae; phylum Streptophyta; class Magnoliopsida; order Fagales; family Fagaceae; genus Quercus; species Quercus agrifolia. The sequence continues at coordinate 38,614,266 of JARQAD010000004.1, read as the reverse complement.
CTTTCCTCCAGCATATCTTCTCTCTACATACTCATGCTTTATAAATTCATGTATTTTATCGACATTGCTGCAATAGAGCAACAGCTTTAAATAAAAAAACAATCTATATTTACCATGCTCATGACTAAAACAATATCAATAAATCACATATGAAGCACCTGCTAGAAGGCAATCGCTGCCTTTGAAGGTCCCAATCCTTCAAATATAATTCTCTTGCACGCTGAAAAGAAAGAAAGTCTCATCAGCACCTGGCGGCTTCCTTTTGCTTTCTCTAAGGTCCTAATCGAGTTGTAGGTGGAAAATCATTCGTAGGCTGTCAAAATAAATCAGCATCAGCAGATACAATACTCCATAGTCATTACAGCAGGCAGGAACAAAAATATCTAAGGTTTCAACAGCTGCTACAATTGATTTCAAAGGACAATACTCCATACTAATTAGCTTAACAACAAAAGGATCAGCAAATATCTTGCATATATTGCATATATTAGAACAGAAGTGAAAGAGCATGACAGGAAAATGCAAATAAATATAAGATAAAAAGTTCATTGAACAGGAAGATTCAGCGACCGGGTCGCAAAAAATGTGCACATACCTGCATGAATCTCTTACGTAATGAAAGACGCAGCTTCGTTACACACTAGTAAATGTATCTTTAAGTTGGTATGCAGTCAAGAAATAAAGATTAAGTAAGTAATCAGATTGTATGATCATACCGCTGTTGAGACATGGGTTAATCCTTCTGAAGGGCCCAACCTAGCCAATCCAAAATCTGATAGCTTTGCATTCCATTGCTCATCTAGAAGGATGTTGGAAGATTTGAAATCCCTGAAGATGATCAATAACAAAATTATTTGATAATGTCAGTAGCATGTCAAATATAATGCTAGAATTAGTTTTCTCTCCTTAGAATTACTTATAAAAAATAATAAAGAATTAGCAACTCTAGGAATTCTTCATAAGAAACACAATCTAGCTAGAACCCCAACCATGTTTTCTTCAACATGGGAATCAAATAAACAAAGGAAACTTTCAGCTCAAATGCAACCACAAATACCTAGGAAATATCCGTACATTAGAACGAACACACTAATAAACCTTATATATATATATATATATATATATATATATATATATATATATATAGATAGATATCATGAAATGGAAAATAAATTTTGGTATATACCTGAAAATCCATTTCTTCATGTAGGTATGTTAAGCCTCGAGCAGCATCTTGGGCTACCTTCAATCTCATGGCCCATGAAAGAGGTGTCTCTGCCCGAGTGGATAGATGGTGCTCAACACTTCTGTTAGGCATATATTCATATATCAGAAGCCGCTGGATTCCTCTTTCATCATCCTCGGCGCAGTAACCCACAAGTTTGACAAGGTTAGGATGTTCAACCACCCCAAGAACATTAACTTCTGTCACCCATTCCTTGTGCCCCTACCAAAGAGAGGATGTCCACCAGAATATTAGTTAGGCAGAAAATCTTGGTAATAAATGTAAAAAAGAGGTTTATTAGAATTGGATTCAGTAATTTGCAGTGCCACTATCATGGAAGAAGAAAAAGTTTGTGAAGGATGGCAAGAAAGACATAGATTGTGCCAACAGTCACTGCTGAAAAACAGAAGAGTGATGTAGTGGCCTGGTATGAGTGTGTCATCACCAAATGGACATCTTATTGAAAGATTAGGATCTTTGGGTCAAATTTTATGAGTTTCTAGGGTATGGCCAGTGCCACAGGCTGCCATGCCATTCCCCAGGAACGCACACAATATCTAGAAAGAGATTATTTATTTTAGCTGAAAACTACTTGCTGGTGAATACATTGTTTATGCAACTAAATCTCAAAATTCCAGAAAACAATGTACATTGCCTCAATGATTAGACTTATGACTAATTGTTGAATTTCTTCCTGAATGCAGCAACAAATACATACAACTAAAAAATTTAACTGATGTTCAACACTAGAAAACACACTACAGAAGTTTTCACTATGATACTTCTAGATATGATTCACAAATAAATTGCAAAAAAGTTATCAATGACAAATGGATTAAAGGAAATTTCTAAAATGAAATCATGAGGAATGAGCCTTACCTGCATCCCCCTTTTACCAAGTTGTTTCACTGCAACTTCAATTTTTGTTGATGGATCCTCTGCACTCTTGATTATCCCCTTATAAACACATCCAAAACCACCTTCTCCAATCATAACAGAGCAACTGAAATTTTTGGTGACTGATTTAAGCTCGAACACTGAAATTTTCTTCCTGATAGTGTAGCCAACCCATTTTCTCCGATCACATCGGGATGTGCCTCTGCAGAGACCAAATATTATTAAGCAGCAGAAAGAAAAGAATCAAACAAAAAACACAAAAACAAAAGAAGAAAATAAACCTGGATAACCAGCAACGGTAATGCCAAAGTAATCACCATATTGGAATATCTACCTCCAGCTAATGTCCTTATTTGAGGCATTCACCTAGTTCCAATAATGTACATTCAAACCATATTGAAAACATAAATAATATTCGTAAGTGAAATGTGAAAAGAGAAATAATTATTAATGTAAAGTGTGTTGTTTCACATTAAGCTTTCAGATACCTTTTTTGAATTTTACGCTGTCTCGTATAATGAGGAGGAGGTCTTGCATGTCCTTCGTCAGATGCCTCGGGCCCAACATTGTGTCCATGTTTGTGCCCCCCTGTCCCACACGGAGGTGGCTTTGATATGCGTTTAGGCCGACCTTCAGCCGCTGTAGGTAACCCAACCGCCTGCTCAGCCTGAACATGGGGTGGGTCAATGGCTGAAGAAGGGGTAGTAGACTCACTATGGGAGGGTGGCTCCTGCTGCATGTCAGGTGGGGTTAGATTAATACCCAGGTCAAATGATGGAATGGGTGACAGCTGAAGAAATGACTGTGGGGTGGGTGGACGAACGTCAGACCCAGGAGAAGGAAGTGGGGTGGGTGGAGGGATGGTGGGGCAAGGAGATGGATGTGGGGTGGGTGAACGGATGGTGGGCGTAGGGGCTGGATGTGGGGTGGGTGGACGGATGGTAGGCGTAGGGGCTGGATGTGGGCTAGGTGAAGGGATGGTGGGCGTAGGAGCTGGATGTGGGTTGGGTGAAGGGATGGTGGCGGTAGGGGATGGATGTCGGATTGGATGTGGGGTGGATGAAGGGATGGTGGGGCTGGCGGATGCATGTGGGGTGGATGGAGAGGGATAGGGGGTAGGGACAAGCTGAGGGGTAGCAACAGGCGGACGAGATTGACATCCGGCCGGAGCTATGCTCGTGCTTGGGCCGGCAGGCATAGCTGCCTCCTCAATCGGGGCCTCAGGGATAGGAGGTTGGACACGTGTCATCGCCTGCACTGCCGTCAGCACCTCAGTAATGTCGTTGTGGTCCTCCGTGCCCACTGGGTGACGCCTCAACAAACGGACGTATCCTTCAATCTGCACATAGAAAAACCACACATATTAGTAATGCAATACGATATCAACAATGCCAATCGATAATAAAATAAATGTTGGTTCTGAATTGGTTCTACTACTAATAATTGCAATTAAAGGGAGATGAAGTGAAGTGCTAAGCAAAAAATTTAGTAACGAACATCATGCTCTTTAAACAGTGGTTTCATGGTAAGAACTACGGTAAGATGTAGAAGACATTGAGAACTTACCAGCAGAGTCACTACAGCACCAGGCCTATCGATGAACCTCCGAGTCACCCTTTTGAACCAGTCATGGTACTTGTGCTGTGGAGGCATATCACCAAGCACTGCTTCACAACGCTGATAAAAGCGATTACCCCACTCAAGGATATGCATAGCATGTTTCTGCATCCAATTAACACCGACCTTCCCCCTCAAATCAATGCCATGAAGCACTCTGTCAGTGTCAACATCGCGGGGAATTTCTTGGATCATCCCAAATTGACGAACTACACGATCCGGTGTATGTCTCTCTACTAGGTGGAAACATACAAGCGGGACCGTTGCCGTCCATACGGCTCTCCCAGCAACGCACCACGGCGGGAGGTCATCAAAATGAGCTTCATATGGCTGCCACACCACCTACAACAGCCACAAAAGAAGTACACAACACATTAGGGAACAATGTTTATATTTCAAAGTTCACGAAACCTATATGGATGTTCGTAAAAGCGTAAAATAAGGCATTTTCATACCTAGTCTGGCAACATGGAAGCTAGTTGCTCGCGATACCTATCCCTGAAGATGTGGGCAGGCCTATTTTTCTTGTTTGGGACCCATAACCACCTACAATCAAGAAGAAGGGATCAATAAGTACTGAGATAATCTTAAAACTATAATGTAATCACATATAATGTACAAACTATAATGTAAAACTAAGATAATGTTAAAACTAAGATAATGTAATCACATATAAGTACTGAGATAATCTTAAAGATATTAAACTTGATTTTACTAATATCACTAGAATAAGAAACGGCCCTTTTAAAAGACAGAGCACAAACCAACTATATTGAGAGTCACAAAATTATAGTAGATTAACATAATCATATACATTGAACCTCGGTTTAAAATGTTGTTATGTTGACATAAAAAATTGCTAGAAGCCTTTACAATCAATAAATAAAATCAAGTTACATGATGGTGGGGTTGGTAATGATCACATAACAGTATGTTATAGGGGCATTCGGTAGAGACTTACTTCAGGGATAGTGGACCACGTACTGGAGGACCATAAGCACCCACTGGCGGGCCATGCTCAACTGTCGGGCACAAATAAGAGAACCTGGCCCATGCTCAGTACTGGAGCAACAATAAGCACCCACCAATCTGACTGGTGTCCTCGCTTGCCCTGCATAGCTCTCGATACAACCATGCAAGGCAAGCACTTCCCCAACTGTACCTTCGTGGGTTGTGAAGGTCTTCCAACTGCTGCACCCACATTAGATGCACCCTATCACCGGATTTGTCCATGAACATTGTGTCCCCCAATAGCGCTAGGATGTAGCATCGTGCGTACTTATGCAGCTGATCCTCATCAGCATTAGGCGGCAATGGATTAGCAACTTCCTCCAAAAGCCGGTTGATGAGAATCCTCTGCCCATCAAGTTGCTTATGGTTGTCTTGATTTACAGGTCGAAAGCCAAGGAACTCCCGGCACACATCCACCCAAGTTTTTTTTGTGCTCCCTGTTATAGCGTCACCATCAACAGGAAGCCAGAGAAGAACCTCCACATCCTGCAATGTGATGGTGACCTCACCATGTGGCATGTGAAAGGTGTGAGTCTCGGGCCGCCATCGCTCCACTAAGGCCGTTATGAGGCCATTGTCAATCTCTCTACCCGAGACCCAGAGGAGTCCCTCCAAACCAACTGTGTTGATGATGTTCCTCACTCGGTCGTCCACCATTGGAGGTTGCTTGGAGAACTCTGAACTACGACTATGGCAGGTAACGGACCCTGGATCCTGCACATAACAAAACCATGGATTAATATATGACAGCAAATACGTGTACATTGTATGGATTAAATGCATGTGCAGAAGTAAATATTTAGTGTTATGTTTTACCCGTCCATTCCAAATAGCTTCGGACCGATGCTTCGCCTGCTGTGACAACACCGAGTTGTCAATGGGTCCAAGCTGTGTATAGTCAATCCGTCCAACATTTGCAGCAACCATACTGCAGAAGAATGGTAAGCAGTTAGTTTCAGAATTGAACAGACAATATGGTTAAATATATAGGTATGAGTTAGAGCAACTAAAGCCAGTTTGTACAATGAGAATTCAGTAAAAGATGAAAGACTGAATCAAAAGAGGCCAATATGAACACAAAGCATTAATTTTTAGACTGTGGTGGAACTCTTCAGTGCAGCCATGGATATTACTTGTTCGCCATATTTGCAAAGTATTTTCCTTATATTCTCCCCAAAATGTCAAAAATGCACTCAACTCCAATGAAACCAAATTCAACTTGCATCTTTCAACCCACGATTTTTCAGCCTATTTTGGAAGGGAGAACAAATAAGATATGAACAACAAGATTAGCTTGTTGGAAAGAACCTGAAGCTAGCCCAGCTTTGCTAGAACTAAAGACTCAAGTGACAACAAAAAGGAATCCAACAACACTGAAGCTCAAAAAATAAAATAGTACTAAAAGCACGCATTCATAAATAGAGTCTGGAAATGGGATGCTAACAAATCTGGCTTAAAATATGTCAGTCTCAGGTTTGAGTAATTTTGTTGAATGGGCAACTGCAAATATGAGATAATGTTTTGGCTACCATGTCAAAAGAGATTAAAAAAAAATTATGTTTTGTGGAATGAGAGAAATAAATGCATACCATAATGTACATACTGAATTATTCATCATAAGAAAATCTGTACAAACTGATAGGGATATTAGAAATGCCAATGAATCTGTTGTAAGGCTTAACTTTTCTTTTTGAAAATTGGCTATATAGCTAGTCTGAATAATGTAGGATAAGTTATGCGCGAAGCACCATATTGTTGGGCATTTTAGTCTCTAAGTTGTGATGGTCAAGGTCTGTTGGAGAGTTTGATAGCCCTTTTGGCTGAGTTTTGAGTTGTAACTATGCTTCTTTTGGTGCTAATAAATTTGTTTTACTCACAAAAAAGAGAGGATTTTTTTCCCCATGTACTATGAATTGTTGACTATTATTGTTTACAATGTTTCAAAAACTTTTTCATATACTCCCATCCTAATATTGTTTGTAGCATATCAGTAATGAAAAATGCAGTACTTTACACTGAAAGAAAGTGTTGAACAAGTTAATGAGCTTTCTTGAGTCTTAACATTAAAAATTTAAAGATTATGTACCGTATAGCTTTGATCTCCTTTATTTTCAGTAAATGTTGTACAATAATTCACAACCGTCTTTTTAAATAAGAAGCAAGTGGATCTGGTAAAGACACTGACATCAAAGTATCAATGATACATTATACACAATTGCTTAAGTAGAAGCAGTGGTGTTAAACTAAAGGAATCGAAATTTTAATTTTATTGTCTAGGTCATATCCACTCTCAATTGTTCTGGTCAGAGTCAGTGATGGACCTTTGGAAGACATGAAGAACTTTGGTGATGAGCTCCGTGCACGTAAATGACAAAATTTCCAGGTATTGCAGTAGCAGCATACAATTAACTTTGAATGCCATATGTGTTGAATATAATTCATGCATTGACTTCTAAATAATATCTTTTATTTGTATGTAGATGGTTAACCATGTCTACAAATGCAACATTCACTGAGAAAGAAATAGCTTTTGCTCTAGCTGCCCTAATGGAGATCCCTTTCCAGTACAAAGCAGCAGTTGAAATTGGCATTCTTTGGTAGGGTTCCTTGTTCATTCCAAATTATAATATTCAAGTATTTGGTGAAATTTTTCTGAAATTAGATCTCTGGTGTTCATAATGGAGCTACTTGAGCAGCCAATAATTTAAATGAGGGTAAAACCTTAATACTTATAGCCTGCTTCTGGTTTGCTATTTTGGAAGAGGGGGTGGGGGGGGGGGGGGGGGCAATTTGTTTCATGGTTCCAATTGTTCTAAACCCAATTGTGGATGAAATATAAATGTCATGTAATTGAGTTTGAACTAGTTTGTGAATGCTTTCTAATCTGAATCTTACTCTATTGGAAAAAAGACGTGTGACGGGAAGAGCGAAGCAAATCATTCCACACCCTCCACCAATTCCTGCAACTTGTGAGACAAGCAACCCCTTGGTACGATTATATACAGAGTGTGTGTGTGTGTGTTGTTTTGTTTTTTGATTTTTGATGAATCAAAATCTTATATCAAAGAATCAACAAGAAGTTTGCAAACATGCAGCATCAGGTTGCAAACACAATCAATACCCATCTAACCGATTAACACTTCCTAAAAACAGAAAGAGAAACTAGCTCACAAAAGCAGAAAAGTACATATCACTTTAGAACAGATAAGGAAATGCCTCATTTACAACAAGGAACTCAATATGAAATAGAATTCCTGAAACCACCATTTGGCACTATGTGAGCCTTTACTTCCCATCTACTAGATTGTTCACTCTTTTTCCTCAGTTTTGAAGTGGCCTTGTTGAACTCTGGTACACATCTGCATTCAAATATTATACAGGGCAGCCCCCCCATCCAATATGATAATGTGTTTGGCAATGAATGGAGCATGTCACCTGTTTATTTATCATTTCCAAAGTCCATGACACATACACTGAGCTAGGTTGTTGAGGAATTCCATTATTATTATATAAATATGAAATATTTGATTTATCTATACAGATTGATCCTTGTGCTTCTGGCAGAGATCAAGGTTGTGTGTGCTGAAGGGGGTATGTGTTCAAGAGATTAAGATTGATAAAATGGAGTCCAATATTGTTCGAAGTATTTGGGGATGCCACGGGTATAGCTGGGGAGGTTTTGTTAATGGGGGAAAAAGAGTAGTGGAGAAAGTTGATAGGGGCATTCTTGCTGGCTTCCTTGCTAAAGAGTGTTGAAGATGGCTGGTGAGCCTATACCAGGCTGTATAATGACGAAAGTATAAGGAGTCTTATGTGGGAGGAACTAAGTGGTGGGATGCAGCTTGGTGTAATGCAGGCGAATTCAATGTCATCAGTTACCTGAGTGAGAGGTTAAGGTTCAACAGGTTTAGCTTTGAAATGTTTGATTTTTCTGACATTTGTTGGGGAGTTTAATATGATTGATATGCCACTTGAGGAGGGGTATGTACACATTATTGGAGGGTGGTAGAAGCTGATGTGATGAATTTTTTTGTGGAGTTTTATAGGTATTGTAAGATTGACAAATCCCTTAATGATACTTTTATTGCTCTAATCCCTAAGAAGTGCAATGCTGTTAATATTAAAGATTTTAGTCCTATTAGTTTAGTGAAAGTGTGTATAATTATTGGTGAAGGTGCTGGCTAATAAGTTGAAAATGGTACTAGATAATCTTATTTCTGAGTGATAAAATGCCTTTGTTGGTGGTAGGCAAATTCTTGACTTTGTCCTAATTGCTAACGAATGCTTGTATAGTTGTATCAACAGTTGATTCCTGGCATGATTTGTAAGTTAGATATTGAAAAGGCTTATGATCACATTAGTTGTGATGAGTTCATATATCTGTTGCAGAGGATGGGATTTGGGGAGAAATGGAATGGTTGGATTCGTTCTTGTATTTTTGCTATTCATGGCTTCCTTAGTAGTTCATAAAGATTATGACAAGATGACCAGTTATTCATTTTGTTCGTTATATTGGTTATGGAGGTTTTGGGTCTCATTCTTTGTTTGGATTGCAACCTGGGAGAAAATTCTTACTCGTAATAATCTAATCAAGAAGGGATATACCTTAGTTGGGTGGTGTTGTATGTGGCAGTGCAGTGGAGAGATAATAGATCATTTTTCGATTCACTATGATGTTTCTTATGGTTTATGGAGCCTGGTGTTTATAACTTTTGGGATTCACTGGGGACTGAAATAGCCATACTTTAGAGAATACAGACAGATCAAATAATCAACTAGAAGAATTCTTGATTTGCAATTTGTTTGTTTGTTTGTTTTTTTTTTTTTTTTTTTTTTTTTGAGAAATAGATTTGTACTTTGTTTGATTGGTCTTGACTCTTGGGTGTGGGGTCTTACAAACTGTAACACCCTCATACACTTCTTTTTATTTATAATTTTTTGTGATTATTTTAAGTTATGGAGTTCTCATTATCATGAGCATGAATTAACCCATTTAATAATGAATGTTTATTACTTGTCATATATATATATATATATATATATATATATGAAATTATGCATTATTAGAAATAAGAGTGAACAAATGCTCTACCTGGCTAGCTGCCCAGTCAAAACCCGTTAACATTTCGACCTAGTCTAGTTTTTGCCTTTTGCATGATGGTCTAACCATCCTGACTTAGGTACGGGCTCCTACAGTTATAGGGTTAACTTGTCCAAGCTAGTTTTTTGGTCCACATGACATGAGTTTTGCTCACTGCAGTTTTTTGAGATCACTTATTTATTTTCTGCCCAATTTGTTTATAGGTCTGCCCTATTTGTGTAACGAATCCAAGGGACTGGGCCTTCGGCTGTGGGCACGTGGTGAGCTGAACTCATTGATAAATTGAGCTTTTCACCTCTCCCTGATTTACATTTTATTGCAATTATTTTGACTATAGTCATTTCATCGCAGACTTCTAGAGACTGCGGGGCGAGATTGCCCAGATGTCCAATGTGCCGTAAAGACATCACAGGAAGTCATATGGTGTACCTCTAGTGACTGCTCCCAGAGAATTGAAAATGTTATTTGGAGTTTGGACTGTGTGGGAGAGTTCTCTTCTCTCCCCCTCCAGTAATACATACAAGATTACTGAACGAATTCACTAACAGGCTACCAAACACCTCTCATTGTTGTTTAGCCTTCAAATCTAATGGTCCAAGATCTTCATTTTACCTAAAAAGGCAGTAAAGGAAATAGAGCAGGAACTCAGAATTTTTCTAATGAAAGGTACTGGAACTGCTGCATAAGGAGCAAAGGTAGCCTAAATTCTGGTTTGCAGGCCAAAAAAAGAAGAGGTCTGGGTGTTAGCAGGCTAGAGGAATGGAATATAATTGCTATTATGGCTTTTATTTGGGTAGCATGGGTTCAGATTAATCTTTTAAAAGGAAAAAGCTTTTGGGCAGTTAAAACTCCTCAAAGCAGCACTTAGAGTTGGAGGAAGATTCTATAGCTTAGGAGCATACAAGAAATTTGGTGAGATTTATTGTGGGGACTGGTAATAAGATTTTTGTGTGGCATCCAAATAGAATCTTATATCACATTGCCAAGCAATTGATTGACTCATTAACAAAAGTGATATAAGAAGCATAATTCAGATGATTTATTGTGCTTAATAGCATCAGTAGAGGAGAAATATAAAGGGACATTAGCATTAGAAGTATGGTTATTATATTAGGACTTATGTTAATACAAATAACATTCAGAACCTTTTTACTTAGAATGGATCTAGCCTGCCTTATATCTGCACAATCTACTAATATACAAGGGTGCTCAGTGCTCCAATTCTAGGAGTTTCTTTTCCAGTTCATTCATTTGATTTTTGGTATCAAGCTGACATATAGCAGATTTGGTTATGTTAGGCAACCTTGAACCCACATTCAGAGCTGACATAGGATATGTTGATAATCATGGAGAATTGAAGGAAGAACTGTCAATCTAGTGTCTTAAATTACATGGTGCTCTACATCACAACTCCTAAAATTATAGTCACGGGTACTTGGTCATATGTCTTAAGCAGATCTATTTACATCTGCATTTCTGTTTGTTTGCATGCAACAGAACCATAGTAACAATGAAAGTACTAACTGCTTTTTGGATATACAATTGACAAGGTTTGAAGCCAAGGCATAACCTTCTATATTTTTGTCTTGAAAAAATGAATAGCACCCTCACCATGCTGTACTAAATCATCAACTTTAACAAACCCTAACATCAACAATTTAATTTAACAAACACCCAATTAACAAACCCTAACATCATCACTGCAAAACAATGTATAGTTCAAGATTTGAGTATGAAATTTCCCTCATATCAATAGTTCAACCCACGAACAGAACAAAGCACAAAACAAAACAAAAAAAAAAAAAAATCAAACCCACAAACCAATTCAATCTCAAAACACAATAAAGTTTCAATCTTTTTTAGCAGGTTTAACAGTTTTATTACAAATTCAATGCAGAAACCAAAATAGAAAACAACTTCGTGAAACCAAACATTCTTTAATTTTTCATGCATGTTTCTCGGCAACCAAACAGTGGGTACAAAGCAACTCACCTTTTTCTTTAGTTTTGAGAGACTTGGAGACTGCTGTGGCTTGATCAAAGCTTGCTGTGGCTTGATCAAAGCTTTTGGCGAAGGCTGACTGAGACAGAGACTGGGTCTGACTGAGAGAACAATGAGATGGAGGAGAAGCAGGTAGCGAGCGTGAGAGCGTCAGTGAGAGCGTCAGTGACTTTGTGTGAGGTGAGAGCGTGAGAGTGTGAGAGTGTGAGAGTGTGCGTGGGTGCATGAGAGAGAGGGTGAGGGTCAGAGAGTACAGACTGATTTGTGTGAGAGAGTGAGGCGTTATTTTTGAATTTAGCCTATTTAAAACTCGAGTTTCTGAGACTCGGTTTCACTTTAGTAAACCGAGTCTCAGAGACACGAGATCTACGTAGGCAGATTCCACGTGGCGTGTCCACGTGGAACTCGAGTTTTTAACACTCGAGTTCCACGTGGACACGCCACGTGGAATCTGCCCACATCAGGAGACAGAAACCAAGCCTTAAAGGCTCGATTTGGAGGCCCTAAATCGAGCCTCTGAGGCTCGAGTTGCTAATAATATATATAGTTTCTAATCCTAGCCTACTAACTAAATAGTTTCTATTTTATGGGTAAATACCCATTTCGGCCCCTTTATTTTTACCGTACTCTGACTCAATCTCATATATATCTCTCTATTTCTCAAACTCTCTTCATTCCGATTTTTGTATTCACGAAGTAATACGAAACAAGAGGAGGACGAAGAAGAACCACTTTACTCTCAGTCTCATCTCTCTCTCTCTCTCTCTCTCTCTCTAAAACTTTCTTCATTCCAATTTTTGTGTGGGTCATAGAGTAAAGAAGAAGGTCTAATTCGGTGTTGTGAATGTAACCAAGGATGTGGTGGAGAGTGGTGGCATCATTTTTATTCTTTTATTTTGTATTGGTCAGGTTCCAGATTCTCATAATCCAGTTTTTTTAACTATCCCGTGACTGGTGGGATCGAGCTCCTCCTTGTTGTTGTGAAAATAAACCCACTTACGCAAGATTAAAGAAGAGAGAAGAAAATAAAAGATTCAAGGAATTTAGGTGGTTTGGCAATTGCCTGCATCCATAGGCGGTGACTGAGAAAGTTTCACTATCAAATAAGGAGATTACAATAGTAGCACGCAAGCACTCTCACAAGACTCAAGCCCCAAATACACCCTTGCAAGACACGGTCAAGTAATATTGAACAAATAAAGCCACCGACTCAACAATGAAATGAGAGAGAGAGAAACCCACATAGTTATAGTGAGCAAAGAGAGAGAGTAAGGCAGACAGGGAATGAAGAGAGAGAAACAAAGGTGGAGAATGAGTGATGGCTTTTTTTATTTATTTTATTATTCTCTAGCAAGGATCAAAGCATCGCCAGGTTTGGCAAGGGTATTCTCCAATGTTAAAATTGTGGGACAAAATATTAAAACTAATGCGTTAATTATTTTTTGAGCTTATAGCTATATATTTACTAAAATATTAAAATAGTTATACTGATGTGAATGCTCTTAATACTAGTAACATCTTCAAAAAAGCGAGCCATATGATTCAATTGCACGTTTAATTGTATACGGCCTCGTATGAAGATGCCCAAAATGCTACATAAGTGTTTTATAGTATTGACAACAAAGGTCAAGAGCAGCTTGGTTTTGTAATGGGCATAACAATACCAATGTTACAACTAAACGTCCTATGAATTGATTTAATTATCCCATCACATCTTTTTCTGAATAATAAAAATAATAATTTCCTATAATAATTTCCTATAATAATTACATGGTTTTTTGCAGGTTAGTATTTAGTATAAACTAGTCGCTAACTCATGTGATGCACAGAAAAACTATTGACTCTTAAAAACAAAAATCCAACAATGAGTAAATAGACATTTTGCTAGTTAGTTTTTTTTTTTTTTTTTAAATGAAGAAATATTTAACTTCTACACTTTTTCATAGTTTAAAAGTGTTGTCTAACATTGAACGTTATTGAGTTGCAAGTGCATAGTTACCGAAACCTACAAAGTAATTTACAATTCTCAAATTAATAAAGCAAAACTCCCAATAGTTATATATACACACACACTCTCAAAACTAATATAAACTACAAATATATAAACAAAGACCATGATATGAGGAAGACACACCAAGTTTCAAATTTGAGTAATAATATGACTTTCTCGTAGTAATAACAATATAGATAATTCAAAACATGGAACAATATCAAAATTATAATACCTAATTCCATTATCTTTTATGTTGAATCCAAACAAATAATTAATTGAAATTAATCCAAACAAATAATTAATTGAAATTAATCCAAACAAATAATTAATCAACCAAAATTCATAGCTTTTAATAAGAAAACAAAAAATCACATGAACCTAAATAAAAAGCATTTAAGGTGAAGAATTAAGATCAACCTACTGAGACGCAAATACCAAAAACCCCAAAACTTAGAACTTCAAAATTTTTAGAATCCCCAAATTCTACTTAAAAACCAAACCAAATTCAACAAATTTATATATAACATACCAAATAAAAATTTATCATTCTCTAGGCTAGAAGACGTAGGTTGCAGCTTTGATTTTTCTCCCAAAAAATAGAGATACTTTATCTACCATGTACAATATAAAAAAATAATTAGTAGAAATTTCAACTCAAAAATCAAACCCATGAAAACAATGTCAATATAAATATGGAGATTAACCCAAATACTCAAAAGAAAATCAATACCAAACATAACAAAAGAATAATCTAGAAAGAAAATCTCAAGCACATATGAAAGCAAATAAAAAATTTGACATAAAAGATAAAACTCATTAATAACAATATAAACAAATATCCACATATGTTGAATTAAAATTTAATTAATAATAATAATATAAACAAATTCAACATAAAATTCATTAATCGAAGAAGAAAGTTAAATCAGATTGCTTGTGTTTTTGTTTTTGTTTTCGTTCTTGTTTTTCTATTTTGTTTTGTTTTTTTGTTTTTATGTTAGTCTCTTTTTTTCTTTTTTTCTTTTTTTTTGAATCCTAAAATGAAGTTAAGTTTAAGGTTTTGAGGTGATAATTGCTAAGGTTTTGAGGAGGGAAAAGAGACTCCTAACAGGAGTCCTTCTTTCTTTTTTTCTTAATCCTAACTTTTTTTCTTTTTTCTTTTTGTTACATGAGTCTCTTTTATATATATATATATATATATATATATATATATATATATATATATATATATATATATATATATATTGGTTCATGTCAAAACAAGTTGACGTGCTTTAAACACAATTAATAAATTAGTCAATTTTATGCTGACTTCCTAAACCTGCAATGAACTCAAAACGACCATATTCAAATAAATGTCATTTTTATCTAATAATATAAATTTGAATTCTAATACAATAGAGTAAATAAAAGATTTTTAATTTTTATATTAATAAATTCTTCATTGAATCTTTAAACTCCCCAATGCTTTATTTTTCTTAAATTGTGTATTATGCGGGTTAAAATAGGTCATATTATGTCAACCTACTTAATCAAACATTGTATTAGGATTAGAGAGTTTTGACATGATTATTAAATAGATCGAGCTAGGGTTGAGCTATTTATTCAAATACTCTTACTCGTACCACCACAATGCTGACACAAATGTTCAACAAACTAACGAGAGTAAGCTAAACCCCAAATGGAGGAGGTGGTGTTACATTACTTTCAAGATATCTTTCAAACATTAGACTTGAGTAAGCTAAACCCCAAATGCTGTGCACCATTCCACAACCTCCCTTAATTGCCAAAAGTCACAACCCACATATCAAGGTTCCATCATCATTAGAATACTGCAACATCTAAGCAGGTACCCACTACCAATGGCCCGCCTACTTAGAGTGTTTGTGGTGTGGATTTAGGCCATTTCAAGCATTGCACTTTTCGATGCGGCTAGGCCAAAACTATAACAGCATCACACCTCAGTTTTGCAATCATGTGTGCAAGATGGTATACAAGGTGCAATTTGGTTGGTTTTAGGATAGTATATTTTTCAAGATATCATAGCTAATTTATACTTTACTATTAATTACCATGACAATATGATAGTATGTTTAAAAAATATTTATAACATGTTTAACAAAAAAAAAAAAAAAAAATCTATGACAAATTTATTGTAAACTAAAAATAGCATAAATATCTTTTGAACTTTTGATTTTATATCTAACCAAAACAAAGCCATTGTCAGGCAGTTTTGGTCGGTTTGGATGCAATGATGCGATTTAACGAACACTCCTATCTACTACAGGCCTTAACCAATTTCTACACCACAGACAAACACGCCAAAGCCTCAGACAAAATTTTGGAGTACCTAGTCATCTTTCAATCAAAGTTTAATTTCCACACCTCGGACCAAAATAATAAATATAAAAATAATATAAACACTAAAAATATAGTTTTTTTTTTTTTTTTGCATGAATTTTTTTTTTTCCACTAAAATTTGCATGAATTCTTTTTTTTTTTTTTTTTCAACTTCAAAAAGTTCATTTTATGTCTCTAAACAATCGGAACTGTTAACACTTTTGTCCTAAACTTAATAAAAAAAAAACAAAAAAACAAATGCCACTCTATCAGGGCTCAGACACTTGATAACATTAACCAAATCAGAAATATGAACCTACTAATATCTAGTCACAGAAGCATGTAGCAATAAACAAATAAGCATGATATAAAGCTGGTTTACATGATACTTGCAACTGTAAGTGGTTCAACAACAAATTCTGGTCCACTTAAAGAAATTGCACAGAACAAAAAGGCAGATTCTTCATTTGCTTCGTATTCTTTTTTCCTTAACAACCCCAGACTTCCAATCAAATCCTTTCTTGATAGTCCTCTCTCTCTCTCTCTCTCTCCCCCCCCCCCCCCCCCCACAACAAAAAAAAAAAAACGGAGATTCACATATCTCCAACATTTCAGACCAATGCCTAGGTGAAAAAGACCAGAATGAATAAGATGATAAACAGAACCACCAAAAACAATATCATCGTGATCTGGCCCTTCGCACCAGCCTTCTTCATGACCATAGCCACCTTTTTCTGCAAAGAGAAGTTGAAAAAATGGAATTTTTTACTTGTTACATATTAAATCATTAAAATAAGTACACAATCCATTCATTAAATTTAGCTAATGAGAAAAAATTTCACATCTGAAGTTGTTTTCAGTGAACATAGAGTTAACCTAAGTCTTGAATATCAGATCATTGGTAGGAAGCCCGTATTTTCCAAAGCTTGGAAATAAACATTAGCTCAGACTTATTACAGAGGCTAACCTGAACAAAATCAAGACGATTTGATGTACTGTCCATTTCCATACCCAATTCATCTATAATTTTCTCCTGGGGCACCCAAATATTACATGTTAGTCTAACAAATCAACAAAAACGATCCTAAAAAATGAAGCTTGACAAAAAAGAAGTAAATTAAAAAGTTACAGGTACAGTAATAAAAGTCACTCATGGATTAAGGTGCTTAAAGGATGCCCCACCAGTGCTATCTTTCACATCATTTGTTGCCAGGGAATAGTGGTTATTATAAAGATCTGAAGCTTAAAAAATCCTTACCTGTGCAAGGAGCTCTTCATGTATAGTAAGCCCAACACCTCCAATTCTCTCTACGCTTGCACTAAGTTCATCTAACTCTTCATCCTGCTGCCTACAATCAATAGTTGATGAAGAATACAAAATCAAGAACAAATAAAATAGAGGCAATAGCTACTTGTCAAAACCAAATACAGAGTAAATAGCATTTTTCTCAAACAACATGGAGAGAAGGTTTCTAGCTAACATAAGAGTACACCTCATCTTTTTTTTTTTTGAGAGATTATTACAATATGCTGCTAATCCCGTAGCTCGAACACTTTCCTCCCTAAACCCCCAAGCACTTTATACATGGGAAGGTGCCAATTCAGCTACAAGGCCTTTGGCAAGAGTACCCCTCATCCAATCTAATATGTAATGGTCACCTCTCCTCTCCACTTTCCCTAGAATCTTCTCCTAACTAAGCAAGGTTTGAAATAACAGTTAAAACATATTAATCTTGAATTAAACCAAACAGATAAATAGTAAAAGTTTAGAGGATTATGAAAATAGTATCAATGTTGAATATAGCATTGCTCACCAGTGGTAAGGATTACAACAGTCTTCAACAAAATGTTACATGCTAATTATTTCAATTAACATTAGTATCATACTACACATCCAGTGTGTGTGTTTAATTAACATTAGTATGAATTATAGTAGTCATTACAAGTAGGTGCTACATGCCAATTATTTAAAATCAAAATTAATATTCAATTTTAAAACATAATTTTTTATAATTTTTATAAAATTATGATTTTTTATTTTTTCTATTTTTTGAGGATAATTTACACACACCCAATGGATCTCAAACCCAAAATAACTGTCCACGCCATTCTTAGGTGTATTTGCTTATATTATTTCAATGATGAGGACAACATTGTCAACCAAAAAAAAGTCAAAATTTCATAAAAGGGAGCTTATAGTTGGTACAAAGCTTCATAGTATTTTAACAAGGGAAGTTAGAGAAATCCTTATCTACTTTGGTGAATTTATGATAATACAGAAATTACCATATGAATTTTAAGGGACTTTTTTTATTGGTAAGTTATTTAAGCATCCTATACTATGGGTCCTGGATAATTATAAAATTCTAGAATCTAGGCTTAATAAAGTAACTCAGGATTCTATTTTACAAGTTATATTCACTCTTGAAATCAGAGTAGAACTGAAATTTTTGCAACTCAAGCGAATTAAAGGGTATTTTGGAAATTGAGTTTGAGTCTTAAATTTTTAAGAAAATTCTTAAGTATCTTGGTTTAATTTTCTTTAAGTCCAAGTCAGCCTTTAATTACCTTATTAGGTTTAGTACGAAAATCAAACTTGAAGCCCTAATATGACCAGCACCAAAAAGAGTCCTTATATATATTTGTGCTTTCTATACTAAAATATTTCAGAGAGTAATTAATAGATATAACTTGGTGTTTTGGTTTATCGAAGGCTTCTCTCCCTAAAATGCTTCTTGACCTTCTTTCACTAGTACTGGTCATGGGTACAGTGCAAGTATAATGTTCGCAATCTCTTAACAATAACAAATTCACTCGCTCTTCCTTTGCACTCCCACATCAAACCTTTTTCTTTACCCTATCAGACCCTAAAATTTTACACATTTTCCCTATAAAATAATCACCACATTCAAACTTTTCAAACTTCATGTCATTCTGCAAATCCTAAAATAAGTACAAACCCTAACCATTTCTTCTAAATTCTAAAATCCTAAAGCCACAAATTCTCCTAATGCTAAGCCCAACACAACCACACACAGGTTTTCCTTAGACTGTCCTACCTTGATGAAGTTCAGCAACTAAAATCCAAAGAGTTTGAAGACTGCTAAAGATATGTTTGCATGTGTCTGTATGTGGAAGGAAAAAGAAAGAAACAAAAATGATACTTTATCAGCAGCAGCTGCCTATCTGATTCTGATGCTATGAAGTCGTCATTATCTTGGGCATTGTAGTGCTTAGATCCATCTGCCTTGTGAGAATCTGGCATCCTCATTAATTCACGGCGCATTCCACTCAAACCAGTAGTGCCAGTCCCATTTGACTCTTTTCCAGCTTCTACTGCTTTCTTCATGGTGCCCACCTAATAAAGTACTCCAATCATTTAGCCCCTCTCACACACGCATGTAAAGCCAAAAGCTTGTAACATAATACACTGCATAATAGAAATAATAATTTCATAAAAAAAGAATATAATTTTTTTTAAACGGTTGTCATAGGAAATTAAACTAATAAAGACTCACCATGCTCACAAGCTACATAAAGTTAAAACTTAAGAAGTACAATTCCAGTCAATAATCCAGAGTCCAGACATACACACACAGCCAAAGGCTCACCACATAATGAGTGCCAAAAATCATAACCAAATTGAGTACAAAGTTTGGGATAAACATCAGTAGTGTCAGGACAGATTAAAAAGAGAGAGCTTAGAGTATATATTTTCAATAACAAGAATTACTGAATACAGTGTCTCCACTGTCTCTAAAAACTATAGCTATATGGTTGATACCTGCATACGAGCAGTGCTGGTCCATCTTCTTCGCTTTTCAAGTTCCACCTCATCAATGCTATACCAAGATGGATCTCTAGCTGCTACAGCAATTGCTTTGTCCAATTCATCCACCTTCCTATCAAGAAAGCAGGCTTTCAGCAGTTGAGCACAGTGGTTAATTCATTTAATTAAAGCCAAAACTCATCTAAGAAGCTTCACTACTGGTGGACTCAGTATAGGATTTTATATTGCTACTAAAATAGAAAGTTCCGATGTAGGATGAGATCACATCGGTGTAGTAAGAATATTTATTTAAATTCACATGCTAAATATCTTCTTACTGATTCAATACATATTAAATTGCATGTTGGAAACCTATGATTGATCTTTCCCAAAACTTTATAAGAGGCAGAATCTATTTTAAGTAAAGTATGGTAATTCTAAACATACCTGCCATTCAATGCTCTCACAACTAGCAAGCAGTTCCTTTGTGAGATGTAATTGCTCTCCAGTAACAGAAGGAATACGCTCCCATTGGTGAAAAGTGGATTGCAACTTATCAATCTAAACAGGTAGTGATGAAATAGTCAGACATTTAATATCCCCCAGGAAACTCCTATCTCCACCATCAACAGAGTCCAACTCATAAGAAAAGTCATGGATGTCATATCACTGAGCATGTATACAACAGTGCTGTGTAAGTTCCCGTGTGCACATGAGAGAGAGAGAGAGAGAGATCCATATTGTAAATTATACATGAAAGGGACAGGTTTATCCTTCTCTAAAAGTTCCCCAATATTCCCAAACAATTCCAATTAATTCGAAACAAAGAAGTCAGAAACATGTCAGCCCAGCGAAGGCCTAGCCAACATTTGAGGTAGAAAAAAGCAAGAGGTTATTGACAAAATTAAGTTATTTCAAAAGAAAAAGAGAAGATAATTCAGAAACTAATCACTCGTTTTAATTCAACCACAAACATCATCCCCCTCCTCCACCATACAACCGAAGCAACCTAAAATTATCAACACACCAGCACCCAGTTCAGTCTCAATGCCACAATATACTGATACAGCAGCAGCCACTCCATGGAACTATGCTGCTGCCCTGAAACTCCTCCAGTGGAATTCCAACAACCTAACTCATCTAAAACTCTTCAATAAAGCCTTTGTAACAGGACAGCCTAAGCTCAAGGATCTAGCTTAAGAAACTAGATTACTTCATGTTCACGATGATGAACATAAAGTAATCTAAAAGAAATACAAAGAATTATGCCCAAAATTCAAGTGATTCCTTAAAGAATTATTTTTTGATTTGAGACATGCTCCAAACACACCGCCAAAACACAATGTGATAGGCTGCAGATATAGTCGAACACTTAAATCTTATATGTCATCATATCATATTAAAATAGAAGCAAAGATAACCAAAAATAAAAATAAAAAATTAAGAGACCACATTGATACAATCATACGTACCAAATAAAACATTACTTTACTGCAAATAAAAGTTTTATTACTAAGCATAAAAAAAATTGACAAAAAACTTACAGATTCTTGAATCTCCTCTTTCACTACATAAAATGGATCTTGAGCAGAAGGCATATTGTAATATAACCTATACACATCCAGAAACAAACTTTGGCTTAGCAAGATGAGATCAACTACACGCAATTCGCACGAAGGAAGACCAGGAAAAAGAAATGCTAATTTTTGTTACTCTACTACTACTACTACTACTACTGCTACTGAGATTATTAATTCAGTTTAGAACATAAAAAAGAAATGATAAGGGTATAACAGTAAACCTTCCTTCCTACCAAATGTTTTCTCATCTCAAGTTAATCTTCTAATGACCCCAGGCCAGCTAATAAATAAGCAATTCTGAAACATATGGGTTTTTATTTTATTTGAATATGTAAAATTTAATATTTTAATTCAATAATTTACCAACCAACCAAACACTGCAATTTTCAACATCATTTATTAATTGAATTCAACACACGCAAAAAATTTATAAAAAGAAATAACGAACAGAGATAGATAGAGAAATTGTAATTGGCGGCATAGATCAGATGAGAGGGGTTGGTTGTGTTGTACTACTGACCTGAGTGAGAGACAGAGTGCGACGCGTGATCTAATTGATCTGTGAGACTTAAGCCTACCGACGAGAGATCGATAAATCAGATCAGAGAGACAGTGGAGATCATGGAGTTGGAATTGGAGTTGGGCTGCTTTTCTTTTATATATATATATATATATTTAACGGACTTTGATTGGGCCACTCCCATAATTTGCCCTATTCCCCATTTTTGGGGGTGGGGGTGGGGGTGGGGGTAAGAGAGGAACCACCAAGGGATTATTTGGTAAATTTGTTTAAATACATGTTTTCAGTTTTTAAACAATATTACACGTATTTTTATATATTTTTTTACTTACATGTTTTTTTACTACACATATTTTTAAACAACAAAACACATGTTTTCAAACACGTGTACCAAACAATGATGTACTAAACGAGCCCTAGATGTCTCTGTTAGTGATGATGCACAAAATCATCAGTGAGTTGATCATCCACACACACACCAATCGAAGTACCTGAATAATAAAAAGAAACAATGGACCTATAGAAAGCATCGATGGGGTGCCGACCAAAGACCCTCTAAAGGTTAAGTCAATGATTGAAGAATCTTCAAGAACTTAATATTGTGAGAGCTAGAAATTTTTCACTCACCTCGGAGGATGGGAGGTCTAAATGTTTATATAGCGGCGTAAGGTTGACTAAGATCCCATGAACATAGGATTTTTCCTTGCATGGAGGATATGTAGTTAATATCCCGAAATCTCAAGGTTTATCTTTCCATATGGGGAAGATATGAACGTGTAGTAGGGTCTTCAAGCATGGTGTACAAGTTACTCCTATATAGGGATACATGAGTGGAGGATACGCAAGAGCTTGTGGGACCCAACAGATTCAATTGTCGGGGTATCCCACTATTTGTTGGCATGGGCCCACTTGATCCGTCAATATGAGCTTAATCCCATTCGTCGGTGTGAGCTCAGTCCCATTTGTCGGTGTAAGCTTAGTCCCATTCATCGGTTATATGAATAGTCGTCTAGTAAAACCTCTAGAGGGGAGGGGATGGTTAACTCGTCGAGACCCATCCCACTTAGCTCGACAGATCCTTGACCCCATGGGACCCATTGAGGGGGAACATACATCCTGACGAGTGGAAAGTTCATAGGTTAAGGTCAGACAAAAATGCCCTTATCAACTGCCCTTTACTCTATTGTTCGTTGAGATAACCGACAAGCTATGTAGTATTATGAATCTCAACCGTATCCACGTCACATTCAAGGTCGATTAATTGGCTTATTTGAATGCTGAATAACCGCCTTTTCAATGCTTTTAGTATGGTGACACTAAATTGAAGCGTTCAAGGCTGATGAATTTAGAGTTGGAAGAATGGATAAACAAGGCTCGTTCCTGACTTACGAGCTCCGTACGCGGAATCCTTAACGGGTGATGAAAGGAGTAGATGCAGTCAGTTAAGTTCCTATTAAAAAGCTGGCTGAATATATCCATGACTAGGGTTCTCAAGGGCAAAAACGCCTTTTAAAGGGGTTATGTGAACATGGCGACCTATGAATGGTTAGTTTAAATAGTAGCATCGCTTCATTTCTCGTTCCTTTTCGTCCTATAAATAGCTTAATGCCCATTTGTCATTTCTTGCTTCCCATTGTTCAATCTAGAGTTTTTCTTCTTTCATCGGTTTTCTTCGTTCGTCGCTCTAAAAAGGATCATCACTTGTAGATGCCTATCGATTTTACTATTTCATCACTCACTCCTATCTTCGAATTTCCTACGTAAGTTTCTTATTCTTTCAATATTTTATTTTGTTACTTTCATTCCGATTTAGCGGCCATCAGTCCTATGCTTAGGAGTTTGAGTGAGTAAAATCTTAGTTTTCATTCATTGCTTGTAGGTGAGAGAATTTCAAGAAATAGTGAGACGACGAGTGAACGTTCAATGTCTGTCCGTATGGTGTTAGGTGATGAAGAGGCTCATTCATCGAGATGTGAGTATAAGTCTGACGAATTGTCCAGCTCCGAAAAGGAGTCGTTGGTAGGTTCACCGTCTGAGGAAGAGGTGGAAACCCGTCCACTTGGACAAATCTACTTAAAAATCATCCTTCCCTGAATCTAGTCAATCAATGACTTTCCAGTAAGCATGATGAAAGAGGTTTTTGACAGGCTTAAGCTTCGTTTCCAGATACCTAACGACATTCCCATTAGGAAGGCTAACAAAAGGGAGAAATGTTAAATGGGTCAGTCGCCTGAGGTTGTTTTCTATGAGGTGGCCTTCATTACGAGATTAAGGCTGCCTTTTAGCCATCTTCATCATCAGTTAGCAGACTTTATGGGTGATGCAAACCTCAATCGACACACTTTGAGACCTAACAAATAATATTGGAATATTTGCCCAAGAAAGCTAAAACTCGGATTTTGATAGAAACCCTAACCCAATGTTTATAAATGAAATGCAAACCAAAGGTATAAGTAACAGACCCCGACCCAATGATTATAACTGAATCACGAATCGAAGGTATAAAATTTGAACGCCACAAGGGAAAATCCATGATAAGTTCATAGTTCTTGAAGAACCAAGAGAAGAAGCAAAATCTCACATCTTTCTAATTTTTATTCAATAATCCCTCCATTACAATGAGTGCATGCTATTTATAAGACTTGACTAAAAATAGGAAAATATAAAAAAAATGTACTAAATAATAAAAGCCTAAATTAAAGTTGATTTGGTCTGAAATTAGTAGCTCTAAAATAAGAAAATAGCTAAAAAAATGTTCTAAATAATAGAAGCCTAAAATTAAGGTGGATTAGGTTTGAAATTGGCAACTCTAGAATAGGAAAAATATTTGTTAATTGGTATGGAGCTGGAAAGTCAATCAATCATTAATCCATACCATAAATCACGCTTAATTAAGCCAGATCAGCCTTCAATAGCTTGGATTAAATTTATTACACCTTCATCTTCCTTTGGGCCAAGCTTGGAATGTCCTGTGTTAGAATCAACCCATTAAGTGCTTCTTTGATCTTCTTGGAAGCTCTAATAATAGGCTCAATTGGAACATGCAGTGGATCATTTAATGCTTGTTGATTCTCATCATTCCCCCTCTTTTCAAAAGTGAAAGTTCAAATAGTGTAAAATACACTATGAACGTTTAGACCCCCAAATTAAAATTACTAATTCGAGCTTTATGATAAACATAAAGTGTGCGGAAAATGAACACAAGCTATAAACAAAGATGCAAACACAAGGACAAGTTAAGGGAAAGGCAAAGTTAAGGCAAAGTTAAAATCACATCCACAGTAGAAAATAAAAGGCAAAGTTAAGGGAAGAGAGATGCAAACACAAGGACAACACAATGATGTGTTATCGAAGAGGAAACCGAAGCCCTGGGCGTAAAACCTCTCCGCCGCCCTCCAAGTGATAAGTAATCCACTAAAAAAAGTAGTTGGGATACATGAACAGCAATAGACCCTCCAAGCCTAATCTACCCAATGTACCTAAGCCTTCCAAGCTTCTTGCTCCAACGAGGTTACGCCGAACCTGTTTCTTTTCTAACTTCCCGAATTCCCCTACTTGACTATAGCATCAACCAATGTGAAATTGGTTCCTTCCTAATTGCTTCCCAAAGCACCAAACAGCCCTCTCACAGAAATGGATATGGTGAGAAAAGGTTTTAGTGATGAGCCTTTTAAGGATTTGACAATGGAGAGGAAGAGAGTAGAGGAATTTGAAAAGTCTCTTAGGTAAAGATCATGGATAAGTCAATCTTGTTTTCTCTAGGGTTTCTTTCTCAAAATTCTCTCTAGAAGCTCTCTCTAAATTGTGGGTATAAGGGTATATATATAGTAGGGTGAGAAGGAATGTGAAAAGTCAGATTTTCCCAAACAGGGTGTTCTAGCGACTTGACCTCACGACTGGGTTGAGTCGCGAGTTCAAGCCGCAAACAAACGGCTTGGCCAGCTTGGGACTTTTGTCCTGTAATGCAGCAGCTGGTGCGACGCTTCAGCTTTTGGCATGCTTGGCACGTGTGCATCATTCTAGCGGCTTGCAGCCACGAGCCACCCGTGACATCCAGCCGCGAGTCCCTGCTTCTTTGCACAAACTTGAGCAATTCTTCACACTCTCTCACACACTACCCTTACATGATTCCCGCCTAAATACAGGGTTACTAATTGCTAAAATACAAGCAAATTTGGCACGGAATAAAGCCAACAAGATGGTTAATTAAATTCAACCTTACAAAAAGGATTCATCCTTGAATCATCACTTACATCAAAAGGAGAAAGATCAGAAACATTAAATGTAGCACTAATGTTATACTTACTTAGAAGATCCAACTTGTATGCATTATCATTGATTCTCTCAAGGAATTGAAATGGGTCATCCCCTCTAGGATGTAGCTTGGACCGCCTACGAGCTGGAAATCTTTATTTTCTCATATGCACCCAAACCCAATCACCCGATTCAACGAGGACTTGTTAATGGCCCTTGTTAGCTTTGATCGTATATTGGTCATTTTTCTTTTCTATATGTTGCTGTACACTTTCATGGAGTTTCTTCACCATCTCAGCCTTTTTTTGACCATCCAAACTAGTCGTTTCAGTAACTAGTAAAGGCAGCAAATCCAAAGGAGTTAGTGGATTAAAACCATAAACAATCTCAAATGGTGAAATGACCTCCATGAAGTAGAGGAGCCTGGATTTTGAAATGACCAAGTTCCTTTTCTTTTAAGCTATCATTCCACCTTTGTTGCCATGTGCACCATGTCCTCCAACTCCACATAGTGTTGCAACTCTACCATGTTGGCAATGTCTTATTTCAGCCCATTCAAAAACCTTGCCATGGTAGCTTCTCTATCCTCCTCTACATTAGCCCAAATCATGGCAATCTCCATCTCTTTGTGGTATTCATCCATGCTCCTATAGCCTTAAGTAAGACTCTATAATTTCTAATACAAATCCCTATACTAGTGACTAGGGACAAACCGTCTCCTCATGCTGGCCTTCATTTCCTCCCACGTCTCAATAGGCCTCTCATGGTTTCTCTTTCTCTTCATCACAAGTTGATCCCACCATATAATAACATAGTCAGTAAACTCAATGACAACGAGTTTTACCTTTTTCTCCTTGGAGTAGTTGTGGCACTCAAAGATCAACTCCACCTTCTTCTCCCATTCCAAGTATGCTTCAAGATCATTTTTCCCTTGGAATGATGATATCTTCATTTTGATGTTTCCTAGGTTTCTTTCAGTCCCATCTTGCCATCTCGAATCTCTTCAAAAACCTATACCATGCCTTTGTCCCCTTGGCACAAACCTGCCCTCATTGTTCAATGAAGCTTGATCCTCTTCATCTTCAAACTCATCCTCATGGTCATCATCAAAATCATCCACGTGCGCACGCCTTGCTTGCCTTCTAGCATTAGGGACTCTTTGGGGACGCTCCTCATGCAAAGTAACAATAACAGCGTCTTGCCTATCTATTTGATCCCGAATCTCATTAAACACCACGTTCATGCATTCAAATTGTGTTGCATAGCCTGCAACATTAAGGAGGACTCCTCCCCTCCTTCTCTGTTTAATGCTTCACCCCTGAAAGACATATTTTTGAAACTATAGAGAAATGTTAGAAATAATTCCTCACAACACTCCCTCACGTGTTTGCACTTAAATTATGTCACTCACACTCGTGTTTCACTCTTAAATTGGCTTTTTCCCGATATTAGAGTCACACTCTCTTGCCTTTTTCCCCTTGTAGCTTCCCTTTTTTCAGTTCTTCATTAAACTAATAAACTTGATCAAGAAATTCAACTTGTAGTATTTAAACCAATACCAATGGTAAGAAAATATTATAGAAACAATGAATCAAAGGAAGAGTACAAAAGAAAACAATATTTTGGTTTAAGAGAACTGAATTTACAAACAATTTTCTTTTCTTTTCTGACATCTGTTCTTTTTTTCCACCTTTTTTTTTTTGTTTTTTTTTTTTGAACTTGGTGCACATTACAAAATAAGAACAAAGAATAAAGAATACAAAAGGAATAAGATAGGATGATAACAGGAAAAAAAGATAAAGAGATAGTAAAACTAATTTTAAAACCTGCACTCTGATACCAAATGATGCGAACCTCAATCGAAACGTTTTGAGACCTAACAAATAATATTGGAATATTTGCCCAAGAAAGCTAAAACTCAGATTTTGATAGAAGCCCTAACCCAATGTTTATAAATGAAATGCAAACCCAAGGTATAAGTAACACAATGATTATAACTGAATCACAAACCGAAGGTATAAAATTTGAATGCCACAAGGAAGAATCCTTGATAAATTCATGGTTCTTGAAGAACCAAGTGAAGAAGCAAAACCTCACGTTTTTCTTATTTTTATTCAATAACCCGTCAATTACAATGAGTGCATGCTATTTATAAGACATGACTGAAAAATAGGAAAATATAAAAAACGTACTAAATAATAAAAGCCTAATTAAAGTTGATTTGGTCTGAAATTAGCAGCTCCAAAATAAGAAAATAGCTAAAAAAAACATTCTAAATAATAGAAGCCTAAAATTCAGGTGGACTTGGTCTGAAATTGGCAATTCTAGAATAGGAAAAATATTTGTTAATTGGTATGGAGCTGGAAAGTCAATCAGCTATTAATCCACACCATAAATCACACCCAATTAAGCCAAATCAGCCCTCAATAGCATGGATTAAATTTATTACCCCTTCATCTTCTTTTGGGCCAAGCTTGGAATGTCCTATGTTAGAATCAACCAAAATCTCTTATATCAGCCCACTAAGTGCTTCTTGGATCTTGCTCTAGTAATGAGCCCAACTGGAACATGCAATAAATCCTTTAATGCTTGTTGATTCTCAACAATGGGCATATTTGTCTACCAGCTAGCCCCCAATGCCTGACGGATATTCATAGATGCCAAGGTGTTATGAGGACAACTTAGTTGGGGTAACCGAGCCCTAACCCTTGAGGAATTTTTTTATTGCTACAAATCCCAAGAGATGGACGCGTCAAGTGGCTTCTATAATTTCGTGTGTTGTTGGGCTTCATTAAGGTTGGTGTTTGGGACGCCAAACTCCAACCGTACATGGAAAAATAGATTTTTATTTGTCCAAGGGGTTAATTGGGTGTGTAAACCTGACGAATGGGATAGTGTAGGCGACTTTTATGATCACGCCTGGGGAGTTTTGGATAAGTCTGGTAGGTCATCCATCGCCTTTCCCTAGTTCGTTGGTTTTTTCTTTTTGTTGAACTAACTTGTTCTATGTTATTTTTAGCTAAGGAACACCTAACTATCACTCTGGAGCAAGAGGTTTTCCTTAGCTAGGTGTTAGACGTCCCTTTCACTCAAAGATCCAGGAAGAGGCTCATCACCCTTGACACTCTCCACGCCTATTGTAGTGGATTGGTCCCAACTCCAGAGGCTTTCCCAAATTCGTAAGTGTTCTACTCCGTTGCTTTAAGTTTGCGTTTCCCCTTTATTGCAACTTATTCTTTCTGTTGATTTTAGAGATAGAGCCTATTAAGAACAAGCAAGCAAAAATTAAGGGGGCTACTACCATTCGTTCCAAATCTGTAGGGTCGTCGCTCCCTCCAGTGACCGTCAGCCAAACGAGGAAGCCATCGACATACGTGGGTCCTTCATCAAAAAATTTCAGGGCCCATCTACGCTTCCTGGACAATTAGAGGTCATCCCTCTTGTGCCTAATCCTTGTCGCCATGGCGTAGGCAAGGGTTTAATGACTTTTCAGGGTCCTAGTGTTCATCCTCCCATCCCTTTACTAGTAAGGAGCTAGGAGTTTGCTGTTGATACAGCCAGCTCCTTCGTCCGTGACGCTGATCTTGACGAGTGCTCAGAGCATGAAATCAAGGCTTTGGGAGATTCGAGTCTCTTTGACCTAATGAGGGTGAGTAGTAGTTCCTTCCTTTGCATTTTATTTGTTTATTAGCTGTAACCCATGTGTAAATCCTATTGCTCGTCTATTTCTAGGCCTTAGTGAGGATGAGGGCACTCCAAGTTAGGTGTGCTGCAAGGGAGGCATCGATTAAGCATTTGAGGACTCGTCTGGAGGCTAAGGAGGAGAGTACGAAGAAATACAAGAAGGCCAGCCAGATCTTGAACAAGGAGCTTAACGATCAGAAGGCCTTACTTCAAGGAAGCATCGGTTAGGTTGAGGAGTTGACGAAGGAGAACTTCAACTTGAAGAGCGAGCTAATGGCTCTTCGTGAATATGTGGACAAGGCTAAGGTCGAGGCTGTTGCGGAGTTCCAGATGTCTTAGAACTATTTTGACAAGATGGGAACCATGTATGGCGACGACTTTGAGGATTTCCGCAAGCAAGCCATCCTTCTATACCTGGGCATAGATTTTTCCCAAGTTCAGATGAAATTAAATAAGTGGATTTGTGCAAAAAAGAAATCTAATGGATTTTAATTTTACAAGGGCCATGATGAAGTCAAAGAAGGCCAACCCAATTAAATTCAAGTCCAATTGGAGCAAGCAAGGAATCAAAGGAAATTTGCACCTAATCCAAGTCCAATTTGGATTAGGATTCCAGCTTGCACACCAGTTAGTATTTGGAGCATAGCTTTTGGCTAAAATGTTCAATCGAGATGATTCAAGTTGGGCTGGAAATCTAACTTAAAGGGCTACAACTTTGTAGTTTACCAAAAGTCCGAATTCTGAAGTTAAATGGGCCAAAAATGTCGGGTAAGTGAAGCCTAAAAACCTGGGATTTTCTCCAGACGGGAATTCCACTTATAATAGGATTCCTTGACCTATTTAAAAGCTCTTTAGGGAAAATTTCAGAGGAGAGGTTCTGTAGAACATAATTTATTTTTTCTTAAAGTTTCTTTACAGTTATTAGAGTTCTATTTGTGTTATAGCTTGCTAGAAGCCTTGCTAAGGTAAGGGGTAAAACCCAACAGTTTATTGGTATGTTCTTAACAATTATTTATTGGTTTTAATGATTATATTTTTTTTGTTTTTGATTATTTTACTAATCTAGAAAAGTGTTCAGTTCTGTATAATTCTTTGATTTATTGTAGACTCCGAGCACGTTAAATGCTTAGTATTCCCTGCAAACTAATTCACTAGTTTTGTTTTGCCTAAAATCAATCAATTTCATGAAACTACCTTAGACAATTAATTCTTGAATTCTTATTGTTAAATCATCTGACAAAGGTCATCCTTCGTATTTATTTTAGTTGAGTTATAAAATAAATATTGTTAAGACTACCAATAGATGTGTTGTGAGTGGATTCCTAAACCTTAGCACCTTAATATATTGTTATTTTCACTCAATTTAAATTACTTTTACTAAACTATTAAAAATCTCTTCAGTTAAACTTTATTATTTTAGTTTTATTCTCTTGTGGTTTGCTAATCAATTCCCTTTTCCCTATGGATTCAACCTCAAACTTTCGGAGTTATTACTTCGTGATAATCCTGCACTTGGGAGCATTATTTAAGTCGCAATAAGTTTTTGGCGCCGTTGCCAGGGAATTAGGCGATTAGAGAAGTGTTCCTTTTTGTTTGGAGAGGTTTTCGGCATTAAATTTGTTCACATATTTGGTAATATCTCTCCAACTCTTTTCTTTTTTAAGTAGTTTAGCTTTCTTTTAGAGTTTTTCTTTTATTTTTACTTCTCTTTATTGTTAAAGGTTTTTGTATTATT
This sequence comes from Quercus agrifolia, assembly GCA_029955455.1. Classification (NCBI taxonomy): domain Eukaryota; kingdom Viridiplantae; phylum Streptophyta; class Magnoliopsida; order Fagales; family Fagaceae; genus Quercus; species Quercus agrifolia. The sequence continues at coordinate 38,582,539 of JARQAD010000004.1, read as the reverse complement.
TTCTTTTCTTTTTCTTTTTTCCTTCTTGGTTTAATATTGCATGCGTGTTTGGTGTCGTGATAGTGATAATCGCTTGGTTAGAATTGAGTCTAATAATTTTTTTGGCAATTTATATGATTCTTTCACACATTCTGATACACTTGATATCATGGCGAACTTAGAGAGTAATCATGGTAATGAGAAATAATTTAAATAATGAAAACTTCCATGCTCACCAACCCATTAGAACTCTCAAGGATTATTTGCAACCTACTAGGAGTAGTGCACCATCATGCATCATTTTTCCAACTAATGCAAATAATTTTAATTTTAAGCCCGGTATGATTTCATTATTTCCTAAATTTCATGGCTTAGATTCTGAAAATCCTTACCTACACTTTAAGGAATTTGAGGAGGTATGTTCTACCTTCCATGACCAATCATGTAATGAAGAGACCATTAGGTTGAAGTTGCTCCCTTTTCCTCTTAAAGACAAGGCAACAACTTGGCTTAATTCTTTGAGACCTAGGTCAATTGGTACTTGGCAAGAGATGCAAACTGAATTTTTAAAGAAATTATTTCCAATTCATAGGGCTAATGCACTTAAAAGAAAAATAATGATTTTTTCACAAAAAGATAATGAGACATTTTATCAATGTTGGGAAAGATTTAAAGATTTGCTTAATTCGTGTCCACATCATGGCTATGAAACTTGGCATAAAATTAGTTTTTTCTATAAAAGTTTAACTCCGAAGATGCACCAATTTGTAGAGATGATGTGCAATGGAGAATTTTTGAATAAAGATCTTGATAAGGCTTTTGATTATTTTGATCTCTTAGTTGAGAATGCCCAATCATGGGATACTACTGGTACCTCAAATAGGTCCAGAGCATCCACAACCCCTCTGGGGGTGGTAAGTACCAACTTAGGGAAAATGATGACCTTAGTGCTAGGGTGGCTAGTCAAACTTGGAAGCTTGAAGCCATGGAATTAAGGGCAATGGAATCAATATTGTGCATAAAATTGATGAAGTTTGTAGAATTTGTGAGACCGTGGAACACCATACCAATGAATGCCCTAAAATTCCAACTTTTAAAGAGGTGTTGCATGATCAAGCAAATGCTATGAACATGGTGAAAAAATCATACCCTTCCCCTTATTCAAAGACATACAATTTAGGGTGAAGGAATCACCTAAATTTTAGTTGGAGGAATGATAATGCGGTTGCACCTCCTACACATGGTTCTTCAAATTTTGTTCTCTATGACCCCCACTCCAAAGAAGAGTCTTGAGGAAACTTTGCAACAATTCATGCAGACTTAGTCTACCATTAATAATCAGAATTCACAAGCCATAAATGACATTAGAAGCACTCTCACTAAATTGACCACATCCATGAGCACAATAGAAAAGGGTAAGTTTCCATCTCAACCACAACCAAACCCATAAGGTCAATTTTGTGTTGATGATTGTACTTCCTTTGAAAATAAAGTGAGTCAAGTTAAATCTGTAACTACTATTCGTAGTGGAAAAATCATTGAGAAAGATATTCCTAAAAGCAATACACAAGATGAATCTTCCAAAATAAAGAGTAGTGATGAAGTCCTTGACCCTAAATCTAATGAAATTGAAAGGTATCTTATCCCTTCTCCCTTTCCCCAAAGGTTGATTCCACCTCAAAAAGTGAATCAAAATTTTGAAATCCTTGAAGTACTTAAGCGAGTTAAAGTGAACATTCCTCTTTTGGATGCCATAATGCAAATTCCATCATATGCTAAATTTTTGAAAGATTTTTGTATTGTTAAGCGTAAGCTTAATGTACATAAGAAGACATTTTTTACTAAACAAGTTAGTGCAATCATTCAAAACAATAGATCTCCAAAGTTTAAAGATCCTGGTTGTCCCACTATTTCATGTGTGATTAGTAATTCAAAAATAAAGAAAGCTTTGCTTGATCTTGGGGCAAGTGTGAATCTTTTTCCATATTCAATGTATGAGCAATTAGGTCGCGAGTTAAAACCCACTTCCATAATTTTACAACTTGCCGATCGATCTGTGATTGTTCCTAAGGGTGTTGTTGAGGATGTGTTTTGGTTCAAGTGGACAAAATTTATTTTCCTATTGACTTTATTATTTTGGACATGCATTCTGTTTCTAATGAAAATTCTCAAATATCTATGATTTTAGGATGCCCATTTCTTGCAACTTCTAATGCATTGATAAATTGTAGAAGTAGGGTCTTAAAATTATCTTTTGGCAATATGACCCTTGAGCTTAATATTTTTAATACTTGTAAGAAAACTAGGGCTGAAGAGGATGTGCATGAAGTTAACTTGATTGAAACAATTGTTCAAGACCAAATATTAGAAACTTTTTTAGTCAATTCATGTGATTTTAACTTTGATGAGAATTCTGAAATTACATACATTAATTGTCTCTTGGAATTTGCATAGGAATTGTAAGCGAGCAATTGGAAATTGAAATACGAGGAGTTGCCACCTTGTGAGATAAAGTTGTTGCCATCTAGTGAGCAAGTACCTAAATGGAAGTTGAAGCCTTGGCCAAATGATCTCAAGTATGCTTTTCTAGGAACTGATGAGACTGTTCCTATGGTAATATCTTCTAAACTTGGCTCCTTGCAAGAATGTAAGTTATTAAATGTTTTGAGTAAACATAAGGGTGTCATAGGAAGGAACATGGCTAACATAAAAGGACTTAGTTCATTGGTTTGTACTCATAGGATTTATTTAAAGGACAATGACAAACCATCTAGGGAGACTAAACAAATTTTGGAAAAGACAGTTAACCCAAATCGTAAAAATTGGTCTTTGAGGTTGAATGATGCACTTTAGGCATATCACACTGCCTATAAAAATATTCTTGGTATGTCTCCCTATAGACTTGTTTATGGTAAAGCTTGTCACTTGCCTGTGGAATTGGAACATAAATCATATTGGACGATAAAGATGTTTAATTTTAACTTAGACAAGGCTAGTTCATTGAGAAAATTTCAATTGAATGAGTTGGAAGAAATTCGGCATGATGCATATTAGAATTCTATGATTTCTAAAGAAAGAATGAAGATTTTTCATGACAAACAAATTTTTAAGGAAATCTTTTGAACCATCTCAAAAAGTTCTTTTGTATAATTCTAGGTTACATTTGTTCCCTGGAAAATTGAGATTTAGATGGACTGGACCTTTCATTGTTAAAAATGTTTTCCCCCCATGGTGCCATAGAAATTGAAAATCCTAAGAATGGTAACATATTTAAGGTGAATGGACAACGTCTTAAGCCATTTCTTGAGAATTTTTCACGAGAGGAGGAATCCATTAATTTGGAAGATCCCATTTATCAAGACTTGCCAAGCAATTAGCATTAGTATTTGTGTCATAGTTTAGATTGTGCTTTTTTTCTTTTTATATTTTTGTTGTTTTGTTTTCTAACCCCTTTTGCAGGTGTTAAAGTTTTTTTATGTTCATTTATGTTCATCTCTTCAAGGTACTCTCTGTAATCTCTACTCTTTATTGTTTTTCCTTGTTATCATTGAGGACAATGTAAGTTTTAGGTTGGGGGGAGGAACTTGAGATGATTTGCATTTTGTTTTATTTTATGTTAAATTTTTTTTTTGGGGGTTGTTTTTAGTGATTTTTTTTTTTTTTTTGGGTTTTTAGTCCAATTTCCAAAACAAAGAAAAATGAAAAAAAAAAGTGTTGCTTTAGCAAGAGTTTTAAGTCAAAGTTCTTTATGCTACTTTTATCTAAAGAATTCCACTGTTTTTCATGCTCAACTAGTATGTACATGCACTTTAGCCACATGAACATGTTTCTTGTTTGGGAGATAGAGATGACTTTGAAAATCTTGAAAATAAAATGTAGAGACTATAACCCAAATGAGTTCTTAAGCCATTCATTTTTTTAGAGGATTATTTTCTTTTGACCTCATTTTTCATTTGGAAGCACATAACTTTGTTGTTGCTTAGTCTCATTATTCTTTTATTTGATCGAATGCTAAGAATACATCAAATTTTATGCCACACCTAAATATGTTAAAGTCATGGATTTTGAAGAACTATCCCAATCCTTAAGAGATGATTTCAGGCTATCTTTGTTAATTTTGAGCCTTTATTATTTTCTTTCTTGATACATTACCGCTAGTCACTCATTTGATTCTATTATTTTAGCCGTTCTTTCTCAAACCCTTTCCTATGGTTTTCCAAGAATGAATGCAATCAAATTGTCTTATTAAGATAAATTTGTGGTGAAATAGTTGGAAGAAAATGAGGACTCACAAAAAAAAAAAAAAAAAAAAAAAAAAAAAAAAAATCATAAACAGAAAGGGAAAAATGTTGAAAAAAAAGGGAGTGTGGAAGAGGAAGAAATAGAGAATAAATTTGTTGATGAAATTTTGAAGAAAAAAAGAAAAAAAAGTGAAAGTGCGATATTCAAGAAACTTAAGAGAATAAATTAATTGGCATATATTCAAAAGAAGTTGTCTCTCTAATTATTCTTGGGAACACTTTTTATTTTTACCTATACCATTTCTTCTAAATTCCTCCTCTTTACCCTACATTACATCCCAATGGAAGTCCTATTTGATCTTAAGGTATGGTTTGGATCTTGACATGACTAATCAATGTGTGTGGTGTAATATTCTTAGTGTTTGGCATCCTTTCATGAGACTATAAATATCCTTTATTTTGCTTCACCGTTCTTCATCTTCTTTATATGTGAGATATTAGTCTTTGTTCTATATTCTTCTACTCACATATGTTTGAGAGTGTTACACCCTTTTCGAAGTGATTTTATTTGTTGAGTGTTAACAACTGTGAGATGAGTTGAAGCATAACTTTGGATAGAAATTCAAGCCATATTTTATCTTAAGACTAAGGTTGTGTTTGTGTTAGCTAAACTATTCACACACTAAGTATTGATGGCATGTGGAATATCTTTGGTGGTTGTTAGTGTTTTGACCTTTGATTAACTATTTCTACTAAAGTAATAATCTTTTGTTATTTTGTGTCTTTGTCTCGAGTCGCTTAAATTGCTAGGGACTAGCAATGAGTTGGTTGGGGAGTGTGATAATAGCTTAATTTTGCATATTTATATAATTATTAGAAAATCATTATCATACTTATTTTTGAGTTAATTCATGCATTTTATAGTTGGTTTTGAAATAATGATGAATAATCAATTTTGTGCTTAAATGAATTTTAATGTGTGAATTTGCTTTTTGTAGGATGATGAAATTAAATAAGTGGATTTGTGCAAAAAAGAAATCTAATGGACTTTAATTTACAAGGGTCATGATGAAGTCAAAGATGGTCAACCCAATTAAATTCAAGTTCAATTGGAGTAATGAATCAAAAGAAATTTGCACCTAATCCAAGTCCAATTTGGATTAGTATTTGGAGCATAACTTTCGGCTCAGATGTTCAATCAAGATGATTCAAGTTGGGCTGGAAAGCTAACTTAAAGGGCTACAACTTTTTAGTTTACCAAAAGTCTTAATTCTGAAGCTAAATGGGCCACAAACATCGGTTAAGTGAAGCCTAAAAATCTTAGATTTTCTCCAAACGGGAATTCAACTTGTAATAGAATTCCTTGACCTATTTAAAAGCTCTTTAGGGCAAAATTCAGAGAAGAGCTGCTGTAGAACATAATTTAGGTTTTCATAAAGTTTCTTTATAGTTTTTAGAGTTCTATTTGTGTTATGACTTGCTAGAACCCTTGCTAAGGCAAGGGGTGAAACTTAACCATTTATTGATATATTCTTAACAATTATTTATTGGTTTTAATGCTTATGTTTTTTTTTTTTTTTTATTGTTTTACTCATCTAGAAAAGTGTTTATTTTTGTATAATTCTTTGATTTATCGTAGACTCAGGGCACGTTAAATGCTTAGTATTCCCTATGAACTAATTCACTAGGTTTTTTTTTTTTGTGCCTAAAATCAATCAATCTCATGAAACTACCTTAGACAATTAATTCTTTAGTTCTCATTGTTAAATCATCCCACTAAGATCATCATTCGTATGAATTTTAGTTGAGTTATATAATAAATATTGTTCAGACTACCAATAGATGAGTTGTGTGTAGATCCCTAAACCTTAGCGCCTTAATATATTGTTATTTTCACTCAATTTAAATTACTTTCACTAAACTATTAAAAATCTCTTCAATTGAACTTTATTATTTTAGTTTTATTCTCTTATGGTTTGATAATCAATTCTCTTTTCCCTGTGGATTCGACCTCGAACTTTCCAAGGTATTACTTGGCGACAATCCTGCACTTGAGAGCATTATTTAAGTCGCAACATCGTCCGAGGGTAAGAAGGTCGTCCATCATGGAAGCACTTGGACGACCTCTCAACACTTAGAAATTTTCAGAATGAATTTATGTTCAAAAGCTTATAATTCGAGACACGTTCTACTATTTTGAAGTATGAGCAAAATCCTTATTCATCGCTATAACTTCCCACTAAGTTCCTAACTTCTAATGGTGGTTGTAAAAGATAAGACTGAACCTTCTAACTTCTATTGCAATTGTGGAAGTTAAGTTTGAACCTTCCAACTTCCATACACATTGAGGAAGCTACTAAACAAGTAACCACTCCAAAGCTCACTATAAAAGGATTCATCCATATCAAATGAAGGTAAGTTTCCACCATTCCTAAAGTTGGAATTCTTAAGTCTTAGAGAAAAAACTAACTTAAGCATCAAAGGGTTCTTGACCGGTTCACCTCGGTCACCTTTGATCTTGTGTTTCGTTCTTTTCAAGCCTTCCAAACAACCACTAGCCCATTGAAGCCCGGAGCATTCAGCCTACTAATTTTCTGTGCATCATTAGTTGGCATTGATTGTGGGGAAGATTAAATTTGTGTTTTGTGATTTATCTTTCTTGGACGAAAGGCTATATGGCCCGGACAAGGTCAATGGCCACTAGTCCAGGCCATCAGGAGAGTAGGAATGCTTCCAGCCACCCCAACCGCGCTCACCAATCAGCACCTGTTATGTAACCGCCTTCCATTCAACAAATATAGTCCATGGCAACTGCCATGGCAGAGCTAACTCGTCAGAATCAAGAGTTGACTCGAGAGATCAACCAAAGAAGGCAACATCATGAAAGGTGTGTGGAAGGGCAGGCTTAGAGTCAAGAAGTTAGAGAAGAAGAAAATGTTGAGTGCAAGAACCACTCAAAAGGAACAACATCGCGTGGGGTGCCACACTTGGAAAAGGAAATGGATCAAATGAGAAGGGCTATGGATGAGATGAGGGAGAATATGAGAAGGACGAATCACGTAGATGATTTAGTTCATCGAACCAATTCCCCTTTCATAACTTCCATTAATAATTATCCTCTGCCTTCCAAGTTTAAGATGCCTTCGTTGGATTTGTATCATGGAACGCGTGACCCATATAACCACATTGCAACCTTCAATACCACAATGCACCTTCAAAGGGATCCAAATGAGATAATGTATAAGGCCTTCCCAACCACCCTTAAAGGACCAGCACAAGTATGGTTTAGTAAGATACCTCCAAACACTTTAGTTCTTTTGAGAAGTTGAGTAAGTTATTCGTCTATAACTTCATTGGACGTCAAAGGCATAAGCGTTCCTCATCCAGCCTATTGACTATAGAGTATGGAGATAATGAAAGTTTGCAATCCTTCATCACTCACTTCAACAAGGAAGCCTTAACGGTAGACGAGATTGATGATAAATTGTTGTTAGCAGACTTCCACAATGGAGTTAGTTCAATTTATTCATCCATAAGCTCTATGATCAAGAACCACAGACCATGGATGAACTCATCCACTCAGCCTAAAGCTTTATGAATGCAAAGGATGCGATCATTGCCAAGAAGAGGAAAAGAGCAGAGCAAATGGAAGTGGACCTCCCACATCATCCTGAACAAGGCTCTCGTCCAAAGAAGGCCCAGATGGGAGAGAAGAAAGATAGAGACAACCAAAAGGCAAGTTTTTCTTCAAGAAGAAGGCAGCATTACACACCCTTGAACGTTCCACTTAATCAAGTGCTTATGCAAATCAAGGATGACCCATCCTTGAAATGGCCAGAGAAGATAAAGGGAGATCCAAACAAGCACAATAAGAATAAGTATTGCCGCTTCTATAGAGATCACGGGCATAATACAGATGACTACTATGACTTGAAGTAGCAGATTGAAAATCTCATCAGGCAAAGAAAGTTGTGAAATTTTCTTGGACGGGATCATAAAAACGAGAAGTTAAAAGGAAAGGTAAAAAAGCCATCACTGCCCCCACTTGGAGAAATAAGAGTTATTGTAGGAGGGACTTCAGCAGGACAATGTTCCAAGTCAAGGAAGACCTACCTAAAGGTGGTGCAGAATGTCTAACTCTCTGGACGACCTCTAAGGAAGAAGGGGGTAGATGAGCAAGCCATTACTTTCACAGACGAAGATGCTAGAAGGGTCCATCATCCACATGACAATGTAATCGTCATAACTTTGCTCATTGCAAACTACACGACTAGAAAGGTGTTGATAGATAATGGGAGTTCAGCAGACATCCTATATTACCCCGCTTTCTAATAAATAAGGCTTAGACAAGATCAACTCCGTCCAATGAATTCACCTTTAGTTGGATTCGAAGGAATGAAGGTACAATTAGTGGGCACTATTACTCTACCCATCGTGGTAGGGGCGTATCCACAGCAAATAGCTAAAGAAGTGAATTTCCTCATCGTAAATTGTTCATCTTCCTATAATGCCATCATTGGTCGACCAAATTTGAACAATTGGAAGGTAGTAACGTCTACCTACCACCTATCTGTCAAGTTTCCAACAAATTATGGAATAGGGCAAGTAGAAGGAGATCAATTAGCTGTTAAAGCCATGTTGGTTATGGATGAGCATGTGCAAAAGATCAATATAGAGGAGAGAAGGGTTGTTGTAGAGCCCACTGAAGTACTGGAAGATGTTCCTCTGGATGAGGGTAACCCTGAGAAGTTTACCAAAATTGGAACAAGTATGGAGCAGAAGACATAGCAAGACCTCGTCCAATTCTTAAGGAAGAGCATTGATGTTTTCGCGTGGAGTCATGAAGACATGCTAGGGATTAACCCAAGTGTCATTACTCATCGTTTGAATATGTATCCATCTTCCAAGCCTGTTCGTCAGAAGAAGAGGGTCTTTGCTCTTGAACGAGATAATGCTATCAAGGAAGAGGTCCAGAAGTTAACCACAACAGAATTTATTCAGGAAGTTTATTACCCAGATTGGTTAGCTAATGTAGTGATGGTCAAGAAGGCTAATGGCAAGTGGAGGATGTGTGTAGACTTCACTGATTTGAACAAGGCTTGCCCCAAGGATAGTTATCCGTTTCCATGCATTAACCAGTTGGTAGATTCAACAGCAGGTCATCAATTGCTAAGCTTCATGGACGCTTTCTCAAGTTATAACCAGATAAAGATGGACGAGGCAAATCAAGAGAAGACATCCTTCATTACCAGTCAAGTTCTGTTTTGTTACAAAGTAATGTCCTTTGGTTTGAAGAATGTGAGGGCAACCTATCAAAGGCTAGTCAATCATATGTTTCGTCCATAGATAGGACGAAATGAAGAAGTTTATGTGGATGACATGTTGGTGAAAAGTATGAACGAGAAGAAACATCTGGACGACCTACAAGAGACTTTTGACACGCTTAGACAATATAACATGAAGCTGAATCCAAGCAAGTGTGCCTTCGGGGTTTCATCAGGGAAGTTCCTAGGATTTATGGTTTCATAGAGGGGAATCGAAGCAAATCCTGATAAGATCCAAGCAATACTGAACATGAAGCCACCAAGAAATGTCAAGGAAGTCCAGTCCCTCACTGGATGAGTTGTAGCCCTTAACAGGTTTGTTTCAAAAGCTACCAACATATGTTTACCATTTTTCAAGGTTCTCAAAAAGGCATTTGAATGGACAGATGAATGTCAAAAGGCCTTCCAAGATCTTAAGGTCTATCTTACTACAACTCCGCTGCTAAGTCCATCTATACTAGGTGAGAAGTTGTATTTATACTTATCAGTATCCCCACATGCAGTAAGTTCGGCATTAGTCAGGGAAGAAGGGAAAGTGTAGAAGCTTTTTTATTATACAAGCTGGGCACTAAGGGGGGTAAAAGGACGATATCTTATGATGGAAAATTTGGCATTTACAGTGATAATAGCTTCCAGGAAGCTAAGACATCATTTCCAGGCTCATGTCATCAATGTCTTGATAGATCATCCACTCAAGAAGGTAATGAACAAGTTGGAAGCTGCAGAACGACTGATCCAATGGGCTATAAAGCTAAGTGAGTTTGACATCAGGTATCAACCTAGAAGTGTAATAAATGCTCAAGCTTTAGTAAATTTTATTGCAAAGTTCACTCCAAACCATGGCGATTTAGACGAGGTGGAGGAAGATTGGAGATGGGTTGTCTATGTAGATGGATCGTCCACACTATATGCAAGAGGAATAGGAGTCATACTAAATTCCCCGGAAGGGGACAAGTTGAAATATGCAGCTCATCTACAGTACCAAACAACTAACAAGAAGTTGAATATGAAGCCTTCCTTAAAGGGTTGGAATTGGCTAAGTCCTTAGAGGCAGAGTCAATAGTCGTCCAAGGAAACTCTTAGTTGATCATAGGTCAAGTAAATGGAACATGTGAAGTAAAGGAAGAACGGATGAAGAAGTATCTTAGCAAGGTGAAGCTTCTTATTAAGAAATTTAAGGAAGCCAGTTTCTTTCAGGTTCCAAAGGAGGAAAACATAGAAGCGGATGCCTTAGCAAAGACAGCATCAGTAGATGGGTCGATGGACAAACTTGATGAAGTCCAATACATGCCTAGCATAAATCTTCCAGAAGTGCAATAGATAAAAGGTGAAGAAAATTGGATGACCTCGATATTAGCTTACCTAAGGGATGGAAGGCTTTTAGAAGAAAAAGACAAAGCCAAAAAGCTAAGGATCAGATCAACTAAGAATGTCCTTATAAACGATGTGCTATATAAAAGAGGCTTATCTCAGCCTTACCTAAGGTGTTTAGCTCCAAACGAAGCAAACTATGTGTTGAGAGAAGTCCATGAAAGAGTATACGAAAACCATTCAAGAGCAAGAGCACTCGTCCATAAGGTCGTCCGTGCAGGTTACTATTGGCTAACCATTCAAGCAGATGCTAAGGCTTATGTAAAGATGTGTGATCAATGTCAACACTTTAGTAACATCCCTAGACAACCATCGGAGTACCTCACTCTGATGATGGCCCCATGGCCCTTTGCACAATGAAGATTGGATATTTTAGGTCCTTTTCTAATAGGAATTAGGCGGATGAAGTTTTTGGTAGTGGGGATCAATTACTTCATTAAATGGGTGGAAGCTGAATCCTTAGCAAAGATCGCACAGCGGAATGTCAAAAACTTCGTCTGGAAGAGCATTGTATGCTAATTTGGGGTGCCTAGGGTATTAGTGTCAAATAATAGACAGCAGTTTGATAGCAAACTCTTCAAAGATTTCTATGAGCAACTTGGAATTAAAAATCATTATTCCTCACCCTCCCACCCACAAGCAAATGGACATGCTGAAGTTGCAAACCGATCCTTGTTGTAGATCATCAAGACTTGACTTGAGGGGGTAAAGGGAGTAGGGCCAGATAAGCTACCAAGTGTTCTATGGGCTTATAAAACGACTATGAGGACCCCTACGGGGGAAATTCATTTTAAACTAGCCTATGGAAGTGAAGCAATCATACCTGCAGAAGTGTACATGGCTAACCACAAGGTGATGAAGTATCAGAACGACGAGAACGAAGAACAACTTCGTCTTAACCTTGATCTGATAGACGAGGTAAGGATGGATGTAAAATAGAGAACAACAAGGTATAAAAATCTCATCGCTAGATAATATGATGCAATGGTGAAACCCAGGTGCTTCAACATTGGGGACCTCGTCCTAAAAAGGGTCTCTTTAGCAACCAGAAACCCAGCCTATGGAAAACTGGGACCTAATTAGAAAGAACCCTACAGGATTATCAATTGCAAAAGTCAAGGATCATAATATTTGGAAGCCCTAGATGGACAAAAATTAGAGCACCCTTGGAATGTTGAGCATCTTAGAAGATACTATCAGTGAAGAGTCAGCTTGGACAAGCATCATCCTAGACAAGCATCATCCTAGACAAGTATCATCATGGACGAAGTTGAAGTTATGTGTTACTTTCCTTATGTTTATCTATGTTAATTGCTAGTACTACATGTTTTTTAGTATTTTAATTCCCTAAAAAGTGCGTTAGCTTCCAGCTTATGCACTATCTATGGACATATTTGCGATGGACAAAGTCATGAACTTAGTCCGTTTGTACATAAGTATTTTCAATTCCCTAAAGGCACCAACTTCTAAGCATGTGCCATGCTTGTGGATGATATTTATGTTGTGTATATAGTTTGGATTTCCAGTGTATATAATTTTGTGTGAATTTCTAATTTTCATGTTGTTGAAGTTCTCATCAAAAAACTAATCCACAAGAAGGCTAAAGGCCCAAGACAAGAAAAATCTTGGGATGTAGGGATGTAACGTCTATAAACTTTCCTTAAATAAGGTAAAAGCAAAGTAAAATAAACCTAAGGTATATTCATCTAACTAATGGACAAGGAAAAGCGTGCACGCAAGAATATTCAAAATCCATGGATGAATGTGACCAGCCAAACAATCCAATCTTGGATGAGTAAATGCTAGAAACGTCTTGCACAAAGATGATTAAGGGATCGTCCAGCCTATGGATGAAGAATAACACAAGCTATAAGTCAAATTTATGGACGAAGAAAGCAAGCAAAGAAAATTCCATTCATAGACGAATTACACTTGTAAAATATATAGAATGGAAAAATGTTGAACATAAGAAGTTATCCTAACATGGACGAGTTAAATGACTTCATAAGTGGACGGACCATGCTTAAAACCATAGGAGGACGGTGTGAATAAAAGAAATTTGTTCATACACAAAAAGTAGCATGTTCAACAGTAAATAGAGGATGAAATAAACATTCATTCATAAAAATTTAAAGAAGGGTAGACGAACATCGTCCAAAAACCCTTATGATATTCAAAGCCAATGAAGGCTATTATATCTGTTGTGCGTCCATAAACTTGGATGAAAAGATTGTACTTAAATAAATTTTAAAAATAAAGCCTAAAACAATGGGCATTCCCAACAAACTAAAATAAATAATTTTTTCTTAAAAAGAAATCAATTTTATGGGGATAAACCACTGGGGGCATTGCCCCCAGACTTTGGGTTGTCTTTGGCTAGCTCGGCAACGTCCTATGCAGGTTCTGTTGAGGCATCGTCCACAGCATTGATGTCTTTGGAGCTTGTCTGAATCGAGGAACTTTATACTGCAGTAGGAATTTGGAAAGAGTCGAAGTCCATCTCAAGGTAGGCCTTCTTGGCATCAGAGCGAAAGTATTCATAGCCAGCAACATAATATTGGTCTAGACGATTAGTGTAATTGTTTGACTTCATGAATGTTGCAATGGCTACCTTCTTCGCTTTCTCCAAGGACAAAGTGAACTCTTGACATTTCACCTCAAGGTGATTGATACGAGTCTCCTTCTCAATGAAGTCTTCCTTAATCTCTTCTACCTCATTCCTAGTTTCTTCTCTATTCCTTAAAGACGAGTAAGCTCCTCGGTCAGCCTAATCACATCCCCCTTCTTCAAAAGGACCTCGTTATTAAGTTCTTTACTCTTTGCCTTAGCAGACTTAGCCTCGTCACAAAGCTCCTTAGCTTAGCTGGACACGGTGTAGAACTTTGCCATGGCCTGAAAAATAGATGGATGAAGGAGAGTTAGAAATTTTCCTTAAATTTCTTAGAAAATAAAATAGGGAAAATAAAAAACTACATACCTTGAAAATATCATGGATGGCAAAACTTTCAAAATCCCTCACTAACATATCGTAGCTTGCGCTCACTTCTTTGTTAGTAATAAGTCCTTTGAACGTCTTCCAAGCATAATCCTCGTCCAACATCAAGTTGGGAGGACGCTTGGTTTAAACTAAAGGATGAGTCCTCTGAAAAGCTTTGGCTATAGGGGGAGTAGAGTTTTCAGGTTGGACAGAAGGAGTAGTTTGGATGGGCACTAGGTTCACTGCCGAGTCGTCTAGGTTTACTGTCGTATTTGGAACTTTTGAAACCTTGGGCATCAAGCTTCTATTACTTAGAACCTCGGCGTCTTGGAGGAGGTCAAAATTGCTTGAAATGCTTTCCTCTTCCCAGCTTGGATGGCAGGCTTTTGGATGGCCAGTGGAGCTACTTCGTCTTGGACCTGGACGTCCTCTTCACCCTCAATGCCACTAGCAACGCTTTTTCCTTTGTTTTCTTTCATAGTGGCTAACCCTTCGATGAAGAAGACATAAAGTTAATAATGTACAATAAAAAAAAAATGATGATGAATGAATGGACGATATTTACTTCGACGAGTGGTCTTTTCGTGGGCAAGGTTCTCGCCAGTTGGCTCAGGACCAAGTCCCTAAATAGCAAGACGACGCAGGGTTGCCAAACTATGAAAGGATCTATTAGGGTAAGCATGGGCTTTGTTAATACGATCCAAATGAAACCTGTCCAAATGTGGACGAGTAATGGCTACAAAAACACAAAATAAAGTTAGATGAGGAAAAGATCAAATAAAACAAACAAAGCAAAGGAAGAAGAACATACCCTCAGGATGAAGATGACCTAGGACACTAGTAAAAGGAGGCATGAGGGCATTATTTACATCAATTGAGTCCCCAGCCCAATTTCTTGAAATAAAGAAAAATTCCTTCTTCCATAACCTATCAGAAGAACTACGACCCCTAATTAAACTAAATAAGGGAAGTCTAGATGAAAATTGGTAAAAACAACAAATTGTGTAATTTCTAAGGGTTTATAACAGTAAAGGAACTCGTCCACTATAATTGGATGGTTCTCCTCAAACACCTCATGCAATAACACTTGCATGGCTATTATCATCCTCCACCCATTAGGGTTGAGCTGGTTTGGTCCAATACCCAACCTATGGAAGAAACTTCTATAGAAAGAATTGAGAGGAAACCTAAGACTTGCTAACAGGTAAGAAGTATATACACCAAAAACTAAAAGAGGAGAACAACACCATTCCCCTCTTTCAGGTAGACAAGGTCTAAACTCACTAGGAATTTGATATCTACCTACAAGAGTTGTCAACCTATTCGCGTCCAAGGTAGACGCCACCTCAAGGGCACAACTATAAATTAAATTCTCTTCCTCCTCTTCATCTTGAGAGGGACTGGGTGACCTACTCCTTCTGGACGAGCTAGCCTCAGCCCCAAAAGCCATCCTACGTTGCATTTCCTAGAATTCATTTAAGGGAAAAATAGGAACCCCAAATGAATAATACTCATCTTGGGAACTACTATCACTGCTACTATTACTCTCATAACTACCATCACTTCCAGGGGACTCGTCCTAGTACTCGTCTATTTCTCTCTCAGTATTACCACTAGACGCAAACATGTTTATAAGAATAAATAGACTAAAGCCTAAGGATGAAGGGAAGGAAGTACCCGATGAGAAACTAGAGACAAGAACGACTAGACGAAGCTCTTGGACAAGATGGAAGAAAGGAAATTATCAAAAAAGTGAAGGGTAAGAGAGAGAATGCACATATTTATAGGGCCCAAAGGTGGGTCAATGAAGCGACATGAACCAATCAAAAGCTAAGACATGGCATTTTCCTCGAAAAATAAATCAACGCGGTGAGTCAACCAATAAGATTGTGACACGTGGTGCAATCTAAAATAACAAAATCCAACTAGAGGAAGGATGACACGTGGCATATCAATTGACCATTAAAATGTTGACACGTGTCAAAAGTAAACAATTATACCATAGTGTTTTGGACGACCCTTGGACAAAGGGGGCAACAAATGGTGAACCAAAAATTAGACCATCTCCAGTTCGTCCATAGTGTCATCCAAGTCCAGAAAGGTTATCCTAATATAAGAAGGTCGTCCAACATAAGAAGGTCGTTCAAGGGTAAGAAGGTTGTCCACCACGGAAGCACCTGGACAACCTCTCAACACTTAGAAATTTTCAAAATGAATTTATGTTCAAAATTTTATAATTCGGGCCACGTTCTACTATTTCGAAGTATAAGCAAAATCTTTATTCATCGCTATAACTTCCCATTAAGTTCCTAACTTCTAATGGCGGTTGTAGAAGATAAGATTGAACCTTCTAACTTCTATAGCAGTTGTGGAAGTTAAGTCTGAAACTTCTAACTTCCATACACATTATGGAAGTTACTAAACAAGTAACCATTCCTAAGCTCACTATAAAAGGATTCATCCATATCAAATGAAGGTAAGTTTCCACCACTCCTAAAGTTGGAATTCTTGAGTCTTAAAGAAAAAACTAACTTAAGCATTGGAGGGTTTTTTGCTGGTTCACCTTGGTCACCTTTGATTTTGTGTTTCTTTCTTTTCAAGCCTTCCAGACAACCATTAGCCCATTGAAGCCTGGAGCATTCAACCTATTGATTTTCTGTGCATCATCAACTGCCACTGTTTTCCCTTTTAAAAACCAAAAATTTGCTTTTTTCGCGGGATAGATTCTCACGTAGTACTCATGGGATACTCGTGAAATGCCTCGAATGCATAGGACAAGTTTCGCGGGAAGCTGTTTCTCGCGAAGTAGTTGTGAGGGTCTTGCGAAGTAGTCGTGAGGGAGTTGCGAAAGTCTCTATGTAAAATTTTGGAAGAAATGAAAATTAGCTTCCTCATTTTTGCAGTTAGCCTGCGAGATAGCTTTTCTTGGGACTTACTCGCAAAAATGCCTCTAGATGAGTTTTTCAACAAAACATATTTGGATTTTTGGAAAAAATCTCAAAACACAAGTGAAACACAAAAACACATTCAAAAACAAATAAAATACTTAAAAATCATTTTGGGTTTGATCATCAAGCAATTGAGTATACACAAGTCACATTTGAACACGTACAATCACATAAATGAAATAGGCATTCATTGAACATTAGTCTTGTGTGTTGTGTGTGTGAATCAAGTATGAACTAGGCCATAGTCTAGTATGAAAATTCAATGATCAATTCAATCAAGTCATACACAACTAGCACAAAGTCAAGTGACCTATATCACTAGTAGAAATGAACATATATGACCCCCTACCAAAGTGTTTACATTTGATTGAAAGCTTTTCATTTGGCTTCGACTTTTTATACTTTTTGATCAAATACAACTCAATTTTTAAACAACAATGCCATGAAATTTTTTATATTTCTTTAATGAATAAGCATTTGGCTTTGGCATCATACATTTTTAATACAAATTCCTCTACCTTTTCCAAGTCAAACTAGTTTTCAAAGCAAGGCTTTTTTAGCTCTTTCTCTTTTTTAGAGATTGATTTTTGTAGAGCTTTTTACATAAAAAAATAAATGTGAGGAGATATATAGGCACAAGTCTACACATGTATCAAGATCAAACCAGACTATTGACTAATTATTCATGACAAACTTGAAGATCTACTTATAACATTCAAACATACATTTCTAGATTTCGCTCACACTTAAAAATGTGCATACATAACAAGCTAATCTCATAAATGCACTATGCCATTAGTACGGAGGTACTAAGCCAAACTCAACATGTGATATGTGCTCAAATAAACATGATCAAACTTTTTGAATTTTTCACATTTTATGTGTTTTTGGATTTTATAAAGTTGTAATTTACAACTAGTTTATGTTGGATTTAATTCCAAGCCAAATTTGATTGTAATTATGTTCAATCTTATGTACCCTGTATTTTATGTGGGATTTATTTGTAAGGGTTGTGTGAGAGAAAGAGTGTGTGAAGACTCAAGGCAATTGAAGACTAAAGTTGTTTTCGCGGGTAGCTTGCGAGTAAGCTTCCCACGAAGTGAAGCATATGCCCTGCACATGATTGGAACGTGAAGAGTCAAGATAGAATGGAGACAGCTGGTTTTCATGAGTGTCTCGCGGGTAAGACCTTCCCGCGAGATACCTGCGAAACATTTAGTTTTGCTGAACTGTCATATCTGATACACACTTTCTGTACCTACACTATTTATACCCCCATTACCCACATATGTTGATGAGTGCTTCTGAGAGAAAACCCTATCCACAAACCTTGAGAGTTAGAGATTGTTATACCCATAATTCTCTACACAATTCATTGCGGATTTTCCTCAACTCCTACCTTTCCATTTCCATATCCTTGAGAGGTTGATAGCCCAAACACTTACCACACCCTTTCAAAGTGTCAAGCAAGGTTTTGGTGCTGCTGGGAAACATTGGAAGAAGCCAAGCTTTGGTGGATGCAATTGGGCGTATTGCGGGATTCGAAAAGCTAGACAAGACATGGTTCCGAGAAACCTTATTGGAGTAGGAGTTTAGAGAGCTTAGGTGCATTGGGTAGATTAGGCTTGGAGGGTCTCTTGCTATTCATGTATCCCAACTGATTGTCTAGTGGATCGATTTACCGCTTGGAGGGCGGCGGAGAGGTTTTACGCCAAGTACTTTGGTTTCCTCTTCGATAACACATCGACGTGTTATCTTGTGTTTACATTCTTCTTCCCTACTCTTTTAGCTTTCATTTTACTGCTGTGTTTTAATGATTATGGCTTAGAGTAGTTATATTGTTTATCCACTCGCATTTACTCTATTCCACACTTAGTATAAGTTAGAATAAAATCAATTGAACCGTTTAACTTTGATTTGGGGGTCTGAACAGCTTTTGTGTTTTTAACACATTTTTGAGCTTTCAGATTTTTACTCACACAAACAAATGTAATAAAGGTAAGATCAAATGCAAAAACAATACATTTAAAGAAATACAAGATGCACAAATGCATGATAATGAAGCATCTAATGCATGAAGAGTCCTACAAAGATCGAAAGAATTAGATGAAGGACCAAAAAAGTATAAGCTCAACCATAGGAACCCTTCCTCATCCAAACGGAATGATTTTTTGGAATGAGTGTCTCATGAGAAGTGAGACGAGGGTTGAAAGAATGAGAACCAGAGATGCACATAGACAAGGAGGTAAGAGCATTAACCACATGCTTCAACAACTTACCACTTTCAATCAAATCTAGTTTAGCTTGCAAATCACAACTTTCAAGACGCTCACATTTCTCTTTTCTTTTGATTCTTTTAAAATCTTGAAACTTAGAGTAATGAGGTCTTAGATGACCAAAGGCACCACAATGGTGACAAATAATGTGTTTAGCTCCACTAGGCTTTTTAGGGAGGGATCTAGGAACATGGTTTTGTTCTCTCTTCAACATGGAACATTGAGGTCTTATGTGACCGATCACACTGCAATGGTGGCAAGTAGGAACAAACTTAAATCCACTCAAATCCCTAGGATGAGACCTAAACGGAGGCTTTGGCTTAAGAGCCTTTCTCTATACTTTTTGGTTTCTTTTGTGTAGAGGAATGAATACCGATTTTTCTTTAGAGGTAGAACTCATAATAGGCACAAAATTAGGCAACATACCATGATTGCAACAAAGATTTCCTTCCTTTTTAGCAATAGGTTCAACAATCAAACACTTGGCATGCATCTTAAGAGATTCATTTTCACATTTAAGATCATCAACAAGTTTGTTAGGCAAAACAAGTTTAGCATTCAAGTCCACATTCAAACATTCAAACTCTTTCATCTTTTCAAAAGAATTTTCAGCAAGTTTCTTATATTTCTCAACCAATTTATTAGATTCATTGAGCTTAGCAATCAAATCATCATTTTCACTAATGAACTTGTTCAAATTCACATGAAACTTTTTAAACTTTTTCTTTAAGAGTTTGACATTTGGAATTTTAACAACACCCAAAGATTCACGTAACATGTCATCCCCAAACATGCAAGGAAGCATACAAAGCACTATCCATGGCAAAATAAACAAAGGGTCAAGGATCACACGTAGGTATTTAAACCAAAACAAGTGTACCCCCTGTAATACCAATTGAAAGCTCAAATTAGTGTGAAACACTAGAGCTTGTTTAGACCCCAAATTAAAATTTACAGCTAGATTGCTTTTACCCAAACTTATCAAAGTGCGGAATAAGAGTAAATAAACGCAATATGGCAATAACACTACTCTAAGCCATATCCAACCATACTGAACAATAAAATGAAAGCTTAAAGAGTAGGGAAAATATATGCAAACACAAGATAACACCAAGATGTGTTATCAAAGAGGAAACTGAAAAACTTGGCTAAAAACCTCTCTACGACACTCCAAGTCGAAATCAATCCACTAGAGAATAAAGGAACAACAAAAGATCCTCCAAGCCTAGTCTACCCCATGTACTTAAGCCTTCCAAGCTCCTACTACCAATGGACTTCTCGGAGTCTTATTTTCTCTAGCTTTCTGGATCCTACAATTCAACCCGATTGCATCCGCCACTAAATGGTTCGTCCAATGCTTCCTAACAGTGGTAAGTGTTTGGGCTAAGAAACTCTCAAGGATGTAGAGATGGAGAGGTAGGAGTAGAGGAAAACCAAGAGGAAATGTGTAGATGATTATGGGTATAACAATCTCTAACTTTCAAGTGTATTTGCTAGGGTTTTCTATTTGAAAAGCACTCCTCACAATTCGTGGGTAATGAGGGTATAAATAGTGTGGGTAAAGGATTTGGTGAAGCAACTGAACTTTTTGCCAAACAGAATGTTTCGTGGGTACCTCATGAGATGACCTTTCTCTTAAAGTACTTGCAAAATGACAGGCTGGCATGACTCTTCAGCTTCTAGTCATGTGCTTCACATGTGGCCTTTTTGCAGGTTGCTTTCTCACAAGCTTCTCGCGAGTTAGTCGTGAATTGCACTGATTCATCTTTTGAAGCATGATTCTTCACCAATTTCTCACACTCATCCCTTACAAATAAATCCACATAAATAGAAGGAAATGATTGAAGAAATTACAATCAAATTTGATACGGAATTAAAACCAACAAAGGCTAAGGTAGTGTAGATACTACCCTAGCTATCTTTTCTATTTTTCTTTGTATATACTCTCTTAATCTATGAAGTTTATTTCTTTTATGCTCTTTTATATTTTTTTTTCTCTTTAAACACAGCCCTTTATATTCTTGTTTTAATTTCAAGTTATTTATATTCTTGCACTTTATATTCAAGCTCTTTCCATTCATTACGATTTACATTCAAGCTATTTATTTTCTTTGACATTTAAATACAAGTCGTTATATTATTGTCTTTCTTTTTGTTTTTGAAGATTGTGTTCCTTTGTGCATATCCATTGGTATATGCTATGTCTGAAGGTCTCTACCTTCTTTGACTCATATGCATACTAAATCCCATAGATTTAAAGGAAACCAATATTCCATCTTGACTATTTCTTATATTTAAAATCAATATGGTGAGTGGAGATTTATTCTTGTGCACCATCATTTTTTATTTGGTATAAGGATTCAATCAGAGATGAGTCCATTTTGATATATTCTCTATATTATAAGTCAATATGGTGAGTGAGGTATCCTCATGCACCACCATCCACTATCTTTGATTTACTATGGATATAAAGATTTAATCAGGATGGCTCTTCCTAGTTTAAAATTTTGTACCCCAATTCGATATAATGAGTGGAGGTTCATTTTGTGCACCACCTATTTTATGGGTATAAATGTTTATTCAATGAAGATTGATTTAAGAAAACTCTCTAGAAAATGTGTTGTTAAATGGATTTAATAAGTATTTTTTCAAAAGGGCTTCTAAAGCCATGCCTTTTCAAAAGTGGGTTTTTCTAGATGAAAAAAACTAATCACTAACTCGTGCGATGCACGGGAATACTATTGACTAAGAAAAAAAATCTAACAATGAATAAAAAATTTAAACTATCACTTATGCAATGTTGTTGACAGTGTTAAACAACCTTAAGACCTGAGACAAACCCATGGAATGGATTAGAAATTTTTTTCACAAAGAAAGAAAGTCTTACGTGAATTTTTGTGAATGTGATATTTTACATTTTGTGAAAATGAGGATCACATTTGATATATTTTAGAAGCAAATAAATATCTAACGTAATAGATATCTAACTCTCATCGCAAAAAATGGATGTTGAACATTAGGATTTTAATCTCAAAAATCCCCATCCTCGATTACTAAATGGAAAATATCAATTAAACAAAAATTCAAATATATAAAAATTAGGATTCCAAACCCCTAATGTCCTCGATTAGGATTAATTTGTCACAAATGATTTCTTTTTCTTTTTCAATTCACGATCTCTCTCTCTTCGACACTTCTCTCATACTTTCACCCTAAAGCAACTAATCTCTCTCACTTCTTAGCTTCATTTTCTCATGAAAAAATTACATCACACCCACCACCACAAAAATTCCATAACTGACATGATTTTGTCACCAATCTAGGAGGGTTTGGGGGCTGAGGTGAAAATTTGGGAGGAGGAGAGAGAGTCTTGTATAGGGGATGGAGCACCAAGAGAAAGAAGACAGTGAGATCAACGAAAATTTTTTGGGCTAAGGAATCAGTAAAAGAATTGAATTCCCACCTCATCTCTCTCTCTTCCCCCCCCCCCCCCCCCCCCCCTAAATTCCATTCTCTAACAGCAAAGGAGGGGTGTTGTAATGGTTAGTGGCTAAGCCAAAAAACAATTTCTAGGCAGCCAAGCTATACATAATAAAATTATTAAGTAAAAAATGTTTTATTTTGTAATTAACTTTAAAATTTTTATTTTTTTATGAATAAATTTAACTTAATAAAGTTGTGCCTTACATTTGTTGATGGTACAAAAATAATTTATAGCTGAGTATAACTAAATTTTATACAGCTCAAAATATAAACAATAATTTTAAATTTTAAATTTTAAATTTTTCTTTTTTTCTTTTTTAGAGTTTTATTTTGTGGATTAGTCATGTTTACAATAAGTTTGGGAAACTTGTCCAACCATGCAAATCAATGAAAGCCCAAAAATATCTTTCTCAAAAAAAAAAAAAAAAAAAAAAATGAAAGCTCAAAAATAAGGATCACAAAGTTTTTTTTTTTTTTTTTTTTTTTTTTTTTTTTTTTTTTTTAGAGTTTCAACCTATAGCGTCCTCCAGATAATGTTTTTTTTATCATTAAACTAAGACACCAATCGATTTTTAGTGTAAGAAGAAAGTTAATTTCATTATTGTTTTTTTAATCTTTCTTATTTATTTATTTTATCTTTAACCATGTTAGACCCTAGTTCTTTAGACTATTCTCTTTCTTCACTTCTGTTCATTACACATATTATTACTTTTTTTGTGTCATCTTCTTGGCTTCTTGCTTTCTCTCTTATGTCTTATTTGTAAGTTGCAACCAATCCCAAAAATACCAAATCCCAAGCCCCAGCTCCATATTTTAAATCATCTCTTCTTTCCTATTCCGGTTGAATATCTTAGGGTTTGTTTGGTTGGGAGGATGGAAAAGTAGGAGGATAAAAAATGGAGAGAGGATGGAAAAGTGGGAGGATAGAAAAGATTTTAGTTTCCCTCATTTGTGTTTAGTTGGGAGGGTAGAAAAGTGGAGGAATGGAAAACTTTTTTGTTTACCTAAAAATAAAGTTTGTATAAATTTACCATCATGCCCCTATTAACAAAATAGGGGCATGATGGTAAATTGTTTGGCTGAGAATTGGGTCAGTTCACTGAATTAACAAAATTGAGTTTTTGGAGATGTGAGTTAACAAATTTAGAAACAAGAAAAGCTTGTTTTCAAGTTATGAAATATGAGTTTTGTGGCAATATTGTAATTTCATTGACTAAATGGGACCCACTGCAGTGTCTTGTCTAATCACATTGACTCTCTTTCTTTCCTTTTCTTTTTTTTTGCTGAAACTCTCTTTCTTATTTTTGGTTCTTTTTCTTTCTTTTTTTCTTCTCCTCTTCACGTCTACTTCTTTTTTTCTTCTTTTCTTTCTTTTTTATTTCTTTCCTCTTTCTTTTTCTCTGACCCACTACTCAATTCTTTCTTTCTTATGAAATATGATTGCCATACCATATTTCTCTCTCTGTTCCCTAGATGAATTGGTGTCTTATTGCAGCAATTGAAGCTCAAATTATCAAACTTTTTTCCAAATGCGAACAAAAACAAACTGATTCTGTTAAAACATAATAATAATAATAATAATAATAATAATATTTTTTTTTAAAAAGGGAAGTAGAAAGCACAACTTATTTTTGCTGAAATTGAAAACTGAAAACTAAAACAACTGTAGCAAAATAATTTTTAAATGTGTGAATAGTGCCATGGAACTTGTAAACAATGCGTGAACAGTGCATGAACAGTGTGTGAACAGGTCTGAAAACGCAAACTTAGGTTTGGAACCGCGGATCCAAACCCACACTAAGTGGGTATTATGTGAGAATGAATAAATAATGGTGTATCTAAAGAATGATAGTGATTGTGCAATGGAATAGAGTGAATAAAAAAAAATAAAAAAAAAAGGAATTCAGGGGATGAAATTACCTGAGTTTTCACTTTTCAGTTGATGGATCGAAAATGGGTCGGAGCCACGGAAGGTGACAAAAAGCTCAATGGATCGGTGCTATGCTCTAACGTGATTGGTGGGTTTGAGGTGTTTGAGTGAGGAAAGTGAAAGGGGAAATGAGTTTGCACTACACAGTGAAAAAGGAAAGTGCTTGGCCAAAAAAATTTTGTTCAATCCGCGAGTAACCAGTACTGCACAATGGACAGCCATGGGTCACAAAAGAAGTTGAGTTTTTGTGGGTTTTTAGGCAAAAGTCAGAACTGGGTTTAGTTGCCAAACAAGGGTGGGAGTGTTTTAGGGATTTTTAAGTTAAGAGAAATGAGTGATAGGGTGATGAGTGATGAGTGATGGGATTTGAGTGATGAGTGATGAGTTAACTATGACTCAGCAACCAAACAAGGCATTAGGCTCCACCATTTATTTTCCTTCCTCCCCACTTAACCAAACACACTCCAAAAAAGTTTCCCTTCCTATTTTCTCTCCAAAGTTTTCCATCCACCATATTTCACTGCCAAACAAACACACCCTCATTTTCTTTCTCTCTTGTTTGATCTTTGGTCAAGGTCCAAAAATGTCCAATGCAGTTTCTCTTCAAGAAAAGTTGTTTCTCTTCAACTAATGACATAGAAACATACATCCGAACACTGATATTTCGGGCGGAACAGCGGAAGAGTTCGACATAGGCCAAAATTTAAGGAGGAGCAGAATGGGGGTTGGGCATGCCTATCTGCCTATCTGATCGAGAATCTTAAATCTATTTAGCCTTGCTATCATTTTCTGGTCATCCGTTTCATTCAATCTAATGGTAACTAGAATCATAAATATGATGGGGCAATGAGGAAAGATTTGGGGAGGCATCGATGGTCACAGAAGAAGGGTAGAGAAGAGAGAGGATAGGGAGAAATATTCATTCGATTTGATTTTCAGAGTTGGGTTTTGGGGGAAGGAGAAGGGCAAATATTTGTGTTTTAGGGAATGAGAAGAATAAAGAAGATTTTTAGAGTTGGGAGATATCAGGTTTGATTTTCAGAATTATGGAAAAATTTTCATGGTTTAACTTTTTTTTAGGCTGAAATTTTCAGGTTAGAAATAGTTTTTCTTTTTTTTTTAATAATGCTGATATGTAAAAACGTGGAAACTCTAAAAAAATTCAAATATTGGTCAAAGGGTTCAATTTTATAGTATACTTGTCGTTAACCCGTGCAATACATAGAAATAACTACTGGATGAGTTTGAAAAAAAAAAGGTCATTATTTTTGAGTTGGAGTAGTAAGCAAAAATGCATGAAATTATTATATATAAAAAAAATAGTACAAAGTTTTATTAGTTAGGTAGAAGAAAACAATGTTATTTTATTTATTAGTTTTTCTAGGAAGGAATAATAGAAAGAATGTTGTGTCTTTAGTTTATGTAAGGTTGAATTTATTCAATCATGTGTTGGCTTTATTCCGTGCCAAATTTTCTTGTAATTTAGCAATTAGATACCCATATTTAAGCAGGAATTATGTAAGGTAGTGTGTGAAAGAGTGTGAAGAAAGCTCAAAAAGTGTGCACTCAAGAAGAGCCTCGCGACTGGCTTGCATCTGGCAAGTCGCCAGAATGGCACAAGTGTGAAGCATGTAGGGGGAGCTGAAGGGTCATGCCAGCTGTTGCACTACAGAACAAAACTTCCAGTCCGGCCAAACAATTAGCTCACGACTCAAACTCGCAATATTTAGCAAATTATGCAATTTAGCAATTAGATACCCTATATTTAGGTGGGAATTATGTAAGGGTAATCTGTGTGAGAGTGTGAAGAAAGCTCAAAAAGTGTGCACTCAAGAAGAGCCTCGCGACTGGCTTGCGACTGGCAAGTCGCCAGAATGGCACACATGTGAAGCATGTAGGGGGAGCTAAAGGGTCACGCCAGCTGTTGCACTACAGGACAAAACTTCCAATTTGGCCAGACAGTTAGCTCACGACTCAAACTCGCGACTCATTCCAGTCGCAAGGTCAAGTCGCTAGAATGCCTTATTTGGTTGAAACTAACTCTTCACATTCCTCATACACCCTGCTATAAATACCCTTATACCCACGAAATGTAGAGAGCTTCTAGAGAGAATTTTAAGAAAGAAACCCTAGAGAAAAACAAGATTGACTCATCCATAATCTTCATCCTTTGATTCTCCAAATTCCTCTACTCTCACCCTCTCCATTGACATATCCTTGAGAGGTACATTAGCCAAATCCTTATCTCACCATACTCATATCAGTGAGAAGGCATTTTGGTGCTTGGGAAGTAGTTCAGAAGGGACCAATTCATTTTGGTTGATGCAATGGGCTATTGCAGGATCCGGTAAGCTAGGGAAGACAAGGTTCGGCATAACCCTATTGGAGCAAGAAGCTTGGAGGGCTTAGATGCACTGGGTAGATTACGCTTGGGGGGCCTTCTGCTATTCATGTATCTCAACGTTATTTTCTAGTGGATTATTGACCGCTTAGAGGGCGGCAGAGAGGTTTTTCTCCAAGTACTTCGGTTTCCTCTTCGAAAACACATCGTCGTGTTATCTTTGTGTTTGCATCTTTCTTCCCTTTCTCTTTACCTTTTAATTATTGTGGTGATTATGATTAATTATGGTTTAGAATGTGTTACCAATTTGGTTATAGCTTATATTTCATATTCTACACATATATTGTTTGATTATAAGCTTGTGTTGGTAATTTTTAATTTGGGAGTCTAAACGTTCATAGGTGTTTTACACACTATTTGAACTTTTAGTTTAGTTAGTGTTGTATATATAGATAGGTATATACAAGATAGATTGTAATATACATACCAAAAGGTGCCTATTGAAATGTCATAACTCTTCAAATTAGATATAGGGTGTCCCTTTTTAAGCTATGTAGGGAAAACGTGAATGATGTGTTTGGCCTTTTGAACTCATTGGGTGGGTTGGGAGAGGACCCTACCCTTTTTGAGGCAAGACGCCTTGGCATTAGTGTATGATTCTGTCATCAATGATTGACCAAATGTTCAATGTGCCACGATCAACTGATCATCAGCGATCATTGAGGTCTTTCATTAGGTTGTAAAGTGGATGCTTGAAATGAAGGATAGCAGGCTCAAAATTTTCACATGTGGTGATTATTTGGCATAAGCTCCATAGACTAAGTAGTCACTCTCAATCAAGAAGGACTTTCTTAGGACTGTAATGTAAGGATATGGGTTTCCTAGGCTCGCAGGAGGATATTTTAGCTACGAAATTCTTTAAAAGGTTTCCTAAAGTCAAGGATTACACTTCATCAAAAGCATTTTGGCTGCCTCTCATGCTTAGCTATATCCTCAATTTCAGTCCATTTCTTGAATTTTGCCCATTTCATTTTTGGAGCTTTCATTTGGATTTTCTTTGGCCCATGTTTCTTGATTTGTTCGGGCTGAATTTTTCTTTTGCGCTTTCTTTGCTTGGGGCTTCATTAGACTTGATTGGCCCATGACTTTTGTGAATTGATTTGGGCTTTTTTCTCATTCATTTGTTTTTAATTATGGACTCATTTGATGGACTCAAATATTGGAAGTCACCTAGCATGACGATGTAACCATCTAACCCGCCCCGGTGTGAGGGGTAATCCTTGACTGGGTTAAACAAGAAAAGAATTCAACAAGCTCATCTAGGCTAGCAAGGGATATTTCTCTGCAAGCGGGAAGGTAGTGAAATGAATGCCTTTCTCTGTCATCTTGAACACTTACTTCTTAGTCTTAGGAGCTTATGTGCCAAATTATAAATCCGGGTGATTTTTGAAAAACATTTTCTTTCTGGCTCAAAAAGGCTATCAAGTGATATAACTGATTGGATAGTTGAAACAAATGCCTTCATCATTTCAAATCTAATCGATTGGTCCATGAAACTTGAACATATGGTCATTCACTAATTCAGAGTCCACACCAATTTTGGGTAGGACCACCCCAGGGGGTTGATTGTCAAGAATTGAATGTGCACTTTGCAAAAGTGGTGAATGTTTCAAGAATGTGGAGTTGTTAAGATGGGATATCATATGGTGAGTGTTTGGGGATCACATGCCGCTTACCCCTAGTAAGGGACAACCACTTCACTCAAATAACTCTTTTCCCACAAAAGGGGTTTTGGCATTGACTTGCCACTCTAAGAAGATGCATGCACTTTAAAACACAGATTTTCATGATTTGATGTTTTGATTTGAACATTTATGCTTTGATTTCATTTTGAAAAATCTCTTCTTCTTTTTTTTTTAAATGTGTACAAGATTGCAACAAACTTAAGCCAACCGAGATGGGAGAAGGTTTTGTTGAGATAATACTGGGATGGGTGACACGGCCAAATCTGGGTTCCAATGTTTCGAATGGATGGCATTCCCAATTTCCAAAAGCTTTCACAAAGATCCACTTAGGGGATGGAGGTCTTCCCCTTGTGAAGAAGCCTTAGGTGATTGATTCCACGCTTGGCATACTTCTTAGGATGAAGATTTTCTGATATGTGGTAAAGATTCTTGTGAGACACAAGTAACAAACTTCATTTTCATGTCAATCATCGAAATGACCAATCAACAATGTGCCACATTAGAGACCTATTAAAGGCAATATGAGTACAATAAGAAGGGATGTTAATGAAATTCCCTAAAATTTTAATGGGGCAATGTCGCCCAGATGTTGAGCAGGTGAATGGCTCTATCACAAATGATCAGATGTTTGGTCGTCACTATTCATTGAAGAATATGATGTGAATGACGTCTCTTTGGCTTAATTAAAGCATATCCCTGAAAAGGAAATTGGTTGAAATGAGTTAGTGACATGTCTAGTGTATGAAAAACCAGATAAAATTGGAAACATTTTGGCTCTCATTCAACCAAATTTTATCCCTTTACTATTCCTCCATGATTCACATGTGGGCACTCGTTATGAGCAAGTTCTGGCATTGTGTTGCTGAAGTAGCCGAAGCTAATTTCTCATGGATTTAAGATTTGTCAAGTGAATCACCATGACTGAGGTGGTCCCAATATTGTATGAATGTTCCTATAAAGGAAGTGGTCAAATGTTAAATGAATGCTTTGCTCATGGCAAGATCCGATAAAACGGGAGATAGTTCATGATTCTCTCTAAATGTAGGCTTGGTTCACCATTTTTTTATTGTCAACATGGAAGTCAGGCTTCCAAGGAATGCTTCAAGCAAGCTAAAAGATCTTTTGATGGCCTTGCAAAGAAATTACGACTGTGGTCCTTGCTAAAGTTCAAGAT
Source organism: Quercus agrifolia (assembly GCA_029955455.1). Lineage (NCBI taxonomy): Eukaryota > Viridiplantae > Streptophyta > Magnoliopsida > Fagales > Fagaceae > Quercus > Quercus agrifolia. Next base: position 38,552,750 of record JARQAD010000004.1, on the reverse strand, counting down.
GCTGTTAAGGCTATTAAAAAGAAGTCCATTCGGAAGGGAGAGACTGTGCGAAAAAAGCTGCCCCAGTGTGGTGTTTTCCATCGTCTCTCGATCACTATCACAACTTGGTGAAATTTCCAACTGAAGGGTGTGAGGTGTGAGGATTCACATATCAAGAAACCCAAAGACATCTTAGGATACTTGGAGAAAGGGAGGACTTCATTTAGAAAGACCTGGAGGTGAAAGAATGTTTTTTTTTTTTTTTTTCTTGAAGAAGACCCGAAGGAATATTTGTTTGGGGGAAACCCGAAGGAACTGCTTAGTGTACCTGAAGGTGGGTGCAAATCTTATCTGAGGAATACCCGGAGGAAATACATAGACTGCCCGAAGGTAAAAGAAGATTTTTTCTAAGGGGAATCCGATGGAACTCCCTAATCTACCCAAAAAGGGGAAATAAGATTTTGTCTTAAAGGAATACCCAAAGGAAACACCTAGATTACCTGAAGGCCAAAGAATATTTTTCTAAGGAAGACTCAAAGGAAAAGTCTACTAATTTTTCTAAGGAAGACTCAAAGGAAAAGCCTACTGAGGCAAGCTAATGCTAACGAAACTTAAGCTGTTTGATCTTGCTTGAGAGATGTTGGGTTCTTTTCACCCTTTTGAGATGCTTTGACAAAGGAGCTTGCAAACTGTATGAATCAACTCTGATGTTGGGATCTACTCCTAGGCTTGCGATAGCTAGCCTTCATGGATAATGTGGAGGTTGCACAAGATGGATTTTTAGTGGTCTTATGGGAATGAGACCACTAAAAATCTACCCCAGTATCATATTGAGAGCTCCTAAAGGCTTGTCCTTCTTCCGGTCGATATGGACATCTTGTTGGTCATTGATCTCACCAATCATGTTGTTCATGTTTCACTAGAATTGGCTATTGTTCATGTTTGAGATAGCGAATTTAGGCCCTTGGTGGCTTCCTTGAAGAAAATTGGTCAAAATTCATTAAGGTAGACAACTCGGGTTATGCCTCTCTTGATACTTGATAGGCCAAAGCCAATTCCTGAAAAGGAAATTCAAAAGACTAAAGTTAGTAGGGAATCTTGGTCCTAAGAAGATCCGAAAAAATTGGAAATGCCTAGGCCCTCCTCCAATAGAGTGGCCTCTTGCATCCTTTTAATTGTCTATTCTCATGTCCAACATAGGTGTCCTATACTAATTGATGGAGATGGTGCATCCACAAGATAACTTGAAGTAGGTTTATTGCAATCTTAGACTCCTTGGAATGAGTTCTTGAATGAGCTATTCAGGGCTTGTGTACTCAGAAATGGTCCCACAAGCTTCTGTCATGACCTCGGCTGAGGTTAATTTGAAGAATATGGATGACCCTTTGGTCTGTTGGAGACAACCCTATGAAAATTGCACGGGATTCATGATGCTTTTACTGCCATCAGCTTCATCTCTTTTGCATGGGAGAAGGATCGAGAAAAATTCTGCCTCAGTATGGTATTTTTCTGGTCCTTTGACCATCTAAACAACCTCTTGAAGATTCTTAGCTTTTGTATAAGCTAGGGGATACAAGAATCTCAAACTTCCCACATTTCTTCTTATGCCTTGAGATGGATTGGGATATTTTCATGGCGGAAACAAAACCAAAGCACATGTTAGTCTTATGTCCAAATGCTTTAAGCATGCCCCTATTTCATTTTGCAATTATGAGGGAGAGGTTCCATGATTTAGAATTCTTGTTATTAAATGATTTCCTAAAGTGATGCAAATCTTAACATGACCAAATTGTGGCAAGCAACTAAGCATTAGCATACGTTTTGAAAAGTCTTGGGATGGACCCTTTTTCACAATGAAAATTTTAAGGTGCAACACCTTGTCCATTTAGGAAAAATTTGGCACAATTTGTATGGCAAAGGTTTTTATAATGATATTCACCAAGATCCTTGAACAAAGAAACCAATTTTAATGCAAAGACATTTGATACAAGGAAAACAAAGTTTGATCTTTTTGACAATTTTGAAGAAATCTTAGCCTTTTGTACATTTCTATGGAAAAACTTGGTTGCTTACCACCCAATTTATTATCTACACAATTAGGTGAAAGATATTATAAAATGCATGCAACCTTTGTAAGGTTGGGGACCCTTAGGACTTAGGTGGGTTTTAATGCATGAGCAGTTCTGGAACCGTCTCTCCTAGGGTTTCTCAATGTTATGCAAGCAGGTAAAGATCATACCTTTATTGGAGAACTGCTACCTGCAAACAAAATGCTTAAGGACATGCTCCTATCATTTCCAAAAATTGGCTTTGCACCCTTGATCGGGTATTTATCATGGTGAGTTTCTACTATGATCCGAGATTAATGCACAAGATTGGTAAGTAACCGAAACTTCCATGATATGCTTGGCAATGCGGGACGGACCCTCTTTTGATTACATGCTTGTACAATATTTGCTTTTACAATGTTGGGTTCATTGGCTCCAATACTAGGCCTTTTACAATACAAGAAATGCGACTGCAAGGAAAAGCTCAACTTCTAATAATGTTCAATTCTCGAGGAGGCTCTTGGACTCGGATCTCTTCGTAACTTGGACAACATGGATCTCTTGGACCTTTGGATCTCTTGAGGAAGCCCTTGACATCTAGGACCTTTGGCAATCTTGGTAATCTTGGTAATTCAGACCTCTTGGTGATTTAGACAACATGGATATCTTGGATCTTGAACCTTCTTGGCCACTTTAACACTTTGGAATTTTTTGGTAGCATTTTGGCAGCATCTCCTCTTGAACGGAGTTTTGGCTACTTGCCACAAATTTTTATTTTTGCACAATTAGGTGACAGAACCAATTAGTGTATGCATGAGTGCCCTTGTAGGGTTGTAAACCCTTAGGGATGGGGTATGATCTAGCATGTACAAGCAACGAGGTTGATTTTCCTAGGGTTTAATCATGGATGCTATGCAAACAAGATAGAAAGAACCTAGTGTAAAGCGCACTTGTTACAAGACACTTTCCCCTAACCTCTAGCCCTATAAGGGTATCCTTTCCTAGGCTTGGGTGTTCACACTTTAGGTTTCACCTAGTCCTGATGGGCTCTAGGTTTGATCTAGTCCTTACGAGTTTGACATAACTAGGCCAACTGTATGCAAAGGCTTAAGTGGTAGGTGGCTCCTGTCCTAAGGTACTCAATCGCCATACCCCTCCTTTTATGGAAATTATGGGGTAGGAAGGATCAACCTCGAACTAACTATGGATAATACTGCTGATGTTTTCGTCTAGACATCTACAGATGGGGTGATGAAATCCCTAAAGCTATGTGACTACGTCAGCAGTGGGGACTTCGAGTTCGGCTAAAAAAGGGTGTGTATGTCATGCAATTCTTAATGAAGGGGAAAGACTTTTTTCAAAGCACAGCATATATATATATATACATATATATATATGGAAAATGGATAAAGGTTTAGCGGAAATTAAATTTTGCCAATGTCTAAAGCTTATGGTTTTATCAAAAGCTTTAAAGGCTAAAATCTCATCGATCCCTAATGGAGTCGCCAGTCTGTCAACGCCCGGTCTCGATTTTAGGTAACAAAAAAAACCGCTGCCGTCATGGGCCTTCGTTCGATCACCAGTTGTGGCAACAGGTCGCATGCGCCAGGGCACGTTGAAGGCCTCTCTCGATGTGAATGCGTGGTATATGGTTCGTGCTGAGGTTCAAGTGCTCTCTCTCTCTCAATGGAGGAAGGTAGGTCTATCTTTGGCGTTATGGCAGGAATTTGGGCCAAATTTTAGGTGATTACCAAAGGTAAATGGAGCCGTCACCAATCATAGGGTTTTTCTAGGGTGTGATTGGTCACCTGTTTCTAGTTGATTTTATTACTAATCCTAAGTTAAGAAAATGTCATTTTCCCTAATCTATTGTGGATGACAAAAAAATATTGATTCTTAGGTCCAGAAGTTTGGTTATGTGTGGGGAAAGTGTTAGGCACCCCACAACGTCCAAGGACAGTCCTTTGTTTTGATAAAACCTTAATTTTTGGAGATTGGTAGTAAAAACATGATTTATGCATTGGCTTTTGAGGCTTCGCATGCATAGGGGCTTTGAGGTTTTGGCTTTTGAATGGGAATGGTCCCAAACTATGCTTTCCTAAGGCATTCACGCAAAATGCCAGATTTCCACCACGAAAACCCGACAAGAAGTCACCTTACTTTTGCGGTAGAAATTAGGCAATGCTAGCCTTAAGTGACACAGATCGCAGTAGTCACACCGAAAAGGGGTAAGCAGGTATATATATACATGCATCATGCACAATGCTAGCACACAGAATAGGAAAGTAAATGCCTACATCCCTAGAGTGTGGCCCAAAATATAAGTGCAAGAAAGTAAACAGGGGTCGCCAGACTCTAGAGATGAGGACGAATGGTACATAGCATGATATACCTGATACAGACCATCTAAGAGAGAAAGGAAGGAGGAAGAGAGGGGTTTAAAGAGTACATAACCAAAGGGAAAAGCTAAACCTTAGACCTACTGAACGCGGCCCCTCGGCTCGACCGCATGCTTGCATCCATGGCCTTTTTGCTTATACCTAGGAGATTGTGCCCTAGCTTTGTGTGTCCTTGCTCCATGTGTGTACATGCAAAGGCAAAGAGAAGAAAACTAGTAAACAAGCAATAGAAGGAAAATGCATAGATAATAGCAAGAGGACACAAAGTGAACAAGCAAGATAGATATGGCGAACATAGAAATAAGGATGCAGGCAAACAAGCGAAGGAGATAGCAAACAAACAAGTAAGGAAGGCAACAAGCAAAGAAACAAACAAAAGGTGGTGTCTACGAGGGACAAATGTAGGTTTGGATCCGATGTCCATAGCTTCATTGTGTTGAAGTATGGACGACACACTAGCAAGCAAGACTCATGCATGAACATGTAAGCAAGCATGTAAAGATGCACAGAAAGCTAACAAGTGGCACAAACAAGCATGGCAAGCATGTCGTCGCACGAAGCGGAAAAGGGGAGATGTATGCACGAAGCAACAAGCATCATGGAGATGCCTCCCAAGTGGTTGCATCTAGACAAGGCCTCATGGGCGTCAGATGTAACCATACAACCACAACCCCCTAAAGGCGTCAAACAAGGCCTAGAACTAGAGAAGCTAACATAAGCATAAAGCATAGAAGCAAGCAAGCATGACATGCAAATGGGGGGATCCAAATCCTTTATTATGGGCCAAGGTGTATGGACGATGACAAAGATGTACAAGCACATGGAAGATGGTATAAAGCAAGCTGAGCATAGTTCTAAGCATACAAGCATTTAAGAACATAGATTCGGACATATAAGCATGTGAAAACCTAGATCCAAGCACGCATGCATGTCAAAACGTAGATCTAAGCACATAGACATGGAAGAACGTGAATCCAAGCATATAAGCATGTACGGATGCGGATCTTAGCATAAAACATGGCAAAAAGCATACGAGCACATAGATCCAAGCAAAGCATAACCATAGACATGGTATCAAGCATATGATCACATAACCCTAACAACAAAAAAAGGCAAAAAGAGGAACAAAACAAAGGAAAAATGGTATAAAACCCTAAGCGTGTAGATCTAAACATATAAGCAAGTACGGACATAGATCTAAGCACAAAACATGGCAAAAAAACCCAAAGCATGTAGATATGAACATATAAGCATGTGAGTAAGCATAAAAGAACATGGATCTAAGCTAAAAACATGCTAGAAACATGTCAAAGAAAGCAACAAAGCATATTATCATGGCAAAAAGAGCAAGAGCATGCTAGGAAAAAGATCTAAAAGGTTAGGGGTATGGATGATAGCTAAAAAGCTACATCCACACCCCTAAACCCCAAATCCAAAGTGTAGAACCAAGGAAAGGAAGATTGAGTGCAAAAGCAATACCTTGTGTTTTTGGTGAAAAAGGAAGAATCAAGAGACTTTGAATGACCAATAGAGTTTAGTCTTCTAGAATGGGAAGGTGTTAGGCGCCCATTCTACCCAGATAGAGTCTAGTCTTCTAGACTCTAATGACCAATATACCCTTTTTGCATGATGTTGAATGATATGTTGAACACACACGACACACACTTGACAAAATTAATTCAAATAAATTTGCCTTATGGATGTGTCCTCTTTTTCAAGAAAATTCAGATCTATTTTATCAATAAAAAAAATAGATTTGTAAAAAAATAAGATTTGTTTTTATGTAAAAGAAAGAATGAGATTTTTGTTAAAAAGTATCAGATCTATTTTTTTGTAAAGTTAAAAAAGGTGATTTAATCAAGAAAATCAGATCTATTTTTTAATGAATAAAGAATAAAAATAAAAGACTTTTTGAAAGAGGATCCACATTCATGAGATGAATTTATTATACATGCGTCACATATTTAAAAAAACAAGACAAGACTTCAACCTAACTTTCAATTTCTTCTTTTAAATTTCAAAACCTGCAATTTTGTAACCAGGAAAACTCAAAAAATAAAAAAATCGGATCTGTATTTAATGAAAATACAGATTAGTTTTGTGTTAAAAAAATCGGATCTAGAAAATACAGATTTGTTTTGTGTTAAAAAAAAAAAAAATCAGATCTGAAGAATACAAATCCGTTTTATGTTTAGAAAAAAATCAGATCTGAAAAATACAAATCTGCTTTGTGTTAAAAGAATTAGATCTGAAAAAATACAGATCAGTTTTTAGCTTTAGAGAAAATCAGATCTGGAAATACAGATCAATTTTTAGTTTTAGAGAAAATTAGGTCTAAAAATACAAATCAGTTTTTAGTTTTAGTGAAAATAAGATCTGAAAAATACAAATCAGTTTTTAGTTTTCATAAAAGAATTTTATTAGCCATTGCAGATTTTGAAACTTAAGAAAAAGAATTATAATACACAATTACCTAAGCACATGTTAAAGAAAATTCTAGCAATGTATTTAAGCATGGCAATTATATATCAAGAATAGAACATAATAAAAACATGCTAACATATTCATGCAACAAACAATAACAAAAATTAATGAAAGAAGAAAAGAAAGAAGAAAAACAAAATACCTCTTATATGAGCGTGCTTTACTAATGAAAGAATATTTTAGGATTCAAAGAAATTTATTCACCTCTTTGAAGCCTAAAATACTTTACTTACAAAAAAAGAAGTTTCCAAAGCAAAAGCCTCAAGAACGTCTTTAACATAAAGGTAATTGAAAAGTCACAAGAGAAGAGCCAGAAAAAGGACCGAGGGGGGGGGGGGGTCAGAAAGTGTGCTGAATTTTGAGAGGCATCCCTTATTTATAGAGGTTGGAATGCTTCGAAAAATTAGCCAAATGATCAAATACGAATTGGAACGCATCCTTATCTCTAAAAAATCAAAAAATGTAAGGTTTATCTCAATCCAGGAATCCTCAGGCCGAGCCATGCATTTGTGCCAATCGGCACTTGGGAAGTGCCGATTAGCACTTGGGGAGTGCCAAATGGCTCTCTTGGGTGCCATGCTCGCGTTTGAATTTTGGTCCAATTTGGACTCATTTTTTGAGGACTTTTGAGCCGGGAATTGTACTTCATCGCATTTTTAATCCGTATTCTAAAAACTAATCCCTTTTTCCAGATATTCAGGTCTTTAAAATGATAATTATCTTATAAATAAATATTCCGAAAAGTCTTGATTATCCACAACTTCTTTGTTATCTAATTATCCACTTTATTCCCGTGCAAACAAATCCATTTTTGACACTAACCAACAACCAATCAAAAAACTATTTAATTAATTTTAATTTTTTAGCCAATTAGAATTAATTTAAATTAATGATGTGTGGTTGGTTCCACCCAAACAAAATGCATACAAACCTTGCAAACTTGATCATGTGATATATTTTAATCCGATGGTCTGATTTGGAAATCAGACACACCGTCGCAACCGTGAGAACCACAAGATCATTTCATGATATGCAATGAATGAATTAATGCATATAACGCAACTCTAAATGTCGGGTATATGAATGGTCACTCTAGCCATCTTCCTTGATTAAATTATGGGTGCAAAATCAAGTGTCTACACTAACCATTATGGTTTGTTGTGTTTGTGCATGAGAATTATGCTTGGAGAATAAAATTGCTTTGTTTTGCTTTTAAAGGCATAAGATGACATCTTTCCTCCCCTCTCTCTTTCTTTCTATGTTGTAGAGTAATATGTGTGTGTGTCTATGTGTCTGTGTGTCTGTGTGTGTTAGATACATAGAAAATAATACTCACATGCTAGCTATATACATTATTTCTTGTAACGTAGTAAATATTTTTCACATGATATTTATGTATGTATATTCACATGGTTTTTGTACATATTCTTTGCAAATTAGATAATCACATGTGTATAATAATCACATGCTACTTACATATGTAAATTAGATATTTACATAGTACGTACATGGAAAATAATATCACACTAAGAATAAAATCAATGAATGGTGGTGACTACTTAAAATAAAATAAGTAAAGAGAATCACACACACCTCACCTTAGTAACACATACACACACATCACACATCACACATCACCAAGCTCCAATGTGGAAATCGAAAAAAGGGTTAAACTCAAGAGGGAGGACTACTCTTTTTGAAAGTCCACAATCAAGAGGTACATGTTTCACACAACTTTCTCTTTCAACTTTTTTTTTTTTTAAGAAAATCAAATATGAAATAATATTGATAAATTATGAATCTTATATATAAAAAGGAAAATTTTATTGAAGAATCTTTTCAAGAATTTTCCTGTTGGTTATTGCATAGACTATTTTACAATATTTTTTATAAAGTTTTACTAGTTTTCATCTTCTTCTTTTTTTAGGGAAAAGACATCAAAGCTTTATTAATGCATAATGGCTATATCAACCTGAATTACAGGATAGATGTGTGATGGAACATCCTTCATCAACACTGCAAAGTCATGGATATTGATAGCAAATCTCGCCAAATTGTGGGCAGCTTTATTACCATCTCTCTTTGTATGAGAGTAGAGTAATTTTGAAAAGTATCTAGAAAAATAATTTGTGTCCTTCAATAACAAACCATAGGAAGCTAAATTAAAATCTTCCATTGCCAATGCTTTCACCACAACCTCTAAAATCTAAATCCCCTTCCGCTATAGCTCAATTAATACCAATTTCCAGGCCGAATTCAACGGCTCTAGTTGAAGCCATTGCTTCATCTCCACTGCCTGATACGATGAAGGCAGTTGTTGAACTAAGGATGCAATGACAAGTCCCTGATTGTTGTAGATAACTATACCAATTCCAGATTTGTTGGTTCCAGCAAAGGTGGCACTATCATAGTTAGTTTTGAACAAGTTTGGTTGAGGGGGTGACCATGCAATCCGAGGTTGCTGCTGTTGTGGGCGTGGTCGAGGTGTGATAGAATTATATTCTTCATATCTATTCTGGCCTACCTAGAAGAGCTGGTCTGTTGAGCAGCTGGGTTGACGTAGTTTAATCTGGTTCCTTTGTGTCCAAATAGACCAAACTATCATAGCAAACAATTTAGGAGTTTTATTATTCGAGAGCATCCAAGCCGTGAATGCCTTAAAATCTAGAAATTGATAACAATGCCTCAAGTCCCAAAACTCTAAATTATCCCAAACCACATCTAGTTCGATGCATGACCAAAGAGAGTGCAAGGGAGTCTCTAGAGCTGCTGAAGAATGATTATAAGAGGAATCAAGGATGATATTTTGACAGACCGAATTCTCTTTGGTTGGTAAGCTGTTTCTACAAGCTCCCCATATGAAATTCTTCACCTTATTTGGGGAGTTTAGCGCCCAAATTCCCTTCCATAGCTCTCTGTCATGTTCCATATGGTCACCATGAAAACTAAGATCAGCTTCCTCCTTTAAGAATCTGTAGCCAGATTTGCAGTAATAGTCCATCATGTGAGAAAGGCTAGTAGAGGGAGTCCTCTGAAGCTACCCAAGCCAATGTAATTTTTTTTACTCAATCTAACCTCCTCCTAGAGGAAAATTCTTTCAACCATCTCACTAATCCACTGTCTCAATTCAACATCAACTAGGCAATACACCGTTGCTTCACCCATTGTCTCCACCACCAGGGAGGCTATTTTAGTTTGGTGCTTTATTGGCAACCAATGGTGCTGCCAGATTTTGATTGATCTCCCATCTCCCACCCTCCAACAAGAGCGTCTTTGGATAACATCCCTACTGTATAATGTGCTTTTCCAAGCATATGGCCCCGAGGCCGACTCCTTTGCCTCTATAATAGAACAATAGGGAAAGAAGTGTGCCTTGAAGATATGATAGAAGAGAGTCTTTGTATCATGCAAAAGCCACCATGCTTGTTTTGCCAGCAAATAATCATTGAGGAGAGCAAGATCTCTAAATCTCATCCCACCAATCACCTTAGATTTTGTCAACTCATCCCACCGTACCCAATGTATTTTTCTTTTATCTCCTTGCTGCCCCCAAAAGAATTTTTTTATTATCAAAGCCTCTATTTCATTGCATAGACCCAATGGTAGTTTGAAATAGCCAATAGCAAAGGTAGGGATAGCTTGAATAACCATTTTGATTAAGACTTTTCTTCCTGCTTGAGACAAAAATTTCCCTTCCCAACCTTATAGCTTCTTCCACACCCTTTCTTTAATGTAGCTAAAGCTAGCTTTATTGCTTCTCCTAACCAGAGATGGAAGGCCCAGATACTTTTCATAGTGCTTGATCTCTTGAACTCCCAACATTCTCTTGATAACATCTTGTGTACACTCCTGAGTAGACCTGCTAAAAAAGAAAGCCATTTTTTCTTTGTTAATCTTTTGGCTAGAAGATGCTTCATACTTGAGGAGAAGATTTAAGACCTTGCCACATTCCTCCGTACTTGCTTTACAAAAGAGGAGGCTATCATCTACAAAACAATAAGTGTGTTAATTTTCCATTTGCATATGGAAAAACCTCTAATGTCTCAAATTCTTACAGCTTGCTTAATTAGACAATATAACCCTTCAATGCATAAGAGAAAAAGGAAAGGAGATTAGAGGGTCCCTTGCCTTATACCTCTTGTGGGGTGGACCAAGCCCCAAGGTTTGCCATTTATTAAAATGGAATAGGAGACAATTTTCACACACACCATAATCAGATCAATCGATTTTTGAAAAAAACCCATTTTTTGTATTAGATTTTCTAGGAAAACCCATTCCACATGATCATATGCCTTGCTCATATCTAACTTCAAAGCCATGAACCCATTCTTCCCCGAATCATGCTTCTTCATACAATGCAATGTTTCAAAAGCAGCAAGAATATTATTTGTGATCAAACGATTTTTTGCAAAGGCTGAATGGTTTTCTATGATTAGGTAGGGAAGAAATTTTTTTAACCTATTTGAACTTTTGAGAAAAATTTACATAGTATGTTACACAGGCTAATAGGTCTATTCTTAGAAACTAATTTACGGTTTTTAGTTTGGGGGATTAGAGTAATGAAAGTATGATTCACCGAGTGTGTGAAAGTATCTGAATTCAACCAAGACAAGACAGACTAATTAATGTCATGATCAACTACCTACCAGAAGTGTTGGAAAAATAGTGGAGGCATGCCATCCAGACCACTCGCCATAAGCGATGCAATTTGTTTTAATGCAGCACTTAATTCTCATTCCATGAATTCTCCCATTAGTTTTGCATTCATATCATCTATTACAGCTTATGTAACATGAGCTTGAGTTTCTGCCTGTGTATTCGAGTTGGAGCTAGTGTACAACTTCTCATAATAATCAATCAAAACCTTCCCAATCTCATCGGGTAGGACCTACCACTATGCCGAGCTATCCTTGATGCCCATTATGGAATTTTTTATGTGTCATTGTGTTGCTTTACTGTGGGAATACTTGGAATTGCTGTCACTGTTGCTAAGCCACTAGATTCTAGATCTTTGGCTCCACATTTATGTTTCTCTATCAAGTAACACATTAATGTCAAAACTAATCTCCCTAACCCAATCATTACACCCACTCTCCATGGCCTCATTCTCAGCTATCTTAAGGGCTCTATTTTTCTCTTCCAAATCCCTTCAAATGTTCCCAATTTTTTTTTTACTGCACCATGTTAGGTCTTTGCTACAATTTTCCTCTTTCATCAAAACATTAGTGCTTGCTCCCGACCTGACTGATGCCAGCCACGATGTCTTTCAGCTTCTCCATTGCGACTGTCTGACAGCCACATCTCCTCAAACTGGAACATTCTCTTACATGGTGGACTTTCAAGCCCAGAAAGATTAATGAGAAGAGGGGTGTGGTCCAATGAGTGGCAACAGAGGTGAGTTACCCGTGTACCAGGGAACCTTAGGAGCCAATTACTTGTGGCCAAACCCTTATCCAGCCTCTCCCAAATAGAATGTCCATCTTCAAAATGTTTACTCCAGGGTATGTTAGTTCTCATGTATCCCAAATCCATAAATCCATATTCATCAATCACGTCCCTAAAAGGCTACATTTGATTATTCAAACTCCTAAGTTTACTCCAAGTCTTGTATCGCTTAAAAGTCTCTGGTTCCCCATAGAAACCTATAAATCTCCATTCTATCTTAGTATTATTATTGTTAGAAGTGTCAAGTTATACTTGTGGGAGTCCTCAACGATAAGATTGAGTGATGCTTTTCAATACAAAACCAAACCCTCTCCTTTGCTAGTTCTTGGAATTTTCCATCTGGGCCATAGAAACCTATAAATCTCCATTCTATCTTAGTATTCTTATTGATAGAAGTGTCAAGTTATACTTGTGGGAGTCCTCAACGATAAGATTGAGTGATGCTTTTCAATACAAAATCAAACCCCCTCCTTTGCTAGTTCTCGGAATTTTCCATCAAGGCTAACCATTAACATCTTTTTTTCATTTATCAATAACCACACACCACATTCATAATTTATAAAAATATCAATAAAAAAGTCTGTAGCTCTAATATTTTTCTTCAACTAACTTCTATTTTTTTTGGTAGATAAGGGAGGAGAGCCATAGTTTTGCTTCTCCATCTATTTGTGTAGTAGACACCGAATGAGAAGGAGGGCATCAACATCACGCAATATTTTGCGTCGCCTACTCTCCAGAGTCACTTTAGTCAAGTCAATAGAAGAAGATAATTGAAGTAGTATTCACGCAGAAAAAAAAAGGCGTTCTTATCCATTGAATGAGTTATTCCTTCCTCTTGAAGTCATTGACCTTGAATAATGAATATTGACTTCTAGGCAGTGTTATCGACTTATAATCTATGCCAAACCCCTTTATGTATCCAAAGCAAGAACCCAGAAGTCAGACCACTGAACTCAATGCCAAACCCCTTTATAATCAATGTCAATATTTTGCGTCGCCTACTCTCCAAAGTCACTTAAGTCAAGTCAATAGAAGAAGATAATTGAAGTAATATTCACGCAGAGGAAAAAAAAAAGGCGTTCTTATCCATTGAATGAGTTATTCCTTCCTCTTGAAGTCATTGACCTTGAATAATGAATATTGACTTCTAGGCAGTGTTATCGACTTATAATCAATGCCAAACCCCTTTATGTATCCAAAGCAAGAACCCAGAAATCCAGGGGCGGAGCCAGGAATTTTTGTTTGGGGGGGCCAAGTGCGACGCTAATACATTTATTAAGACAACTTCCACACATATATATATACACATACGCGCGCTTTTTTATTATATATACACACTTTTTATTTGATAAGTTATATATATACACACAAAAAAAAAGGAGTTTAGTATTTTCAATCAAAATTATTTGTGATGGCGAACTTTCATAAAATAAAATTCATTTTTTCCACTTTCATAGTCAAATTCGTAAAAAGTTTCATTTTAAATACAAATTATCAAATTTTATGCTAAAGTAAGTAAAAAATCTTTCCATTGAATTAATGAAATTTTCAAAAACATGAATGATCCAAAACTTGGAGAAATAAGTTAGGCTCCAAACATATTTAAAGCTACATTGCTTTAACTCATATTATATGACAACTAAAGACACATTTCATGTGTAGTTTTAGTAACAAAATTTTTTTAATGAGTCAATGACTTGTTAATCGTCACATAACGGGTTGAAAAAGATAGATTCAAATATATTTGATGCCAAACTTTATCAAATATTTAACAGATATAACAATAAAAAATAGAATTGCAAAAAATAAAGTTATATCTCTATAACTATTAGACCAATTATTTTTTTTAAGAGCATTATTGGACTAATTCAAATATTTGGGGGGGCCAACTCTTATTTTTGTAGACTAAATTTTAAAAATATTAAAATAATTGTATATATATTTAAAAAAAATTCAGAATTTGGGGGGGGCCATGGCCCCCCCACCCTTATACATGCCTCCGCCCCTGCAGAAATCAGACCACTGAACTCAACAGGACTTTGAGAATTTTAAAAATGGTATCTTCTTTTTTCATTGCCGTAGTGGCAATATTATGGGTTACCTTTGCTACAACTGTGACATCTCAATCATCGTCCCTAGAATTGGAAGCTTTGCTCAAGACAGGGTGGTGGAATAATACCAACCTCAACATGTCAAGTTCTTGCAATTGGCTTGGTATAGCTTGTGATGAAGGTGGAAGCGTCACAAAGATTGATCTCCGATATAATGAACTTAAAGGGAGCATACCACCAGAGATAGGTAATTTTTCAAAACTTACCCACTTGGACCTGTCTTTTAATTATGTTTCGGGTGAGCTACCTATTTCACTTGCCAGACTCACTCAATTAAAGGAACTTCTCCTTAGTAACAATCAAATTACCGGCTCCATCCCTCTAGAAATATCAAATTTGGAGAATTTGGTGACTCTAGACCTGAGTTTTAACATTCTTATTGGTCCAATACCACTTGGTTTCAAGTCTCCTGAGGCATTCATCGGCAACAAGGATTTGTGCGGTGATATCACAGGTTTCCCCCTTTGTCCACGCCCAACCAAGGAAAAAAAATTGTTTCTTTGGAAAATTTTACTTCCCATTAATATTTTCCTTGCTGTCTTATTTTTTGGATATTTATTCGTGAGAATGAGATATATATTTCCTGCTCTTAAATTTAGCCTGATGTCTCAAAAGATCCAATGTGAAGGTGAGGGAAGAGCTAAAAAGAATGGGGATTTATTCTCAATTTGGACTTTTGATGGAAAGATTGCTTATGAAGACATCATTAATGCAACGGAGGATTTTAACATCAAATATTGCATCGGGATGGGTAGTTGTGGCAGCCTGTACAAAGCACAATTGCCTAGTGGCAAAGTGGTTGCTTTGAAGAAACTTCATAGCATTGAAGCTCATGTGCCAGGTATAACTAAAAGCTTCCAAAATGAGATCAAAATTTTAACAAACATACGTCATCGAAATATTGTGAGGCTTCATGGATACTGTGTTCACAAACGATGCAACTTTTTGATTTATGAATACATGGATAGAAGAAATTTATATGGGGTACTAAGTAGTGATGTGGAAGCTAAGGAATTGACTTGGAGAATAAGGGTAAATATCATAAGAGGGATAGCACATGCTTTATCTTACATGCATCATGATTCCAATCCATCAATAATTCACCGAGACATAACTAGTAGTAATATTCTATTGAACTCAGAACTAGAGGCTTTTGTTGCTGACTTTGGCATGGCTAGATTTATTGACCCCACTTCCTCAAATCCAACGAAATTAGCTGGCACTCATGGATATATGGCACCAGGTATTCTCTTTTTAACCAATGTTTTACTTTTAATTTCTCCAAAATATTGTGTATTTTTTTTCCTCCCCTTAAGGGACAAGTGGTTGTGCAATGGTTCTCTGTTTAACACAGGCATTATTCGTAGGTGAAATTGGTCCATGAAAGTGGTGAAATTCGTTTTTTTCCTCTTCATTTTCTGCCCCTTTTATAATGTTTATTGCTTAAATGGAATCTTTCACTTAAACTATATATACACACACACACACACACAAACTTATATGAAATCAAACGATGCAACAAATTAAGAAACCCCCATCACATGAATTAAACTTTTTGTGCTAGATATTAACAAAGGAAATTTTCCTTAATTTTTTGACCATGTTTGTTTTCTCCAGAACTTGCCTACACCACTGTTGTGACAGAAAAATGCGATGTTTACAGTTTTGGTGTAATAGCATTAGAAACAATAATGGGAAAGCATCCGGGAGAGTTTATCTTATCTTTATCAGCGTCCTCGTCGTCATCTACTAAACACATAATGCTTAAAGATCTATTGGACCCACGCCTCTCTCATCCCTTGTATAGACCAGTTGGTCCAAGTGTGGTTCTTGTAGTAATACTAGCCCTGACATGCCTCCGTTCTGACCCAAAATCTCGGCCTACAATGCGACATGTGTCTCAAGAGCTTCTTGTTCCAAGACCAGCTTTGCCCGAGTCTTTTCATGATATTTCAATCCAGCAGCTGATGAATCAAGAAATGTATGTGGTAGACCAGAATTAGGGAGCATTTATGGATGTCATGTAGCCAAAGGTGAGCTATACATTGAATTTAGACCAAAAGTACTACTTTTCCTTAAGCATTGCTATTTTTCCAATTTGTGCATGTGTACAAAATATTTAAAGATTTAGTTTAGTTCTAACTTGGGTACACTGAATTGAGATTATGATTGGAATGGTAATCTTTGTTACTAGAAATAAAATGTGTTGTAATGAAATAATTAAACTTATTCATAAGTTTAACTGTGAGTGGTAACATTAGAATAAAACTTAAGATTTATTTTTAAAAATATCTTACTCAAAACAATTATATTTCCAAGAAAATATATATATATATATATATATATTTCTTTCTTTCTTTTTTATTTGAGAGAGATGATTTATTTTTTTATGATTCTTTTATCTCCATAATTTTTATGTGCATATAGAAAATTTGTTTATTTAGAAATATATTAAGTTTAGAAATTATTACACCTACTAAGGAATAACTATTTCAACCCTTTTAGAGAGGAATAGTTATTCCTTATTATAAAGAATAGTTATTCATAAGTAATGAGTAATCTTTATAATAAAAACATAATCAAACTAAAAAAAAACATAATCAAACTACTAAATAGTTAAACCACATGAATAGTTATTACATTACATTGTCATACTTGTTTGATATTTAGTTGGGGGTAATAACACTCCCCTCTCTTAAAGTCTGGAAGAATGATAGTCCACTCCAAATTTGAAGGGAAAAAACACTCCTCTCTTCTAAGATTTGAAAAAATTAACACTATTCCCTCTTCTATTTATATTAGTAACAAAATATTTTAAATTTCTTTGAA
The DNA here is from genome assembly GCA_029955455.1 of Quercus agrifolia. Taxonomy (NCBI): domain Eukaryota; kingdom Viridiplantae; phylum Streptophyta; class Magnoliopsida; order Fagales; family Fagaceae; genus Quercus; species Quercus agrifolia. The sequence continues at coordinate 38,535,455 of JARQAD010000004.1, read as the reverse complement.
AATATCTTTACAAAATTTTAGCCATGGTTAGTAAAAATATAATAGATAAATTTAGAATAAAAATGCATAATTTATCAAGCAGTAAAACACTTGTAATGGAAAATCTCACCATACCACCTTGAAAGAAATAAGCAAAAGCCATACTTAATATTTTAAAATACACTTTAATTAAAAATTTAAAACAACAAATTTTAATTCAAAAACGGAGAATAACTTGTTAATTTACCCTTAAGCAAATGGTAGGTTAGAACACAATATTTTTAATATTAATTTAACAAAATTTGGTCAAACAAATGTCAGTGAGGAAAACTATTTTTTTCCCTTCAAATTTGAGGGGAAGTTTCATTTTCCAAACCTCAAAAGAGGGGAGTGTATAGTAAAGGGAAAGCTCCCTAGAAGATCATACTTGAAGAAATGGGCCAGGCCCATCTCTGTGAATAGTAAAGGGAAGCTCCCTAAGACGATTCCTGTGGAGATCCGAGTGTGCCACCAATACTGGAACTCTTATCTGAGGTCATGAGCATGGGTGATTCTTTGGTGAACAAAATAAGAACCACAGGAAACTGAGCCCCTTTTTTTCTTCTTTCTTTTTAGCCGAGATGCCACTCCCACCAATTGCACCTCGGGAGACTTCTTCAAAGGATAAGGGTCACAGAGGCCATCACCTCCACATTAATGAGAGGTTCTCTACCTAATCTCTTTCCTAGTAAATGCAAGTAAGACAATATGAATAATCCAGACACCCCTTAAAAGTCCTATTTCATGATGAAAGAAGGATAGAACTAAGGGAGGATGGGACAAGTAGCCCAAAATATCTAGCTGGAGGCAAGCCAGCTGGAGAGACAAGAGAAGGAAAAATGCTTATAATTAGGGAAAAGGTTGCAACAGAGAGGAGGTTGGAAGATCTTAAGAAAAAGGACTTTGGAGAGAAAGAGAGAGAGGGAGAGCTGAAAAAGCTAAGGAAAGATACAGTTTACTTTTGTTTTCTTGCAAACTCCACACATCTCGAGAAAGCAATTTACGTATTTTTGATTAGTTTATTCTCACCCTTATTCTCTTAGTCAATTGTTTAAGTCTCCCACTATGGAATTTCTACCTTATTTTTATAACAAATAAATTATGCATGTCAGTTACTCTGACATTTAAGCTCATTACTATTTGAGTTTGAGTTTCTGATCCTCCACAATTGGCACCGTCTGTGGGAATTTCCACCAAGCGGTGGGATTAGAAGTTGGTTTAAGGAAGAGTATGGCAAATTGATTAAGGAGTGGTCCTGCCCACTTCTCTCATCTGAGCATCTCAGAGGAATCAGTCCATGAGGATAGGTGTGTACAGTTTGAAGTACACAAGGAGAATTAGGAGCAACCTTAGTGAGGGCACAATCGGGAATTTGCATCCCTCTATATAGGGAAAGGTCATCTACTAAGCCCACGGGACCATCCCAATCTAGCAAAGATAGGGAAATGGATAGGCTAAGGGATCAAGTATTGGCCCTACAGCGAGAGGTTAGGAGGAATGAAGACCGCCATTGAAGAAGGTATGAAGACCGCCTTCGAAGGAATGATGAAGAGCGCCTCCACCGAATGGGCCCTAATCCTACACCGAGTCATTCCCAAAGAGGGAAAAGTAGCATAGGGGAATGACAAAGAAATTGTGATAGAAGGGAATCCTCAATTCACACGGAGAGAACAATTTCTCCAACTTTAAGGTATAGGAGGGAGGAATCCCCACCGCTTAAGGAGAGGATCAGGATATCAACCCCTCAGGTCCAGCATTCCAAGGTCTTAGAGATCGCTTTACCCCTCAGACCTCGGGGAACAACACTATAAGTAGGGCACTCAAGTAGATATCTTAATCTCCATTCTCACAAGAGATAGAAAGCACAGATTTGCCATGGAGATTCACTAGGCCTACCTTCACCATCTTCAATGGTAAGATCAATCCCATGGAGTATGTTAGCCATTACAACCAAAGTATGGTCGTCTATGCTAAGAATGAGGCCTTGTTGTGCAAGATATTCCCCTCTAGCTTAGGGCCTACCACGATGAGATGGTTTGATGGGCTAAAAAAGGATTTCATCTGTGGTTATGATGAATTGATAAGGGCATTTGGGGGGAGGTTTGTAACATCTTTTAGAACTCAGAAGCCATTTAACTCTTTACTCACCATGTCCACGAAGGAAGGTGAAACCCTTAGAGCGTACTCGGATTGTTATTGGGAGTTGTAGAATGAAATAGATGGAGATAATGGAGGAATTGCAGCTAGTACCTTCAAAGTAGGGCTCCCAATGGACTCCAAGTTGAGAGCTTCTTTCTTTAAAACCAGTCATGGATATGTATAAGTTGATAGAGTGGTAGAAGAGTATAAAAGATTAGAAAATGATCAGCTGCAGGATAAGGCTAAGGCCAAGGCACCGATAAGGGAGAAAAAAAGAGATTAGGACGGACCACCATCCTCGGCCAAGAAGAGATTTCTTCACCCAAGTACAAAAGCCAAGGTCCGAGATGGTTAGTTCTCTATATAAGGAGTCAGTCTATCGAATCGTGGAAAAAATAAAGCACAAGCCCTATTTTTGATGGCCAAAAAAGATGAGTGGGGACGTTTTACGGAGAAACCAAAGCCTATTTTGCTCTTATCATCGATACAGGGGTCATACGACTAAGGACTGTCGAACCTTCAAGGATTACCTTGGTTAGCTCGAGGAAGCAAGACATCTTAAGGAGTTCATAACTCGGGATAATCCTTAGCTCCAAGATAGGAAGGGGGCAAGTTCATCACGAGCATCGGCTCCTTCTTTGAGGCTTATAAAGGTAATCCATGCCACTAAGACCACGACCTAACTAAGGCAAGCAGCTTCCCAAGTTTCAACTGTGGCCCTAGTTTTAGATTCAGAGATAAGTCCCTCCTTGTCTAAAAGGGCACGGTGGGAGGAAGAATGTTTAAGTTTTTCGAGAAATGACAAGAAGGGAGCTATTCAGCCTCATGATGATGCATTAGTGGTTATGTTACGGGTTGTAGGTTTTGATGTGAGGAGAGTAATGATAAACCAGGAAAGCGGGGTTGCTGTAATGTATCTAGATCTATATTAAGGGTTAGGCTTAACCCTCAAGGATTTAACTTGGTATGATACTCCATTGGTTGCTTTCAATGGCACAATGGTCACACCTATAGGCCAAATAAGGTTAGCAGTAAAGATAGGAGGAAGAAAAGAGTTTGTGGATTTTATAGTGGTACATTCCTATTCTCCTTACATGGCTATACAAAGTCGTCCATGGATCCATTCTATGTGGGCTGTGCCATCTTCCTTGCACAAAAAGGTGAAATTCTCGATTGGCCAAGGTATTTACGAACTCCGAAGAGACTAAAGTGTAGCTCGACGAAGCCAAATAGCTGCTATTGGGCACAAGTAGATAGCGGAGGCTAAGCTACCCGAGCCATCATAGCAACTACAGTCTCCCTCAGAAGATCCATGTGAACAGCTAGAGAAGGTGTATTTAGACCTGGGAGATAGGTATTTTCAATTGGGGAAAAGCCTTTTGAGCACTAAAAAAAATAGAGCTCCTGCTATTTTAGCGAGTAATGTGTATGTCTTTGCTTGTAGCCCATATGAAGCTCCTGGGTGGATTCTGAGTTTATATGCCATTGGCTTAACATGGATCCCAACTGTGCACTGAAGAAGCAAAAACCACATAGATCCTTGGACATCCATGCTAACGTAGTGAAGGAAGAGGTGGATAAATTAAAAGAGGTTGGGGCTATTAAAGAAGTTTTATATATATATATATATATATATATATATATATATATATATATATATCCCAAATGGGTAGCTAACACGATGATGGTAAAAAAGAAAAATGGGAAATGGTGTGTGTGTGTGGACTTCATGGATCTGAACAAAGCCTGTCTAAAAGATCCATTTTCAGTGCCTAAGATTGATCAGCTTGTCAATGCCACCTTTGGGCACCCGATATTAAGCTTCCTTGATGCCTTCCAAGGTTACCATCAGATAGCTCTAGCTCCCGAAAACAAGGAAAACACCTCTTTCATCACACCAATGGGTAATTATCACTATAAAGTCATGCCGTTCGGGTTGAAGAATGCAAGGTCGATGTATAGAGGATAGTCACCAAAATATTCAGGGGACAATTAGGGAGGAATATGGAAGCCTACATAGATGATATGGTAGTGAAAAGTAAAGTTATAGAGGAACATATTTTGGATCTCACGAAAACATTCGAGACTCTACGAAAGCATCATCTAAAGCTAAATGCATCAAAGTGCACCTTTAGGGTAAGCTCAGGAAAATTCCTAGAATATCTTGTCACAAGCCAGGGTATTGAGGTGAATTCAGACCAGATCATAGTTCTGCAAAATCTAAAACCTCCAAGGAGTCCAAAGGAGGCCCAACGCCTTACGAGAATGACAGTAGCCTTTAATCATTTCATATCCAAGTCTGCAAACAAGTGTAGACCCTTCTTCCAGTTGTTGAAGAAATGGAAGGATTTCCAATGGACAGATAAGTGACAAAGGGTTTTTTATGATCTAAAGCCATACTTATCCCGAGCCCCAATTATTTCCTAACCAGTAACAGTTGAGACGCTGTACATGTACTAGTTGTGTCTAACCATGCTATAAGTGCCATTCTAGTCTACGTGAAGCAGGATATTTAGAAGCTGATTTATTATGTTAGCAAAACCCTCATGGAGGCTAAGACACACTATCTCCCCCTAGAGAAAGTTGCTTTAGCGGTAATCCATGCTACTAGGAAACTGCCTCACTATTTCCAGGCTTATATGATCATAATCTTAAGCGAGAACCCATTGTAGGCCTTACTAAGGAAAGCAGACTTCTCGGGTAGGATAGCAAAGTGAGGGGCATCTTTAGGGGCGTTTAATATTCAGTACAAGCCCAGAACCTCCATTAAGGGGCAGGTCTTAGTGGATTTCATTGTAGAATTTACCCCCAAGCATCCCGAAGTTTTGGGCATTGAAAGGAATAAGTTGGGAAGTCCTAAGGCATGTCTAATGTTGCAAGTATACGTGGATGGAGCCTCGAATTGCCAAGGAACAGGAGTTGGTATAGTTGTCATCTCTCTAGAGGGTATCAGGTTAGAAAAGTCATTCAGGTTGGGCTTCTAAGTGTCAAACAAAAAATCAGAATATCTCTTTTAGCAAGACTTCGAATATCAAAGTAGGCAGGGGCGGCTAAAATACGACTGTGACTCTCAGTTAGTAGTCAACCAGGTTAATGGTAAGATTAAGGCTAAAGATCAAAGAATGGTAAGTTACTCGAAAAAATTTAGAACCCTGAGGGATCAATTTGAAAGTGTGGAAATCTCATAGATCTATAGGGGGAACAATAGTTATGTTGATTCTCTGGCTACCCTTGCCTCATCAGTGGATGACCCATTCGTAAGGATTATATGGGTAGAATTCTTGCCTTCTCCTAGCACTATCCTCCCTAAAGAGACCATGGTGTTGAGTATACATTTGTCTCCTAGTTGGATGGATACCATTCTAGCATACCTTCAAGAAGGAAATCTTCCTGAGGACAAAAAGGAGGCCAAGAAGATAAGACGAAAATCACCCAGGTATTGGGTATCTGAGGAAGGAAAGTTGTACGAGAGGTCATACTCAAGACTCTATTTGCTATGCGTCCATCCTGAAGCAATCAATGTGCTTTTAGAGGAGCTACACAAAGGGATATGTGGAAGTTATACGAGAGGAAGATCCCTGGCACATATGGCCTTCACACAGGTTTACTAGTGGCCAAGCATGCAAAAACAGGCCTAAGAGTTTTCTAAGAGGTGTGATTATTGTTAGAGGTTTGCTCCCATCATTCATCAGCCTAGACAAGTTCTGAACCCAATATCAAGTCTATGGCCATTTGCTCAATGGGGGTTAGACATAGTGGGGCCTCTCTTTAAAGCCATTGGTAACAGGAGGTAACTTTTAGTTGGAACAGACTACTTCACCAAATGGGTTGAGGTCGAGCCCTTGGCTAACATTTAGGATACCGACGTTAAAAGTTTTGTGTGGAGAAACATTGTGACACAGTTTGGCATACCTAAAGTTCTAATTTCAAACAACGAGCTATAGTTTGATAGTAAAGCATTCTGACAGAAAGGGAAATTAAGACTTAATAAAAATGACAAGAACAAATCCCGTGGTACTAAACCCTATCTTTGCCTCGAGTAGATCTTAAGCTGAACTTTCTACCTTAGCCTGACTCTAGGGTCACTAACAGAAAGGGAAATTAAGACTTAATAAAAAATGGCGAGAACAAATCCTACAGTACTAGACCCTGTCTTTGCCTCAAGTAGGTCTTAAGCTAAACTTTCTGCCTTAGCCTGACTCTAGGGTCACTAATGAAAAGGGAAATTAAGACTTAGCAAAAATAACAATAACAAAACCCCTGGTACTGAACTTTGTATTTACCTAGGGTAAACCTAAAGATGAATTCTTTGCTTCAGCCTGACTCCAGGATCACTACCCGAAAAGAAAGATGAAGAGAGGCAAAAAGAAACATAAATAAAGATCCCATGACGTCAAACACTATGATTCATTTAAACGCATAAGGGGTTTAAACACGACTACCATGCAATAATAAGGGAATAATCTAAACCCCAGATTATAAAATAAATAAACATCATTAAATATTTACGAAGTGCACAAAACAACCATATATAAATAAAAGTTGTGGAATTACAATATTACCCCTCCAAATGGGGCACACAAAAGACAAAAAAAAAAAAAGTGGGAAGAGAAGAGCTAGGTCTAAAAACTTTCAAGCCACTCCCCCAAAAGCTGGCTTTATGGCAGAACTTGCCCCCTTCCCTGTCACTGGCGCAGTCATGTTTGAGCCCCTGACCTCCCTAACTGGGGACTCGTTGTTTATAATAGCCTAGATCTCGAGATTGGGGACTATTGGGATTTCTGCCCTAAAATCCAATTTATTGGCATGTCATAAATAATTAATTGTTTAATTATATGAGACTATTTATAAATGAACTAATGGGACATTATCATAGTCTTTGAGATGCATTGTATGTGATTTTAGTAATTTAGTCACAGAAGATATAAATCAAAATGTCCTTGTAAACTTAAAATGTAGTTCGTAATCGATGATGAAATTGGGCATTTCATCTGCGAAAACTATAACACATCAACTAAGATGATTTGTCTTGATCATGGAAGTGGAGACTTCTAGTTGAAGTGTTGATGTGTCTTAAGAGTTAAGACATATTGAACTGGACCGCTGTGAAATTAATTATTCAATCAACAACCTGTCCCCCGAATAATTAATCTCACGACTTCTAATTTCATAGACTCTCAATCCTGAGAGGGTAGTGAACACAATCATGAAATGTAGGTTATTTTGATATATTAGGAGTGAGATATAATATTCACGGTCAAAACCTCAGTATATTGGTAGCCACACGTAGTGTTGAGGGAACACATATTCTCAAGATGGAATCCATAATCTCTTTTTATAGAGACACGAAATATCTCATTGAGATAAGTTTAATGGGAACTGGTTATTCAAGGTGCCCACTTTAGTAAGGAGTTACTAAAACTTATATTTATTGAAATTAGATTTCAATAAATGTGAATAACTAAAAAATTAAACCGGGTACTCAAGGATAAAATATTTTTTTACAAAGTGATAGTTTATTATGACTTTGTTTACTATGGATATTTCATGGAAGGGTCAAATAATATTATTAGAGTCTTGGGATATAATTTATTAATAGGCCTAAAGTGCAATTATATTTATATAGTGGTATTAAATATAATTAATGGTAACTTTGGACTTGTCAAGAGTTGACAGAAAAGCCCAAGGCCCATTGGAGCTAGAGTCTTATTTTTTCCCTTTGGTCCCATCTCAAGCCACAAACTAAAGCCCAATTGGGCAAGCCTAAAAGGCCAACCCAATTAGATAATCAGTTATGTATAAGATAAATATACAGAATTTTCATATTATGATTATGGAAAAGGTGTGTATGTGAGTGTAAGTCATTCTCTTATTCTCCCTTAAACACATACATGTAAACTGATTGAGAGACCATACTTCTTAGGCACCATGTTGAATTGAGATGAAGATTAAAGGTATTCTCAAGTCTTGGTTTTGAATTTCACTACATCAAGGTATGATTTCTATTCTTTGTTCTAGAATTCAAGGTTACATGTTATCTCTTATGAATGAAGTAGATCCAGGATTATTGCTTTCGTTGTGTGTTTTGTATGAGATGCAAAACTAGTTTTCCAACAAGGACTATTATCAACTCTGATGGAATTGAAATGCTATTAACCTGCCTTAGGATAGAGGTAGCCTCTACTTGCATCTTGTCCAAAGCAAAAGTCCACCCTTGGTAAAGTAAACTTGAAGTATCTATTGTACTTCCAGCTTCACGAAAGCAATGTAGTTGGTTTGGCCCTGGTAGTAAGTGGCCTGTATCTTCTCATTATCCACTACTATGAAGGCCTCCAGTTTGGAAGTCTTGTCCTCCAGTTTCTTCTTAATTTCCTAAAGCTCTTTCTCTAAGGCCTCTTTTCTCTTGATTATTGCCTTAGTAGTCTCCTTAGCTTCGGAGTGAAGCTTCTCTGACTCAAACACCTTGTTCATCACGTCTAATATCTTCTTTAGAAGATCTTCATTATCCTTGGCTAGCTCACCCAACTTGTTCTTAGTTGCCAATTACCTATTTTCCACCACTATGGTGTATTGATAACCCTATGAAATAAAAGTTAGAAGCAAAAATGACCTAAGGGTGAAGGAAAGAAAATGGAAGGATGAATAATTTACCATGACTGCCTCCCTCTTCGTGTTGAGAAAAGGGGAATCGTCATCCCATTTCTCCTAGTGGTTCATACTTTGGGAAGGAGAAATGCATTGCTAATACACTGGGAAACATGACTCTCGCAACCTTCCCTCCAAGGCCTCACTCTATCAGTGGCAAGAAGTGGTTCCTTCTCCACCAAGAAAGTCCTTATATAGGTTGGTGCCCCTATGGTGTCTACGAGGGTGCCACCCTTCTCAATAAGTAAGCTCTCAGGATCAAGAACCGTCACTTTAGGTCCTAAACTTGTTCCCCCCTCCCCCCCTCCCCTTACCCGTTTCTCCCACCTCGTGACCCTTAAGGTGGAGTAGTAGACACCAAGGTGGCTTGTTGTATGGTAGGAATAGAAGAGGCTTGAACCTGAGGAGTAAAGTGGATCCCAGGCTTAAGCTGTAAAGGATGCAACCAGAATTTGGCTAAAGGTGACTTGGTCCTTTGATAGGAGACCTTGGTTGTTGTTCCTTTTGCGGGAAAAGTGGGTGAGCGATCAAGTTCTTGGGTCCCAATAAGGAGACTTAGAGAAGTAGAATTGCCTGTTCTATTTCTCCTTCTGTGGCACAGGCATTTGGCGAGAGCGGCTACCGTTACCTCGAGATATGCCGGGGTGAAAGGAGGTGGAGAGTTGCTGCGCCTTCTTCCTTCTTCCCACCATGCTCTCTCATTCGGAGATAGAATGTATCCCATGACACGCACATTAATATACAAGAGTAATGTGTCCTTTTATGTGATTGCTTTTTCCACATTCTGGAAACTCCAATATACAGGAGTATAACCTAAGATAAGGTACGCGACCCGAAGTTTTCCGTCTAAGTAGGGATATATAGGGGATCTCAATAGCCTGTTCAGGTCTGTGGAGTTGATTAGTTGCCTCTTCTTTTTGAATGCATGGTCTTATAAAAAGGAAAATGAAATCAAATAAACAATACAGATATTTAAAAATATATAGATATATATATAAATAAAAAAGGCTCATAGAATTTCTACCCACCTGTTCTACCCGCAGTTGTAGGACAATGGATTTCGTCAAGACACTGATTCCCTGAGATGATTAGATAGTCCCTTTCTGTCTCTTTGTCAGAATCTGAGAGACCCAATATGAGTCTTACCTCCCCGTGTCAATTTTTGAAGTAAAATCCTAAGGTTTTGCTATCTTGGAAACTATATATGTAGTTAATATCATGTTTGGTTAAGCTAAGACTGAGTCTTTTATTAAGTTCATCTACACTACTAACTACTCTAAATACATTAGGGGTACATTGGTCGGGGCAAACTTTAAAATGCCTAAAAAAATTGGTTAGCAACTTACTTATAGGGATCCTAACCCCACCCTCTACAAATGCTACCAATGGGATAATAACCCTTCCTTCCCCCTTGATTACCTCGGAGTCGGGGCAGTACCTCACCTCTACATCCTCAAGGATCCTATACACTCTCTTGAACTTAAGCAATCTTTCAGGCGTATCAACCGTGGACTTGAACTTCCCCATTGTCCTAATCTATTGTCAGATCAAATAAATGAAAGGAAAAAAATAAATAAATAAGGGACTTACTAGCAAGAAAAACAGTGACGGAACACTTGAGGTTGCCTGAAGATGGCTAGAGAAATTCTTGGTAAGGAAGGAGGAGAAAAGCTTAAGAAAAAGCTTGAAGAAGAGTAAGAGATGGGAACTCAGAAATTGGTCTGAGTTCCCCCTTTATATAGAAGATGAGGGAGCAGGAAAAGGCAAGGAGTCACCTTTGATTTCTTATTCCTTCTCCATTTTCCAAAGCACCAATTTAACCATTCATAAGTACATGTGCCATTAACCGAAAGGCGGGAACCCAGACATGATCTCCACCTCCCATCAATGATAGTTAATGATTATCTTCCATTTATCTATAGCCAGGACCTCCAGCTTAGCATTAATGACGTAGAGATTGTTGGGGGGGGGGGGGGGGGTTGAACTTGATTTCAGGTCGAGGCCCAAAGGCCTATAAGATCATACTTGAAGAAAAGGACCAGGCCCATCTCTGTGAATAGTAAAGGGAAGCTCCCCAAGATGATTCTCGCGGAGATCTGAGTATGCCACTAATACCAAAACTCTTAACCGAGGTCATAAGCATGGGTGATCCTTCAGTGAACTAAAGAAGAACCACGGGCAACTGATCCCCCTTTTTTCTTCTTTCGTTTTAGTCAAGATGCCATTCCCACCAAGTGCACCTTGGGAAACTTCTTGAAATGACAAAGGTCATAGAGGCCATCACCTCTACATTAATGAGAGGTTCTCTACTTAATCTATTTCTCATTAAATGCATGTAAGACAACCTGAACAGTGCAAACACCCCCAAAAGTCCTATTTCATTATGAAAGGGGGATAAAATCAAAGTGGGATGTGAAAAGTATCCCAAAAAATTCAGCGAGGGCCAGGCCAACTGGAGAGATAAGGGAAGGAAAAATGCTTATAAAAGGGAAGGAGGCTGCAACAGAGAGGAGGCTGGAAGATCTTAAGAAAAAGGACTCTAGAGAAGAAAAGAGAGAGAGAGAGAGAGAGATGAAAAAGCTAAGGAGAGATACAATGTACTTTTGTTTTCTTGCTAACCCCACACATCTCGAGAAAGCAGTTTATGTATTTTTGATTAGTTCATTCTCGCCCTTACTCTCTTAGTTAGTTGTTTAAGTCTCCCACTATGGAATTTCTACCTAATTTTTATAACAAATAAATTGTGCATGTTAGTTACTTTGACATTTAAGCTCGTTACTATTTCAGTTTGAGTTTATGACCCCCAAAATATTAATTAATATCTGTTTGTTTTTTTTTTTTTTTTTTTTGCTATTGTAGTGGTAAAATCATGGCATAATGAGAAGTGTCTTTTGCCTAAATAATATGATGTAAATTAAAGTCTTGTAATAAATAGGCGGTCTATCAATAATCTTTCTCAAAATCTACATGAACCGAAGCCTTTATGTACTAGGTAGGACCTATTTGTTCCATAAAAGCAAGACCTTATGTGCACTAAGTATGACTTATTGATTTATCCACCTTGCTTTAAAACTAGTGATAGGCCAAGAATGTATTGACCCCTTGTGATAAATTAACCAATTAATTAGTCAAGTGAATTAATTAAGTTAATTAACATGCAATACGTGTGGTAGCACAAACAAATCACCAACTAAGTTAAATGCAGCGGAAAATAAAGTAGACGCGGTAATTTGTTTTTGAATAAGGAAAACCTCTAAGGAAAAACCCCTACCGGGTGATTTTAAAGTCACCACTCCCAAGAATCCACTATTATCACAACAAGCGGTTACAAGTAAAAGAATCTCAGTACCTTATACAAACCTACAATTGAACTCTTATTCCAATACACAATTGGACTTGTTCTGTAGTGACAATCTTTCATTTTCAATGCATGGCTCCTAGTACATGACTAACCAATCGATCCATGGATCCAAGTACGCAACTAACCACCAACTTGAGAAGGATGTTGGCTGCAAAATTCTTCAGTTCATCAACACAATGAAGATCACGAAACTTCTTGGTTACAATACCCTACAGCATACAAATGTAATAACTTCTTAAAGAGAAAGATGAACTATGGCAAATTTGTCTCCAGTCACAATTTACTTTAAAAAAACTTTGCATCAAGTTTCATCAAGTGTGACGGCCCTTAAAATAATCCTTATATATGTTTAGGGTTGTGAGAAAAGAAAGCCTAAACAAGTATACACAGATATATGTGAAATAAGATTTGAAAAACTGATTTTCTTAAATCTCGATAGATAGGTTATCTATCAAGCAGCTATCGAGCATCAGGCTAAACATGCCTTTTAAACCTCAATGGATGCTATCTGTCGAATTAGCTGTCGAGATTTAAAATACAACACTTCTTCACTTGATTCTTGAACAAATTTTCATAGTTTTAATACTTAAACTTGAACTCTTATTCCTTGAAATATTAAACACATCCTAAATGACATATGTTCCTAACGTGATTCACATATGTCCTAACAATCTCCCCATTTAGCAATCTGTGACAAAACCACAACAAACAAAATGAACATATGAGAGAAGTCATAAATCACTCAACTCATACTCACTTGTTGAATACAATAAAATATAATCCTAACATAAACTCTTGAAAAGTTTTGCAGGAAAAGAGTTCATGGCAAGAAAGACTTTGACAACCTGTATTTCTGAAGCACTTTAAACAAAACTCATAACGACATCTTAGTGTGAAACAAAAATATAAAAGACTGTATACAATAAATAAGAATCATGTGCATAAAGAGAGAAAAGAAATAACACATGAAGAGATAGGTGAAAGAATGTAATAACAACCTCAATGTAAATATGTGTGTGTGTGTGTGTGTCAATAAGAGTACAAGGTTTGCTATCACAATATAAGAATAATGTATCTAAAAAAAAAGAAAAGATACAAAAGTCCTCACTACATCCCTCATAAACAAAAACACTCCCCCTAACAAAAATAATCTCCTATACTAACTCTCCCAATAAGTACATGACTACTCTCATATCCAAAACTACTCCCCCTTTTTGTCACGAATGACAAAGGGTAAGTCATTGAGAAGCAGTGATCTCCTCGTCACCGGAAGAACTAGCACCATCATCCTCATCAGCATCAACACCACCGGAGCTATCATCATAACTCTCTTCCTCTGAAGCCTGTGGAGATGGAGATAGAGACACTGCAAAACCACCCATGACAACCTGTCATCGAGCGATACAACCAACATGGGTGTTTACTTGACACAAATCATCACTAAGAGTGTCAAGGCGATCATCCATGCACATAAGCTGTGCCTTGATGGCCTCGAGAGTTACTCCACCCACAAAAGTAGAATAAGTGGAGGTGGATGGGGCGGAAGAAGCCGGAGGAGTCGCCATCTCAGCACGTGGCCATTTCGGTTGAAGTTAGGCCTCACTCCATCTAACAGTCGCTACGTCTATGGCACACATGACAGAGAAGTTTGGAGACTCAAGATAGGAGATAGATGCATGGCGAAGAATCCGTGTGATAGTAGAAGGGAAAATGAGCGTATCACGATTCGTCGTATCCTTATAAATATCTATAAGGGAGAGTATGAAGTGAGAAGGAAAGTCAATAGTAAGTCCCTCAAGTAGAGATAGCAAAAATAGAGCATGAGGCTTAGTAATCGAATTATAGTGAGACAAAGGATGTAAAACAAATGTCATCACCATATTCAGAAACTTCGGACCTTTTGCAAAGCCCGAGCATTGGGTGTTTTGACGGTCACTCCAAGATGAAGGTGTCTCACAAAATAAAGACATAAGTACGTCTTTGGACACAGTCCTAAGGCGATCACAGCTGGGGTAGTCAGCAAACTCTACCCTCAGAAAGTGTAGCACCTCAGATATAAGATCCAAAGTGACTACAATGCGTGTACCTCCAACACAAGTGATGAAATGAGGTACAGAGTAATCAAATCCGTGCATATTGGAGTAAAACTCCTGTATGACCACGGAGGGACAAGTGATGGGAATGTCACAAAGGGACTCCCAACCAAAAGGACGACTTGGCGTTTCGAATGAATGCTGCATCGAGAAAAGTTCTCCGTAAAGTCCTTACGGGCTTTATCATCACGGAACCTGGCATGAGAGGGGGTAGGATCAATAGAGGAAGAAGATGATGCCCCGAATCAAAGAGGGTTCTAGGACAGAGTAGACTTGCTCTTTTTAGGTACCATGAGCAGACTAACCAAATAGAGAGAGAGAGAGAGAAGCAAAAGAGTACCAAACATAGTTCATATCAATTAAGAAGAAAAGAATGGTACGTATGCATGAAAAATGCATGAACATGTGACATGCAACAATAAAAACATCATGGGCTCAGCCTAATTCAATCCTACCAACACACAAGATTTCAACATAGTAAGCACACATCTATAATGCATGAAATATTGTGAAAATGCAAATTTGATGCAATGCATGAGCATATAGGATCATTTAAGCAAACCCCAACCCAAAAATTTGCAAAAACCTCATCAATTTTTAAAAAACCCCAAAATTTTCAACCCAAAAAAAAAACAAAAAGTTAGGTTAAAAATGAATGAAATGCATGATTAATGTAAAAAGGAAGATCATAGCAGAGGAAGAAAACACTTTTAAGGCCGAAGATTGAGTGGGGAAGAGGTTTAGAGAGAGAAAGAGAAGTGTTTGGGGAGGTGAAGAGACAAAATCCATCGAGAGAGATTGGAGAAAGTGAGAGAAAAATCATGCTAAGGCCTTATATAGAAATTACGATTCTTGGTGGATCGAAAGGTGCTGAGAGGTGTCGAGCACTAATTCTCGACAGATGGAGCTGTTGAGGTACTATCGAGAGGTGTCCACAGCAAAGTGACCTCAATGGATCGAGAAGCTATCAAGCATCTATCAAGTCAAATAGAAACTGTCTCGATGGATCGAGAAGCTGTCGAAAAGCTATCGAGACAAATTCTCAAAAACTTCGATGGATCGAAATTGTGATAACAATTGTCGAGAAAGGAAGATCAAGAGGCTCAATAGATAACCTAGTTGTTGAGAGGTATTGAGAAGCTATCGAGATGCTTAAAAAATAATTTTTCAAAGAAGAGAAAAACACAGAGATAAATGCAATCAAGCATGCTACTCAACCAAAAATCCAATCAATATTTTAAGCTCTCAAAAACATCTTTCAACAAAAAAAATGTCAAGCATTTACATCCAAAACACACACACACACACACACTAAACAAGTTTAACCAATTTTATATTTCAAAAACAAGTCAAGACAATTTAGTGAGCATACATTAACACATGTATTCCTTGTGATGGCCAAATCACATTGTACCTACACATGTATCAAGAATAGCAAAGAATATTGCGTGTTGTGTGTGAAAAACATCGCAAGATTGTATAAGTGTCTACATGTTATGAAGATTTGAGGTTTGGGAAAATAACTTTAAATCACTCACAATCATAATTGTTTGATGGGGACTATCACCTTCCAGGTACATTCTATAACTCCCACATTTCCTAGAAGACACACTTGCAATCATATATAAAGCATTTTGATTCTTTTTGCTTTTATTTTTCTTTGCATATTTTCTTTTGTAAAGCATATCATGCATGAGTATATAAGAGAGAAAAAAGAAATACCCAATAATGTTAAGCATTTGACATTGCACTTTTGCTATGTTGAAGCATACAGATGTCATTTCATGATTAGCGGGCAACAGTGGCAAGATGATTATTTATACCTTTCTCTTAGGATTTTCTAGTCCTTCCCGTCAAAAAGAGTGATACGAGTGTTAAGTACAAGAAATTACTTAATCTTACTCATCACAAACACGAGCCACAAAGCTCACTAGCTTAGTTATGCATAGAAATGCTCATCTAAGTTACAAAAGATACAAAGTTTAGAGAACTTTGTTTCAATGGCCATCCAAGGTGCACAAGTACCAATGTACACAAAACACACATTATTTTTGTATTTTTTATTTTTCAATTTTTTTTTAATTTTTATGAAAAAAAAAATAAAGCAAAATTGAAAACAAATAAGCAAAAGCATGTTAAACAAAGTAAAGCATAAAACTAGACTGACTCAAAGCAGGAAAGCAAAACACACATGTAATGAATACTCAAAAAAGGAAGGAGAGAGAGAATAGTGACTAAATCACTTAGAGCATTTTTCCTTCCACGCCTTGGAAGAACCTTTCCGTTTAACAAACAATTGATCTGGCGATGAGGGGGGAAGAATTGAAACCATTCAAGTTCGTAAGGAACATGAAGGCTTCGAGAAGATCTCCAAGAGGAGCAAAAAAGGATGGAACCTAATTTTGGTTTCCCGATGAGATCATATTGATGCTCTATTAAGTGGCTAACCACTTATAGCAATTAGATCGAGTATGACCAGTTGCTCCACAGTGATGACAAAGATGTTGCTTCTTCTATTTTGATTTTTGAGTATTTCCCTTCTTAGCCCTAGGGCTTTTAGTCTCTTTCTTATCAAGTTTAGGGGGTGCTCTTAAGATAGATTTACCCTTGTCTATGTTCTCACTTGCTAAAATAGTTTTCACATCATTGTTCTCAAATTCAACATTATTAGCAGGTGAAACAAAAACAGTAATACTAGAAGAAGCAATACTAGGAGAAAAGAAAACATACCCTAAACCAGTTCGATCAGAAGCAGATTTCTAGAAGCTAAGCATCTCGTCAAGCTTTGCACTTGAAGTACTCTCCAACTAAGCTTTGACTTGGAACAGCTTTGCCTCAAGCTAAGTCTTCTCAGCCAAGAAATTGTTTTCAAACCGCAATGTTCCAATAGTCTGATTAGCTTCATCAAACTTTGTGGAGATTTCTTCTCATTCAAGCTCCACATCACTGAGCTTCTTGGTGGCCAACCTATAAAATTTCTCATGCTTTTCCGAGACCTTGTACAGCTTTGCATAGGCTATGTGGATGTCATCCTGTTCATCCATCTTCTCAAACTTAGACTCCCCTAAGTCCTCTTCTTCTTCCACTTCTTTATCAATCCCCTCAATAGGATTCACAGTGGCAGTGAAGGCGTTCATGATTCCATCATCCTCATTATTTGAATCATCCTCAAGCTCGGTGTCACTCAAGGTAGCAGCAAGGGCCTTGCTTTTCCTGATGGTCTTGAGATATGTTGGGCACTCTTGTTTCATGTGTCCAAAGCCTTAACATCCAAAACACTTAGGTCCAGAAGGAACGGTTTACTGATTGCCTTCCTTAGCTTCCTTCTTTCCTCTGTCTTGGTTCTTGAATTAAGACAAACTGGACTGCTTGTGGTCTTTATCAAATCCTCTTATATTGGCATTCTTCATAAAAAATTTGAACTACCTTGTGATATAGGATTTCATCTTAAAATCTTCATCATTAGAAGACTTATCAGTATCACTGCTTTTGGCCTTTAGTGTCATGCTCTTGCTCTTGCTTAATTTCCTAATCCTAAACAAACCTAATTCATAGGTCTGTAAGTTACCAACCAGCTCTATCAAAGGAATTTTGTCGATATCCTTTGGTTCCTCAATTGTGGTGATCTTGGCATGAAATCTCTCTGGTAGAGATCTGAGCACCTTTCTAAAAATCTTGGGTTCGGGAATGGTTTTCCCAAGATTAAAAGCTGAGTTCACTATGTCCTTAAGCTTGGCATAGAACTCATCGAACGACTCATCCTCATCCATCTTAATCTCTTCAAAGCCTGTAGTAAGCATCTGAAACTTTGAATCCTTAACAACCTTAGTTCGTTCATAGGTTGTCTAGAGGATGATCCATGCTTCCTTCGTAGTTTCAATGGAGGATTCTTATTAAACTCCTCATTTGTGACCGCAATGAATAATGCATTCAAAGCTTTGTTGTTAAAGTTTGCTGCTTTGATCTTAGCATCATATCAATTAATTAGCCAAGTGAATTAATTGGTGACCCTCAGAGCCTGTAGTAAGCATTTGAAGCTTCGAATCCTTGACAGCCTTAGTTCGTTCATAGGTTGTCTAGAGGATGATCCATGCTTCCTTCGCAGTTTCAGTGAAGGATTCTTCTTAAACTCCTCATTTGTGACCGCAATGAATAATGCATTCAAAGCTTTATTGTTGAAGTTTGCTGCTTTGATCTTAGCATCAAACTAATTAATTAGCCAAGTGAATTAATTGGTGACCCCTTGTGATCTTACCACTTTGATCTTAGCTCTGTTGTTGAAGTTTGCCTCATTTGTGACCCCTTGTGATAAATTAACCAATTAATTAGCCAAGTTAATTAATTAAGTTAATTAACATGCAATGCGTGTAATAACACAAACAAATCACCAACTAAGTTAAATGCAGCGAAAAATAAAGTTGACACGGTGATTTATTTTCGAATAGGGAAAACCTCTAAAGCAAAAATCCCACCGGGTGATTTTAAGGTCACCACTTCTGAGAATCCACTATTATCAAAACAAGCAGTTACAAGTAAAGGAATCTCAGTACCTTATACTAACCCACAGTTGAACCTTTATCCCAATACACAATTGAACTTGTTCTGTAGTCACAATCTCTCATTTTCAATGCATGGCTCCCAGTACGTGACTAACCAATCGATGCACGAATCCAAGTACGTGACTAACCACTAACTTGAGAAGGATATTGGCTACAAAGTTCTTCAATTCATCAACACGATAAAGATCATAAAGCTCATTGGTTGCAAAACCCTATGACGTACAAGCGCAGCAACTTCTTCAAGAGAAAGATGAACTAGGACAAAATTTGTCTCCGGTCACAATTTGCTTGAACAAAACCTTTGCATCAAGTTTCATCAAGTGTGACGGCCCTTAAAATAATCCTTATATATATTTAGGGTTGTGAGAAAAGAAAGCCTAAACAAGTATACAAGGATATGTGTGAAATCAAATCTGAAAAACTGATTTTCGTAAATCTCGATAGATAGGTTATCTATCGAGCAGCTGTTGAGTATCGGGCTAAACATGCCTTTTAAACCTCAATAGATGCTATTTGTTGAGCTAGCTGTCGAGCTTTAAAATACAGCACTTCTTCACTTTATTCTTGGACAGATTTTCATGGCTTTAACACTTGGACTTGAACTCTTATTCCTTGAAGTATTAAACACATCCTAGATCTACCTAATTACAAGTAAATTGCGTTTTGTTAAAGGATTAGCCAATTCTAAATGACATATGTTCCTATCATGATTCACATATGTCCTAACAACTAGTTTAAAAGATAAGCATTAATTAATTAGTAATTACTAATTAGCATCATTTTGCTTCTTGTTTGAAACTTTGACGTACTCGACCTCTGCTCAAATATTTTGTAGCTTGAGGGAAAAAAAAAATTAGGACGATAAACTTAGCCACACTTTTGTCACAACTTTTATATAGTTGACTGTGAGTAATAAAGAAAAGTAATGAATTTATGCGAAAGTAATAGACAGCAAATCACAGTCTACCATATAGAATAATTGTAGCAAAGGATGTGGTTAAACTTGTGGTCTTAAAATAATTCTAGAAAAAACAATCAGCCCAATTGGTAATTGGCTAAGCCTTAGGCCCTATTTGAGTATCATTGGGGGTAGATTTATTTTCTCTTTTCATTTTCTAAAATCATTTTTTGTTTCTCAAATCTTGTATTCATTTTCTCTACCCAACCCATTTCATGTTTGGCATTATTTTTTGGTCTAGTTTTTGGTCTTTTTTTTTCACTTTATATTTTTCAATTAAAAATTCAACACAATTGAGAGAGAGAGAGAGAGAGAGAGAGTGTGTGTGTTTTTTTTATGGAACAAGTCAGTGTTAGAGGAACCCATAGATTTGGTTTTTTACGAAAATGCCACTGTATTCATTTTTAAGATAATGAAAATACCAAAAATTTGTATTCAGTTTTTGTATTCAAATCCTATTTTTTTGGATACTGAAAATGAAAACGGAATACAAATACAAAGTCTAACAAGTTTTTTAGTGGTGAATCCCACAAAAAACTGAAAATAAATACAGAATAAACCCATTTTTTGGTCAAACCAAACAGTCATTGAATTTTAATTTGAAGCAAGTTGGTAGTAGCTGCCAATTAAGCTCAACATTAATTTCAAAAAGAGATCTAGGAGACAAAAAGAGGGCATCCACAGCCCTTAACATTTATTCCAAAAAGAGAAGAAGAAAAAGAAAGCATCCACAATATCAATATGCATGACAAATATTGCCCACAAACTTTTAGTTTACTTAAGTAGAAGATGGAATCTAATTCAAGTTTATGTAACAGTTTAAAAAGTGGGTATATAAAAATAGATATATATAGTTGCGTCTTTTGGATTTAAAATGAACCGATGTGCAGTATTAAAACCCAGAAAGCGAGACTCCTCTGGGCTTATGGCGGAAAACCCACCTGAAACTCTTTTAGCTAGGCAAGCACGCGGAGCTTGTCTGCTGATGGCTCATTTTACCATCCAAATTTACTGGACGACTGTTTTTTTTTTTTTTTTTTTTTTAACACTAGCATTTACTAAAATCACTTAAAAACTATTTTTAGCACTTCAAACACCAAAATACATGTTATATCAAAGGTGCTAAAGCTAAAAAAATTTAACAACATACTATAGTGATCTGCTATTGTAGCATGTTGCTATTAATATTTAATTCATTTATTTTATGGATTGGAGAGAAAGAGAGAGAGGTTATAAATAGATAAATTAATATGTTAAATTGTTTATATTATTTTAATAAGTTGTACGTAAAAATAGAAAATTTAATGTAATGTGTATTTTAGAAGTGAAGTGTTAACTTAAAATAGATAAAGTAGATTTCTAAGTTACTAAAAGCTAAATTTTTTGTAATTAAGTGACAGTCAAAATTTGAATAAAAATAAATATGTTGATATATTCTACATGGATACATTAGGTTGGGATTTATATACAATGTATATATATTTTTAAAAATTATAATCACCTCCAATTTATTTTATAGAAAACCAGTATGATTGTTAACACTATCCCACGTTTAAAAGTCACTTTTGACTTTTGGTTAGCGTGATCGAATTTGTGTCTAAATTTCACTCGATCGGTACGTAGTAGAGCTCCCATATAGACAACGAAAAAGAGAGGGCATGCACTTTGGACCACTATCTGAAATATAAAAATTTTCTCTCTAAAATCTCATATAAGAATATTTTGACCATCTAAATGCTTGTCTACGGTCCAACTTTGATTTACCCAAAAAGTGGGGCAAGGAATCTAATTCAAGAACAAGTTGATGAGTCATAACAGACAAAAGAAGAGTACCTAAAAAGAATCGTTGTTTGCAATGCATTGTCCTTTATAACCTAAAAGCAGGCTGTAGTCTACCCTTTATTAATTAATTAGCAGCAAAGCCAGACTGAATATCTTTTATGGCCTTTTTGGATGGAGGGAGGAAGGAGGAAGAGTGGAAGGGAGTAAAGTAATGTAGGCTAAAAATAAGCTAATTTTGTACTAAATCTACTCTACTCTACTCTATTCCCCCTCCCTCTCCCTCAATCCAAACGGACCATTAATTTTCGCACCAACCATGTCTGGTCTGGCTGATTTGTCATTGTACCGTTCTTATAACTCCGAATGCATGAATGTCTTCAGTTATAATCTCAAACCAAGCACAAAAGATTCAAATATATTATAACATAATTAGGATCTCTATGAATACATGTAGCCACTCAAACTAAAACTACATATATGTATACATGTAGCTGTAAAAATAAATAAATAAATAAAAATTCACACATATTCAGAGGTTCTATTTTCACTTAAACCTCTTAGAAATTTGACTGATCGGTATTTTTTTTTTTTTTTCTTTTTTGGACAAGTTCGACTTTTTTTTTTTTTTTTTTTTTTGGAGAAAGACAAGCTCGACTTGTTGATTGCTGGAATGCGTATCTCTAGCGCTTTACACAACATTGTGAGGGATTATATTAATATATATGTATAGAGAAAAGAAGGGGCTTTGTGGATGGGATATATATATCATTGTGAGGGTGGCACCAACATTGTCTTTAAGAGCACCAAAATGCCTGAAAAAGAAAGAAAAACACCCAGCATTATTTGATAACCAATTATTAGATAAGAGATAACGAGAAGAAAAAAAAAAAACACATAACGAACATAAATTTAAATAACATAAAATAAAATAATGTATTAAAAAAATAATATTACACAACATAAAATAAAGGGAAAGTATTTTCTCTTACGTACACTTATTTATATTCACTATTTTAAATCGACATTCACAGATAGAGAAATATCTACACGTTTTAAAATATTGAGAGTGGATGTAAAAAAGAAAAAAAAAGGGGGGGATTTATTGTAAGAGTATTTATTATTACCCTAAAATAAAAGAAAGAAAAGAGGATCGGAAATGCAAGAATGCACTTACAATGTTGAAACAAAATATGCGTCTCCAGTTCCATGCTTTGTTTGCTCTTTTAAGTTTAGAGAATATGACATCTTGGGAGCATATTTTACCTGGTGAGTCCAAGAATGCCCTACGTTGTATTGGAGGAGACCACAAACCACTCTGCTCATAATCAAAGTCATATTGTGATGCATCAAAGAACTTCCCTAGCAGCCTCTCAGAAACCGATTTTGAAACCATTTGAATACTCGGACTAGCAGTACTAGTATTGGATGATGAGGAACTTTCCAAGGATGAAGCTGTACAAGAGCCCTCAAAAATGGACATCGAGAGGTCTCAACTCTCAAGGAAAAGAAACACAATAGTGGACAAAGGTTCAGAAGTTTTTGAGATAGATAAGCATATATATATATAGAGAGAGAGAGAGAGAAGAATATCGAGCGGTGTATGTTCCACGATTATACTTTCTTATTTGGGTGTTTGAGCATTCATAATTTGTTTAATGAGTTTTGTTACTTATAGCAGTAAAGAATTAAAGGTTTGTAGTTGGACAGTGAAATCAAGACCCTATATATATGTCACGGAATGAGACCTAGCTAGCTCATACCTTTTTCTTTCTTTCTTTTTTGATTGAAGGAGTTGGTACCGTTACAAAACATGGGTTCTCTTTTCTGGGTTTGAAAGGGAAGAGATGCCAATTTGAAGAGCCTTTACTTACTGAGGTTAGCAATACCCAAATTTTGAATTTTGAATTGATTAATAAAGCGTGTCATGTGGTGGACATGGGTCGGTTTCCATGAAATCTAAGCCATACAAAAAGAATGGATATGTGATTCATTTATTGAAAATCACACATATAAATATTGATTCAATGGTCGTTAAATCTATATAAATAGCCAAAGACAATCATTACAACTTTCAGTGACTTTATACTGTAACCAAAGTGGCATGGTCGTTAAATCTATTCGAAACTTTTGGTTAGCTTATCATACACTACGGATCACCAAAGTTGCATTACAAGGATTAAATTAAAAAATAAAAATTAAAGGCAGTGGGGGAGGAATCATGGGATGGAACTAACAGAAATAAGTTCAATTCCAAGGTTTGAGTTTCTCTCGTGGGTCCACTCTGTTGGGTCTAGTCGTCTACCGGAAGCTATCACATGCATATATTGGTCAAATTTCTGTCTTGATAAAAATTATTAAATATAGAAAATCTTATTACACATTTATTTGCTGTATATTTCTTGTATACTCCTTTTTTAAATTGTATTTTAAAAGTATGATTTCACAATTATAACTAAAATGGTGTTTTAAAAACACAATTTCAATTTAAGTGACAATGTGTGTATAGTTTCATTACTCAATTAAGTGTACATTTGACAATCGATTAAAAGTTAGTTTTTATTAAATTATCTATGTTTTGCAGGTCTTACACTATTTATCTCAGTTTTATTTCAAATAATCTAACTTTCATTTTTTTTTTAAATTAAACTAGTTTTTAGGTTTTTGCCTCACATTATGCAAATAAGCTACCAAAAATAAGCAATTCTCAAATGAAAATTAAATAACCCTAAAAAACTAAAGAAAAATAAATAAATCCACATAAGAACCAAGAAAATCAATCACATAAGAGCACACAAAATTTATGTGAAAACCCCTCAAATATAGCTGGGAAAACCAAGGAACAAATTCAACAAATCCTCTATAATAAAATAGAAATTACAATACTTAAATGAATGTCCAAAACTTGAATTCACAATAAATTTAAAAAAGTACATGAATAAATTTTTAGGAGTAATTACAATCTCACCACAAAAGATTGGAACCCAATGAAACCAATGAAATGAAAAGAGATTTATTCTGGAAAACCTCTCAATTTGATATCCCTTGTGTGAGTCTTGAGCAAAAGATAAACAATCACCTTCTTCTTCTCTCACCGCTTGCACACTCTCTGTATGTTTTCTCCTCCTCCTTGCTCTATCTTACTAAGGACACCAGCACAACACTATTTTTCAATAAATAAAAGCTTATGGCTCGTTTGGTAATGTTGTTCTAGTAAAGTTGTTTGTGTTTTTTGGAAATACATGTGGGTGAAAAAATGTGTGAAAAAATGTGTAATGTTGTTTAAACACTGAAAATTGTTGTTTAAAATACACTACCAAATAACCCCTTAGTTTTCTTAACTTATCCAACAAGTTCATTAAATAAGAAATATTATGGTGTGGGTTGGACCACTAAAAGTGTGGTGCACCCTATAATCTTCACTTCCAACCCATTGAAGAAGGAGATCTTCAACTCAACTTTTTAGTTAGACTTCCTGTTAGTCAACTTGTCAATTGGATTTTTCTCTTTGTGAATCTTCCTCACTTGCATCAACTTGAGACGGTGTGGGCAGTTTAGAAACCACTACCCAAGAGGAAAACAACTCTCGCAAGCAATGGAATTGTGGAAGAGCCAGGCGTGGAGGCGGGGGGCAAATAAACAAGGGTCATGTTAACAAGTACCTTAAGAGTAATTGTTAATTAATCATATTAGAAAATTTTTAACATCATTTTTATGAAAAATATAATAAGTTGTCAACATAATTAATTGTTTTATCATTTTTCCATAAAATATTTCTAATAATAGTTCCTAAACCAATACCCTTAGGGCATTCATTAACATTTTCCAATAAACAATGTGACAAATAAAAAATATCCCTTTTTATTCATGCCATTTTCTTATCATATAATATACTATAGAATTGAAAACAAAATACTTTTAAACAAATCAAGATACAAATGAAATATTTTATAACCCAATATATGTATTGCAAAAACTATATATATTAAACTTGACAAATTTGTGTCAAGATTTAAAAAATATATATCTGACATCTTTAGCCTATCTCTAATCAACTATCATGCACTCACTAGATAGGTACAAAATAAACAAAAATGTAAAATCTAAGTATTTCATTTAGAATTGTGTGTTAGTTTGACAGTTGTTTATTTCTGGTAGCATATTTGTATAATATAAAACAAAAAGTTCAAAACTAGTTTATTTTCAAAAAGTTAAAAATTAGATCATCTAAAATAAAGTTGAAATAAAAAGTAGTGTAGACCCGCAAACAATACATAAAATAAGCAAAAAACTAGTTTATAATCATTACCCAAACACACATAGTCTACACTCTTTAAAAAATCTAAAATTATCAAGTATCAAAATTGAAGTGAAGTTCTCAGCAATTTCCCTTTCAATATGGACAACCAAATTGTCTACTAGAAACCTATCCTCCATTTTGTTGGGTAGTCTTGTTCTAACAACTTTCATAGCCAAAAATACTCGTTCACTAGTTGCTGTGGACATAGAAAGAAGCAAAATAAGACAAATTAATCTATCAACGAGAGGATACACTATATATTGAATTTTCTATATCTACTAACCCTTAACATAATTTCCCAATAGAAGACAAATTTTGTAATTTCGGATGATTAGGTACATCAAATTCAAAATACTTCAATTGATATGACAAATTAAGTTTCTCCTGCTTAGAAAAATGAAGACACTACAAAAATCGAGGTCTATAGCTGCGTTTAAAAAAACGCAACTATAGACCTAAAAACGTAGTTATAGACAATGAGCTGCGTTTCTATAGCCACGTTTTCAAACGCAGCCTATCCTCTGCGACAATAGACCCTTGCGGGGACCTATAGCTACGTTTTTATAAACGCGGCTACAGATCACCCTATAGCTGCGTTTTATACACCATATAGCTGCGTTTTTGTAAAAAAACGCGGCTATAGATCCGATTTAGGCGGCGTTTGAAACGCGGCTATAAGTAAGACCTATAGCCGCGTTTTAAACGCAGCCAAATCTAATCTATAGCCACGTTTTTTACAAAAACGCAGCTATAGGTGCCAACCTTCGTTTTTACAATCCGTAAGTTCAGACCTTTGGCTGCGTTTTAACATAAAAACACAGCCAAAACAGACGCAGCTCCAAAACGCAACTCCATGCTCCATTTTTTGTAGTGAGAGGATAATACTTCTCCACAAGACTACTTATATCATCAATTTTAAAAGATTTATAACCAAACTTTGGATCTAAAGCTGAGCTAAGTGTCAAAAGTTCCATTTCCCCTTCACCAAACATACTATTAAGCTCTTGCAATTGGAAATTATTCAAATTAGGAATGTGTATTTCACATTGTTTGGAGAAAGAGATAATATTCTCAAGAAATTCATTTTAACCATCTTCTCTTAATTTTTGAAGGCAAGCTTTTGTAGTTGAAACTAGATGACCAACATTTGCAATGTTTTGAGATTTGTGTAGCAAAGCTTGACAAAATACATTAGTAATACCCATTGATAAAGCACAAAGCCACCTCGTCAGTATGTTCCTCGCCAATATCGATGGACAAAGCCAATTTCCTGTTAAGAGCAAGGAGGGTAAAGGTGAAAGACACTGGGGTGGTGCTAGCCAAGGGCCCTTCGATGATTAAGTTAGATAATCTTTCTTTAGGAATCTATAGCATATGTTGTAGTATGATGTGTGTGTGAGTTCACTTACTTGATTTAGTTGGCTTTATATAACCAGTACTCAAGTTAATGCATTTGTCCATTGATCTTCCCTAAACGTTGCACCTGAATGAATTGCGACATTAATGGCAATGAAGTCTCCTCTTAATTTGTAACATCTAAGCGGCGGCTCATCAAGGCTTCTGTAATAGCCCTCTTACCATTACTCATTGTTAGCTGGATTGGTGGAGTTATTTCTTACTTTAATGTGCTTTTGGTCGTCCATTGGAATGGACGACTATTTAATCACTGTTCGTCAGGTAGAGTTATTTCTAACTTCATTGTGCTTACATTCATCCATTGGAATGGACGACCATTTAATCACTACTCGTCAATTGCCTCCTTTGTTCCTTTGTCTTCCAGATCTCGGACGAGCATAGGAATATGATCAATTTTGACAGTTTGTATTTTTCTGTTTCCCAATACTCTTCTTTTCACCATAAATACAAAATGACTTCTTTGTCAGATGATAGAAACGTGTCTTCCTTCTACTCGTAGTATGTGCGAAATCTCCTAGATTTTGAAGCACCTTAACTTCATTTTTCCTTTTTTTAGAAAAAATCATTCCCCTCCTTATGCCTTATTTTCCCTGTGCTTAAAGCTTTGAAGAATTTCAAACTTCATATCTTCTTTCTCCCTGGAAAGGTCTCTTTTCTTTATACTCTCTTGATGGTTGATTTTGATTTTGTTAGACAAGAGTGTCCTTCTATCTCCTTCTTCTTTGCTAGATTAGGAGTCTACCTTGAATACTCTTTTGGTCAGCGTACTCAAGCAGGTCTATTTATTTCACATTTTTCTACTTTCAAACCTATTTTTCCCTTTATCCTTTGATTTGCCACTCTCTGATCAAACACCATTTAGAGATGACCACTGTAGAGTATAGGGGGGAGGATGTTAGGTCGAGTGAATTGGAGACAGGGCTATCATAAAATGCTAAATCACTAGGTAAAGAGGTTGACATAGCTGTGTTAAAATTTCCCTCGTCCTTTTCTTCAACCCCCTTACATGCCCTCTCCAAGTCTTGCTTTTTAAAAGGAAAGAACTTGAAAGGTTTTAGGAAAAGGTTTCAATTTCCCAAAGGTACCATCACTCATTTGCCTCGTTCTAGTGAAAAGGCTTGCACTTTTGCTCATGGTGAAGTGTGCTTCTATGAAGCTGCCTTTCTGTGTGGCCTTCATTTTCCCATCCATCAGTTCATCATGAAATTTCTTTCTTATTTCCACATTGCCCCTGGTCAACTCGTCCCTAACGCATGGAGGACAATTGTAAGTTGCATGTTGATTTGGATGTTCGCCTGTGAAAGGGACATGATAGCATTGAACGAATTTTTATATTTGTATCATTTGAAGCCCTCCACCCATTATGGGTATTTTAAGCTTTTACCTTGGGATAGAAAATCTAGGGTCGTCTTTGGGTTTCCCTCTTCCTTTCGTGACTAGAAATCACGATATTTCTTTATCTCTGAAACTGGCTGGCAAACCATATCTGATGACCTATAGAGCAAAGTCTCAAGGCTTTTGGGGCTTTAAACGAATTGGGATTTAAGGTTTTATTTCAGAAAGGGTGTGGTCTCAATCGATGCTTCCCTAGTGTGTTTGGAATCGGTGCCAAATTTCCATGACGAAAATCCGGCAGCATTTCGCCTTATTTTTGTGGCAAAAATCTAGCAATGCTTCCCCTCAAGTGCATCATAGCACGCAAAATGCTATCCTCACCAAGCTTCCGCCATGAGAATACGACAATGGGGATGCCCTATTTTCACAGCAAAAATCTAGCCGAGTTTTGTGTTTGGTGTGCTATGGCGCACCGGTAAGGTTCCATGCCTATGTATGTGGTGCATGCCAACATGCTCATGCTAGGACGAGCCAGAGCCCCTCAAAGCATCAAGCATATTAATATGTGTCGCATACACGAGGAAACCAATGTCACTTGGTGACATGGATCGGGATGATCACACCACGATGATTGTGCACACAATATAGCGTGAGCACGCACCTACAACAAATGTCATGTGCACATTACTGTACTACAAGGTCAAGAGCACTCATGGCTAGAAAGGGTCGCTCACGTAGCCATGAGGTTCCATCATACAAAGTGCACAATCACCCATATACAAGCATATATAGATATACATACATCATGCACAATGCTATCATACAGAGCGAGAAAGTAAATAGACATTGCCAATTTCCCAAGGGTATGGCCCAGTAAGGTACAGGAAATGTAAAACAGACATTGCCATACCCAGGGAACATGGCCCAAGCAAGGAGCAAGAAAGATAAAGGGTACATGGAGAGGGGAACCTTAATACAAGATTCAAGGGAAAAGGCTAGAAGAGAGGGAGAGAGAAAACCGCTCAAGTAGGCTAGGCCTCCTAATCTACTAAACATTGTCCTTTTGTGGGATTGAGTCTTCTTGCTTGCATCCTTTCCCTTTTTGCTTGTGCCTAGGAGGCCGCACCCTTGCTCTAAGTGTCCATGCTCCAAGCGTGTACATGCAATGACAAAGGAAACAAGCCAGTAGACAAGCAAAGAAACAACTAGAAGGAAAGCATGCTTAAAGACAAACTATCAAAGGGAGCCAAACGGGGGCAAACAAACATGTTATCCAACAAAGGAGGTTGTCCTAGAAGGACAAATGTAGGTTTGGATCAAATTTCCATAGTTCCATGAGATTGGAGTATGGACGACACACAGACTCATGCATGAACATGTACGCAAGCGTGCAAAAATGCAAAGAAGCAAAGAAAGCCAAATATGTGGCACAAAGTAAGCAAGGAAAGCATAACATCATCGCACAAAGCAGAGAAAGGTGTGTATCAAGCACACCCACATCACGAAGATGTGTCTCATAAGCGGTCACATCCAAACAAGCCACGAGAGGGACAGATGCAACCACACAAGCAAGTGGCCCCAAAGACTAACAAGCACAAGCTCAAGGAGGGCAAAAAGCATGGCAAAGCCTAGATCTAGACAAGCAAATATGAATATAAAGCATAGAAGCAAGAAAGCATACCCATGCATAAAGGAAATGATCAAAACACTTTGATATAGGCCTAGGTGTATGGATGTAGGCGTAAACCACAAGATCTAGATCTACACCCTACCTAAAGGGCCAAAACATAAGAAAAAGGCGTAACAAGAGATTAAAAAAAAAGAGGCTTTAGAAGCACATGGCATAGCAACCAACATGTAGATCTAGACACATGAACATGGCACGGAGCACACAAAGATATAGATCTAAGCATAAGCATGCTAAAAGGCACCTAGGCACATGGATCTAGCACAAACACAAAATTTAGGCATATCCTAGCCCAAGAAGGCTATGCCAACATCATCAAAGTAGTAAATCATGGCAAAAAGCAAGGAGACATACTAGGAAAGTTATAAAACATGCTAGGAAGCAAGATAAAGCAAAGATATACTATGTAAAGCAATAAAACATGTTATGAAGAAAGATAAAGAAAAGGGTGTAGATTGTAGCTAAAAAGCTACATCTACACCCTTAAAACCTCAAATCCATGGTCCTAAGACCAAGGATAGGAAAAAGAGTGCAAGAACACTACCTTTTGATTGTTGAAAAAGAAGAGGAATTAAAGGTTTTTTGATGTGTTTAGGAGAAAATTTAGAGAGGAATAGAGAGAGAATTTGCTAAGAAAATGCTCCAAAACTGCCAAGGACCGTTTTTCGTTTATCTAGGAGAGGGGGGGTCTAGGGGTCTTTATAGCAAAAAGGTGACTTTTCAGCTCTAACGGCCATTTAGTGGCCGCAGCTTAGCTTCGGCTGTCACTAAGGGTGGACTTTTTGAAGGCCTTCCTAGCCTTGGATTGGATTGATCTTGGTGTCCCTGGAAATTTCTACATTTGTAGTTTCCAAAACACTAAAGAAATAGGAATTTTGACGGTCGGAGCAAAAGTTATGGCCTCGGGAAGCGAGCTAATGCGCTTTGCACGATTTCCAATATATCTCAACCATTTTAACTTCGATTTTGACCCATGAATATTCGTTGGAAAAATAATTCAATAATCTTCATAATAACACTGGTCCCAACTTGTTCTGATGGTCAGATCAAAATTAAGATTTTTGGAGCCCTAGAAGTCAACTTCGGGTCAAACTTGGTCAAAGTTGACGAAAATCACCAAATAGCTCGAGTTTGATGTAGAAACATGAAAAATGTTGTTTTAGGATGGTTTTGACCGACTTTGACTTTTGGCCAACCTAGGGTTGACAGGGGAATTTTGGTCAACTTGACCTAAAATGGCATTTTGAGTGCTCCGATGCCCGAATGGGTTATGCCACGCTAATCTAGATGTTTCCGCGGCCCCATGGAAGAAAGTTAATATTTTTAGAATTTTTGGGGTCCGGCACGCAAATTGAGGGCAGACAAAATATGGTATCCACAACATTATTAGAGCTTTGTCACTTGGGCATAAAGGTGTGTGCAAATTTGGGCCTAATTGTGGGCTAATGCACAACATGGCTTCGTTGGATGATAAGCATGTTTAGTATAGGACGGGGTCTTGAAGGTGGGCCTTAGATTTGTGTAGTCATGAAATTGGCCCTAAGTACCTTAGGCTCTTGTCTTGAAATTTTGGACTTGGGCTACAAAACTATTTCCAAAATTTCTCTTAACAACCACTAAAAATATAGTACTTTATTAATTTTTCTTTAATGTTGGACATGCATTACTCCATTTAACTCATCACTTGATCCATACTACTTTGATCTTCACTTTATTGCCAAATAAAAATTATAGTTCTTTTATTATTTGTACTTTCTTTCTTGGACTTTGGGTTTTGTTTCTTTTGTAAACATTGTTGGGGGTTGTTTTTGCATGTAGCTACATGTCATCTGCTAGGGGGTGACTTTGCTAGACCCAAATTTGTTTTGGGAAGTTAAGTTTGGAACTCGACATTGGACCGCATAGAGAAACTATTTTGGTACATTTTTAAGCCTACAAAATAGATAAAGTCCAAAGTCTAAGAATCATGACAATGGTTGAAATAAATAAATAATATGTTTAATTAAATAGCTTTGATTAAATGATGAGTTGAAGATCATTATTATGTATATTAAGTGATGTCAAATATTAGAGAATAATTAATAAGTGGCATATGTCCAGAAATGGGATAAGTCCAAAATAGTCCATATCCAACTATGGTTTATGTCCAAATATTATAGGCCCGGCGGTGGTTTATGTTCAAATGATATATGTCCAAGAGTAGTTTATGTCCAAATAATATATGTCCAATGGTGGTTTATGTCCAAATAATATATGCCCAGCTATGGTTTATGTTCAAATAATATATGTTCAACAATGAGGTGTTCAATTTATTAATATATATGTTCATTAGTGAAGCATAAGTAAAACATTAGTGAAGTCATTTTTATTAATTGGTGAGATAATATTAAAACTAATTTACATTTGACGACATAGTGATAATGAAGCAATATGTACTCAATTTAGAGATAAAGACATAATGTCTTATCTTTATATGGTTTGTGACTCCAGCCATATAGCATCAATGAGCTGATAATATTCCAGTAGCATAATAGCATGAGTCCAGCAATACAATATAATGAAATAAAATATGCTCAATAATGTAATTTCAACGATAAAGAAATATTGACTTATCTTGTATGTTAGTGACTCCAACCATATAGCATTAGTGAACTAATAAACATTCCAACAGAGATCATGTGACTCCAGCGGTGGAAAGGCAGTATGCTTTGATTTCTTTTATGATGATTTCAAGGTTGATGGGGAAAAATAGGTGCAATTGGAGGGAGAGAGAATATGTCCAGCCATGTGCAAAGGTTGGTTAATTAAGCTTGTATTAATTACCATGCACTTAAATGAAATTCTCTGTGATAATACTCTTTTAGTTCTTAGTTATTTATGAATAGTATTGTTTTCATGAGAAGAGCTTTTAGTATTAGAAACGTATGTCTTCCACAAGAAGGACTTTAATATGAAATCTTTATGTCTTCTAGGAGAATGACTTTTTGTATCATAAGTTTGTGCCTTCTAAGAAAAAAGATTTTTTAATAATGTTTGATATTTCTTAGGAAGCATGGAAGATGTGTGAAATATGAAGGTGTTGAGAAATATAGATGTTTTGTGACATGGGAAATATGTATGGATTGTTTGTGATGAATGTGTTTGTAAAATATATGGAGAATGTGTATAGGCACTTTGAGAGAGATGTAATTTGTAAGATATGTAAGAAATATGTATAGATACTTTGTGAGTATGAACAAGTACTTTGTAAGAAATGGGCTTGTGAGATATATGATAGATGTGTGTGTGTGTGTGTGTGTGTGTGTACTTTGTGAGATATGGTTTTGTAGGATGTGAAGAAGTATAATAGATATAAAGGTTAAAGATAGTAAAAATTAGATATTGGAATTGCTAGAGTGGCATTTTGTGTTATGTCATTGATTGTGTTGCTTTCTAAGAGAAGATGTTTTGTAAGAAAAATGGAGAAGGAGATGTGTTTAGATATTTGGAGATATGAACAGCAAGATAAATGTATTTTCTGAATATGGAGAGTGTGAGAATTGTGTATAGATGAGTTCTAATGTTTGTAAGAGTTGTAGTGTTTGTTTATTAAGAGATTTTTGTAAGGGAAATGGAGAAAGAAGTATGAAGATGTGTTTATGGGCAGAAAAATGATAAATTTTCAGAATAAGAGAGCGTGGGAGAGAGAGTATAAGATGGCTCATAATGTCTTTAGCGTGTATAGCTTGGTCCTCTTTATATAAAGCCAAAACTGTAACTAGATTAGAATTAGTTGAATAGAAAATTAGCAAATGAGGAAAGGTTTTTAGAAAAATGAATGATTTCATTAATTGGTTTTTGGTTTTTAGCTAAAAGAAGAAATTCTGAAATTTAAGGTTGTTGTCACAGCTGCACAACAATAGCTGACAAAACTAGATGATGTCAAGCTACTGAAGAGTATATTTAGCATTTAATTCATGGGTTTAGCTGAAAATGATAAGATCTCTTTTATAGGATCCTTCTATTTCTGGTACAGCAATTGGAGGCTAAAAATTCGGTTTAAAATGGTAGGATTTCTTTAATGGGATCCTTGCTTCTTTGGGTATGGCAACTAGCTGCTAGGATTGAGCATTAATGGGCTAATGATATCACTTTGGGGAGCTGCTGTTGGTACCTTTTTGGCTAAGTTTCATCTTTTGGAAAATTATCTATTTAGTCTGTGATTTTATTACAATATAATTTTAGTAAGTAATAAACTAATTGGTTGATATTTAATGAAACTTTAGAAATGTAATTATAGTCTCTCTATATTGTGACCATATCTTGGAGAGCAAGAAGAACAACTAATGTTGGATGAGATATTAAATAGATTTATTATATTTTGGAGATAGTCAATAAGATTTAGTCATGTGTTTAGGTTGGATTTAAATGAAAATAGTAATATAATTTATATGCAATAATATAATTAGATTTTTAAACTTATATTATATGATGAACATTAAATTTTAGGTAAAGAGTAATGAGGAATTTTATCATTTTAAGTATTTATGTGATATGAGATGCTTACCAGATGTTACCTACTACACACTAACCAGTCAGAGTTCAAGGAATTGGAGAAGACATGCTAAGCAACATTTTTCTTTTATCAACTTTAAACCGCTAGAGCTTTTTTGAACATACTTCTTGGCCCTTCAAACCACGACTCCCAAAGTTCTCCCGATGAGATTCATGAGCTCAAATCATGAACAGAAAATGAGATGATGTGCCATGAGCTTGAAACATGGGCTTCGATGAGATAATATCGTCATGGTTTTTGAACCATGGGCTTTGGTGTCGTTTTGTGTAAATATGGGCTATTTTGAGCTTTAAAAGAGATTTATCCAAAATCCATGATAATATTAATGTAGTGCAAGTTGCCAATGAAATAAAGTCATGTGACGTGAAAATTTTGTCCTCAACAAACGTAAAGGTGCACTGGTAGTTATTGGTCTTCTTTAGGTTGATCTCAAGTTTAGCGCTTGACTCTAAAAAAAAAAATTAGCATCTATTATAATCACCCTCCAGTGGTTGACACGTGGCCATGTCTTTGGCACCATTGCTCCAATAGAATTTCAACACATTCAAAATTTTCAAACTTTTTTTGTTAATATATTTTTTTTAATGTTTTCTCTCTTCCCTCTAGGAAATCATTTACATCTTTACATTTAAAATAAATAAATAAATTCTTAATCACTTTTTGCTTATGCTCATGTCGACTTTAATGGAATGTTTTGCTTATGCGTTTGGGTTTTTTGCGAATTCAAATGCTGTAGATTTTCTAGGGTATTCTACTTCTTGAATCTTAACCATTCTTTAATGATTTAATGGTTTAGATTTTTCCATGTCAACATTCCACTAAAAATAATTTTAATTGTTTTGTTTGCAACATTATTTTAAGAGTGTTGTTAGTGGAATGTTGACATGACATAATCTAAACCCTAAAATCATAAAAGAGTGGTTAGGATTTTAAAAAAATCTATTAGTAGAATATCCTAGGAAATCTAGAGGATCTAAATCTGATTTTTGCATATATGAGCTTGTTAGAGCATTCTCATTAATATGTCTAAAACGTTTTGTCGATTTTAGTATAAGAAGCTACTTTTTCTATTTTACCCAATCATTTAAAAAAAAAAAAAAAAACCCACATCAAATCATCTATTGTATACTCCATTTTATTTAAATAATCATTTTTATACATTTTTATTATTATTTTCATTTAGTCTCTTTTTATCTCTCTTCTCAAATATCAAAAATCTCGTCTCTCACTTTTCTACCTCTCTCTCTCTCTCTCTCTCTCTCAAAATAATACTCTTTCACCTCTTGCCTCTCACCTCTCACCTCTCCAATGCCGCTGCTGCCATCATTGCTGCTTCATTGTTGCTGCTGCTTCATTATTGCTACTGCTTCTTGGTCGTTGCTACTTCTTAGTTTGATGATTCATAGTATATGGTGTTATGAGTTTGAGATCTATATTTAAGGATTTGTATATGGGTTTGATGATTTTAAGATCTATATTTGATGAATTTTATGATTTGTATGGATTGATGAATTTGCAAAGTATTTGCTGGGATTAAAGTTGAGATAGAGATGAAAGAAAGTAAGGGGGAAGAGAGAGAATCTGGTGGGAGAAGTGAGAAAAAAAATTAAAAAAACAAAATACA
This sequence comes from Quercus agrifolia, assembly GCA_029955455.1. Lineage (NCBI taxonomy): Eukaryota > Viridiplantae > Streptophyta > Magnoliopsida > Fagales > Fagaceae > Quercus > Quercus agrifolia. Next base: position 38,498,986 of record JARQAD010000004.1, on the reverse strand, counting down.
AAATTATAATAACTGTGTATATTTACATAGTTACTGTAGTAAAAATGTAAATCTACAGTGATATAGATGGGCTAATGTGAGTAGTTCTGGGGCTTAAATATATAAATTTCATGTCTTTTTCTATTATACACAAAATGATGCAGATGCTTTTAGATCCTATCATAAACGTCAAGTTTTAACATTAACTTTATTATTTTTATTTTTATTGATTTCAACAATGATTATTATAATTTTTCTTTTTTTTTTCTTTTTTTTCTTTTAAGACATCTAACACCAACAAAGCAACTAGTGTGAATATATATATATTTAATTATGATGAAACAAACGCCTAATTAGAAAGGATTTTTAGACATGTTCATTGTAGAAGGAAAGGTAGGTGATAATTGTTTTAAAATTAAGGAGAGCCAACAATAATAATGCAACAACAACAAAACCTTAGTCCTACATTTGGTCGATTATGGATCCTTAATAAAAGGAGTCAAGGTCCCAAGAAAGAGGTAAGAGGTTTTGAACCCAAGATCTCTTGAATATCATGAGGCCTTAGAATCACTAAGCCAACCATTTAGGGTTAGTTGTTATTGTTTCTTTTATTTTTTTATTATTTCTTCTAATGTTAGGTTTTTTTTTTTTTTTTTTTTTTTGGGGGGGGGATAACTTCTAATGTTAGTTTAGGTCTTTCTTTCCCTTTTTTTGCTCCCTCAACTTAAATCAACTCACTATTTCTTAGAGGTGCATTAGTCAATCGCTTATGTATGTGATAAACTATCTTAAGTGATTCTCCATTATCCTTTTGTTGATAGGGACTACCATTTGTCATGTAAGTGTTTTCCATTATTGAGTTAACGGTAGAGACGAAATTGACCGCAATTTGAAAATAACAGAAATCAAATTGACTATGACTAATGTATGACAGAATCTTTAAATTAATTTATGTAATTTTTTTTTTTTTTGGGTAATTTTTATGTAATTTTCGTTATTTTAGGTTTAGAGCATTTATATTCTTGTTTTTATGTGTTTTTTTTTTAATACTTTTTAGGTCAAATTTGTTTCCTATTATGGTTAGGTATTAATTAGGACTTATTTTAGAATATATTTTCTTGTCTATCAAGTTTTATGGTGCCCTTAAATATGCCTCCAAGTCTATAAATGTTTTTTAGCATTATTGATATTAATAAAAATTCAGACTTTGTCTAGTGGATTCCAAAACCCTTTCTTCTTGGGGATTCAATGACCCTTGTGGATTCAAGGAACCCTCGTGAATTTGAGGTTATTTTCAGAAGAAAACATGTTTAATTTCTTGTTTTCTAAAAGTAGACGTGTTCTGCTTCTTAACGCTTCCATATCCCGCATCAATTGGTATTAAAGTCTTGACTTATCCTAGTATGGTGGCTAACGTATAAGACAGTAGCAATTCTAGTGAAAGAAAATTTAGCAAGTATTACGTGACATATAGCTAGCATTCACAAATATTTTTTACTAGGATGCTGTCATTGGAGCATGGAAACAAAAGGGATAACTGTTGCAGAGACATAACTCACAAGCAATCTATTGGTAAGCAAATTTCATATAGGCCTTATAAAAGAATTGCAAGTTTTAATGGTTATTTTTATAAAGAAGATTTTCTTGATTGGTTACTTGATCTAGATGATTTATTTGACTATGAGAATATTTGTGATGAGAACAAAGTTGAACTTTCTCTATATAAACTTAGAAAGTATGTCTTACGTTGGTGGGAACAAATGCAGTTTGATATACTCATACAAGTAAAAACAAAATCCGTTCATGGCCAAGGATGAAAAAGATGCTTGCTATCAGATTTTATTCTTTGGATTGTGATGAACTTTTTTCATATACAAAACAATATTATTATTGGCCAACAAGTTCATACTTGAATTATTTTAAATAGCCATATATTCCACCATTAAGAAAAGAGTTGCATGTTGAAGAAAATACTTATCTTGAAGAATATGTAGAAGTCAAAGAAGAAAATATAGAGATTTTTGAAGAAATTAATGAAGGCCTTGTTATAAAAGAAGATCATAAAATCAAGATTATTGTGGAGGAGAATAGTGAAGATCCTATTATAGAGAAAGATCTTGAAATTGAGATGATAGAGACCATTGAGGAAGAAATTGAAGAGGAAAGTTTCAAGGATCTCAATGAAATCAAATCATATGATTGTCAATCTCAAGATCCTTTTATTTTGGTGGTAATCGATACATTGAAGTATATTAATTTTATTGGAGTAGATAGATTTAATTCAATTGTCTGTTCTTATTTGGTAAATCTCTACAATTACATGAAGACCAAGAAAAAAGAAATTCAAGTTGATTTTTTTATTCCATTAATGAGTTGCAAGTATGGAAAGAAGATCAAGGGGCTCAGGCATTCGAAGTATTTGTTTATTTGGAGCGGAAGATTTTATATTCAAAGATTAATTTATGTAATTTGTTATTTTTGGTATTTTATGTAATTTTCGTTATTTTAGGTTAAGGACATTTATTTCCTTATTTTTAGGTGTTTTTAATGCTTTTTAGGTCAAATTTGGTTCCTATTATGGGTAGGTATTAATTAGGACTTATTTTAACATATATTTTCTTGTCCATCAAATTTTACGAAGCCCTTAACTATGCCTCAAAATCTGTAAACGTTTTTCAGCATTATTAATATTAATAAAAATTCAGACTTTGTCTTGTGGATTTCAGAACCCTTTCTCCTTGTGGATTCAAGGACCCTTATGGATTTAAGGAACCCTCGTGGATTTGAGGTTATTTTCAGAAGCAAACATGTTTTGTTTCTTATTTTCTAGAAGTAGACGCGTTCTACTTCTTGATACTTCCACATCTTGCATTAGTGACCTTAAAATTTATGGACCAAAATGATATTTTCACCTATTTTCATTTTAGCTACATTCATTTTATGTATATTTTACTTTTTAACAACCCAACATTGAGTACTAAATAGCTTTTTTCTTTCTTTTTTGCTGAATAAGTACTAAATAGCATTAATTGGTCATATAACAACCTTATAAATTTTTCATTTTAATATAATGATAATAATAATAGGTCTCTAGGTATATTTATTTTTTATCAATCTTTTATAACTAATAAGTGTAGGATTAAGATGGCCCAAAGGAAGCTATATAATGTAAGAGACTCTCCATGAGGATGGGATCGGAAAAATAGAGAAATAACACTGTAGAAATCTAAATTATACTTGTACCCAATTGTGATCGTTTTATATAACAGTGACCTCCTCGAACTGCAAGTTCATTGATATTAACATCTCTTATTTCTCGTTTGATTGTCATCTAATTCTATAGTAGTTGTTGTTCAATCCATTAAGGCCTAGTTCTTTAACCCACTTTCTACAAATTTATTGTACTGGGTTCACTTGGCCAAGATCCAACACACCTTGGGCTTGTGCTGCAAAACGGGTCCTTACAATACTAAACCCAAAAATAAGAGCCTCATCAGACGCACGAAGTGCATGTGATGAGGCTACTATATTACTCCTTTATTTTTATTTTTAAACTTATTGTCATCATTTTACATTCATCCCAATTTGAGATTTATGCATTTGAACAATAATATGGCTTCTTTTTTTTCTTTTTTTTTTATTTAAGGTAAATATTTGGGCAATTAACTTAGACGTAGTAAAATTAGGGTGATCAACTTAATTTCTATCTTTTTCTTAATATTTAAAAGTAATATTACTCTCTTATATTTTGATTTTTTATTGTTATAATATTTTTAAAAAGTTGTGAATTTTTGTGACACATTTTGATTTCAAATCCTAATCTCTATCTGTGTAGTTGAAAAAAATCATCTTCTCTACGTGCAAATAATAGATCAACAACCATAGCTAGACTATAGGTGCAACAAATATATATATATATGCCTTGAATTTCATAGCAAAATCAAATAATTGATCAAACTTCCAAATTCCAAATGGAGTAATAGTAATTCTGAGAACTAAACCGAATGCTCATGGTAGTACAAATTTAAATTGAAAAATTAACATAAATTTTAAATACTAAGTACTATCTACTCCAATGACTATAGATCATCACTGACTCCCTTCCATCTCTCTCACTGCTATTAATGCTAACAACTATGTCGTTGATGATCAGCTACAACACTGCTCGAGCTCAACATCTTTGGAGGCAACGTTGGCTTCATTATAAGAATGGGTCACTCACCTGAGAAATAATAAGAAAAATTTTAGACATTTGCAAAACCAAATATTTTTTACAAACACCTAGAACACATATTTAACCACAAAAGCAACGGACTCAACTCACCACATTCCCCAAATTATGAAATGCAGAAATATAAAAGAAAAAAATGAAGAACAATCAAACGTGAAGAAGAAAAAGAATAGGAGGAAGAGAGAGCACCACATAAAATAATTAGGGAATGCCTTCGTCATCTATAATATACAATATCAACTAATTAGTCAAAAATTTCAAAACCGATAACCACCAAAAAAAAAAAAAAAGAGATAAAAATATATATCATTTCCACACTTTGAAAAAGAATTCGTACCAAAGTGAAACAATTAGAGAAAATGTTTATTTTTTAAAGGGAAGAACCAGTACCGCAAAATTAAAAGAAAATAGATATTAAAGAGACTAAAAAAAATAATAAGAAGAGGTTGTTCGGTGAGAGGACATTACCAATTACCAAAGTCAAGTAGATGAGTGGATTCGGAATGGCTCTAGATCTAGACTCTAGAATGGCAATAGAAAAGAAGAATGGCCAAGAACTGCTTCTCTCCCTAAATCTCTTCTTGGCATCCTCTTCTTCTCTCCACGTAAAAACATAATAGATAAAGGATAAAAAGGAGATAAGAAGAAAGTGCATTTTTTTTATATAAAAAATTTGTTAGAGAAGAAAGTGCAATTATTTTGCGATATAGCTGCTGGCTAGTGGAGAAAGTGAGAATTGTGAAGAAACTGATGAAAAATGTATTTTACAATGAATTTGGTTTACAATTTGTTGTAAAAGGAAAAAAAAAAATTGAGTTTAGTAATTGAATATGTGGAAAACGTGGTTGGCAAATTAAAAGCAATTTTTTAGGAGTGAAACATGGTAAATCTAATCGGCTAAAAAAAAGGAAAAAATGATTTTTAAATTACTAATTGTACATATCTAACCCTATAATTTAAAACTTAAAAACAGATGAATTTGAATATATTTTTGATATAAAAATTGAAGTATCCAAACAGAAAAAATCTCTTAAACAGTAATAAGTATGGATTTGGTGTTCACAATTCCAAGGCTATGGCCCATTGGCCAGGAAAAGGTGAAAAATCCATTCAGTCGGATTACTATTACTATTTACCATTCGAATTTGAACATCAATTCAAAAAGTCGTCCTCTTATACGCAAAATGAAGCACCTGTAATCATAAACGACCACATATTCAACTTTTGGAAAGAAAAAAAAAGAAAAAAAAAATCTCATTATGGTGAAGCAGGTGCACTAATCAAATATTTGCAATTTCTTAATTTGACTCATTTCCATTGGACCAAAGTCAGCATTTCAAATTTTATCTCAATGTGATTAGATTTGAATGATTTCATAATTAACATAAACAGATATAAATTGGTTATTGCACTAACAATGTACGTTAGGGAGAGGTCTTCTACCTTCTGACTAGATTATTTTATCTCTTATGTTTTTTTTACCAGGATCATTTCACTTCTTACTCATATAAAAATAATGTTTGAATAATATATTTAAAGTAATATTAAATCGATAAGATGAAAATGATTAGTGGTGCAATTTTTCGCATTCACCTATTACTTGTACTAATTGATGAGGCCGTAAATCTCACCAGTGAGAAGCACGATCCTTGCGCTCAAAAGTTACCTACACAAAAGAAGAAAACAAGAATACCTTGCAGAAGGCACCGGTGTGGAGTCGGCCAAATACCCTCCGAAAGTTAAGTTAGAAATATTCTCACAGCTCTAGAGTGCTAGAGAGGGGTAAATTATGCGTACCTTGATGTGAGGGGGTATTGGGGCTTTTATAGTAGTGAGGTTTTGCCTCCTTTCCTTGTAACCCAAGTTGTTTCCTTGTAGAACTCTCCCTCTAGGAGTCCGAAACGTGGTGGACAAGTTATTCATCGTGAAGAGTTCGCGGTCTTTAAGGTGTTCCCTCAATATTTTTCCAATACTTTGCCCTATTCATATTGGGCCCTTATTTCATCAGGACTTCCACAAGGGATGGGCTCGACTCATTCTTTTGGCCCATGGTCATGGACCCATGAAGCCCGTCATGCCTCATTTCCTATTTTTATCCTCTTCAGCTGCCGCCTTCACCCCATTTGATCCGTCGCTTTTGTGCAAGGGGTCAATTGGGGTGATGGTCAACATAGTCCTGACGGTTCTATATTCATGGGGCGACGGATAGATATACATGAACGGTGACAGAGATGAGCTAGGATGGCGACCGTGAATACTGAATGGTCGGTGACGTAGTCAATGTGGTGACAGTCAGAACTTTACAGCTGACGGTCAGAACTTTTATAGCTGACAGTCAGAATCTTATAGCTGATGGTGACGAGAACCTATGAAGCCATCAAGTCTATAGAGGTCTGACAAGCTGCAGAAGCATTAAAGGCCATGACACGTGTCACTCGTCGAGTGGTTCGTACCTCGGATTGAAGTGCCGCTTCATCTTCCGTGCACTCCATCTATAAAAACCAGCATCCTCCCCTTCATTTCCTTTACTTTACGCAGAAAATACATTGTCAGAGCGAGTCTGTCACCTGTCAGAGCTTATCCGTTCACATCTTCTAGCAACAACTTTTATCCGCTCACTCTTTTCCTCGGTAAGTGATTTCATCCGTTCACTTTAATATACTTTCAGTTTTTGTACTTGACATGGTAAAAACTTTAAATTTCTTGAATCCGTCTCCCCCCTTTTTATTTTAGATCCGTCAGTCTTAGGTTTTGTCGCTACGTGTAGGCAATGTCTAGTGCGTCGAGTAACCAGTCGTTCGTCCGCGACGGGGCGGGTTACGAGGAATTGTACCCGTCGGGTTATAAAGATCCAGACGAACTAAGCGAGAAGAGTCCGTCTGCCACTTCACCGTCCTCAAAAAATGAGGATATAGAGTTGGCCGAACCAGAGGAAGGTTCTGACAACGGTGATCAAGGATTTAAATCAGTAGTTGGTGCTGACGGATTTAGGGAGTTCGTCATGCTGCCTGAATGGACGGTAAATAACTTCAAGTCCACTATTAAGGAGGTGCATTTCAAAACACTTAGAGCAATCTACCAAATACCTGACCACATCCCTATCCGTCTACCCTGCCAGGCAGAAAAATGCTATTACAACGGAGTGGACGACCTAAGGGTGTATGAACAAGCACTCAAGGCTGGCCTTAGGTTCCCCTTGAACACACTCAAGCGAGAACTTCTCCAGCACTTGGGCTTGTCCGTCAGCCAGATATCCCCGAACGCCTGGAGGGTTTTCATAGCAATGGAGGTCTTGTACGGAGCCATGTCTGATGGTTCCAGATCGCTGACCGTACGGGAGTTCCTCCATTGCTACCGTCCAGATGAGATTGACAAGTCGAGGGGAATGTATAGCTTCGTCCCTAGGAAGTCCGTCCTGAAAGTCATATACGAAACTCCTGATTCCAACCGTGACTGGAAGAGCCGTTACTTCTTCCTGGAAGGTGACGGCTGGATGTGTCACTCGGGGGAGACGGACTTCATGCCGGTTGATAAAACATGGGGAATCTTGGACCCGTCTGGTATATTTTACTTCGTCGTGTTATGAAGGTGATTTTTCTTTAACACTTTAACGACCTTCTTGATTATTTTGTCCCTTTCATTTTTTCAATGCGACGGCGTCCGCAAGTTGATATAGAGGAGTACAACTTTTTAGAAAGAATTTTTTCAAAGACTAAGCCAGAGGAACGGACGTGGGCGAAGTTGGTTAACCTTAACACCGTCCATTGGTATTGTGACGAACCTGAGCCCACTCCGGCGGCTATCAAATACGAGGAGCGCACCCGTCAGCGTAAGTCCGTCACCCTCTACAACTAACTTGATCACTTCCTACGAGTTTACCCGTCTACTCTTGTTTTTTCAGAGATGGAAGAAGCGAAGAGAAGGGCAGCCATCAGAAATAAGGCCGCGAAGAACAAGGGGACGGACGAAGGTGCGATGGGGACGGGCTCGAGTAGGCCCTCGGCGAAGAGACCAATGCTTAAGGGAGACCGTGCACCTAAGAAACAAAAGGTTTCGACGGAGCCCGTCATTGGTCTGATGGCAAAGGGTAAGAAGACGGTGACCCCGGCCAAACCTGGGGGTGGCAAAGGTCTAATGGTTCCTCCTCCGGGTAGTCAGAAGAAGCCGCCCGTCCTACTCCGTGAAGACCCAAAGTATGCTCTGGGGAAGATTTCTTCTATTATCGGGAGTGAGGACTATGAGGACCTTGGAAACCACTCGACGGAGGCCATGGGGGAGACGGGCCTCTTCAGCATTGCCCAAGTAAGAGCCCGTTGCTATTGTTATTATTATTTTTTTTTTTTTTTTTTTTAACAATGACTAAAACTTCACTCCGTCGTCAGGCTATGCTTATGACGAAGGGTTTAATGGACCGGTCTCTTCACCAGGAGATGGCGCTCGAAAGGGTCCATGAAAAGGCCAAGCTGACGGAGGAGGAGCTGTTCGAGCTAAGGAATTGGAAGGTGGTGACGGAGCAGAAGCTCAAGCTTGCGGAACGGTCAAGGGATGAATATCAAAAGTTGACGGAGGAGCTTAAAACTGTTCTGGAGGACAAGGAGAACGAACTCCGTCTAGCCAAAGAGAAAGCCATCCAGGAATATCGTGACTCCGATGCTCTCTTGACAGAGCTCGGAGTTTCATATAACGACGGTTTCGACGATGCCCTCCGTCAAGCCAAAGCTCTTTATCCCAAGCTTGACTTCTCAGCCGTCAACATTAATGTCGCGGAGGCTACGTCCGTCCAGCCCAATGTTTCTGATGATACAAATGAACTCTTTGCGGAGGAAGGGCCCGTCATCGTCATCCCCGAGGTTCAGGCTGAAGAAGAAAAGTCCCACGAAGCCAAAAACTCCGTCGTTCCCGATGTGTAGACATTTAATTATTTACTTTTTCTAAGTTTTTTGAGAACAGTTGGATTTTGCCCGTTGTATGCCGGGCCATTTTGTATTTGTTGTATTGACGTTTAACTTATTTATTTGAATGCATCTTTACTATTTTGTTGATGATTGTAGTGTAGGATCCGTCCTATTTGATGTCGCCTTAATGTTTTCTTTATTTGGTTCGTCCATGTCGTAGACTTTTATGAATTTCGCGACCCTGGTTGAGTCCGTTCATTTCGTGGAATGTGGTCGTGACCATTTATGGCCGTCCACATCGTGGGCTTGTAATTTTGACTGGTTGGGCTCGTCCATTATGTTGATCGTAGTTTTTAACCTTGGTGTGGTCCGTCCTCTTTGAGGATTTATAAAAGCTAGTGACCCTAGTTGGGTCAGTCCATTTTATGGACTGGTCTTGACCCTTGGTGGGATCCATCCACTTTATGGACTCGCATGAGTTCGACCCTGGTTGGGCCCGTACACTTTGTGGACTGGTGTTGACCATTGGTGGTGTCCGTCTACTTTGTGGACTAGTATAAGTTTGACCCTGGTTAGGTCCATCCATTATGCGGACAGTTGTGTTGACCCTTGGTTGGGGTCCATCCACTTTGTGGACTTGAATAAGTTTGACCCTGGTTGGGTCCGTCCACTTTGTGGACTAGTATAAGTTTGACCCTGGTTGGGTCCGTCCATTATGCGGACAGTTGTGTTGACCCTTGGTGGGGTCCGTCCACTTTGTGGACTTGAATAAGTTTGACCCTGGTTGGGTCCGTCCATTATGTGGACTGTAATCTTTAGTAGTAATGACACAGCATAATCTGAATGTTCCTCCATAAAATTCAAAGTTATCGAAGAAAGTACCTGCCCCCCTGAGCTTAAAAAGGTACTAAAAAAGTCATTGTAGCAAGGCTTGTTCAAACAAAACGCCAAAAACCAAAAAATAATCAAAAGACTAGTAAAATGTAAATGGACTGGGGAATAGGGGAAATTGAATGCCACTTCTATTGGTAGTATTTCCTGAGGTGTTCCGTATTCCATGAGTGCTGAAGCTTCCTTCCGTCCATGGTTTCGAGGTGGTATGTGCCCTTCCTCTGCCATGATGTGATTCTATACGGTCCTTCCCAATTTGGTCCAAGCTTTCCTTACGTAGGGTCTTTAGCAGCACCCATTACCTTTCGTAGCACCAGGTCGCCGATCTGAAAGTCTCTGTGCCTTACCCTAGCGTTGTAGTGCTTTGACATGAGGTTCTGGTATCGTGCCAACCTTTGCTCTGCCTTTGCCCGGGCCTCGTCCATTAAGTCTAGCTGGAGGCGCATCGCTTCTTCGTTTTTGTCTTTCGTGTAGCTCTGTATGCGATAGTTGGTAAGGCCAATCTCTGCTGGGATGACTGCATCAACTTCGTATGTAAGTCGAAATGGGGTCTCTCCTGTAGGTGTCTTAGCCGTCGTCCGATATGCCCATAGCACGCTTGGTAGTTCGTCAGGCCAGATACCCTTTTCCCCCCCGAGCCGGGTTTTGATGATTTTCAGCAATGTCCGGTTCGTGACTTCTACCTGTCCGTTTGCCTGGGGGTGTGCTGGAGATGAGTAGTGATTCTTAATGCCTAGCTCTGAGCAAAAATTCCTAAACGCGCTGTTGTCGAACTGTTTTCCATTGTCAGAGACAAGCACCCTCGGAATCCCGTATCTGCAAATGATGTTTCTCCACACGAAGGTGCGGATGCTTTTCTCCGTGATAGTGGCAAGGGGCTCCGCTTCCACCCACTTGGTGAAGTAGTCGATGCCGACTACTAGAAATTTTAGCTGTCTTAAGGCTGTTGGGAAGGGACCCATGATGTCTAATCCCCATTGCGCGAACGGCCAAGGGGCCGTCATAGGTGTGAGCTCTTCTGATGGTTGCCTGATTAGATTGCTGAACCTCTGACACTTATCGCAGGCCTTTACGTAAGCTTGGGCGTCCTTGAGCATAGTGGGCCAATAATATTCGGCTCGGATCAGTTTGTGTACCAAAGACCGTGCTCCTGAGTGATTTCCGCAAATCCCCTCGTGAACTTCCTTCATCACATAATCTGCTTCATTGTGGCTCAGACACTTCAGGTACGGTCGAGAGAAACCTCTTTTGTACAAGACGTCCTTGATCAGCACGAATCGCGATGCTCGGACTGTCAGTCTCCTTGCAGCGTCCTTCCCGTCTGGTAAAACGCCCGACTGTAGATACGCTTTTAAAGGCACGGTCCAATTCTCTTCAACATGTATCTCCTGTATTTGTTTTCCATCATCAATAAGCGAGGAGGTTTGGACAAAGGATAATACCTGTTCAGGAGCATTCATGAACTCTGCGGAGGCTGCTTTTGTGAGACGGTCGGCGCATTCATTTTCCTCCCTTGGGATTTGAACGAATTTGACCTCGAGGCCGCTGGTACGATTCTTCACTTCTTCCAGGTACTTCTTCATCCTCTTGTTTCTACACTCGTAATCGCCGTTGACCTGACTTGTTATCACCTGGGAATCGCAATGTATGATCATGTTCTCAGCACCCACAGCCTTTGCGAGATCCAATCCAGCTACCAAGGCTTCATATTCCGCCTCGTTGTTGGTTGTAGGGAAATCTAGTCTTATCATGCATTCGATCTTATCCCCTTCTGGTGTTAGTATAACTACACCGGCACCTCCTGAATGTTGGTTTGATGACCCGTCCGTGTGAATGCTCCACAGTTTTTGTCCTTCAGCCCCTTTGTCTTCTGCCTGGGTGTATTCGGCTATGAAATCTGCCACTATTTGGCCCTTTATTGCAGTTCGCGGACGATACTGCACGTCAAATTCGCTTAGCTCAATTGCCCACAAGGCCATTCTTCCAGCCGCCTCCGAGCTGCTCATTGCTCTCTTCAAAGGTTGGTCCGTCAGAACTACGATTGTATGAGCTTGGAAATATGGTTTGAGTTTCCGCGCAGCGGTTATGAGCGCAAAAGCCAGTTTTTCCATCCGGGGGTATCTTTCTTCCGCTCCTCGGAACGCCCTACTTATGAAATAGACAGGTCGTTGCGAGCCTCCCTCGTCTCTTACTAAGGCCGCGCTAACTGCCGCTTGCGAGACCGCTATGTAGAGGTACAGTTCTTCTCCTGGCAAGGACGGGCTGAGTAGTGGTAGGGACGATAGGTACTTCTTCAAGTCCTCGAATGCCTTCTGACACTCGTTCGTCCACTCAAAAGATTTTCTCAGTACTCGGAAGAAAGGCAAACACTTATCTGTTGCTTTGGAGACGAATCTGTTTAGGGCCGCAACTTTTCCGTTCAAGCTTTGCACTGCCTTCACTGTCCTCGGGGGTTCTAGTTCCAATATGGCCCGCACTTTCTCCGGGTTGACCTCTATACCTCTTTGGGACACCATGAAGCCCAAGAATTTCCCGGCTGTCACCCCGAACACGCACTTGCTTGGGTTCAGCTTCATGTTGTACGACCGAAGGGTGTTGAATGTCTCCTGGAGGTCGCACAGGTGGTCGTTCTCGCGCACACTCTTCACCAGCATGTCGTCAACATAGACTTGTACGTTCCTTCCAAGCTGGTGCACGAACATTTTATTCATTAATCTTTGGTACGTTGCCCTCGCGTTCTTGAGTCCGAACGGCATCACCTTGTAGCAGAAAAGTCCCTGACTGGTTACAAAAGAAGTTTTTTCCTGATCTTCCTCCTTCATCTTAATCTGGTTATAACCTGAGAAAGCGTCCATGAAACTCAAGAGTTCGTGTCTAGCCGTTGAGTCTACCAAGGTATCTATCCGAGGGAGTGGATAGTTATCTTTCAGGCACGCCCTGTTGAGGTCCGTGAAGTCGACGCACATCCTCCACTTTCCGTTATTCTTTCTGACCATGACCACGTTTGCTAACCAGTCGGGGTAGTATACTTCTCGGATAAAGCCAACCTCCAACAGTTTTCTAACCTCTTCCGCCACTGCTTTATCTCGCTCTTGTGTGAACACCCGCTTTTTCTGTCGGACTGGCGAAGAGTCCGGGTTAACGTTTAGCCTATGGACTATTATTGACGGATTGATTCCCGGCATGTCTTCATGGCTCCACGCGAATACGTCCTGATTCGTTCTTAGGAAGCTTGTCAGGTCTTGACGTACCATCGGGCTGGCCAAGGTGCCCATTCTTGTCGTCCGTCCAGGTCTTGATTCATCGAGTATGACCTCTTCCAACTCTTCTACCGGCTCCGCCATGGTCCGCTGCTCTCCAATGCACATGGTCTGCTGATGATCCTCCATTTCCAACATGGCGATGTAGCACTCTTGGGCGGCCACTTGGTCTCCTCGCAACTCTCCAATTCTGTACTCCGTAGGGAATTTAATCATCAGGTGGTATGTCGAGGTTGCTGCTTTCCAGGAGTTTAGTGTGGGCCGCCCTATTATACCGTTATACGCGGATGAACAGTCGACCACTAGAAAAGTCACATCCTGAATGATTTGCTGCGGATAATCACCGACGGTCACGAAGAGTGTGATAGTTCCCAATGGGAGTACCCTCGTTCCTCCAAAACCGACCAACGGGGCATTTGTTGGTGTTAATCGTGCTCTGTTTATTCTCATCTGCTGGAATGCTTGGTAGTATAGGATGTCTGCCGAGCTGCCGTTGTCGACCAGCATCCGGTGTACATTGTAGTCTCCTACCCTTATGCTGACGACAAGGGCATCATCATGTGGATGGTGGAGGCGTCTCGCGTCGTCCTCTGAGAATCCAATAATCGGGCTTTCCCTCCGAGCTATCTTGGGTACAAAACCTGTTATCTGTACATTCTGGACCATCCTGAGGTAGGTCTTTCAGGCCTTTTTGGACGATCCCGTTGCTGCCGTGCCCCCTACTATCATCCTTATGTCCCCGACAGGGGGCCTCGGATGGTCGTTCTCCCGTCGAGGGGCCTGTTCCCGTGTGTGTGCTTCCGTCCTCTCCTTGCTGACGAATTTCTACTGTTTTCCTTCTCTGATGAGGGCCTCAATTTGTTGTTTCAGATCATAGCAATCCGCAGTGTTGTGATCGTGGTCACGGTGGAAATGGCAATACTTGTTTCTGGATTGCTTGGTTGGATCGCTCTTCAGCTTCCCTGGAAACGTCAGGGACCCTTCGTCCTTGATCTGCATCAGTACTTGGTCTAGTGGGGCGTTCAGAGGGGTGAAGCTTGTAAATCTTCCTCCTGGGGGTTTAGAACACTTCTCCTCGCGTCTGTCTTTCGTCCTCGGTTTCTTCCCCCCATGGTCCTGCCGAGCATCTTCAAGTCTCTCTCTCTTCTTGGGTTTGTCTTCCCTAGCCGACAGTGCGTCCTCTGCATTCATGTACTTTGTGGCCTTGTAGAGTGCCTCAGACATGGTCTTCGGATCATTTTTATACAGAGAGAACAAGAATTTTCCCTTCCGTAGGCCATTGGTGAAGGCTGCCACCAAAATCTTGTCGTCAGCCTCATCGATAGAAAGTGCTTCTTTGTTGAAGCGAGTTATGTATAACTGCAGCGTCTCGTCCTCCCGTTGCTTGATGCTCATTAAGCATGCTGTAGACTTCTTGTATCTGTGCCCCCCGATGAAGTGCAAGGTGAATTGGGCACTTAGTTCCTTAAAGGTGTTGATTGAATTTGGTGTCAATCTGCTGAACCAGATTCTTGCTGCGCCCTTCAGTGTTGTAGGGAAGGCCCTACACATGATCTCGTCCGGTACTCCCTGGAGGTGCATCAGGGTCTTAAAGGTTTCTAGATGATCTAATGGGTCCTTGACTCCGTCGTAGCTCTCAACCTGCGGCATTCGGAACTTCTGTGGCAGGGGACAGGAGTTGACGGGTATAGTGAAGGGCGAGTCCGTCCTATTCACTAAATCGTCAAGGTCGCTGGAGATGCGTCCCTTGAGGGCGTTCATCATGACCTCCATTTGCTCCTTCATCGCCTGCATCTCTGCGAGGATGGGTGGAGGGGTTGCATCCGTGAGAGAGGGCATGCTCAAATTCCGCCGCTTCGGTCTACTGGGCTCGTTATTGCCCTCTGGCCTCTCAGGTCCCCTTCGTTCAGAGCTGTCCCTCTGGTTTTCCTCCTAGACGTTATGTCCCGCGTCCCTCTGTCGCAGCTGTTCCTCCAGATCATGATTTTGTTTCGTGAGGCGCTCTACCGCAGCCACGAGGGTTTGGACCTGTCTTTCTAGTGCGGTGGACCCTGGCGGCTCGTC